>NQVE01000015.1:3157500-3872500 GCA_003260385.1 Cuscuta australis | reverse complement strand
AATGGTGGATGGATTTTATCAAACAAAAAAGCTAATTGAAGATCTTGGTCTCCCCGTCCAGAGGATTCATTGTTGCATTCTTAGGTGCATGTTATATTGCGGAGATGACGAAAGTCTCACACACTGCAAGGTTTGCAACAAGCCGCATTATAAAGACGAGAAGTCGAAGATTTTGAATAGACAGGTGTTTTACTTTCCGCTAACACCTAGGTTGAAACGCCTATATATGTCTAAACGTACATCAAGTGCAATGAGGTGGCATGCCGATCATCGACACACAAACGAGGATGAAATGTGTCACCCTTGCGATTCTGAAGCATGGAAAAAGTTTGATGCTGAACATTCTACCTTTGCATCGGAGGTACGCAACGTGCGCCTTGGACTTTGCACAGATGGGTTCCAACTTCCAACCATTTGGTCAGTCTGGGTCACAATATTCATGTTGGCCTGTAATGATTACTCCGTACAATCTTTGTCCGTCGCAGATTTGCGACGGAAACTTTGTCCGTCACAGATCGTTGTTTTTTTCGCAATTTTATCAAACCGGTTTCCGTCGCAGTATCCGTTGCTACTTCTGCGACGAAACCACATTTCCGTCGCAGTCTGCGACGGACGGCTTTGGTCACAAATTTGTCGCTAATATGGGATCTGCTACGGATTTAGAATATCTGCGACGAAAATTTGTTGTCGCATAAATGACAGATTCGTGTAGTGTAAATAAGTAATTTTAATTGAAAGAAGAAATATTTTTTGTGAGGGATGAGAAACAAATTTAGAGATTTTTTAGACGGAGGCAATATTTAAAGTAATCAAACTCGGTTCGACAATTCTATTATTAGAATCTGGGATAGAACAATAGAAAGCCCAGAAATTTATTGCACGTACTTGACACTCCTAATTAACCATAGTTTATAAATTTATTACGAAGTACATTACAATACGAAGTACCAACTCCGGTGCAACGGCTTTTGAGAATACATTCGGTGCTTCTTTCATGATAGTTCCTTCCCCTAATGACTACACATATGGAGGGGGAAGGAGTGGGAAGAGAGAGGCTGGGCTGTGGTGGGAAGATATTGATGGGGTTGAGGTTTAAATATAATTAGAAAATAAGAACCATTAATTTTGCGAATGGAATACTCAACGTTCTTCAAAAAGTGAGTGGCATTGGGAGAGACACTCCTACTCGGTGGCAATCGAAAAAAACTGCACGGAGTAATTTTTAACAAAAGATATTCTCTTCGTGTTTAAAAGATTACCACATTTTGATTTTTTTATTCAAACTCTAGTACTCATTGTCTATGAATTATGGAAAACTTATTTACTTATAATTTAAATTTAGTAAAATTCAATTTATTTTAAAATACTCTCTCCGTCCCACAAAAAAGTTCTCATTTTGAATAGTATTTAGTCAAATATTAACACACTTTGACTACAAATTGTGAGAAAGATATATTCAATTATGAAATAAATTTTATATGATTGGATTCATCTTAGGATCTAGTTTTGATATCTCAAATTTTTTTAGCATTTCTTTATTTAGATTATATTTAATTTAAGGTAAAAGTGTGCAACAGTTTAACCAATTTATGATTAAAATGAGAACTTTTTTGTAGGACGGAGGGAGTATAATTTTGGACGATCTGGTCATTAACCAGTCTCCGTTTCGACTCCGTCCTCTCGACCGCGCCGAAGTAAAGCTTGTTAAATATCAGCCCTTGGATCTTCAGGGGCGAGGGGCCGGCGTCGTCCAGGGCACGCAGTGCCGCATGCTACACGATATTCCCCCCGCGCTGCTTTTTAGAATATAAATAACTATTCCTGGGCCACGAGTTCATGGTTGAGTTGGTTCCTTGACATGGTATCAGAGCCTTGATGACCAAGAGGTCACGAGTTCGAAACTCAGCGCCACCCAGTTTTAAAAAAAAATTACGGTTTCACATGCAAGGCTCGAAAAAGACTACGCCTGCACGTGAGGGGCGTGTTGATAGGTAACCATGCAAGGATAGACAGCGGAATATAAAAATTTTAACATCCTAACATGATTATCTTGACCAGAATCACGTACTAAAACTTATAGTAGTAAGAAATTTGAGCCGGGGGTCTCTTGGAAACAGCCTCCCTGCTTCCAAGTAGGGGCAAGGTCTGCGTACACACCCTCCCCAGACCCTACAGTAGTGGGATCTAACTGGGTTGTTGTTGTTGTTGTTGTTCTATACACAAAATGATATTAATGGAACCAAACTAATATATTTCTCTCTCTTAAATGGTATGGCCGAATAATCACACACCAATTTGATAATTTACACTCTCCCTTTATAATTGTCAAGTTTTCAACAAATGATTTGTCAATTTTGTCATTAAGCTAAAAGATAAAGTAATGAACAATTAATCAAGGATTATGGACAAAGTGAGATTCCAATTAGCCGTATGTTTTGATTTGAGAAAGTGAGAAGGATTTTCAAAATTCTTCTCCACTTAAATGTTCAAAGTGTATTTTATTTGACACCAAAAAGTTATCAGATTACAGAAGTACATGTGCACAGTTGAAGCGCAGGTGAACATTGTTCCGTGGCTTCAAGTGGGAGATTGTTGAGTGTGAAGCCAGGAAGCTAGGTGGAAGTTAACAGGAAATTGGCAGGAAGCTACCTAGAAGCTGACGGCTTAATCATTGTCTCCCTAACTAATCTCTATTTAAGAGATGCTAATGTGCTTGTAATTGTGGTGCAACAACAAATAATAAAATCCTCCTAGTTGCCCCGTGTGGACATATGTTGCAGTTGGCGGCCGAACCACGTTAAATCCTGCGTCATTTATTTTTCTGCAGTTGATTCGTGATTGTGTGTTGTTTTCGCGTGCGTTTATTCCCAACAAGAGTCATGGCAGGAAGATGCTAACTTGCGCGAAGTAGTGTCCAAGCTGCAACACCAGCCATATAAGCATTTCACTTGGATTAATGGGCAACTGAGGTGGAAAGGAAGATTGGTGATTGGTAATAATTCACAGCTGAAGGAAAGGCTCATATCACTCTGGCACAACACTCCCCAGGGGGGACACTCAGGAATGGATGCTACCATAAAAAGGTTGCAGTCTCTCTTTTACTGGAACAATCTTACTCAAGATGTTAGAGATTTTATTAAGAGGTGTAACTCCTGCCAGAGACATAAGTATGATGCTACAGCCTATCCTGGGTTATTGGAACCTTTACCTATTCTTGAAGGGGTGTGGACTGATATTTCCATGGATTTCATTGAGGGTCTGCCTAAGGTCCAAGGAAAAGAGGTCGTATTGGTTGTGGTGGACAAGCTCAGCAAATATGGGCATTTCATGAGAGCTTGCAACATCCATATACAGCCCAATCAATGGCGCAATGCTTCCTGGACAATGTCTATAAATTACATGACTTTCCAGTCACAATAACAAGTGATCGTGATCCTATCTTCCTTAGTACATTTTGGCAAGAGTTTTTCGCTCTAGTAGGAGTACAACTGCAAAGATCTACAGCCTATCATCCTCAAACAGATGGTCAAACTAAGGTGTTAAACAGGACATTAGAGACATATTTGAGATGAGATAGAACAACAAGTACAATGAAATGAGAGTTCTACAAGCATTAATAGAAGATTCCAATCAAACACAACACACTACAAAAAACCTCAGTAGCACCTTTGAAATTATGTATGACAAAAAATATATATTATCATTGTGAAATTAAACTTTTAATTCTCAAATTAACACCAACATGACAAAATATCAAAAAAGACTATTTATGAAAGGATACCTATAAAAGAAGTACCACTGGGGAAATATTTGATAATAGATAACTAAATAAGGGAATCTCCTTGCTATAAAGGACCACTTACGGAATTTACTCATTTTTAAAGTTTGCACATTTTTTCCGAAGAAACCCTGAAAAAAGATACTCCCCCCGTTTCTGATTATTTGTCTATTTTTTATTTTTTTTGTCAAAATTTGTAAAGTTTGACCTTAAATTAAATAAGAATGATATTTGATACTTATACAGAAATAATTTTATTAGATTTATTATATAAAATATTTTTAAAAATATTATTTTTTCTAATTAATATACAATATATGTGGTATAATATATTTATTTATAGGTCAAAGATTGAAAAAGTTAAAATGGAACAAATAATTAGAGACGGAGGTAGTAATTACTTATTTTTTTTAAAAAAGAAAATAAAATAGAAAAAAAAAAAAGAAAAGCTCCCTGTCCACTTTCTTTAGGCTCCGTTCCGTTCAACTTATTTTTTCTGATCTGATCTGATTTTTTATAGTTCTGATCTGGACTGATCTGATTGGATATGATGTAATTTGATTGGTTCTGATCTGATATGATCGAATCTGATTTGATATGATCTGATTGGATCTGATCTGATCTAATTGGATCTGATAATATTTTTTATTTTATGATTATTTATTTGTGAAATTAGAATATTAATTTAATATTTTAATAATTACTTCATATATAACTTTCTGATATTTTTTAATACTATATAACTTTCTCGGTCAAAATTAGGATATATTTATTTTTAATTATTAAAAAGTAATAATTTAATAATTAGTTCATATATAACTTATTTAATAATATTTTTTATTTTAGGATTACTTTCTCAGTTTTCTATTTAACTTGTAACTAAAGTTTATTTTTTTTTCATTTTTAATAATAATAACAATAAAAATAACAATAATAATAATTTTTAATGGGACCTAATCTGATTGGATTTGATCTGATTTTATTTAAATAAGAATAAAAAAAATAAAAAAATAAGTTGAACGCAAGGATCACACCCCCAAATCCCATACATAAACCCTAACATCGGACGTTACAATCATGGCGTTGTCCGGGATAGCCAAAACAGCCAAACTGGACATCCCGGAGATGTACTTCAAACGCCTCCACGTCACCACCAGAGTCGATGGTGGGTACATGCGTTGCACCTTCGACTGGAAGGGTATGTATAATTCTCATTATCAGCCTTTTTTTTTTGTATTTTATCTTCTTCTTCGATTGAATTTGCCCTATGAATGGTCAGTGTGTGTGTGTGTGTGTGTGTATAGATATATATATATAGATATGAAGGCGTTAGGGTTAGAGAGAAGGGGGAGATGGGGGCGATCTGAATTCTTCGTCGATGAACATCAAATTCGACGCTATGGTGACCGCTAAACAACACAGGGTAGATGGCGAAACCAATGGAGGGAGAAGGGATTCCATAAGGGTTGGGAAGGTGGTTGGAAGGAGATCAAATATCCGGATTCAAAAATGGTAAGAATCACTCCCTATCTATCTCATGTTCCTCTGCTACTTGGTTTATAGAGTCATTAAGTCACCCCTTCTTGCAAGGGAGGGTTGGTTTATTTCAAGATATGAATGAGTCTACACCACTAAATCACACTGGGTTTCAAATAATTTTGGTGAATTTGTTATGCTCATTGGGGGAATTGATAAGGATCTGTCACTAGTCTGCATCCCCGTTGGTTCAAAATCAGCAGGGATTACACTCTTTATCCAAGGACTGAAGGAAGCTATAAAACTTCAAGGGGGGGATTGATGTTGGGATAAGGTTTTGACAATTAACAAGAATGAAGTTCCACCTTATTTAGAGATGGAAGCCATGGAGCTACAGGCCCAGGGAGTAAAGGAAGAAATACTAAGGAGCCCCTCTATTTCTTCAGATTTATTTGATCTTGACATTGCTTTGCCCTTGAGGGTAGTCACTGTGACACAAGAGGGGTCTAAATCTGCACATGAAGAGGTAGAGGAAAGGGTGGATGAAGAGATGGTGGCACAAAAGGTATTCCAACCAGCCTTTGATGCTTACTTTGAAATCATTTTCAAAGCAGTAGAGAACCAAATTAAAGAGGCATTGGCTAAGAAATTGGTATTGGAAAAACTAAAGATGGGTCTAATCCACAATATGGACGGAAAGTCAATTACAGCGACTAGGGAAACGGTGTAAAGTGTGGAGAAAGTGGGTCTGGCTCATTTGGAAGGATCTAAGTACCCTATTTTCGTTTCGTTCTCGAAAACTGATGAGGAACTGGCTGGCGAATTCTTCACAGCACAGGCCCCCAGACATGACTCCTTAAACCTGTCTTACAATCTCAGTATTTGGGTTTTTCATTTTAAAAAGTGTTATTTTTCTAGTTTATGATTTATAGCATCACAATGAAAAGAGAATTGTTTTTGTGCTAGTAGGGGTAAACTAGTGCTAATCAACAACATGGCAGGGAATATTATTTCTGATTTGAGTGTTAGGGCGGTTTTTTGCTTTGGCTTCTTGAGTCATATTTGATGCCTTCATTTTGGTAGGAGGATATTTAACGTAGAATGGGGTTTGTTTTTAAGTTCTGCCTAGGGGTACCGCAATACTTTATGGAAGAATTAGAGAGGGCTTTGATTGGTTTGGAAGGACTAGAAAAATGTACTAGAGACGAAGCAATTGGAGGAGTACATCTCTTAGCTTTACAGATCATGTACTAGAGGATTCAGCAGGAAGAGCAATTCACACATGGGATCTGATTATCAAGTTAGACCAGTGCAGCAATAATCTGGGGCTGGGTCCATGCTGTTGCAATCTGTTGGGCTTGGCTGTATTGATGTCTTTCTTATTTTGTTGTTTAGTGGTTGCATGTTTTCTTTTTTTGGCTTCTTTTGTATGCTTTCCTTTGGCCATGTTGGGACTTTTGGTCACCCATCTTGTACCTTTCCCTTTTTATTTCAATAAAACATCTTTTATATATATATACATACATACATACACACACACACACATATATATATATAATAAGAATGTAATTAATTGATGATTTTAGGGTATTTTTGGTCTCTATTGTGATTTTACTTGCTTCTCCGAGCTGGATTTGTGTGGAAAGCTTTGTTGTTTATACTTTTATAGGGTTTAAGTCATTGAGTTGTGCATAATCGAGTTAGGAAGCAAAATCCAGTTCTTGTGATGTGTGTGTATACATGGTTGAAAGCCCTTTGATGTGCTGTCTTAATTTTTCTGATTAATTATATGTTGCAGGGGCGTCTATTTTGATCTGGTCAAAACATGAGAGAAAATCTTGTTGGCTGCGAGGGCCGTAGTTGCTATTGAGGACCCTAAGGACATTGTTGTCCTGTCTGCTAGACCATTTGCTCAAAAGCCTCTATCAGAATTTGCCAAACATGTTGGTGCTACTCTAATTGAGGGAGGACGTGGCAGTCCCAAGGCTTTTGCTCAACGCCTCGGTGATTCATCCCTTAAGCCTTGCCTCCTAATCGTTGCTGATCCAACAACTGATCGTCTGGTAGGCTATGTTGCAAAGTCCTTTTGCTTGATCCTTTGCTCTTCTACCCAACAAGGTTATTGTGGTGCTCTATGCGTTCTTGGTTGTAACATTTATGGGTGTTTGGTATATATCCTTATTGCAGGCTATCCAAGAAGCTTTCGTGGCCGACCTCAACATCCCTGTCATTGCATTGTGTAACACTGATTCCTCAGTCCGCCATGTCGACATTGCTATTCCTGCAAATAACAAGTCAAAGCAAAGCATTGGTTATGTTTTCTGGCTGTTTGCAAGGATGGTTCTTCAGATCCGTGGAGAAATTCCACAAGGACCCATCTGGCCTAATGTTCCGTTTGAACAATTTGTGTCTGACGACGAACTTGAGGAGCAACTGGAAGAGGAGGAAGCACCTGAACTGCAACCCTTAGCAGAGCCAGAGTTAGCACTTCCTCAGCCATGGTTGCCGGGTGATAATAGGGGTAAAGGCTTTTGTGTCCTGGCTTGATGTCGATTATTTCCATAGTTTTAGATATAATTAATGCTCCTTTTTATTCGGATTTTTTTTTTGGATGGCTGCATATATAGACAAACTTGAGGAGCAACTTCAAGAGGAGGAAGCACCTGAATTCAGCTCCAGTTTTGGCCCAATTTCTTGCGTTTGGCCCCCGAGCATTGATTGACTTCTCGTTCAAGCACAAATGAAGATGTGTGAACAGCATACAAGTTCCTCTTTGAAAATCATTGTGATGGTGTTGTGGATGAAAGCTGGATAGTAGAAATCTGTTTTTGATTGTTTTCCTCCCTTAAACATATCGGAGAAGTGAATCTCTCATTTATCTGCTTGGTTTTTTTTCTTTCCATTTTTTGAATAGTGTGACTTTAGAGGCTTCCACTTCAACCCACCTCATTCACTGGTAGCTATAGGATTCCTCTCAAATTTACATTGCACTACGACTTCTCAAGCTAAAGATGAGAGAAGTGAAAACTTCACTCAGACTAAGAACTAGGTCGTGTTCTCTTCACCTTACAACAAAACCAAATCGCATCAGATCAATTCAAATCAGATTACCCTTAAAAAATTCGAATCAAATTTATTAAGTTCAAACGAAGACAATGCAACCGTAGGGGGCGAAACACATTGGAGGATTACATTAAGTCAGTTCTCAAATGAGAGAAAATTAGAAAGAACATGTAAGAAGGCTCCTTTGATTTCTTCCTCATCTACTACGTATGTAATAGGTGGTATGAGATTATTGTTCATCTCATCAGCGGTTTGTAGTACAACGCATTCCAGCATTCTGAAAGTGTTGCATAACAATATGTTCAATGTCCTCGGTGCCTTCATGCTGTTTAGAGTAATGAAACCATTAACTTAGCCCTAAAGAATAACACTCACTCTTAAGAATGTATAATTATACTATATCCATCCCACTATTTTTGTCCACTTTTTTTTTTAGTTATCCCACTATTTTTGTCCACTTTCACTTCATTTTATGTAAACTATGGCTTTCTATTTTTTTTATGAATGATGATAATCTAATATGGGCACTCCATGAATTAATACAATTTTAGCATTCACCCAGTGGTAAAAAAGAAAGATTAAGTGGACTATTATTTTACTCTGTATGTAGTAATGAACAATTTCTTTTTTTGTTATGACAAAACAAACTTCTTTTTCAGCAAGTAATGGTTTGGTGCTTGTAATTTTCAAATTTCTGCTTCTAGAATTCTTGTCAACCTCACTACGTTGTGTGATTGTGAAAGTACTTGTCTTGCCCTCATCCTCCTCATTCTTCAATAATTTGAATCCACAGAATTACTAACTATAACAACTCTCGTATAAAAGCAAATGCTATAATACTTAATCGTTAGGTTTGGAAAAACACACATGCACAAAATATGCATACGAAATAATTTAGTTTTACATGTTCCAGAGCAACAATACAAAACAGGTGAACAGATGATTTACTACAAATAAGATTAATACTCCATGTCCACGGCAGGAGCAGGACTTGCATCGCCATTGTCGTCCTCGGCTGCATCGTCGTCCGCTCTCCTCTTCTTGTTCCCTTGGTGTTTTCTCATCCGAAAACGTTCTTCCAACGGATTAAGCACTTCCAACGGATTAAGCTCATCGATCAAGGGCCGTTCGTCCAACCAGAAACGGTGGAAAGGCTCAAAATGAATGTTATCCGCTGCTGCCAGATGTGATGAGAAATCGTCAAGATTGCAGTCTGACATGCCCTGCATCCATGCAGTACATATAGTCGTAAACACAAACACGACAACAAAGAGCCCTTATTAGCATTTGCATAGCACAAAGAAAGAAAGAAACAAACAAACAATCTCCATCTTGATCAACAAACACAGTTATAATAATACTATGCTTAGCATATAAGGAGTCAAAGTAAAGCCATACCCTATCTCGAGCCGATGCAGAGAAATCAACTGTCGAGATCCTTTTATTGAAAACTCCATCCTTGCCCAGATGAGCAAACTTGATGCGAACAGCTTGGTTATCCTCCGGAGCAATTGGGCACAAGGTGAACCTGCTGCACGTCGCAAATCACATCATATATCACAACCAAAATATGTTGCCACACAGACAAAAACCGCTTAATCAAATCAAATAATAAAAAAATGCCTCACATACCACACCCGGGGAGACTCGCTGTTGCTCATCTTCGCATCCATCTAGCTCCTGACAAGGCCACTCCAACCAAGTACTATTAGTTAGCAAAAAAGTAATTATACACCTATATAAAACTAAACCACAAACTAAGCTCCTATATATCTCTAGATCAATTTCATTTTAATTTCATCAATTTTGTAACTTCATCTCAAAATAAGTTTAGGGTTTCTTAAATAGATCTCAACAATATTGTGACAGAGGAGTATGCCTGTATATGTCATGATCAATGATATCAGAATGATGTTGTCCGGCATAATGTTTTGGAGGAAGATTTTGCCAGGTTTAAGAATTATCCCTCAATAGACTACTAATCTTTCCAAATATTTTACCTAAACCTAAAATTCCCCATCTTTTTTGTTCAACTCCTGGGAAAGAGTAACAGCATCTGTTTTCATCAAGCCAACAGTTGTTGGCTTCACATCAAAGGATACCCTAAAAGGTATGAACTTTAAATTCTACCCCCAAGTTTTGACTGATGAGCTCAAACCTTGCAGTGATGGATTGATTGATTTATCTAATCACTGCTATTAAGATACAAAAAAAAATTAAATAAATAAATAAATAAATAGATTCTTGGTATATTAAGTTTCCTTTGTTTGATATGGAATGAAACAACAACAATTTTATTATCTTCATCAACCAAAATCCAATTTACTTCTATCCACCAAACCCCGCAGGTTGAAACCCAAAATGAAGTTGAAATTCATGGATAAATCAGCACAAAAACAAGGCTTCAAAGGTAAACCCAAAGGTTGCTGCCAAACAAAGGCATGTAATCATATTGAGAGAAATTTAAGCAAAGTGCATAACATGTGTAAATCTAAACGCGCACACACAGACAAAAAAAACCCTAAATAGATCTAGATTCCCCCCGTAAAAGAGCATTCTAACTATCGAAGAAAAAAAAAACAAAACTCGCCTGAATCTGGGAGAATAAAGAAGCGGACTTGAAGTTGATTTCTGTGGTATGACTCTCGCCGGATGTGGGAGCACGGGGCAGCAAACGTCTAAGCGGTAATCTACGAAGGGGCAACCCTATTGGATTTCATATTAAGGCACCCATGATGTTGACGTGCTTTCTACTCCGATCAGGACTAGGATTTACGACAAAGAGCAAGGGCCGGCCCATAGAGGGGACAAGGTGGCTGTCCGGGCCGGGCCGGGCCCAAATATTTTTTGGCACATAGTAACATATGTATGTGTATGTATGTATGTATGTAAGCCCAGGCCTAGTCTAGTAGTCCACCAATGCCTTAACGTATACCAAAAAAAGAACGGAAATACGGAATGGAAGAGTTCCGATCGAATTCACTGACGAAGAAACCAGAGTCGACGTGCCAGAAACTTGCAAGTGCCGATTGAGTCGCCGTCAGCCGCCTCCACCGCCGGACGCCGAGTCGCCGATCTGCACGCCTCCATGTAATTATTCATAGCCTTCCCTTTCCAATTTTGTAAATTTATTAATTTATTTCTTAAATCTTAATTTTCTTTCATTGTTTCATCATTTAGATTTAAAATCTAGGGTTAGTTATTAGTTTTAAATTTGAAATCTTTTCTAATTTAATTCTTTGAAATAGAATGAATGAATGGCTCTATATGTTATTTATTTGATTTTGGATGAATTGTTTGAATTTGTTATTTATGATAATTATATATTTATATTAAAAAAACTGAAAACTGAAAAAAAAATTAAAACTGGAAAATTGTTGAATTGAAATGAATTTATGATTTATAAAAAAATTAAAACTGAAAAATTAAAAAACAACTAAAAAAAGGAAAAACTGACGAATTGATATTAATTTATGATATATTTATTTATTTATTTATTTATTTATTTATTTATTTATTGCTTTTTTCAATTTTTATTCTTGATTTTACTTAGTAGAATTTATGATTTTGGATTTTATTTCAGAAATAATTCAATAGCTATGGCTCCTAAACAATTATCCGGTAGTCAAAGAAGAAAAAAGAGAAAACGAGATGAAGAAATCAGAAAATCTAAAGCCGGAGCTCTATGTAAGTTTATGAAACCTGTTGTTGAAGACGAAGAAGTAGAAGTAGAAGTAAAAGACATGGAAGAGCAAGAGCATTTACAAATAGAGCAAGAACATGTTGAAGAGGATGAACATTTAGAAGAAGAGAAAGAAAATTTAGAATAGGCAGAAGAGCATCTTGAGCCTATGGTTAGTGTTGTGCATACTGTACGTTGTCGATATATTTGATCCAAGAAGATGGGAAGGACTTAATTCTGAAGAGATTAAACTTTTGGTGGAGAAAGGTCCAAAAAGAGATCATAGTATTCACTATGGCCCATAAGACAAAGATGGACAAAATGGTAGACGCTTTTCTGCAGCATTATATACAAAAACTTTACCAAATATGGAGAAGTGTGACAGAGAATGACTTGTATATTCGAAAGAAGTAGACAAGATATTTTGTTTCTGCGGTAAACTGTTTAGAACAGGAATTCCGGAAGGAAAATTGGATGGTGAAGGTTATGCAGATTGGCACCATGCTCATAGAAGAGTCAAAGAGCACGAACTTTCAATGGATCAGCTCTCCAATGTGAATAGATGGCTTGATATGCGTAAAAGATTGAAGCTAAATGAAACAATTGATAAAGTTCAGCACGAGTCTTAAGCCATTATCTCAAACTTGTTGGGAAAGTCGTGTTGAGAGTATTAAGGCAATTAGAATGCAACTTGCCGATTACGAGAAGCTTTTCTTGAAGTTGAAGAAAAAAGATAGTGATAATACAATTGTTCATACGGCAAAATCACTAGCAGAAAACCTTAGTGAATTTGAGTTTTTGGTATCAATTGTTATTTGGTATCAAATATTAAACCAGGTAAATATAGTGAGCAAGAAGTTATAATCAAAGGATATGCATCTTGATATTGCTATTAAAGAGATAAATGGATTGATTGACTACTTCAAGAGTTATAGAGAAATTGGTTATTCAAAAGCAATTGATGAAGCAAAGGAGATAGCTGCTGAAATGGATATACCTCCGATATTTCCAGAAAAGCGTTTGATTCGAAGGAAAAAAAGAGTTGATGAGAGTTCAAGTAGCAAAGAAGTTTCATTTACAAATGAAGAGAATTTCAGGGTCAATTTCTTCTCTTATGTTGTGGATAAAGCCATATCTTCTCTTGAGATGGGATTTGAACAATTCAAAGACTATGAGAGATTATTTGGGTTTTTGTTTCCACATAAGTTGAGTGGAATTGAAGAAAAAGAGCTTAAGTTGTTTTGTCATCAACTTGAAAATGCACTCGAGTTTGAAGAAAAATCAAATATTGATGCCGAAGAGCTTTACATGGAGTTGAAATCATTCAACACATTACAAGCTAGTGAATTTAGCAATCCCATAGATGTTTTGAAGCATTTAAAAAAACTTGGTTGTTACCAGAATGCCTGCATTGCATATAGAATTTTGTTGACAGTTCCAGTTACGGTGGCATCTGCAAAGAGAAGTTTTTCCAAATTAAAGCTTTTGAAATCTTACTTACGGTCTACAATGTTCCAAGATAGACTTAGTGGATTGGCAGTAATAGCTATCGAGAATGAAATCTTAGAGAGCATAGACTGTGAAGATGTGATCAACCAATTTGCTCTCAAGAATACAAGGAGAACTTCTCGAATTCCCGGCTAGCTTTTACGGTATGTAATTATAATACTTTAATTTTGTCATTTATTTTTTTCTTTTAATAATATTGCGTTAATTATAATTTAGATATAATTAGTTTACATATGTGAATTATTTAGACCATTAAATAAAAGATTTTTAGGACCTTTTTTCTGTTTCGGCCCAGGATGATATATCCTCAGGCCTGAGAAAGAACAATGCTAGGGGTATGTACCGCATTTGTCCCCCACCCCCTTTTCCACCACACATTTTTATTAAATTTTTATTTATTTAATTTTTCTAAAAGTTTTTGTCCATTTATGTGGTGGAGGAGGGGCTGGAGGAAAAATGAGGTACACCTTTAGCATTTTTTTAGGACAAAACCTAATCGGTTCTACATTACTCATCCGGGCGGTGTGACCAGCAGATGCAGGAATCGAGAAACATGGGTAAGGTTTTTTAGATTGTAAACATACATTAATACTGCTTAATTATGCACACGATATAAAAAATATACTAAAAAAATACTGTTTAAATGAAAATTTAAGAGTAAATTCCATAATTGGTCCTTTATGACACGGGGGTTTCCATATTTAGTCTTTTATTATCAAATATTACTCCCGTAGTCCTTTTTTAAGGGTACCTTTTCACAAATGGTCCTTTTTTTAATCTTCTACCGTGTTGGTGTTAATTTAAAGGCTAGAAGTATGATTTGACATCAACATTATGTCTAGTGACGTGTTCTGATATTGGTTAATGCTTAATTTTTTTTCCTCGCATGCATATCATTTTGTTTTAAAATATATACTCACATTTTTTATAGTCACCCATTTCATATGAAATTTATTGCAAAGTTTTTGAATTTTATTTAAAAGATTTTAAATACGAATATGTTTTTACTCAACTTTGTTAATATTCGCCTATTCAATTGTTAAAAATATTCAATATGTATAAACTATTTTTTTTCATAAAAAATATAGAAAAATGAAATTAAAGAGTCGTGGTTAGACATCATTTTATTCCTATTAATTTAAATATAAAATTGATAAAAAATAATTAGTGAGCTATATGCATATCTAGATAAATCAACAATTATACATTTTAATTATCCATGATTTCTATGCAACCTATGAACGACGTTTAATTTTTTTTACGGATGCATATTATAATTGATAAAATAACATGACTATAAAATAACATGACTTAACATATATTTTTATCTTTTCTTGGAGTGTTCATTTTCACATGGAGAATTTGTTAAATCCTTCTAAAATTCACATCTAATACTCGAATTAAATTTTGTATAAAACTTTTTTTATTTAACATAAATTAATTTATCTATACTAACGATTTATATATGAAGATAAGAAAATTTTTCAATGCTCATTAAATAGCAACCATATAAATTTTAAATACAAAAATTTTGGTCACTAACATATCCCGTTTCATTTTGTTATTTTAAATAATTCAAAAATGTTATGCATCAAATTACCTTAAAACAATAAAACATAATTAAATGTATTAAGATAAAACAATATTTAAAGTGCGTACCTTTTCTATCTTTTTTTGTTGAAGTATTCATTTTCTCATTTCCAATAATATAGGTACTCTATTGATTTTAACTCTTATTATACACGAATTTCCACAATAAACCTTTGTAACTTATTATTTAAGTATGTAATTTTTAAATATGGAAGTAAGATAAAGGATTAATATATGTAGCATGGTCCTAAAATTCTATTTAAATTAAATGAAAAATATTATATTTGTTTTTTAAATAGTATTCATATTTTTTTCATATTTATTTTTAATTATTTTATATTATATATATATATATATATATATATATATATATATATATATATATATATATATATATATATATATATATATATATATATATATATATGGGGATGGGGATGGAGTTTAGAGAGAAGGGAGACCGCGGGGTATATGGCGACCGCCGGCGATTTCACCCAAATTCCGACCGGAGACTATCTCTTCTACACAATTTTGCTTCCAATTTCCAACGGAGACAGTGGGATGATGATCTCAACAACCATCGAAAATATCTTGACGATCGGCGACCTAAATATCCTTTCGTGGGTCGGCGTTGGACTTACAGATCGAGTAACAGGAGAACGTCTCGTGGGGATGGAGGGCAAAATCAGACATACCGACGTCCCAGAGGTGGTGGGCAAAAGCGTTACTGGCCTTTTAGATCCCGAGAAACTCTGAACCTGCAAAATTCATACGTCTACAGCAGCTCAAATTTTGTAGGTAAGACTAGTTCCTCGAATTCTTTTCCGAGTAGGAACTCTAGGTTCAAGTTTCACATTCAATTCAAGGCATATGAACTTTTCTATTCTTTCTACAATCACGATATTTGCATAACTAGTCAAGGCAGGAAAAATTTCCACATTTGGTTCGATTTGGACTCTCTACATTGGCTGGCAGAATCTATTCCCAGGCTGCCAAGTACAAAAACTCAAGGTTTGTATAAATTTGATGATGATAGAGCTCTCGAGATATGTCTTGAATCTAACAGAAAAGGGAGATTCATTCGTATTGCTGAGGACCGAAAGGAAGGTTTTTCATTTCTTTTGGTGCCATTTGGGGATAAAGGTTATGGGTTTAAGCTGTTTTATAAGGCCCTGAACTCTTTCCTTGAAAAAGATTAAAGGGATGACCATTCATTGTGAAGAGATCCCACAATCCGCTTGCATCCAGAATGCCTCTTCTTCCACAAAGACCACTAGGGGTGTGCATTATTCGGTCCGGACCTGGACCGACCCGAAACCCGGCCAAAACCGGACTGGACCGGTCCTAATTCGGTTCGGTCTTCGGTCCCCAATTTTTCCTTATTCGGGTTCCGGTCCGGTCCACCGGGTTTCGGTCCAGACCGGTGGACCGGTTAAAATTTATTTATTTTTTATTTTTTTTCAATATACTTTTATTATATTATATTTTTCTAAGGTTTTTTCTTATACTTAAAATTAATTTAATTTTAATACTAAAGATTTTTATATGTTTTGATTTTATTATTTAATATAATTTTTTAAATACATTATCAATTCAAAATAATATACGGAGTATGAGTTATAATGATTTTGAAATATTTTTAATATAAAAGTGTAAAAAAGTAACATTACCTTTATATTAGCGATCTAATGCATTTCTCATATATTTACCAATACGATCACTTAAATTTATATTTTATCAATAATGAAAAGCTAATCCGCAAAAACTAACAATGTGAACAATCTCAGGAACAAAATACTAAAAAATGGATCCGTTTGTCAAAATAAATCAAAAACTCAAAAAATATTACAAAAAAAACAAAAAAGAACTAAGAAGAAGAATATTATGTATGTAAAATAAAAATTACGAACAAATTTTATGTAATACGGAAGTTATATACGGAGTATTTTGTTTGAAGTTCTTTAAAAAAAATTCAAAACAACTATGTATGACTATGTTTAGTGCATGTTATAATTAAAAATTAGTTGTAGTTATATTTTTATTCAATTAAATACTCAAAATTAAATAAATAAAATCAAATTTTAAAAAAAAATAAAAATAACCTTTATTCGGTCCGGTCCCAGTCCGGTCCGGGTTTTACCGGTCCGGGTTTTACCGGTCCGGTCCCGGTCCGGTCCTCGGTCCACAAAATGCTCCTTATTCGGTCCCGGTCCGGTCCGGGTTTGACCCGATGAACACCCCTAAAGACCACAACCATTGTCTCTCCTGATGTGGAAGTCTTGAATTTAAAGGTGGATGAGGTGATAGATGCCTCAACATCTGAACTTGGTTCATCACCTCAACAATCACAACTCCACTCGAGCACAGAGGTTAAGTCTAGAGGCAAAGGAGGATCATAGGACTTCTCTTCAGATTCCTTGATAGAAACCACACTAGCAGACAGACACGTGACTATCTATGAGGGAGGAGAACAACAAAAAGTCTTCATTTCAAACACATACACTGAATTATTTCCACCACTTCCAAGAAGAAAGTTATCACCATTAGCCCCTGCATTTGTACCGCTTTCAAACAACTCATTTGCTGCTCTACTCAACCCGGATGTTGGGAAAATATTATAGATTTTGATGATGATATATTTAGAATGTATTAGGGACTTTAAAGCCTCCCCCTATATTCAATGTAATTTTTTCTTTTTAGAAATATTGTCAAACCAAGCTCTTGAGATTTCCAATAAAACTGTGATATTTCTTTAAGCGTTTTGATGCCTGAAGACTTGATCAAATTCAGTGATATGAAAATTGGATATCTTGATCGGAAGTGTCAGAGACAAGTAAGGATTTCTCAATCAGATAAAAATCCTCAGATCCGGAAGACTACATAAGAACCGGATGTCTCGCTACAACCCGCTGAAAGCTAAGTCATTCAAATCCGAAGACTAGCGCGGATCTCCTTCTCACCCGGAAGTCTGAAAATGACTCATCCGGATTTGTCAGCTAAGAATCGGAAAACTCACCGAAGACCGGAATTCTCAGAAAGCGGACAAGTGAGAAAAGGCTTAGAAAATCATCTAAGTCCTGAATGAAGAAATTCTACCCGTTGGCAAGGAAAAATCAATCTCTTGATTTTCAACGGCTAGATTGAAGATAATTAGGCTGATTCAAGAACAAATTACTCGAAGACAGAGTCTGGGTCTCTAAAATTAAAGAGCCTGCCCAGAATTCCTAAACAAGCACTAGAAGACAAACAGAGTAAAGTGCTACAGTCTTGAATTCTTGAACAACGGCTAGAAGACGGATTTTGGGGAATCCTTTCTCAACAATTGGGTAAGTCCGAACACCCACTTCAACGAAGAATCTTCAAATCACAATCTTCATTCAAAATTGAAGCCAGCAAATGCAACGGATAGTCCATTATAATTCAACGGATAGATTATCCAATCCAGCTATAAATAGCATCCTTGGAAGACTGGAGATAGTACGATGAGATACGCTGATACAACAACACAACGAAGCAATCACTAAAGCTATCTCATTCACAGTTAGCCCAAGAAGCTTGATAAAGAGAGATTTCTAAACTCCTTATCCAGAAGCAAACTTCTCCTCTTTCCAAAAAGCTATAGTGTAAACACTTGAAGGTTTCCTTGCCTCAAGCACCACACCACGTTGAAGGATATTACTTTTGATCAAACTTATTGATTAAAAGGGGGTAGGTCAACTCTCTTACAAGTTGATCTTGCAAGTCCTATTGTTCGGATCTTGCAGTTGTTGAAGAAGCTTGACCTTCGAAGGAACAACAAAGCCAGCACGAGTGCAGTAGCAACATTGGTCTTGTGAAGATATACCGTGCAGAAATTCACACAAGTGTAACTGTTGGTTCATTATTCAACAACCAACTACATAGTGGATTTTGAGGACGTAGAAGGATTACCCCACCTTCGAACCTCGTTAAAGTTTGCGTGTCTCTCTCTCTTATCTTTATTCTTACTTGCAATTATATTAACTGTGAAAACTAACCTATCCATATTGATTACTGCTCACTTCACCCACCAAATTCCGCACACAATCTAAAGTTCACAAGGACTCTAGATTAACACTCATTTTCTCGTTTTCAAAAGAAACGAAAAAGATTTTAAACTTGTAACAAAGTCTATTCACCCCCCCTCTAGACTTTGTATTTCACCACTTTGGGACCACCACCGGATCATGAAGACATTGAGGAAGAGGATCCTTTTTCTAATATTAATGAACGGAGCCTGGTTATATACTCTAATGCAGTGGAAGACCATGAAAAGGAGAGGGATGGGCCCATTCTCTACACCCATTCTGAGGGGGAGGATTATGTTTTCATTGATTCTAAGTTTAAACCACTACAAATAGACCTTTCAAGATGCCCCAAGCACCCCTTCCATCTGCGCAAGGCACTAAAGGGCAGAAGGACATACTCTCCATCTCAAATGGTTACTAGAAGTAAGGCTAAATTACTGGAAGAAGGGAGAAGAAACACCCCAATTGGCTGGGAAGAGGAAGATGATTTGCATGATGCACAAGAATCCCATGAAGACGAGGTCATCAAATTCTTCAAGCTATGTTGTCCTAACAAAATTGATGAACCTAAACCCCCTAATAAGCCATTGAGCAAAAGTCAGAAAAAGAAACTAAAGAAGAAAAAGAACAAGCGGCAGGCTTCTGATGGTTATGAGGATGAAAACTTTGATTTGGACTATGCTTATTGAGTAATGTTTTCTGTGCACCCATATTAGAATTTAGACCCTTTTGATTTTTGCTTTATACATTTAGCTCTTTGATGGAGTTATTCCTTTTGCTGATGAGGGACAATAGCCCTGGGTATGCAGAATCTGGTTTTGCATTTACGGCGCATCCATAAAATAAGTTTATTTACAGGATTCAATTTCCAGGAGTTTGATCTCACGCATTACAGTGTGTTCTTTTTCGGCTTAAACATGCAGGGATTACTTGGTATTCACTCTTAAGGGTCCATTAGGAGGTTTTACTTTGGGATTTTACTTTGTGTGAGCAGAGTTATTACTTTGTGCCTCTTATGTTCAGCCTTTAGTTCCTGTTTCAAGGATATGATGCTTTGCTAAAGAAGACATTATTACTCAAGGGACAATATTGCACAGAGCTCTTCCCCAACAGATTGGAGTTAGGCTCCCCATCTTAATTCGATGGAATGACCCACAGCCTCATGTCGTTCTCGTTTGGATACCTGCCAGTGTCTGCTAATTGCTACTAGTTTTCTTGGGTGGCCCTTTTCCTGGTTTTTTTCATTCATTATTGTACTTTTTAGCTAGCTACAAGCTCTTGTTTTCCATTTGTTTGGTTCTTTTTGTTTTGTTTTTTTTACTTTGGCCTTGGTGTAGGGGTTTGGCCATCCCCATCCTGTTCATTCTATCAATAAATTTTATTCAAATATATATATATATATATATATATATATATATATATATATATATATATATATATATATATATATATATATATATATATATATATATATATATATATATATATTGGAAAAAGAGTTTTTATTAGAGGATTTGGGGAACAACCAAAGTACAAAAGAGAGGATACAAACAAAACTAAATATGAAAATTTAAATCTCTTCCAGTGCTCCAATAGAAATTGATCCCCCAGCCATTGAAGTCTGCATCGTGGTACATCCATTTTTTGTTGCGGTTCACCCAGCACCAACCTTGAAGAAGTTTGAAGCAAAGTTGGACAACACCATCCTTTGTGGATTCTTTACCTTCGAAGATGTACAAATTTCTTGCTTTCCAAAGGCACCATGAGATGATCCCCGGCATGATCAGTCTAACACACCCCTTGAAGCTCTTGGTATTGCCCGAGATCCACCATAAAAGGAGGTTTTGCCTGAAGGTAGGGGAGTTGCATTCCATTGACCAACTGCTAAATGACTGAAGTATTCCCAAATACTCTTGCTGAAGTGACAATTTAGAAAAGTGTGCTCCATGTTGTCGTCATGGCGTGCATAGAAAGGGCAGATACTAGGCAGCATGAGATTGAAGCGATTGAGATTGTCCGGAAAAGGTAGGCATCCTGCTTGACATTTCCATAGGAACATCCTCAGTTTTGGTATCTGGGTCTTGTGCCAAATAAATCTGGTGGAGAAGAGGTTATTGTGACTTTCCTCTCTTAAAGAGTAGGCAAGCCATAGAACCTGCTTCACCTTTGGCAAAAAGAGTGCAGAATTCATTTACTCTACATATCCTTTTCCATGTGGGTGAATCAGCAGCCCTTTTTCTAATACGCCCATGCTTAAGATATTTAGCTTTCATAAAAGATGCCCAGATCCCCAAGTCATTATGAACTCTCCACCACAGTTTAGCACCATAAGCATCCTCCAGTGTAGCTAAATTTCTGATTCCTAAACCCCCAGCATCCTTAGGAATGCAGATCTTTGACCATTTAACCCAGTGGTACTTAGGCCAGCCCTCCTTTTGCCCCCAGTAGAAGTTTGCCATAAGATTGTTAAGCCTAGCAAGAATTGTTGAAACACGGGCTTGTCACGTTTTCGTACTAAAGCCATGTTCGTTTTTGTAACAGGTTATGATAATGCCAAACCGCCGTGATCAAGTCGAACATTGAATATACAAGGCGAAGAACGAAGATAAGAGCAAGAGCTAAACGAAGACCTTAATCATAGTATTGAGTCGGTCTTTATTGTGATCAAGACCGACCCAATCTTTACACCTTGGCTCTTTAGGCTAAAAACTCTCATTGCATTTCTTACATCATAAAAATGGTTTTAAACTTGTTTAAGTCATTAAAAACACTTGGTGTTCGCCCAAACCAAAAACCAAGCCATCCAGTGTTCGGCTTTCAGAAACCAGCGTTCGGCTTTTAGTTGTCGGGTTTGGTTTTTGGCATCCGAACAAACCAAGTGGTTTTCAGCATTTTATGATCTGCTTTCACTCTTTGGCATGTTTAAACGGTTCTCCAACAAAAACACTTTGAAAACCATCTCTCGCTTTTAGTCGTTTGACAAAAACCACGCAAAACGGCGTAAACTTGGCTAGCCGTGGTTTTTACTCAAATGACGTGATTTTTAAAGTGTCTCACTTGATTTCTTAGCCAAATACATCAAATAAGTGTTTTAAGCACTTGGTTTTTATTTTGGAGAACTTTGGATTTTTCGGTCGGTCTTTGCATCGGTTGGCTCGGCCGTGGCTAAGGCAAAAACCATAGGTTTTTGGCTAACCACCCACCCAGCGATGGGAAGAACATCCCATCGATGGGTAAGTAGCCTCTTAGCCAAACCAACTTCCAGAACCATGCCAAACAGCGATTGGAAGCTCTACCCATCGCTGTTCAAGCCTTGGTCCAACATTATCACAAGGCAGAATGCCCTTACCCAGCGATGGGAAGCTTTACCCATCGATGGGAACCCAGCGATGGGAAGGCTAAACCATCGATGGGAAGGCATGACCGTTGGAAGTCATTTAAGGTTGATTCTTTCCTTGTTTGGAAGTCAACCTCCCACCCAGCGATGGGAAGCTTATACCCATCGATGGGTAGGTAACCGTTGGCTTCAAAACTGAAGGAAAATTGGCCTACCAGCGATGGGTAATGTCCATACACCGCTGGGAAGCCAATATTATGCAGATCCCAATTCTTTTCAATCCCATAAATCAAGCCAATCACCCCTTTAATGCATTGGTCCGTTGGAGCCTATTTTGGCACTATAAAAAGGGGTGTTTGGGTCTGCTTTACACATCAATTCACTTCACTTTATTCATATTATCATTGCATCCAAACAACATTATTTTCCATAGCTTTCTAGAGCCAATTTGTGAAGTTTGAGTTGTTCTTGAGCGTATATAGTTTACTCAACATCTACTCTTAAAGAGAGTCTTGTTCTTGAGTGTCTTAGTGTTGTATACACGTTAAGGGAAGCTTGTTTCTCTTGGTTGTACGAAGGAAAGGTATTTTCCTTCGGGTTGAAGTCTTGGAGTGCGGTATCTCCGAGCAAGTGTTGTTGAGGCTCGTGGGACTCGAGTTCTCAGGTTGTAACGGTTTGTTAAGCACCCGTAAGCTTAACGGAAGTAGTGTAGCTCGAGAGAGTCTCTCGGGAGGCTGGATTAGCCACAAGTTGTGGTGAACCAGGGTAAAATTCGGTGTGCCTCTTACTCTTCTCTTTACTTCTCTTTTAAGTTTTTTTATTCCTGCGATTTCTACGATCAAACGCTATTCACCCCCCTCTAGCGTTGGTCACTTATTTTAACAAGAATGGATTTGGGTAGGGTGTGAACTGCCAAGATGTGTAAGGGGATGGAGGATAGAACATGTTTGATGAGAATTAGACGACCCATCTGGTTAAGAACTTTACTGTACCAAGAGGAGATATGTTTTTCAAAGTGCACTAGGAGGTTATTACAATGCTCTCTCCTAAGGATGCCTCTGCAAATTGTCCCACCCAAATAGGAGAAAGGAACGGAGCCAAACTTCATGCCAAGGATTTTCTCCATGTGAGAAATCTGTGCTTTGGTAGAGTTTTTGGAGGTATAGAAGTGGCTTTTAGTGAAGTTTATCTACTGCCCAGAGGCTCCAAGATATTCCAACAGCAAACCCTTCACCCTAAGCAAATTCCTGGTGTCTCCTTTGGTGAAAATCATGAGGTCATCCGCGTAAACCAAGTGTCCCACCAATTTGAGGGAACCCATATTGAATCTTTTAATAAAGCTGGTATCCAGGTGGTGGTTCAGGAGTCTGGATAAACCTTCCCCTCCAATGATGAAGAGGAGATGAGATAGTGGGTCACCTTGCTTGACTCCCCTAGACATTTGAAAAAAATCAGTGGGTTCTCCATTTAGGAGAATAGAGATAAAGGTGGCTTTCAAGTTTGCCATGCAAAGTTTCACTGAGAGAGAGGAAAAACCAAAACCACTAAGAATGGCTTCCAAATAGGACCAATCCATCCTATCAAAAGCTTTAGCCATATCAATTTTGAGGATGACATTGCCTCCAAACACTTTCCTGTCCAGTTGGTGAATAGCCTTGTAAAGCCTCAAAATACACCCTAGAATTATTAATAAATAAATAATCAATTAATCAAATTTGTTTTAATTAAGAATAAATGTTTGTTGGGATTTGGGCCAAAATGAAATATGTTTGAATATTGAATATTACAATCAAGATAAGTCTCATAGAGATAAATCCAAAATATTGATGACTAATTATGTGATCTTGATTGGGATCCTGTGTACAGACCCAAATCAAGAATATATGAAGAAATTATTATGATGTGAACTTTGAAATGATTTATTGAAATAAATCATTAGAACAAATTATATGAATTAAATGTGAGAAACCTTTTTGAATAAAGATCAACTAAATCAATTTTGACTCTGTCAAAGTCAAACACCCAAAAATATGATGTCGGAAAAAGTATTACAAAGAAATATAAAAATTATATCAATAGATAGAGTTTAACTGCCCGATCACAATGGTGCAAACCGAATTCAATTCGGAGAAAGTTGAACAAAAAAGTGTACCCCAACTGGAATTAAAATTGGTCCCAATCAGGGACACTATGCGAACGGCACCTCCCAGCTCACTAAGACCATCGTGAATCTTCCTACGCTCACCAACCAGTGTTTCTTCTCCCTCAAATCCACTATATAAAGGGAGCTAAGCATTCTCAATTCTTCACCAAAACATATACTTCCTTCTTCTATTCTGTTGCTCAAAGTAAGGAGAACGTTGTAGTGCTGTCAATTTGGTGAGAGGTCGCCAGAGTTGGGAGTAATCGTCGCCGGAAGTTTCGCCGGAAAATATTCAAAACCTTCATTTACCTTCGAGGTAAGCCCGTTGATATATCTAGTGACTAGAATGTTCGTATAGATCGTTTCTACGTTCATAAACGCTCGTTTGGTTGAGTTTTGTGTTTGACATGCTTGAAGAACCAAGAATCATAAACCATGAATTTGATGTTTAAACTATGAAATAATGATACCAAAATGACCTATGAACCTTGGAGAACATCTCTATATAGTTTCGCTGAATTTCGATAACTAAAAATGCTATTTCCGAAATTGGACTCGAACGAAGAAGAAGATGAACAGTGGTTGAAACACCACTGTCTGGATCGATCCAGGGGCTTGGATCTATCCTCTGGGAACATTTTTTTCATATCATGGATCGATCCAGAGGGCTGGATCGATCCCCCGAAGTTCTGATCCGAAAATTTGTCTGAAATTGCTATTTTTGAGCTCTAAAATCCTATTTTTGATACCAATGGATTCTGATCATTATAAAAATGATTTACCATAATAAAAATGATGTATTTAACAACTAAAAATGTTATGTGTTGCATGACGGTAAGTTCAGGTGTTAACACTCGAAGCTAGGCCGCTATTTGTTATCAATTGTTATGTTAATTGGTGATTATGATAAATAAATATTATGGATGAGTATGAGTAATGAACCTACTGATTAAAATGAGTATTTATGATTGAATCAGGAGTAAAATGAATACATTTATAATTATGAAATGATTTGTAGTGTTAAGGGTATCTAGAAGAACTCTAAGGTATACACATTTAGAGAATTGATGTTAAGACTATCTAGAAGACCTCTAGAATAGAACTCACATTAGTATGAATTTGTGAAACATGAATATTCGATGAATTAGATAAAAATGCATGAACAGGATTCGTAGACCAAGCTATATGATTACTCGTTTGGGAATGTCCGATCCAACATTGATCAATTGTTATATTGTTGTTGCCTTAACTGACTACAGTTAAGTGTCCGAAATCATTTTCCTTAAACTAATAACAGTTAAGTGTCTGATTGCCTTAACTGACTACAGTTAAGTGTCCGAAATCAACTGCCTTAAACTAATGATAGTTTAAGTGTCTGATAATTAATTGCCTTTTTAAGAGCATTGTTATGATCTGGCCTTAGACTAAGAATAGCTAAGAGCATTGTTATGATCTGGCCTTAGACTAAGAATAGCTAAGAGCATTGTTATGATCTGGCCTTAGACTAAGAATATGTAAGAGCATTATTATTATTTGGCCTTAGATTAAAAATAATTTAAGGGCACTGTTGGAATAATATCTGCATTGAATAAAATGTGTTGATATGAACTGAACATTATCAAAACTGTGAATGTCTGAAATAAACATTGTGCGCATGATATCAAATGATTTGATTATGAATTTAGATTCAGTTTATATGGATGTTTGATGCATTAGATATGCTTACTCAGCTTTACCGCTGAGCGTGCAGTGTGTTTTATTTGCTACACGCAGGTAAAATAGGAAAACCAATGTGATCCTGGCGGCAGATGGGGCGAGATTGTCGGAATGGATGTGACAAGTTTGAAATGATTTATGATGTGTCAATATTAAATTCGCTTCCCCAATACTCTGTACTGTATATATTATGAAAATATTATTGGGATTTATAAAGTGTGTTTGAAAAGTTTTAAATTATTACGGTTACCGAGTTAATACTCTAGTCTAAAAGGGCTGCAGACCTGGACGGATTAGAGTGTTACAATCCTCCTTATCTAGGGGTGTTCATCGGGTGAAACCCGGACCGGCCTGGACCGACACCGGACCGGGACCGAATAAGGAGCATTTGGTGGACCGAGGACCAGACCGATTAAGCTAAGGACCGGCCCGGGACCGGACCGGTAAAACCCGGACCGGACCGAATAAATTTTACTTTTAATTTTTTTAAAATTTGATTTTATTCATTTAATTTAAAGTATTCAATTGAATAAAAATATTGCTACAACTAATTTTTAATTGTAACATACACTAAACATTATCAAACAAAATTGTTTTGAATTTTTTTGAAAAAATTTAAATAAAATATATATCTTCCATCCGTATTACATAAAATTTGTTCATAATTTTTATTTTGCATAGGGAATATTCTTCTTCTTAGTACATTTTTGTTTTTTTGTAATATTTTTTTGAGTTTTCAATTTATTTTGACAAACAGATACATTTTTTCCTATTTTTGTTCATGAAATTGTTTACAATGTTTGTTCTACGGATTAGAGTTTTATTATTGATAAAGTACAAATTTATGTTATAGTATTGGTACATAAATTTGAAATGCATGAGATCGGTAATATAAAGGTAATGTTTACTTTTTCACACTTTTAATATTAAAAATATTTAAAAAGCATTACAATTGGTATCTTAATTTGAATTGAAATGTATTTAAAAAATTATATTAAATAATAAAATCAAAACATTTAAAAAAAATTAGCATTAAAGTTAAACTAATTTTAAGTATAATAAAAAACCTTAAAAAATACAATATTATAAACTTATATAGAAAAAAAATTTAAAAAAAAATAAAATCTAACCGGTCCACCGGTCCGGACCGAAACCCGGTGGACCAGACCGGACCGGACCGGAACCCGAATATGGAAAAAATGAGGACCGGAGACCGGACCGAATAAGGACCGGTCCGGTCCGATTTTGGCCGGGTTTCGGGTCGGTCCGGGTCCGGACCGAATAATGCACACCCCTATCCTTAGCCATGAGAATGTGGTCCTCAATGGCTTTACCTTTTTGGAAAGCAGCTTGTTCTTCAGATATGATCTTAGGGAGTAGCTTTTTCAGCCTGTTAGCCAACATCTTGGTGTCGATTTTGCTCATGAACGTGGAAAGAGATATAGGCCTGTAGTCACCAAAGGTTTTAGGTTGATCAATCTTTGGAATGAGGGTGAGGAAGGTGCTACCATACCCTTTAGGGATAGGCATCCCCAGAAAGAAGTCTTGTGAGGCCTTGAGGACGTCATGATGAATGACATCCCAACATAATTTAAAAAAAGTGCCATTGAAACCATCAGGTCCACTAGCACTATTTCCATCCATCTCCCAGATGGTATTCCTAACTTCCTCCAAGTCTGGCAGGGCCGAGATGAAGGCATTATCTTCAGCAGATATAAGCTTGGGAATAATGGGGAGTATGGGCAGGAGGTTTGGCCTGTGATCAGCAGAGAATTGGGACTTGAAAAATTTGATGGCTTCCTCATTGATCTCCTCCCTTTTGTGAAGGCCTATCCCTCCTGAGAGATAATGTGGTTAATGCATAATTTCTTCTGTTTCCCTCTTACATAAGCTTGGAAAACTTTTGAGTTTGCATCACCCTTTTCTAGCCATTTAATGTTGGCCTTTTGCTTCTAAAATTCCACCTCCTTTTGAACTGCAAGAATCAGTTTTGCATTTGCTAGTTGAGCAATTTCTCTATTGCTATCTGTGGGATCAAGATCAAAGGCTTCTTGAGTTATAGAAGCATACTCCTCAACCTTCTTAGCTTGGGCAAAGATATTGCCAAACTCATTGATGTTCCAGATCTTTAGTGCCATTTTGAGGGCTTTGAGTTTGGAGCATAGGCCTCTCATTCCTCCAAAAGTAGGACTGCTATCCCATGATTGTTTAACCACCTCAAGGAACTTGTCATGATGAATCTAAGAGTTTAAGAAGCGAAATGGCCTTGTCCCAAAGTTTTGATCATCATGGCAGTGGAGTAATAAGGCCTTATGGTCGGAGTTAGCTTTTGGGAGGTGTGAGAGATCAACATCTTTGAAGGAGGCTAGGACATCCAAGTTAACCAAAACTCTATCAAGCCTTCTCCAAATTCTACCTCTACTCCTAACTCTAGACCAAGTGAAAAAGTTCCCCATTGGATCAGGGCAGTGTAGTCTACAGTTAGAAATACAGCATTGAAAATCATCCATACTTTGAGAATTTGGGGAGCACTGTCCTTTAGCCTCCTGAGGGGAGAGGACAGTATTGAAGTCCCCTCCCAAGATCCATCTTTTGTTCAGGGGGCAGAAAGATTGCAACTGGTTCCAAAGCAACCTTCTCTCAGCTGGGGAGTGTGAGCCATAAACGCAGGAAATGGCTAAAGGGCTGTTATCTTGGACGAGGGTGAAATCACAATGAGTAACTTGGGCTTCATCAAAGGAATTAGACAAAATAAGAGATTCATGGTTCCAGAAAATCCAACTCTTGTTATTGTTTGAGGAGAAAGCATGAGAAAACCCCAATTTAATACGATAAGTGTCAAGCTTATGCATCTTGAAAATGGTGCATTTCTAATAGATCTAAAGTTTAATTACAATTAAAGTTTAATTTATTCGTAAACAATCATTACAATTAAAGTTTAATTTATCCGTAAACAATCATTGGTGCATTTCTAATAGATCTAAAAAAATTCATTATCGATAATGCCTAAACATATGCGCCAATAACACAGAGTACGTGTTAACCATTAAATAATAATTAATTTTATCAAATTCTTTAATTTATAAAATCCTTCACTTTCTAACACAAAATAATCATTATTAATATTAGAGATTAATAAAACCTTCAAAATTTTATAACATTTTTTGATAAAATAATATGGTCATGTCACCTATTATTTTGTAGACTTTTTTATGTAGTTTTTAATATGTAAAGTTAACTTTTTAATCTTGCTTCAATTCTCTAATAAATTGCATTGGAAATAAATTCAGTTAAACATCATAAACCAAAATAGAAAATTTAAATTGGGATAGATGGAGTAATATAATTATAAAAACAACATCGTATATAATTTTTAAAAGTATCCATCATTAATTTTATTTTAGTATTTCTAAAAAACATTATTATAAAAATTTTAAATATATACATCTTTATATAAAAAATTTATATAACACATAGAGAGTATTATATAATTATTAGAAAATTAAAATAAAGAAAATTACATTAAGAGCATTTCTGCAATTCAGAATATATACGAGCTCGTGCGAAGCACGGAGTTAACACTAGTAAAGTATATAAAACAAATCAAATAACATTATTTTTATATCAATATTTAGTACTTTGTACCAAATTTAATTAGTTAATATTTAAAGAGTACATTATATAGTTGGTTCTTTAAATCCCACAAGTGTAGGGTCTAGGGAAGGTGTGTGTACGCAGACTTTACCCCTACTCGAAAGTAGAGAGACTGTTTCCAATCTTAATGTCGAAAGTGACATTGCTTGACTAACTACTACTTCATTAATTAAAGAAGCGCAGACAGTTTAGAGATCCATTTTTATTTATTCCATCACACCCCAAAGGCAAAAAATGGTGAAATTTTATCTTTTGTCATGTTGGTGTTAATCTAAAGGCTAAAAGTATAATAATTTGACATCAACTTTGTGTTTAGCAACGTATTCTGATGTTGATTAGACGGATAACACAAAAATAATAATTATGCTTGATTGTGGCATAGGATTCTGACGAAAGACAACATATGTAGACTATGATTATAGTAAAAAAAACTATTGTAAATCACAAGCGATGCAATCGGAACGACCTTTGAAATTGTGTATGACAAAAAATATATATTATCATTTTGAAATTACACTTTTAGTTCTCAAATTAACACCAACATGACAGAATATCAAAAAAGACTATTTATGAAAAGATACCTATAAAAGAAGTACCACTGGGGAAATATTTGATAATAGATGACTAAATAGGGGAATCTCCTTGCTATAAAGGACCACTTACGGAATTTACAAAATATGTAGTATAATATATTTATTTATAGGTCAAAGATTCAAAACTGTTGATTGAAAAAGTTAAAACGGAACAAATAATTAGAGACGGAGGTAGTAATAACTTTTTTTTAAAAGAAAATAAAATAGAAAAAAAGGAAAAGCTCCATGTCCACTTTCTTTAGGCTCCGTTCCGTTCAACTTATTTTTTCTGACCTTATCTGATTTTTTATAGTTCTGATCTGAACTGATCTGATTGGATATGATCTAATTTGATTGGTTCTGAACAGATCTGGTATGATCAGATCTCATCTGATATGATCTGATTGGATCTGATCTGATCTGATTGAATCTGATCTGATTGTTTTTTATCTGATCTGATTAATTATGATTTGATTTAAAATTCAAATCAATATTTGATTTGACTTTATAATGATGTTTGAAAATTGTAATAATTATTCATATTACGAAGTATAATATAATTAATATTTTTTATTTTATAATTATTTTTTAATAAAATAAAATAAGTTAATTCATATATTAGAATAATCACTCATATTATAATATAATAATATTTTTTATTTTATGATTATTTTTTTGTGAAATTAGAATATTAATTTAATATTTTAATAATTACTTCATATATAACTTTCTAATATTTTTAATACTATATAACTTTCTCGGTCAAAATTAGGATATATTTATTTTTAATTATTAAAAAGTAATAATTTAATAATTAGTTCATATACAACTTATTTAATAATATTTTTTATTTTAGGATTACTTTCTCAGTTTTCTATTTAACTTGTAACTAAAGTTTTTTTTTCATTTTTAATAATAATAACAATAACAATAATAATAATTTTTAATGAGACCTGATCTGATTGGATTTGATCTGACATAATTTAATTTGATCTGATCTGATCTGATTTTATTTAAATAAGAATAAAAAAAATAAAAAAATAAGTTGAACGCAAGGATCACACCCACAAATCCCATACATAAACCCTAGAAAGTAGAAAACCTAACATCGGACGTTACAATCATGGCGTTGTCTGGGATAGCCAAAACAGCCAAACTGGACATCCCGGAGATGTACTTCAAACGCCTCCACGTCACCACCAGAGTCGATGGTGGGTACATGCGTTGCACCTTCGACTGGAAGGGTATGTATAATTCTCATTATCAGCCTTTTTTTTTTGTATTTTATCTTCTTCTTCGATTGAATTTGCCCTATGAATGGTCAGTGTGTGTGTGTGTGTGTGTGTATAGATATATATATATAGATATGAAGGCGTTAGGGTTAGAGAGAAGGGGAGATGGGGGCGATCTGAATTCTTCGTCGATGAACATCAAATTCGACGCTATGGTGACCGCTAAACAACACAGGGTAGATGGCGAAACCAATGGAGGGAGAAGGGATTCCATAAGGGTTGGGAAGGTGGTTGGAAGGAGATCAAATATCCGGATTCAAAAATGGTAAGAATCACTCCCTATCTATCTCATGTTCCTCTGCTACTTGGTTTATAGAGTCATTAAGTCACCCCTTCTTGCAAGGGAGGGTTGGTTTATTTCAAGATATGAATGAGTCTACACCACTAAATCACACTGGGTTTCAAATAGTTTTGGTGAATTTGTTATGCTCATTGGGGGAATTGATAAGGATCTGTCACTAGTCTGCATCCCAGTTGGTTCAAAATCAGCAGGGATTACCCTCTTTATCCAAGGACTGAAGGAAGCTATAAAACTTCAAGGGGGGGATTGATGTTGGGGATAAGGTTTTGACAATTAACAAGAATGAAGTTCCACCTTATTTAGAGATGGAAGCCATGGAGCTACAGGCCCAGAGAGTAAAGGAAGAAATACTAAGGAGCCCCCCTATTTCTTCAGATTTATTTGATCTTGACATTGCTTTGCCCTTGAGGGTAGTCACTGTGACACAAGAGGGGTCTAAATCTGCACATGAAGAGGTAGAGGAAAGGGTGGATGAAGAGATGGTGGCACAAAAGGTATTCCAACCAGCCTTTGATGCTTACTTTGAAATCATTTTCAAAGCAGTAGAGAACCAAATTAAAGAGGCATTGGCTAAGAAATTGGTATTGGAAAAACTAAAGATGGGTCTAATCCACAATATGGACGGAAAGTTAATTACAGCGACTAGGGAAACGGTGTAAAGTGTGGAGAAAGTGGGTCTGGCTCATTTGGGAGGATCTAAGTACCCTATTTTCGTTTCGTTCTCGAAAACTGATGAGGAACTGGCTGGCGAATTCTTCACAGCACAGGCCCCTAGACATGACTCCTTAAACCTGTCTTACAATCTCAGTATTTGGGTTTTTCATTTTAAAAAGTGTTATTTTTCTAGTTTATGATTTATAGCATCACAATGAAAAGAGAATTGTTTTTGTGCTAGTAGGGGTAAACTAGTGCTAATCAACAACATCGCAGGGAATATTATGTCTGATTTGAGTGTTAGGGCGGTTTTTTGCTTTGGCTTCTTGAGTCATATTTGATGCCTTCATTTTGGTAGGAGGACATTTAACCGTAGAATGGGGTTTGTTTTTAAGTTCTGCCTAGGGGTACCGCAATACTTTATGGAAGAATTAGAGAGGGCTTTGATTGGTTTGGAAGGACTAGAAAAATGTACTAGAGACGAAGCAATTGGAGGAGTACATCTCTTAGCTTTACAGATCATGTACTAGAGGATTCAGCAGGAAGAGCAATTCACACATGGGATCTGATTATCAAGTTAGACCAGTGCAGAAATAATCTGGGGCTGGGTCCATGCTGTTGCAATCTGTTGGGCTTGGCTGTATTGATGTCTTTCTTATTTTGTTGTTTAGTGGTTGCATGTTTTCTTTTTTTGGCTTCTTTTGTATGCTTTCCTTTGGCCATGTTGGGACTTTTGGTCACCCATCTTGTACCTTTCCCTTTTTATTTCAATAAAACATCTTTTATATATATATACATACATACACACACACACACACACACATATATATATATAATAAGAATGTAATTAATTGATGATTTTAGGGTATTTTTGGTCTCTATTGTGATTTTACTTGCTTCTCCGAGCTGGATTTGTGTGGAAAGCTTTGTTGTTTATACTGTTATAGGGTTTAAGTCATTGAGTTGTGCATAATCGAGTTAGGAAGCAAAATCCAGTTCTTGTGATGTGTGTGTATACATGGTTGAAAGCCCTTTGATGTGCTGTCTTAATTTTTCTGATTAATTATATGTTGCAGGGGGCGTCTATTTTGATCTGGTCAAAACATGAGAGAAAATCTTGTTGGCTGCGAGGGCCGTAGTTGCTATTGAGGACCCTAAGGACATTGTTGTCCTGTCTGCTAGACCATTTGCTCAAAAGCCTCTATCAGAATTTGCCAAACATGTTGGTGCTACTCTAATTGAGGGAGGACGTGGCAGTCCCAAGGCTTTTGCTCAACGCCTCGGTGATTCATCCCTTAAGCCTTGCCTCCTAATCGTTGCTGATCCAACAACTGATCGTCTGGTAGGCTATGTTGCAAAGTCCTTTTGCTTGATCCTTTGCTCTTCTACCCAACAAGGTTATTGTGGTGCTCTATGCGTTCTTGGTTGTAACATTTATGGGTGTTTGGTATATATCCTTATTGCAGGCTATCCAAGAAGCTTTCGTGGCCGACCTCAACATCCCTGTCATTGCATTGTGTAACACTGATTCCTCAGTCCGCCATGTCGACATTGCTATTCCTGCAAATAACAAGTCAAAGCAAAGCATTGGTTATGTTTTCTGGCTGTTTGCAAGGATGGTTCTTCAGATCCGTGGAGAAATTCCACAAGGACCCATCTGGCCTAATGTTCCGTTTGAACAATTTGTGTCTGACGACGAACTTGAGGAGCAACTGGAAGAGGAGGAAGCACCTGAACTGCAACCCTTAGCAGAGCCAGAGTTAGCACTTCCTCAGCCATGGTTGCCGGGTGATAATAGGGGTAAAGGCTTTTGTGTCCTGGCTTGATGTCGATTATTTCCATAGTTTTAGATATAATTAATGCTCCTTTTTATTCGGATTTTTTTTTTGGATGGCTGCATATATAGACAAACTTGAGGAGCAACTTCAAGAGGAGGAAGCACCTGAATTCAGCTCCAGTTTTGGCCCAATTTCTTGCGTTTGGCCCCGAGCATTGATTGACTTCTCGTTCAAGCACAAATGAAGATGTGTGAACAGCATACAAGTTCCTCTTTGAAAATCATTGTGATGGTGTTGTGGATGAAAGCTGGATAGTAGAAATCTGTTTTTGATTGTTTTCCTCCCTTAAACATATCGGAGAAGTGAATCTCTCATTTATCTGCTTGGTTTTTTTTCTTTCCATTTTTTGAATAGTGTGACTTTAGAGGCTTCCACTTCAACCCACCTCATTCACTGGTAGCTATAGGATTCCTCTCAAATTTACATTGCACTACGACTTCTCAAGCTAAAGATGAGAGAAGTGAAAACTTCACTCAGACTAAGAACTAGGTCGTGTTCTCTTCACCTTACAACAAAACCAAATCGCATCAGATCAATTCAAATCAGATTACCCTTAAAAAATTCGAATCAAATTTATTAAGTTCAAACGAAGACAATGCAACCGTAGGGGCGAAACACATTGGAGGATTACATTAAGTCAGTTCTCAAATGAGAGAAAATTAGAAAGAACATGTAAGAAGGCTCCTTTGATTTCTTCCTCATCTACTACGTATGTAATAGGTGGTATGAGATTATTGTTCATCTCATCAGCGGTTTGTAGTACAACGCATTCCAGCATTCTGAAAGTGTTGCATAACAATATGTTCAATGTCCTCGGTGCCTTCATGCTGTTTAGAGTAATGAAACCATTAACTTAGCCCTAAAGAATAACACTCACTCTTAAGAATGTATAATTATACTATATCCATCCCACTATTTTTGTCCACTTTTTTTTTTAGTTATCCCACTATTTTTGTCCACTTTCACTTCATTTTATGTAAACTATGGCTTTCTATTTTTTTTATGAATGATGATAATCTAATATGGGCACTCCATGAATTAATACAATTTTAGCATTCACCCAGTGGTAAAAAAGAAAGATTAAGTGGACTATTATTTTACTCTGTATGTAGTAATGAACAATTTCTTTTTTTGTTATGACAAAACAAACTTCTTTTTCAGCAAGTAATGGTTTGGTGCTTGTAATTTTCAAATTTCTGCTTCTAGAATTCTTGTCAACCTCACTACGTTGTGTGATTGTGAAAGTACTTGTCTTGCCCTCATCCTCCTCATTCTTCAATAATTTGAATCCACAGAATTACTAACTATAACAACTCTCGTATAAAAGCAAATGCTATAATACTTAATCGTTAGGTTTGGAAAAACACACATGCACAAAATATGCATACGAAATAATTTAGTTTTACATGTTCCAGAGCAACAATACAAAACAGGTGAACAGATGATTTACTACAAATAAGATTAATACTCCATGTCCACGGCAGGAGCAGGACTTGCATCGCCATTGTCGTCCTCGGCTGCATCGTCGTCCGCTCTCCTCTTCTTGTTCCCTTGGTGTTTTCTCATCCGAAAACGTTCTTCCAACGGATTAAGCGCGTCCAACACTTCCAACGGATTAAGCTCATCGAACAAGGGCCGTTCTTCCAACCAGAAACGGTGGAAAGGTTCAAAATGAATGTTATCCGCTGCTGCCAGATGTGATGAGAAATCGTCAAGATTGCAGTCTGACATGCCCTGCATCCATGCAGTACATATAGTCGTAAACACAAACACGACAACAAAGAGCCCTTATTAGCATTTGCATAGCACAAAGAAAGAAAGAAACAAACAAACAATCTCCATCTTGATCAACAAACACAGTTATAATAATACTATGCTTAGCATATAAGGAGTCAAAGTAAAGCCATACCCTATCTCGAGCCGATGCAGAGAAATCAACTGTCGAGATCCTTTTATTGAAAACTCCATCCTTGCCCAGATGAGCAAACTTGATGCGAACAGCTTGGTTATCCTCCGGAGCAATTGGGCACAAGGTGAACCTGCTGCACGTCGCAAATCACATCATATATCACAACCAAAATATGTTGCCACACAGACAAAAACCGCTTAATCAAATCAAATAATAAAAAAATGCCTCACATACCACACCCGGGGAGACTCGCTGTTGCTCATCTTCGCATCCATCTAGCTCCTGACAAGGCCACTCCAACCAAGTACTATTAGTTAGCAAAAAAGTAATTATACACCTATATAAAACTAAACCACAAACTAAGCTCCTATATATCTCTAGATCAATTTCATTTTAATTTCATCAATTTTGTAACTTCATCTCAAAATAAGTTTAGGGTTTCTTAAATAGATCTCAACAATATTGTGACAGAGGAGTATGCCTGTATATGTCATGATCAATGATATCAGAATGATGTTGTCCGGCATAATGTTTTGGAGGAAGATTTTGCCAGGTTTAAGAATTATCCCTCAATAGACTACTAATCTTTCCAAATATTTTACCTAAACCTAAAATTCCCCATCTTTTTTGTTCAACTCCTGGGAAAGAGTAACAGCATCTGTTTTCATCAAGCCAACAGTTGTTGGCTTCACATCAAAGGATACCCTAAAAGGTATGAACTTTAAATTCTACCCCCAAGTTTTGACTGATGAGCTCAAACCTTGCAGTGATGGATTGATTGATTTATCTAATCACTGCTATTAAGATACAAAAAAAAATTAAATAAATAAATAAATAAATAGATTCTTGGTATATTAAGTTTCCTTTGTTTGATATGGAATGAAACAACAACAATTTTATTATCTTCATCAACCAAAATCCAATTTACTTCTATCCACCAAACCCCGCAGGTTGAAACCCAAAATGAAGTTGAAATTCATGGATAAATCAGCACAAAAACAAGGCTTCAAAGGTAAACCCAAAGGTTGCTGCCAAACAAAGGCATGTAATCATATTGAGAGAAATTTAAGCAAAGTGCATAACATGTGTAAATCTAAACGCGCACACACAGACAAAAAAAACCCTAAATAGATCTAGATTCCCCCGTAAAAGAGCATTCTAACTATCGAAGAAAAAAAAAACAAAACTCGCCTGAATCTGGGAGAATAAAGAAGCGGACTTGAAGTTGATTTCTGTGGTATGACTCTCGCCGGATGTGGGAGCACGGGGCAGCAAACGTCTAAGCGGTAATCTACGAAGGGGCAACCCTATTGGATTTCATATTAAGGCACCCATGATGTTGACGTGCTTTCTACTCCGATCAGGACTAGGATTTACGACAAAGAGCAAGGGCCGGCCCATAGAGGGGACAAGGTGGCTGTCCGGGCCGGGCCGGGCCCAAATATTTTTTGGCACATAGTAACATATGTATGTGTATGTATGTATGTATGTAAGCCCAGGCCTAGTCTAGTAGTCCACCAATGCCTTAACGTATACCAAAAAAAGAACGGAAATACGGAATGGAAGAGTTCCGATCGAATTCACTGACGAAGAAACCAGAGTCGACGTGCCAGAAACTTGCAATTATATTAACTGTGAAACTAACTCATCCATATTGATTACTGCTTCAATTATCCACCAACTTCCGCACACAATCTAAAGTTCTCAAGGATTCTAGATTAACATTCATTTTCACGTTTCCAAAAGAAACGAATTTTTTTTTTAATTTGAAATAAAGTCTATTCACCCCCCCTCTAGACTTTGTATCTCACCACTTTGGGACCACCAAAGTATAATTGAATTATTATACAAATAAACAAATTATTGTTGGAACTTTGATCGAAATTAAATGTGTTTTAATAACCAATATCACAAACTGCATAAATCTCGATATGATAAATCCAAAACACAAACAATACACACACACACACACACATACACATATACATACATACATACATTTATATATATATATATATATATATATATATATATATATATATATATATATATATATATATATATATATATTATATATATATATATATATATATATATATATATATATATATATATATATGTATGTATGTATGTATGTATGTATGTATGTATGTATATATATATATATCTATGTGTGTGTGTTTGTGTTTGTGTGTGTGTGAATTGCAGAAATGCTTTTAATGTAATTTTCTTTATTTTAATTTTCTAATAATTATATAATACTCTCTATGTGTTATATAAATTTTTTATATAAAGATGTATATACTACCTCCGTCCAGAGTATTTTGTCCACTTTCATTTTTACACACCATCCAATACACTTCTTTAATCCATTTTATCTTGTAATTTGTATATTAAAAGATTATAGAAATTATATATTAATAATCTATATGTTAAGACAAATCACACAAGATCACACATGATTATATTTAGGCTTACACATTGAGAGAATTTGATGAGTCAAAGTGCTTAGTTGAACAGTTCCAAAAGTCAAAATTGGACGAATACTCTGGGACGGAGGGAGTATTTAAAATTTGTATAATAATGTTTTTTTAGAAATACTAAAATAAAATTAATGATGGATACTTTGAAAAATTAATTATATACAAAGTTTAGTTATGTGTGGGTATGTGATGTATTTTGTATTCTAGAAGTGTTTTGTGGTTAGAACATACAAAGCATCAACTTGTAGTATGTTTTTAAACAATTTTATGAATAAAATATAGTTACTCCCGAGTATAATAATATTAATTAATATATGCAAAAAATAGACTCCATTTTCTAGAGGATATCTAGTTTTTAGTAATGAGATGAAGTTCTAAAAACAATAATCAAAGAACATAGTGAACTTTGCATATGAGGATATGACACGTTAAAAATTACCAAGCATGTAATATAATGTTGGGATCCTAAATAGTTTCTCCACCAATTTAATAGAAGAATAAATTATACATTTCACTACTTCGAGTATTAACTGGATGCATGTTGAATATAGATGCGAAAGGAGAAGCTAGTTTTTCCACTGAAGCATTGTTCGCAATTATCAGCGAAACCTATTTGTAATTAATATATTTTTATTTTAATTAAATTTACTTTCCCTATTATTAATAGAATTATGCTCTCAATATAATTATAAAACTTTATTTGTATAATTATGGAAAAAATAAGCACAAGATATATCAATTTGGTGTAAATTTTGTAAAATTATCATGAATAGGATTTCGGGGTACAATATTAATTAAGATAGACAAACACCTGAATTAAAATCCCAGCATACTAACATATTACCTTCCCAAGAAGAAAATAGAAACACGGGGGGATAGGCAGAGAGTGTGCTTCTTGATGTTTTTTATCTAGATGGTAAAAATAAGTAAAAATTAATGATGCATTGAGAATATATTTCATTTAATCAAATACCTTATCTTTGTTTAAAAGAGACTTCAAAAGGCAATCAAAAAATAATTTTATGTGAAAATTTTATGTTTTATCATTGTATAAAGCTTAAGTGGTATGTAGATAAGAAAGACAGAACTTGTGGATGTATGAATTGATATAGAGGTGAGAGTTAATTGAAAGGAAGTAATGGTCATCATTAATTAGGAAAATAGGAAATTAAGATTTAAAATGGAGAAAAGCCATCACCATATTTAATTAGAGTTAAATTGAGAAATATTGTTGAAATGGCACAATCATTGCTAGCCATTATTGTTAGAATAAAGGCCCAACGCTAGAGGGGGGTGAATAGCGTTTAAAACAAAATCGGAGGAAATTAAAAATGAGAGCGATAAAGTAAAGAGCGTAAGGAAGGAGCACACCGAATTCTATCTTGGTTCACCACAACGTGTGGCTAATCCAGCCTCTCGAGAGACTCTCTCGAGCTACACTTACTCCGTTAAGCTTAAGGGTGCTCAACAAACCGATCCAACTTGAGAACCCGAGTCACACGAGCCTCAACGCCTTTGCTCGGAGATACCACACTCCAAGACTTCTCACGAAGGAATAAAGAACTTCCTTCGAGTTTACAACAAGGGAACAACCTCCCTTAAAGTGTATAGAAACACTTAAACACTCAGGAATAAAACTCTTACAAAGAGTAGATATGAGTGAACTAGTGAACGCTCAAGAACACGACAATTTCTTCAAGAATTGGCTCTCAAATAGCTAAGAAAAATAGGAATGCTTATGCAATGAAAGAGTATTGAAATGTTGAAGAATTGTGTGTAAAATGAGAGGATTTGGGTGCCAATTTATAACCCAAAATGGGATAAACCCGTTGCTAAAATTTCCAACAGGATGAAGACAAATTTTTCAGAGACACATGGTGATAGTCGATTGTCAAAGCTTGATAATCGATTATCAAAAGATTCCCTGTCCAAAAATTTAAAATTCTATCCGTTGGAGGACAACGGTAACCCAAATAATCGATTGTCAACTAGTGTCAACCGACTATCAGCCTTCTCAGAAAATTCTGGGTTTAAGGTACAACCGCAGATAATCGAGTGACAAAACATGTCAGTCGACTATCGGATGGTTCTGAACTTAATGTTCAGAAACTACAGCAGCCAATATTCGATTGACATAAACTGTCAGTCGATTATTAGCTGGTAAAAACCATCCAGCGAGAAACTTAACCCGAAAAGCCGAGGTCCAAAAAGAAGTGTTCCCAAAAATAAAAACCAAGTTTGAAAAACATTGTGTATGCTTAAAATAAGTGAAACCAAGACTTATTTGATAAAAACCAAGTCTTCAAGGTCATTTATCACGTGTGTACGATTTTGACCGTTTTTTACGTGTTAGACCGATTGACCAAGATACCAAAGTGGTTTTTATAAAATAATTATTTAGGAACCTTTTAAATATGCCCAGAGGTAAAAACAAGGTTTAAAAAGTTGAAAACCACTGAGTTGGTTCGGGCGCCAAAAACCAAACACCAAACCCCAAATGCCGTACACCGAAGCCGAACGCCGACCTAGGTGGTTTTTTTTGTCTGGGCAAGGACTAGGGATTTAATACAATAAAATTTTATTAAAATATGTTTATTTTGATGCACAAAAACATTTTATGATTTTGTAAAATTATTTTGGCTCTTTGAGAACCGAGACTTGAATTGATTGTCGGTTTTAATCACAAAAGACTGACTCGACTAAGTCTTCAATTCTTGATCTTGTCCTTGAGTCTTTTGGTCTTGTTCCAAGCCATTCTTCACGCCTTGATTTATTGAACGAAACTCTTCATATCCACGGCGGTTTGACAATTAACAAAACCTGTCAGAAATGAACACGAGTTTAGTTTAACTTCAAAAAGTGTGTTCCAACAATTATTTGTATTTAATATAATGTTAGTTGATTTGATTTGAATATGGTATTTATTAATACAAATTGATGGTTCAATACCTAATGAATCCGCTACGAGTTCACTTGGCAGCCCAGAAGTTGTCAAATAGAGTACTCCACACTCGCCTATCAAGCTTAACCATGCGCCAAGCCACCGACCATGTTTGGTTGCTGTTGGTTGGCTTAGTAGATCATTAAAGTACAATATGAAGAAAAGTTCAAAGGAAAGGCTTTTGCTTAAACTCCAAGGGTAGCTAAAAATTATCAAGCAAAGTAGATTGATTAAATTGCTGACCAGAAACCCTAGGAAATTTTAGTCTAGAAAAAATTAATAATAAAAGCATCAACATTGAAAAGCTTCTCATACCAGTGAATGTCATTGAAGACCATCATCAAACAGATTCATCGATGATGTTGTTGATAATAATGATGCAAAAATGAAGAAAAGTGCAAGGCTGAGACTTAAAACTAAGTATGTTGAAGCCGAAGTATGTACAGCAGAGACTTTGGGTTTTATTTTTTAATCTGCAACCTGTATTTAGATATGGGCAAATTCGCAAAATGAACTTCGGCGTACCTCAAGATTACCCTGCCATTTGCCTACATGTTTTATAAGTAACATCCAACTCAGTAAACCAAGAAATGAGCAATGAATAAAAGAAATGGAGGATGATAAAAGATGAAAAAACTAAAAAAAAATAGGTATAGGTGGATAAGCTTACCAAAATGAGAGAGAGAGAGAGACAGAGAACGAATAGAAGCATAGAAAAGTAAACATGAAAAAGAAGAGGAAGAAAGAAATACTCCGTAAAAAAGAAAGCTTACATTGGCTAAGAGTCATAGAGAAGAAATCACGTGTTGTGATAGGCGAGTGATGGGGAGATATGTGTGGCATGATAAGCGTGGGAAAATTGAATAGATCAAAAAATTTAGTAGGATTCACACGAAGGATAAATGCAAATAACTAACAACATACCTTAATAAGTCTAATAAAGGCAACCTAAGAATGACATCTACCCAACAAATGTTGATGGGGGATAAAGTAGTAGTTATGTTGCTAGGTTCAAAACATAATTCTAGTGAAATGTACTCCTGTCCATCTCTAAAAAATTTCATATCTCATTTTTTTCACATCCATAAATACACTTCTATAGGTATCTATAATGTCTAAGATTCACCATATTTCTCCTTTATTACGTGTAGAAGTTGTTTTGGGGTAAATGAACTTTAACTAACAAACTGCTATGAAGAACTTTCTCCTTTAAGATTCACCATATTTCTCCTTTATCTAAATGAACTTTTTTTAAAAAAGAATAAGGTATAACGATGCTAAAATATTATCAAGCAAAGTACATTAATGATTAACTAACAAACTGCTATGAAGAATTTTACCCTATGCTTCACACAAACTCAAAAATTCTTAATAAACTGCGATGAATAGATTTATATATTCTAAAACTAAAAATTTTCTTTAGAGCATCTATACAATAAAACACAATGTTTTAGATAAAAAGCATAGACAAAAGTAGAATGCAATGGCTCGAGTTTGATATTCATCCCTGATAGAGTCCACATAACACTTTGAAATAGCTTAGCAAACATGAAATAAAACGTTTTAATGTAAAGCTTACACACTTGGCAGACTGCCACAATGAATAGCATAGTGAATATAAGGACATAACCTTTTGAATTGTAGGGTTCTTCATGCCCTACACCTCAGGAAAAATGGAGAATTTGATGGCAAATCTTTGACACACAAGGGGAGGATGTCGAAGCAGGTCTTTGAGGGGGACAAACCATCTACTTCTAATGGTCATACCCCCAAAAGTGCAAGGAAAAAGATGGCTGGAAAACACACAGCCGCAGGCACAGAGGCCCCTGGCAGTGCCACTGCTGTGCCTAAACCAGTGCACCAGACCTGCCAACACGGCTGGCAGTCCTACTGCTGTGGCTTCACCTGACGGCATGGATAAACAAACAGAACCTTCTGTCACACCTGTGGTAGAGGATACTGCCATGCCCATTGAAACCAAGCGAAAGAAGAAAATGAAAACTGGTGACACACCTAATGCTGCTGGGAATGGTGGGCTGCCCTATGCCAATCCCCTTATGTCTGTGCAGGTTGAGGAAGTTGGGAACAAAGCCTTGAACATGAAGGCTATTGATGACCAAGCCACCACCAAGACGGGGGACTCCGGAAAGGAAAAGGCTAAACGGCCAGATGTGGAAAATAATAACAACAAAGGTGATGATAATGCCGCCCCAACAACAACGCCGAAGGACCAAGCTGGAATCCTTGGGAAACACCCGTCAATGGTGAAACCAAAGGCTGCCAAGACCACAAATCCTGACGCTGGACAGTTTGCAATTTGAAGATAAATTACTCTGTATCTGAACACAAAAAAACAGAGACGGGCCTGATATTGATCCTTTCGGACGTTGAACAACATAGAACAATAGGATTAAGTGTGTTAGGAATGTGTCTCCTTGCCATTTCATGTTCATAGCAATATGCCATTTGGGACAAAATGAACACACCCTCAGCAATATTCCATTTGAGACTCTCTTAGGGATTTTCTAGAATCCGCATACTCATAAAGCGTTGAATTCACCCTTAGTTCACAGAATGTAGGTATCATAAATTTCCAGAAATCAATATTGTTGTTGTTTATTCATTTATTCTCATTAGATCCTAAATTATGGTTGACTGGACAAAACCCAACCAAACATTTACGTCCTTCCCGTTTTATTTACATATGTGAAATCATTTCGGGGAGCCACATGAAAATAAAAAATTCAGGTGGGAGAGATTCTTTGCTAATGAAACACAAATAGGGAACTCGCAAATCTCTATCTGATTTTTTCTTAAACTTTTTAGGCAACACAATACTCCGTATATCATGAATCCAAAATTGACAAACTCTAAGAATATTTTATCAGTGTAGAACATTATCATCTATTAAAAAAATCAAATATCATGCAAATCAAAAACCAAATGTCCAATTAATCAGTTTTATTAAAAACCCCTTTAAAGCTGGATTAGAATTCATAAAATAGAATCAAATAAATTAGGGATTTCGAAATACCGCAAATAAAAAACGTGCTGGTGGTGACCCCATTAGAATCAGACTGTGGCAATGGTTGGGAACATGGATGGCGAGAGCGGATCCAGCGGCATGGAGGTCTGGTTAGAACTGGTTGTTTCCTAGACCTCGTTCTTGTGGCTTGAATTTGTGCTGATCACCACCCGGTCCATCTTCAGTTTTATTCTTCTTGCAATTTGCTCCATGGTACTCCGTACATACGAGTGGAGTATGAAAGGCCAATATGTTCCAAACCTACCACTATCTACCTTTACTTGTAAAATGGACGGAGTTTTAACGGAGAGGACAATTTTGTCTCAAAATATAAGAAGTACAACTATTTGAGCATGAGGTATATGAAATTAGGACGGAAAAAGTGCATATTTTTAATGGGTACCTAACTATCTCTCCCATATAATATATATATATATATGTATATGTATATATATATATATATATATATATATACCATATCCCCCCTTATATTATAAGAGCCAACTGCGTTTATCTCCGTTAGATTAGCTCTTTTTCCGTCCTTTTACCCACGTCGCCACTTTCCCACTTCTCCGTTTATTTTTCTTCCAACCTACGTACACGGATGCTATTGGTCGTTCTTGCCGCCCACCGCCCCAACTACATCACTTTCTTCCCAGTTCTGATTTTAATTCGTTTTTCTCGCTCATCCTGCGTAGTTTTCCTCTTCAATTTCCAGGTAATTCGCAGAATCTCCCTCCTCCTTCATAATCTTCATATTCATAAGCTGCGCAAATCTTCAATTCTTTACTTCCAATTTCAGATTCTGCAAATTTACAAGTTTTTGTTTCTAAAAAAAGGAAACCCAAATTTTAATTCAGTCCATTTCAAAATTCACCTAAATTTTAATACTTATTCAATTTTTAAGAGTTCAAATTCATAGTTTTCTGTGTTAAAAAATTTTCGGAATATTTGGGGATCCACTGAAACTGCAGCCAGTTCATCCTCTTCCAGAAGTTTAAGGGTTTTATAATTTACTCCATTCAGAAATTCACCCTTTTTTAATACACTTATTCAACTTTTAAGACTTCAAATTCCCAGCTTTCTGTGTAATTTTGGGATTATTCAAATTTTTTAGAGGTCAAATTCACTGCTATGTTTGTTAGAAAATTTAGGAATCCGCTGGAACTCCACCCACTTCACAGCTTTCTGTGTTAATAAATTTTGGGATTATTGTTGTAGTTCTTTTGTTTTCTCCCAATTTTCAAGAACTAAACATTGTGTTGGTAGACCTTCAATATATCTCATTTCTGTTTCATCTTCCTTTATTTTGTTGTTTCATTTTTAGTGTGTTTACTGCATGCCCTCATTTATTTTTCTAAATAACTTAAATGGAATCCCTTATTCTTATTACTGGTATGAAGATATAAATTGCCCATCTATTTCTTGCTTATTTGACCTACTGTCAAGGAGGGCCTACCTTCTCATTACATGAATTAGGAATGCAAAAGCACTCAAAACACTATAAGATGAACTTATAGAATAATCAAATGTTAGGGCTATTCACCTTCAGTTTATTGTTTTCTTAAATGGCATTTCAGCAAGTTGTGTGTCATGGATCCTGATAAAAAATTGTTAAAACTTCTTAAAACGTACCACAAAAGTACAGCTAACACAGATGCGATAATTTGTATGATCACTATTTATTTTTTTTCATAAATGCCAAATGCAGAACTAACATGGATGAATATGAATCTGGCTAAGAAATCTACAAACACTCAAGTATCAACAAGCAAAAATGAAGTACTAAGTTAGACAAGAATGACATAAAGCTTTCTTTTTTTTAAGGCAAACAACAACATCCTGCTTAGGGATGTCCCAAATTAGGGTCTGAGGCACTATAAGATGCTAATAAGAGGGAAGTGCACTTTTAGAATCTGATTTTGAAATAGAATATGATTGTGAAGCTTCTTTTTATGGGAAAACTGACACTTGAGGGGCTGATTTAGAAACTTTTGGGGCTGACTTTGATGAGAAATTTGGTACTTTAAAGGCGAATTTTCATAGAGATTTCTGGTTTTGAAGTTAATTTCATGGATAAAACAGAACCTCTAGGGCCTGACTTTTGAATACAACAAGTCCACTCCCTTTCAATGCATTTCTTCTTCATCATCTGTATAGTTTCATTTGGTTTAATTTCAAGTGTAGCGGCACGTATTGATTCTAAATTACACATTTTTATAAATGTTTAAGTGTTTTATAAATTACAAACTTATATTCTAAATTCTCATTTTTTGAGTTTCATTTCACAGAAAAATGGATGCCGAAGAACAAATGCAAACACTCACGGTTATTGCTGCCATCAAACCAACATCAAGCTTTTACAAAAGACAAACATCAAACATCTACTCACTACTAAGCCTCTACAGCCTCTCTCAAAGGGAAACAAGCACTCCAAGTTTAAAGAGAAAGTTGAAGGTTGAAGAGGACTGCCACAAAAAAAAAAATTAACCCATGTTTCAAGATCTTAGAAACTTTTTTGGACTTAATTAAATGTATATTCCTACCCCTCTTGTAACATAAATGTATCCCAACTAGGTAGGAATCCTCTACATCTCATATATGAAGTGCATGTGAGCACTTCAATTTTTGTAAAACAGTCCCTATGTTAGAACTTATACATTTGCAACGTATCATAAATGAAGTGTAGGTGATCACTTCAATTTTTGTAAAACAATGTCTAAACTTCTCGTAAAGTACTACACGTATGCCGTACTACAAAATCATAGCACATTATACAAATAATTTGGGCACAAACACAACATGTGTGCCATGCTAGTATGTATGTATGTATGTATGTATATATATATATATATATATATATATATATATATATATATATATATATATATATATATATATATAAGGTACCCTGATATGTTAGTATATAAATGAGCAAAGCTTGATGAAAGCAATTCACGAGATGGTGCAGTGGTAGCGCGGCGGAAAACATAGAAGTGAGATTCCAGATTTTTAGGGTTCGATTTTGAACTCTATTTTTTTCATGGACCTCAATTTTATCCTCAAGTATTGTAAAAGAACATTTTTTAAGCAATATATTTTGTTGAAATTTTTGAGGTAGTATTTTTTTTGTATTACGACCAATTACTGCATTAGACTTTCAATTTAAATAAGTATTAAATAATTATTGAAATTCTTTCAATTTGACTATCAAACTATCCAAATGCACGTGTTATTTAAATTTTTTAAGTTAAATTCTTTTATGAGTGAATCCAAATTTAGTGGAGTTGGAAAATGAAATGAGAATTTCAATCACTAAGATCACCTATATCCTCATACTTTAGTAATGCAAAGGAAATGCAATGTTGATCTCATTTCTCATTGTTACAAGAAAACCTAAAAAACATACTTCGATGTTTCCTGATTCCTGTATCTGCTGGTCACACCGCCCAGAGGGATGAGTAATGTAGAACCAATTAGGTTTTGTCCTAAAAAAATGCTAGGAATACACCAAAGGTGTACCCCATTTTTCCTCCAGCCCCTCCTCCACCACATAAATAGACAAAAACTTTTAAAAAAATTAAATAAATAAAAATTAAATTAAAATGTGTGGTGGAAAAGGGGGTGGGGGACAAATGGGGTACATACCCCTAGCATTGCTCTTTCGCAGGCCTGAGGATTCATCAGCCTGGGCCGAAACAGGAAAAAGGCCCTAAAATTCTTTTATTTAATGGTCTAAATAATTCACATATGTAAACTAATTATATCTAAATTATAATTAACGCAATATTATTAAAAGAAAAAAATAAATGACAAAATTAAAGTATTATAATTACATACCGTAAAAGCTAGCCAAGATTTCAAGAAGTTCTCCTTGCATTCTTGAGAGCAAATTGGTTGATCACGTCAAGAGTTTTGTGAAAGACTCTAATGTTTCCTCATCTTCAAAAGAAAATGGAATGATTAAGAGCATAAGCATTACCTCGAATTTTCGAATAATTGGCCGATTGGTTCTCTTCTTGGTGTCGGTAGGACCGGTGAAGCTTCAATCAGATAGAGAGAGACAAATTGGAGCAGAGAATCGGCAGAAGGGAGAGCGGCTCTAGAGTCGAGACTATTTTAGCCGACTTGGATTTGACCAATAAGTAACCAGGTCTGACCTATTTTAGATTAGTAGTTAGCCGACTAAACCAGACTCGGCCGCAATTCTGAAAAACCGTGTACAGTCGACTAGTTACGAAATTAATCGACTATCTGGGTAACCAAATTTGAAACTGCCGATCTAGTCGGCTAACTATATCTTTAGTCGACTAAATAAGCCCAATTATGCTTCAACCCATTACTTATCCGCCTAAATAATGATTTAGCCGAATAGTCCAGCATTAAATTCGTGCAATTAGTCGACTAAACGCGCGTTTACTTGATTAAATAACCAAAATGACCAAACTATTCCCTCAAATCACATAAAATAAAATCTACCCGCACCCTCAAAATTATCAAAGTCAATCACACAACTTATAATAGCCGGACACTTGATGATTCCTAAACACCAAATTATATATAATCATTACGTGCTTGAAGTAAGGAGGTTCTTGTTAGCATTGAGATGGACCACAATTTGTACATACATGTTAATAATAAAGCATAGCAAAAACCAAAAATGCAAAGTAATAATAATTAAAGTTGGAAACAACACAATAATTGTTGCAAAAACTAACTACAGCTTAACTACCTACTACATTCACACAAAAAAAAATCTCTAAGCTTCTCATCCGTTGCCTTCATTTGACTTTGTCGAAAGGTACAATATGTGGCACGGATTCAAAGACATCGATCAAATTAACTTCCTTCTCTACCACAGGGCTTCCAGCTTTTTTCTTTTTCAGGATAAGAGCCTCGTCACCGCTAGGCCAGAATGCCCTCACCAATGCATGAAATGTCATCGGCATCGCATCGACACCGATTGAGCAGACAAGCTCCTCCGCAATGGTCTCTAGTAGCGTCTCTCTAGGGTGAATCGCAGTGGAGTCTCTCTAGGTAAATCACAGTGGAAGAATCTGGATCGACGTAACTGACCTGCCAGTGGCGAAGTGTATTCTCCCAAAATCTGATGAAGTCAAAAGAGTAAGGAAATGGCTCCTCATCCACCAGATGCGGCTTCCCGTTCTTATCCACACAGCTCTTACACCCATAATACTTAATGAACTTAAGCTCTTTGTTCTTCTCCACCTCTTCATATTTTATAAACCCAAGTTGTCCTTTCAGATCTCCTGCACACATCTCTTTAGCAATGAGTGGATCGAACTTTTCAATCGTCGTTGGCTTCCCGTGAAGATAGAAGAAGATGCCAAAAGAGAAAAAGATTAATAAGACTGCTATTGTATAGTAACCGAGACAGTTAGGGTGTGTTTAGGCGGCAAATGTTTCCTCTTGTATAGAGTAAGATAATATAATGGTAAATATAGTCCCGTGACATTTTTCTTACTTCCTCTTCTTATATTTTTTGGTAAGAAACCTTTGCTAGTTCTCACTCCTCAATTACTTATATTGTGGAAGCGATGTGATGCACGTCCAAAAAAATTGTGGACTTTTTTATTCCGAATGACGATGGGTGGGCAGTGCTTATCCCATTGATAAGGAAGAACCTCACAATTGCTGAGATTTACGACGATTTAAAGCTTTTAGGTACATTTATCGGGGTGATAGTCAACTCAAGACTTAATGAGTTGACAGTCACGCAAGGCGTCCCTAAGGTTGTAGATCCGTTTTTTAAATTGATTACTTGTGCTTTGACAGTGCGTGAGGAGAAACACTTACGGTAAGGAATGATTGAAATTTATGTGGAGTAATTTTTTTCCCTTCTTATTTTTATTTCCTAATTTTTTTATAATGAAGAACCCCATCATATACGATCTCGATGACATGGTTGGGTTTGTGAGGAAGGTGTGGAATCTGAGGGTTTTCATGACGATTGAAAAGTTTGATCCACTCATTGCTAAAGAGATGTGTGCAAGAGATCTGAAAGGGCAACTTGAGTTTATAAAATATGAAGAGGTGGAGAAGAACAAGGAGCTTAAGTTCATTAAGTATTATGGGTGTAAGTGCTGTGGGGATCAAGATGGGAAGCCGCAGCTCGTGGATGAGGAGCCGTTTCCTTACTTTTTTGACTTCATCAGATTTTGGGAGAATACACTTCGCCACTGGCAAGACTGCATTAGTTCCTCACAAACCCAACCATGTCATCGAGATCATATATGATATGGTTCTATGTTATAAAATAGCACAAGTACCTATGTCATAATAAAAGAATTAGGAAACAAAAACAAGGGAAAAAAATACTCCACGTAAATTTCAATCATTCCTTACCGTAAGTGTTTCTCCTCATGCACTGTCAAAGCATAAGGAATCAATTCAAAAAACTGATCCACAACCTAAGAGATGCCTTGCATGACCATCAACTCATTAAGTCTTGAATTGATTATCACCTCGATAAATGTACCCAAAAGCTTTAAATCGTTGTGAATCTCAACAATTGTGGGGTTCTTTCTCATCAATGAGATAAGCATTGCCCACCTGTCGTCATCCGGAATCAAAAAGTCCACAAAACGTTTTTAGACGTGCATCACATCGCTTACACAATATAAGTCATTGAGGACTAGCAAAGGTTTCCTCTAAAAAAAATATAAGAGGAAGTAAGAAAAATGTCACGGGACTATATTTACCATTATATTATCTTACTCTATACAAAAGCAAGAGGAAATATTTGCCTCCTAAACACACCCTAACTATGCCGGTTACTATACTATAACAGTCTTATTATTTATTAATTTTTTTCTCTTTTGGCATCCCCTTCTATCTTCACGGGAAGCCAACGACGATTGAAAAGTTTGATCCACTCATTGCTAAAGAAATGTGTGCAGGAGATCTGAAAGGGCAACTTGGGTTTATAAAGTATGAAGAAGTGGAGAAGAACAAGGAGCTTAGGTTCATTAAGTATTATGTGTAAGCGCTGTAAGGATCAAGACGGGAAGCCACAGCTGGTGGATGCGGAGCCATTTCCTTACTTTTTTGACTTCATCAGATTTTGGGAGAATACACTTCGACAGTGGTAGGACTGCATCAGTTACGTCGATCCAGATTCTTCCACTGTGATTCACCCTAGAGAGACTCCACTGCGATTCACCCTAGAGAGACGCTACTAGAGACCATTGCAGAGGAGCTTGTCTCCTCCATCGAAGTCGATGCGGTGCCGATGACGTTTCATGCATTGGTGAGGGCATTCTGGCCTAACGGTGACGAGGCTCTTGTCCTGAAAAATAAAAAAGTTGGAAGCCCTGTGGTAGAGAAGGAGGTTAATTTGATCGATGTCTTTGAATCCGTGCCACATATTGTACCTTCCGACGTAACCTCAATCATTCTCTCGAGAATGCTCTTTACCATGTGGTTTTTCGACGTTTGAGTAACAACTTTCATCTAACTAAACATTTCAAGTGTTACACAAAACATGCCCTTAAACTAAAAAACCTTAATGAAAATATGTTAAACTCAGTTTTCCATCTATTATACAACCAAATCAAAAGCTTACCTTTGCACATAACACATAAATCACAAATTCTAATCGTACCAAAGGTTTTAAGTACACAATAACAATTCACCTTTGTACTCCACCAACTGCATACCAAATCATCTCTTTTAGGGCACAACTCACTTCTATTAAACACAATATATAAATTTGTTAAAGCACACAGAAACCTAACAAAAACCATACCAACACATTCGCGCACAATTCTCCACAAGGATAACTTGAAGCAACCTCCATCCAATTTCAATCACTACAATAACTAATAATTACAATTAACACAACAATTACTTTGATTAATTTCACACATATTAAGATAGAGTAACATGCATACGCTCATCAAAATCAAGGCATATAATCAAAGGTGCAAATTGCAAGGAAGAGAATCCTCAATATCATGATATTTAAAACTTCACATAGCCAGTTATTGGTGTTACCCTAACGATGTTGAATCCTTTGTGAGTTTGTGTTGCTGTAAAATTTAATATCATAGGCAAGTCCAACACGGCTTTTGAGGCTTGAATCCACCAAATAGGCTCTGCAAATAGTGTTAACAACCTAAAAAATCACCATGTACATAATCATTTGTCAATAAGAGATAAAAAAGAAGAAAACACGACATGTGATACTTTGAAAATTAGCAAATCTACATCAATGTAAAAACTAAGATATTAAAATTATTTATTTACGTTATGCATTTTTTGGATTGATAGGGTAAAAATAAAGCAGATGGATTTGCAGGTTGCAAGATTCTCATGACCGATATGGTAGCTTCATCATTGGCCTATGAAAAATGAAAGAGAACAAAAAATTGGAAAGCAAAAAATATGGACAGTGAAAACATTGGAAATCAAAAAATGCAGATGAAAAGCTAACCAATAAGAACATGCATTATTTAAAAGCTTATAAACTGTAGGATATTATGATGACAACGAAGGAAATAACATCTTACTTCTTCCCAAGGAATTGACCCAATCTAGCCTCCCGTTTTCCACATTTGAGCGGTGTAACTCCTTTGTACCTTGAAATCCTTGTAGAAAACCCATTGCTTTGATGATGGAGTATGTGCAAAGACTCTTCTTTAGTAATATGCACTAAATCCAAAGAACAAAAAAGATGATTCACTTCTCTATTTTGTTATTCAATTTCATATGTCAAACAAAAGAGATCCGAACTGTATTTCAAACAGGACTATAATTAAATCTTGTGAAATTGCGTCCATAATGTAGTTTTATAAATTTATTTATAGGTAGAGGGCAAAGCCATGAAATGTAAGAGTGTTTAAAAAAAACATAAATGAGATTTGCTTTAATGTCATGCAAAGTAGAATGGCTACTGAGATAAGTGCACGCAACAACAAATGGCTATGAAGATTTAGACAAATAACATGCCAAGCAAAGGATAAGCTAATAATTTCTTGCCCATAATGACACATAGCAAACTCAAACAAACCCTTAATTGTTGAATCTGCAACCTGTCATGATGATTCCTCAACACCAAATCATATATAATCATTACGTGCTTGAAGTAAGGAGGTTCTTGTTAGCATTGAGATGGACCACAATTTGTACATACATGTTAATAATAAAGCATAGCAAAAACCAAAAATGCAAAGTAATAATAATTAAAGTTGGAAACAACACAATAATTGTTGCAAAAACTAACTACATTTTAACTACCTACTACATTCACACAACAAAAATCTCTAAGCTTCTCATCCGTTGCCTTCATTTGACTTTGTCGGAAGGTACAATATGTGGCACAAATTCAAAGACATCGATCAAATTAACCTCCTCTACCACAGGGCTTCCAGCTTTATTCTTTTTCAGGATGTGAAAAAAGCTGGAAGGGCAGCTTGGGTTTATTAAATATGAAGAGGTGGAGAAGAACAAGGAGCTTAGGTTCATTAAGTACTATGGGTGGAAGCATTGTGTGGATCAAGACGAGAAGCCGCGGATGAGGAGCCATTTTTTTACTTTTTTGACTTCATCAGATTTGGGGAGAATACACTTTGCCACTGGCAGGACTACATCAGTTACATCGATCCAGAACAGTTAAGCTGTGGACGACTTCAAGTGACAACAACGAAGGGAGCACTGTTTGAGGGATTCACTTCCAATTTTAATTTTTTTATTATATTATGATTTTCTGATTTATTAATTTCCATTTTCAAAAATTTGATTATCCATTATTAAATAATTTTAAGTTTAATTTCAATTTTATTTGTAGTTAATGTTAAGTTATAATTATAGCGAATGTTCAAGAAATAATTATAAATGGTGATTGTGTTTCAATTTCTCATAGTCATTATACTACTTTGGTTGGTGTTGGTATTATTAATTTTCTTCTTCTCCTATTGTTGTTGTTGTTAGTTTGAGGGTTTGTTCATTCTCTTTGATTATTTAAAAAGGAATGCAAGAGGGGATTTAACTGTTTTGAGCAATCCAAGAATATTACACTGGAAAGTGTGCAAGAAAAAAAAAACCGGCTAAAGTTCCTCATGCCTTGGTGGGATCTCCAAGTTGGTTTGTTCATAAACCAGTTCTTATGCATCTTTACCTCAACAAAGTCAGACTTTAGTTAACTTATTTTTGTATCGTAGAGAAGATAGAAAGTGGATTAGAATTCTAGGTTGATCCTTTTTATTGCTTTTCAGGCATAGGGCATGCATTTTCTTGGGCTGTTTTCTTAAGTTGAAAATCAAGAACAAAATGACACTAAAAAAATAGAATCATATGTTTTCCCTCTGAGCGTTTGATTGAATCAAAAGGAAAAATTCATCTTTCTCCAGCAAGTGTTGTTCTCAATAAAAGGGAATTTTATGGTTCGATCTCACTTCTTTGGAGTATGGACAACATTCATAGAAGGCCAAGATCAATCCCAATTAGTGAGTAATAACAATGGAATGAACCACCTACTCAATTTTAAAGATTTGTAATATACTCTCTTACTAATTTTCACAACTAAGAGCACTTGTAATGTATGTAACGCCGAGGGGCGTGAGTGGCCGTTTCACACCCAGGAGGCGTTAAACACCGCCCCCTGCGGCGGTACCCTGGCGTCATGCGTTTAGCGTCATTCGTTTGACGTGTTGGCTCCCCCCTTTTAGCCGATACCCCCCCCCCCCAAATAAAAAAAAATCTAAATTTAAAAAAAAACTATAAATTCCCCTAAAAAATCTTTCTCTCACACATTTCTCACTATCTTCTCTCTAAAATATTTATTATTTATTATAAATATTTATAAAATATATTTTAAAAATAGGATCATCTTTATCCGACGATGAAAAAAGAGCTCTCATTTTTCGTTGCTTCGCCACGAGTTGTATTCAATGGTGGGAAGAAGGCGAAGAAGAAGAAGCTGAATCCTCCCAAAGACAGACCTGACGACAACGTTTAAACTGGGATCGAGCGGCCGCCCACGCTTCACTTTTAACGACTACTTTAATAATCCGTGGTTTATACACCGGAGGATTTTAGAAATTGTTTTCGGATGAGTCGTCCTCTCTTTTTACGCACACTCGCCGATGTTGAACGCGAGGTTCCTTGGTTCACCCAACGCTTTGATGCGAGAGGCCGGCGCAGGTTTAGTAGGTCCAGAAGTGCACTGCTGCGCTCCGTCAGTTGGCGTACAGGACGACATCTGATATGTTCGACGAATACATGAAGATGTCGGCTCGGAGCATCAGGTCCTGTGTTTATAAACTTTCTAAAGCTATTATTCAAATTTATCATAAAAATATTTACGCAAGCCTACAGCGAGTGACATTCAGCAGTTACAGAGAAGGCATGCCGCTAAACACGGCTTTGTCGGCATGCTTGGGAGAACTAATTGCACGCATTGGGAATGGAAAAATTGTCCCACTACGTGGCATGGTCAATTCTCCCAGGGAGATCATCCCAAGCCTACTATCATGCACGAAGCTGTTACTTCAAATGACTTGTGCATTTGGCACACTTTTTTCGGTGTCACGGGCTCGAACAACGAAAATCAACGTTCTCGATCAATCAGCTATTTTTGACGATTAGATTAATGAGTCCGCACTTGACTCGTCTTTTGAGCTTAGAGGGACGCTTTACAAGTGTGGATATTATTTGGCCGATGAAATATATCCAAATTATTCCACGATTGTCAAATCCCTCTCTGAACCAATGAGTCTTAAACGCCACATCTACAAAAAAGCTAAAGATGGGGCGAGAAAGGATATTGAACGAGCCTTTAGGGTCTTGAAGGGTAAATGACACATTCTAGATCAACCATCGAAATATTATTCTCAAACGAAAATATAGAATATCATGTACGCATGTATTATTCTTCATAATATGATCATAGAGGACAACGGGACTGTGATTTGTTAATACAACCCGGACAAGGAGGTAGGACTGTTCATCGGTCTGAAACTGGACCGGACCGAAGACTGAAATACGTCAAAACTCAGACCGAAGACCGGACCTATATGTACTCGGTTCTGGACCGGACCGGACCGAAATCATATGGACCGAACCGGTCCAGATCGAAAGGACCGATTCAATGCTTAAACTGAGCTCAAATTTTTATTGGTGACCATTCCAGTTGTTTACGCAAATCATTTTAGAATAGTTTCTTACAACATCACTGTCCACCTTCTATTTAGATTTGGAAAGTTCTGCAAATTGAATAATTTCTTACAATGGTACAAATCCAATATCCACCTTCGTAAGATTAAAAAAACCATTTTTGGTGAATTGTTGTAGATTCAATTTACAGGTTTTATATATTCATTTACAGATTCTTCAATTATTGTTTAGTGGATTCTTCACAAACATCAGGTGAAACAATTAAATTAGAAGTTAAATCAATTTATGAAGATGTCATCTAAGGAAATATGCTATCACCTGGAATGGGGTTGACAGACAGCATCTGCCGATTGTTCTGAAGTACCAACTTCCAATTGGTCAGAAGTGCCAGACTTCCGATTGGAGAGGGCGAGAGTGGAATCTTACTGAGGTAACAACTTTTACAGGTCTCCAAAGACACTGTCTTCAAAGAATTGGTTCTCAAAATGTTTCTTTTCTGGTTTTTTAAGATGAGCATGAATCCCCGTTACCTGAAAAAAATAGAAATGAGTTTCGAAAGAGCTTAAATAGTGTTTACTCCCTCCGTCCTATAATGTTCTTCTCGGTTCTGTTTACGGAGTTTGACCAACTTTATTTTTAATTCAATTTATTTGATTGTAGGTGTAAAATTAAAAAATAAAATTTATATATTTAAAAACTACATCCAAAGTTCTACAAAACAAGTGGTGACAAGACTATATTATTTTATCAAATACGAAATGAAAATAGGTAAAGAAATTGATTAAAGTTTGACCGTGTGAATAATAAGTGGGAAGAACATTTCAGGACGGAGGGAGTAATAAACTATAATAAGAAATTATGCATTCGTCATGGCAGATGATTTCCATGGAATCTCCACCCTTTGACCAAGCCGGAACATGATAAACGTGTATCGCTCGTAAGTTAAGAATCCATCCTGTTCGACCTTTATCAATTTTCCACATTTTTTGGACCTATTGAAATGGCGTTAGTTGGAAAGAATTGTGGGTGTTGGAGTTAATAGAACTTGGGTTGGTTATATAATGCATTTAGGAGTGGTGGTAGAATATATTGCATTAAATGGCCATTATAGTGTAAGATTTGTTTAATCTAAAGCATTAATTGTCCAATAGTAAATTAGAATAGTAAATTGGGCTCAAAAAAAGTTGTATAGCAGCCGAAAAAAGTCCTCTAGCCACCCTACAAATAGACGGCCAGGCGGCCACCACCCTATTTTTACTGTTGATAAAAATCCACTAAAAAGTTCTCTAGCCGTCCTACGAAATGCTTTCTGCCACCTTATTCTGACAGTACAACCATTACCTCAAACACTGCTTTTGGTCCCTGTACTTTTAGCGAACTAAATCAGTAATGGAAGCCCACAATATAACCCAGCCCAATACATCATATCCAGCCCAATAACTTTCGGCGGGAACACTATTCATTTTAGCCTCCTACCAATATATGAAGAATATGAAGATTGCCCTTTGGGCTCTGATTATAAAACCTATCTTCCGCCTCCTCCTCACTACACTCAGTAAAACCCTACCGCCGCCGCATCCTCTTCTTCTTCCATCTAACTCCCCAGCAACGATATCGGGACGTCCTCCCCCTCAAGCCATTGGGCCCCCAAACCTCTCCCTCTCTGGCATCTCGGTCGTTGGCCAAACCTCTTCATCGCAGCCTCAGTCGCCGACGCAAACCTCTTCATCGCAGTCTCAGTCGTCGGCGCGAGCTTCTCCGTCTCCGGGGCGAACTCTTTCCCCGGCCGAGACTAAAAATCTTGGGGTCTATCTGCTCTAAAGAATTTAAAAAAAGAGCATTTGTTTGGGAGGTCATAGATGAGTGTACAAAACTTCAAGAAATCAATGGTGAGTTCTTTCTTTAATTAATATAATTTTTCTTTCACATCGTATAAAAACCTAGCTACTGCATTCCTGTCCAAAGAATTCCGGAGGCTCACAAGGTTAGTCTTCTTTTTCTTTCTTTCTTCTTCTTCTTTCTTTCTTTTTTTTTTAAAATAAAAAATATGTCTTTTAAAAAGGTAAGGCCCAATAAGTCTGCACTTCATATCGAAAATGTACTGTTTCATATGAAGTGCAGACTTATTGGGCCTTACCTTTTTAAAAGACATTTTTTTTATTTTAAAAAAAAAGAAAGAAGAAGAAGAAAGAATGAAAAAGAAGACTAACCTTGTGAGCCTCCAAAATGCTTTGGACAGGATATGCAGTAGCTAGGTTTTTATAAGATGTGAAATAAAAATTATATTAATTAAAGAACGAACTCACCATTGATTTCTTGAAGTTTTGTACACTCATCCATGACCTCCCAAACAAATGCTCTTTTTTTTATATTCTTTATAGCACATAGACCCCAAGATTTTTAGTCCTGGCCGTGGAAAGAGTTCGCCCCGGAGATGGAGAAGCTCGCGCCAACGACTGAGACTGCGATGAAGAGGTTTGCGCCGGCGACTGAGACTGAGATGAAGAGGTTGGCGCCGGCGATCGAGATGCCGGAGAGGGAGAAGTTTGGGGGCCCGATGGCTTGAGGGGAGGACGTCCCGACATCGTTGCTGGTGAGTTAGATGGAAGAAGAAGAAGAAGAGGATGAGACGGCGGTGGTAGGGTTTTACTGAGTGTGGTGAAGAGGAGGAGGCGAGAGATAGGTTTTATAATCAGAGCCCAAAGGGCAATCTTCATCTTCATATTCTTCATATATTGGTAGGAGGCTAAAATGAATAGTGTTCCCGCCGAAAATTATTGGGCCGGGTTATATTGTGTGCTTCCATTACTGATTTAGTTCGCTAAAAGTACAGGGACCAAAAGCAGTGCTTGAGGTAATGGGTTGGGTTATACTGTCAGAATAGGGTGGCCGAAAACATTTCGTAGGACGGACGGCTAGAGAACTTTTTAGTGGATTTTTATCAACAGTAAAAATAGGGTGGTGGCCGCCTGGCCGTCTATTTGTAGGGTGGCTAGAGGACTTTTTTCGGCTGCTATACAACTTTTTTTGAGCCCAATTTACTATTCTAATTTACTATTGGACAATTAATGCTTTAGATTAAACAAATCTTACACTATAATGGCCATTTAATGCAATATATTCTACCACCACTCCTAAATGCATTATATAACCAACCCAAGTTCTATTAACTCCAACACCCACAATTCTTTCCAACTAACGCCATTTCAATAGGTCCAAAAAATGTGGAAAATTGATAAAGGTCGAACAGGATGGATTCTTAACTTACGAGCGATACACGTTTATCATGTTCCGGCTTGGTCAAAGGGTGGAGATTCCATGGAAATCATCTGCCATGACGAATGCATAATTTCTTATTATAGTTTATTAAACAATATTTAAGCTCTTTCGAAACTCATTTCTATTTTTTTCAGGTAACGGGGATTCATGTTCATCTTAAAAAACCAAAAAAAAAACATTTTGAGAACCAATTCTTTGAAGACAGTGTCTTTGGAGACATGTAAAATTTGTTATCTTAGTAAAATTCCTGCAAATAATCAACTTTGACAGAATGAGTTTCAAATGTGCAATTAACCTTTACATGTTCAGACACATTAATTGAACATGTCCAAAAAGGTTCAATAACTTTATACGGAGTATGTGTTTTGATGTACACTCCCATATTTCAAGTCAAAACCATATAAACTGTCATATAATGTCTTAAAAAAATTATACACAACCGTTTATTGTATGTGTAATAAACAAAAAAATTCCTTAAGATATAAGTCCACTAAACATATAATTCCAAATTTTTCAATAAACATATAATTCAAAATATAACAGAGATTCTCTTATAAACTAAAAAACATAGTGATAAATTTTTAATAATTATTAACATGCATATTTGTTTTAAACCCATTATAATCTATCTCATTATTTTGAATTATTAAAACAATGTTAAAAGAATAACCATATTATTGAGCATTGGATCTTACAAAATTTCAAACCAATACTTGAATGATATTACGTAATGGTGAAAATGTTCAGTAATCACCTAGATTTCAAATCTAACATATATTTTCTGCTATAAACTATACCCAAAATAATTTTTTTAAAAAAAACTAAAATGCATAGTTTAATAGAAAATATTTTCTATTTAAATATTTTGAACTTATGAATAATTATTAAAGATACTTGAAACATTTTCGAAATCAAAGGATCTAAAAAAAAGTTATGCATTGTTGATTTAGACTACATCTAATCTATTTCATTAATTTGAACTTATAAAATTATTGACAATATTATTAAATTTATAGAAATTTTCAGATCTACAAAAACTTTACGGGTCTATTTGGTAAGCGGAATTGAATTGGAATTGGAATTCTATGGAATTGAATTGGATGGAATTGAATTCAATATCCTTTGTTTGGTGTAATTAAAGAATTGATATAGAATTGTATTGTAATTCCAAATCCTTTGTTTGGTAACATAAAATTATATATACAATTGATATGAAATTGTTTTATGATCCCAACCACTTTATTTGATAACTCAAAAAATGACATTAAAATCCTAGCTAACAACTACAACCGATTTGATAAAGATTTGACAAATTGAAAAACAAATCTAAAAAAAGAATCAAATTTAAAGATAGATAGAGAGAGAGAATTACCAGATGTTGCCACCCTCACCCATGGAGAATTGCAAGATGTCTGCGAGGGTCACCCATGGAGATGAGAGAGATGAGAGAGCCGAGAGAGAAAGCTAGAAAGAGGAGTTTAGATCTGCCTAAAATTAGATCCAACGCGTGTTTTTTTGACCAGTAGAATTCACTCCAATTCTTCTTTTATCCTGGTATGGAATTAAAAATGCAGAATTGAAAAATTTGGAATTAGAATTGAATTCCAATTTTATAAATTTTTTTGATACCAAACATCAAAATTGGAATTAAAGTCTCCAATTCCAATTTTGTGGCTTGAATTCCGCATACCAAAAGAACCCTAATGGGAGTGTGAGGTAGCAAAAAAAGATCTATATGAAAAAATCAAATAAGATTACCAGCGATTTCACGGATGATGTTCCAGGTAAGATATACATCTCTCCAACTCTCTTTATCTCCCAGTTTCTCTACATCTCTACTCTTGATTTGGACAAGTTTTTATCTCACCTATGCCCTGAAAACCACACACACACTCTCTCGGTCTCGCTCGATCTCTCTGCATCCATCGCCGGCTATGGAATAGAGCACCTGTAGATTAGTGAGGGGATAAGGCAAAAGGGCTGAAAATATGTGGAAGTGAGAATACCACGGAGGATATCTCAAAAATGGATTGGGCTGTGGGAATTGGTCTACTCACTTTTCAAAAATATATTTTCTGCACTGGGTTATTATTATTATTATTGTATGGCCCGATTTTTATTAAAATGATTATTTTTTGAAAATCCTATTGTATATGTTCATATTAAAAAATAACTTTATAAATTTCAAGTTACTGTAATTTTTTCACAATCTTACTATATACTCCCTCCGTCCCATGAAACCTTTCTCCTTTCTTTTTTTATCTGTCCCACAAAACACTTCTCATTTCTATTAAAAAGTCACTTTTACCCCTTATTTTTTCATACCTTATCTATCACATCATACCTTTTTAGTAATAATCTATCCATCAAATCATACTTTTACCCATCACATCAAAGGACATTTTTGGAAATTCAATACCAAAATACACTCCCCTTAAATCCCTCCTAAAAAGCAAAAGTCTCATGTTTTGTGGGACGGAGGGAGTACAATGCTAGGATATAGTTTTGAACAGTGTTCCCGCCCAAATAGAAGGCTGCATTAGACAGGTTTGGGCTTGATTGTGTTGGGCCGGTTTTGGGCCTATAAAAAGGCTAATGTAGAGGGTAATTAGTGTATTGTCTAATCAACTTTATGTATTGTCCAATCAGTCTTCTTTTACTGCATAAAGTGATGCGTGGCTCCATAAAGCAAAAGTAATGATATTTTTTACAACCCAAGCATTAATTGCATGGATTTACAAAATATTTTGAAAACCGTGAAGTGATGGATCTATTTCAACTTTTCAATATAGCCTCATTGATTAGTGTGTCTTTTCCCATCCAAAGCCGACCTATCACCCCTATGCTATAGTACAAAGTTCAATATATAAAGAGATTGAAACATTACATTTTTAAAATCCTTAACAATTGCAATGTAAACTTTGTAAGAAGACTTCTCCAACTTAAGGTTTGAAAGCTCTTCATCTTCTATGCCTTATTTACAATTCTTCTTTTTTGTTGATAACCTTTCATTTCCCTTCTTTCTCCAACGACGTTTACTATATTGTAGTATATTCATAGATTAAATTCAACAAACTCAAGGACAAATAAAAAAGAGAAGTGATGATAGAGTAAAAACATTGAATAATTAAAGGAGAATATGTATGTGTGTGTGTATACTACCTCCGTCCCACTCTCTTTGTCCACTTTTGACTTTTGGAACTGTTCATCTAAGCACTTTGACTCATTAAATTCTCTCAATGTATAAGCCTAAATATAGTCATGTGTGATCTTGTTTGATTTGTCTATAATTTCTATAATTTTTTAATATACAAATTACAAGATAAAATGGATTAAAGAAGTGCGTTGGATGGTGTGTAAAAATGAAAGTAGACAAATACTTTGGGACGGAGGAAGTATATATATATTGAACCAATACAGTAACCAAAGGAGAATAATTAAAGGAGCATATATAGACATGATTAAATTCCTTATACTATGGACGCGTATCAATAAAAAAATTTAAAGGAGCACACACACACATATATATATATATATTCACAGATTTTTTTAGTTGATAAAGTTTAATTTATGCTCAAAATAAAGTAACCAAACAAGTCCAATGCTCCAAATAACACAATAAGACAGAGGAGAGAAATTGCTTGAACAACAAATTATGATGTGTGTGTGTGTGTGTGTGTGTGTGTGTATAGACACACACACACATACATACTCCTTTAATTATTCTCTTACAATATATAAAATTAAAATTTATTTTTTTAATTTTTGTGGAATGTACAACTTGATAAAGTAGTACATTGAATTTGAAATCGGAAATGAATGTGAAAATGTGGGTAATGTGATGAAAATGATATGCAGTTGGGTCACGAAGGCTGTCAACAAATATTAAATGCAATTAACTTGCGTAAATTAAAACGAGAAAAAACATATAAGAAAACAAGTGGAAATTAAATAAAGAAACCCAGAGACAAATCGATGAGCACGAGGAAGAAAAATCAAGAAACACTCCCACCACACATTTCCATTATATACTTTGTAAAAAGATAAAGAGAGAAAGTTACATAGAAATAAAAATCTTACATCTATAAACAAAGATCCATCGAAAATCATCTAGACTTTCCGACGGCGTAGAGACAGCGAGGGAGAGACCGAGACAAGCGACGACTTTCCGGCTGCGTAGAGACGGAGAGGGAGAGAACCGAGAGACCGAGACAAGCGAAAGGCGGAAATGGATAGAGCGAAGAGATTCCGGTTATGGATTAGCTAGAGTTAGAAAATATATTTAGCTTTTATGAGTGGGCTGTGGAGAAGGATTGTAGCGGGCTGGATTTATACAATTGGGCTGGTGGATTAGTTTAAAATAATTTTTTTGTAAGGGGCTTAAATGGGCTGAAGGGTTTGAGTATATTTATTTCCGACCCAATTTAGGTCGGGTTTGGATTTAATTTTGACGGGTCAATTCCAAATATTTAATTTTTCAATTTTGATTTAATTTAAGATTTAATCGAGTTGGTTGCAGTCAAATAGAACCATTTTTTGTTATTTTATTTAATATGTTTACAAACTTATTTTAATAAAATTCTATTAAAAATAACATATTTTTATACATTATTAGTTACTGTACTTATTGCACAATTAAAGCATGAATTGGAACTTTTGTGAGTTCATGTTACAATTGCAAGAGTAATCGAGACTCTGATTTTATGGAAAAGTGTTGAAAATGATTTAGCTTACGTGGTCATTTATCGTGCTTACAAATCGGTAACGTAAAATGAGGATTATTTTTTGTTTGTGATAAATGTGCAATAGTGACGCCACTTCCATTGCGATAATCTGAATGGGTTAAAATTCAAAACAAAAAATATTTTAACGATCATTATATTCTTGATTGAATATTTCCCTATGATATGTTTTAAGCCTAAATGTTAGCTTTTTTTGTAAGGTACTAAAAATGTTGGAAAGTATTCTATATGTAATGTATCCGACATGCTCTTTTGATGGAATTTTAGAATGTTAACTATTAGTATGCCTATTATAATTATATTATAATTATGACGAATATTAATTTTTTGTTATGAAATTCCAAATTTAGAAAGATAAGTATTAGCAATGTATCATTCTTTACGCTTACAGGAAATGGACAACATATTTCTTTTTATTATTAACTTTTTAAGTAAAACATCATGCTCATTCGTCTCATTTTAAATTGTCTTTTTTTGTTCGTCCTAATATAAATTGTCTGTTTTTTATAATAGAAAACTTTTAAGGATTAAATATCTAAATTAACTCTAAAATAAGTCACTCCTCTTGCCCATATCTTCTCATTCATCGATGCGATCATAAAAAAATAAGGCATTTTTGAAAAGTCAACATAATTTGTAAAACACTATTGATAGTGTAAAATTAAGTTTACACTACCAATTTTTACACTATACCTTGGAGATGCTCTTAGTTTTTTGTTATGAAATCCTAAATGTAGAACAACAAATATTAGCAATGTATCATTTGCTACAAGTGTAGTTTATAAAGAAGTAGTGTTCCAAAACTTTTAACACTTCGTATCGACTCTGGCCATTACTGTATAGAATTCCCTTATTGGAAAATCATATTAATTATGTAATCTTTCAGTTTTTGCAACATTTTCCATTATTTCAAACATTGACTAATTATATGAAAATTAATAGCCGTGCATCGCACGGATACGAGTCTAGTTTAAGCAGAAAATGGATGTTGGTTGAGTCTATGTTACGCAAGAGTAAACGAGACTCTGAATTTATGGAAGATTGTTGGAAATGCTTTACTGTACGTGGACATCTATTGTGCTTACAAATTGGGACGTTAAATAGGGATTGTTTTTTGTTTGTAATGATTGTGTGAGACTAACACCACCAATAATGACACGACATACACGCCGACAATCTAAACGATGATGACAGGTAAAAATGTCAGTCAAGAAGTTGTTTATCCACGGTTGTCGTTAACACCGTCAGATGCAAGAATTCCTTTTAGATTTCAAAAGAAACATTTCTCAGTCATAACTTCATATGCTATGACAATTAACAAAAGTCAAGGTCAATCTTTGTCCCATGTTGGATTGCTACTCAAGAAATCGATATTCAATCATGGTCAATTATATGTTGCAATTTCACGTGTTACAAGTCGTGAGGGGTTAAAGATATTAATTTGCAATAAAAATCTTCCGTCAACGAACCAAATTACGAATGCAGTTTAAAAAGAAGTGTTCCAAAACTTATAACACTACATATCGACTACAGTCGTTCATGTACATTACCTTATTTTGGGTATTTTTTATATAATTTGTTATCTTTAATTTTTTTCATTTTTTTATTTCATATAATGACTAAATGAAATTAATTTTACATTCCGTGCATCGCATGAGTACGAGTTTAGTGAATACAATACGATATACATTATGTACTTTCTTTATCCATACATTACATTTAACTCATTTATATTTTACAAATTTAAGAAAAAATAAATACTCATTGTTTATGATTGAATTTTGTGAAATAAAGAATGCATATAAGAAAGAATGATTTTTTTACCCTTGTGTTTTGATAATGACAAACATGTTCCGATTCTTTTAATGGTGCTTTGGAGTACTTAACAAGTTGCTCAAGATATCAAGTGAACTTTTGAAGATATAAAAAAAATTTAGATCCTTTTTTTTAGTCTTAGCACTTTTGTGATAGAGTAAGACACACTTCTTTATTCCCCAAATCTTCCATTTTTCCAAAAGTTTTTCTTAAAAATGATTTTTGAGTTCTTTATTAAATCTTTTCATAGATTAGCATTTTTCAAATTTATATTAGAACAAATTTGGTTTTATTCGAATGCGTTTACGTTTCTGCGCTTAAAACTTTGTTCTGAACTATTCGAATACATCTCAAATTATTCGACAAGGTTGGCTTTCTAGTCATGTAGTCCATCCTATTTTATTTGAATAGTTTCACATTTCTTTGAATAAATTTAAATATGTACACCCTCCGTCTCGAGTATTTGTTCATTTATGACCTTTTCAGTCAAAAGTGGTAAAGTTTAACCTCAAATTAAATAAAAATGATATTAGATATTGATACAAAAAATAATTTTAATAGATTTGTTATATAAAATATTTTCAAAATATTGTTTTATCTAATAAATACACAATATATATTTTGTTTAATTAGAAATCAAAATTTAAAAACAATTGACTGAAAAAGTCAAAACTTGACAAATATTCTGTGATAGGGATAATATGTTTTATATACATGAGATTTTTTGTTATCACTTAATTGTAAATTCTTCAAAAAAAACTATGTAAGTACTATGCTTTATGTTGATGCCCATATCAAACATGAAAAATGTTACTCCTGCTGTTCCAATTTTAAGTTACATGTTTACTACTCTCAACATCAAATTTTAACCATGTTTTTGACCCATTTTTGCAATCTATTTGAGAAAATAATGGTTTTGTCACCTTTTGTGTTGAAAACTTTTGATGTGGTTTTTAAATTTATAAATTTTATTTTTAATTGTTCAAAAAATTTTAAATGAATTAAATTGAAATTAATTTTGTTAAATCTCGTAAACAATAACAAATACTCCCTCTGTTTCTTAAAACCCTTCCTCTTTCATTTTTTTTTGTTTTTCTTAAAACATTTCCCTTTTCTATTAAAAAACCACTTTTACCTCTACTTTTTCATACCCTACCTATCACATCATACTTTTTCACTAACAACTAAACTATCACATCTTACTTTTATCCATCACATCAAGAGCAAAATTGAAAAATCAACTACAATTTAACACTTCCTTATTTTTTCCTAAAGTCAAAAGAGGAACCGTTTTGAGAAACGGAAGGAGTATCTCTTTTTGGGACAAAGGGAGCACGGTGGCAATCACATGGATAATTATTGTCTTTAAATACGTAATTATTTTTTGTGACGATAGTATGATCCGTTGCCATAAAGATGAAATGCTTAGTTAGAATTACAATCTGTTTTGTATGTAACAAAATTACACTTAATGTTTTTTTACTCCGTGGTATTAAAATACGTAGTAGGTGTTAAAATTCCGGCAGGCCAAGAACAACGGATAGAGTGTCGGGTAAAATTATCCACTTGCACATAAAATTGGGATCCACAATTCTAGCTCAAAAAAGCTTAAGCTAATAGGTAGGACTTTACCGTTCTATATATATGCTAGTGATACTCATCTTTATTTTCCGATGTGAGAACTCCAACACTCCCCGCAAGTGGTAACTAGTAGAGCTGGCAAATTGGTCGGTCAGGTCACGTTCGGGTTCGGTCACTTCGAGTTCGGGTTACTTCGGGTTCGAATCAATTCGGATTCGGATTGATAGCTGTATGATCATGATCCAGTGTCATCGGGTTCGGGTCGACCCAACGGGTTATGACTTGGGTTTTTTAAATTTTTAAATTACATTAACACTTACATTTTCTTATAAATAAATTTAAAATATCAAAAAATATGTATTAAATCTATTAGACTATTCTATTTTATATCCTGAAAAAGTTTTTAGATATATAAATCAATATAAGAAATTTTAAAAAATATTTAAATTTAGAAAAAAGTAAGATAATTATGCTATATCATTAAAATTTTGTCTGAAAATATAAATTTTTCATTAAAAACGAGTAGTAAAGTGTATGATTTTGAAAACCACTCACTTTAGCGGGTCGGTCAAGTCGGATTCGGGTTCGGTCAAGTTTGACCCATTTTTAATTGGTCATTTCGGGTTCGGTCAACTTCAAGTTCGATCATCAAAACATTTGTTCAAAACCCAGTGTTTTCATGTCGGGTTTCTGATCAAAAACAGGTCAGGTCATTTTTTGCCAGGTCTAGTAACTAGCCTGGCCTAGTTAGCATTTGGATAAACGGGTCTAGCATCTCAATCTCTTATAGCTAGCCCACACAACGGACGGTGGCATCTTAATCTCTTTTTAGCCAACTCGCCCTAAACCATAGACGAGTAGCTCATTTTTGCTAAACCCACATCCAAACAACCAGGAACAATCAAACCAGACCGGACCTGCTCTGATACCATGTTAAAATTTCGGCGGGCCAAGAACAACAGATAGAGTGTCGGGTAAAATTATCCACTTGCACATAAAGTCGGGATCCACAATTCTAAACCAAAAGTTTAAGCTAATAGGTAGGGCTTCACCATTCTATATATACTAGTGATACTCATTTTTATTTTTCGATATGGAAACTCTAACAGTAAGGGATGTAATTGAAAGGGGTTCGGATCGGGGTGGGAGATTTATCGAGGGGTTAAGGGAGTAAGAATCGTCAATTTTACAAAAATGACACCGGAGTGCCCCTGGATTATCCTATAACATTGTCGGGCAATGTCAGAAAAATGTTACCCATGTTTACTGTTTTAGTCTAATTTAGGAAAATTAGTTTTTTTAAACAAAGAGAATCAATAAACCAGTGCTGAGTCTTCTGACATGGGCAGTCCCCTCCTCGGTTACGTTACACTTGGATTTTCAAATTTCACCATCCCCTCAACAACGGTCTGATCCACTGTTTATCTCTTCGATCCCAGCCGTTCATTATTTAATCTACAATTCCTATATTCCTCCCCGGCCGTACTGTACAACCCTATCAATTAGCTAGAATTAGGAAGTGAGAAGCTCAGTTAAAAAAAAGGAAGTGAGAAGCTAAAGAAGAAGATGACAACTCTCTTATTTGAGAGTACCCATACTTCCAAGAAGAGTGAGATTTGATTTTTGAATCCCAGGTAATTTCCATCACACTCTCTGGGTGTTTCTTCGAAATTCTTGAAATTGTTGGTTCAAAGATTCAATTTTTAGCCCAATCAAACAGTTCTTGGTTGTTTTTTTTCTCAGAGTTTGAGGCCATTCTTGAAAGTCTTGACAACCAGTTGGTGGTCTGTCACTGTTTCGGCTCTAATTTGGTGCAGATTGTGATTGTTTGCTTGTTGAAACAGTCAGCTTTGGGAGAGTCCCAGAAGCCATTGAAGAAGCTTTGGATGTCTTTGAATCCCAAAAAACTTTGAGGTATAAAACTCAATTCTCTACTTCCATTCATATTAATTTGTCTGTTTTTTTATTTTTTTTTAAAAATGGTGCGTCTCTCTCTTCAAAGCAAAGACTTCATTTTTCAACACCTTGGACAAATAACAAATTAATGCCACTTGTATGCAGTACTAAATACTTTAATGGTCGAAATTGGATTTTATAATATGACAGTACTTTTTTTAAAAAAAGAGTGTATACATATTGATGAATTTAAGGGGCTGTTTGTTTCAGCCTCTTAATGGTTCAGACTGTTTGTTTCAGCCTCTTAATGGTTCAGATGTCTGAATGGTTAAGAGATTTGCCTCTGAATGGTTAAGAGCTGTTATCTGAATTGATCAGACATTTGCCTCTGAATAGTTAAGCAATATACTAGTTCTTAATGGTTCAGACCTCTTACTGGTTCAGCACCTAATGATTCAGACCTCTTACTGGTTCAGCACTTACCCATTCAGAAGTTGCCAAACAGCCCCTAGGTCTGTAACTGAACCGTAAAGATAAGAACTTTATGTAGTAGATTACTAAAATTCCCATTTCTTGTGATGTATAAATATTGCCTACTTTTGTATGGTTGATTTACCTGCCTGCTGAGGATTCCATACGTAAAAAATTTGAGCTTTACAGTTGTGGTAAAAGTTTTTACCGCTGCTTTCATAGTTGAATTGGCTGTGGGAGTTTCTAATTGAATTGTTTGCTAATCTGTCATAAAAATCAGTCCAAAGATTGGTCCAATGGACAAACAGATCAAAACAGGTGAACTGAACCGGCCGGTTTGGGGGAGGGTGTTTTTTTATTGTCTAGGATTCTTGGAGGCATTTTCATTGTTAAGTCTTTTTCTATGTATTAATTGACAATTTGGATTATATGATGATGTGAAATTTTGAGAAAAGCTCCTTCTTTTGGCCCCTTCATTTCCTTTAATTGCCCTTTAATTGCTCAAACAGTTCTTGATTGAAAAAGCTCCAAAGATTTCATTTTCAAGAAAAATTCCACATTGTTCTTTGTTGCAGAAATCTCCTGAATTCTACTGAAATCTATCCCGGTATAAAAGCTCTGAAGAATGGCTGAAGACGACGGGAAGAATAGGACGATGATGACCGCCGATGATGACGTGTCAGCAGAGGAGTGGCTGTCGCGGGCCCGGCAGCTCCTCCCGGAAGCTCTGGGAAGGGCCAGAGAGGTCCGGGGATTCCCCGGCCGGTGGAAGATGATCGTGACGAAACTTGAACAGGTTTCTCCGACGTTGTCCGACCTCTCCACGCACCCCTGCTTCTCCAAGAATGTCCTGTTCAAAGAACAGCTCCGGTCGGTTTTCCGGTCACTGTCGGAATCAATTGAGTTGTCGGAGGTCTGCTGCGGGGAGAGGTACGACGGGAAGCTCCGTATACAGAGCGATTTGGATTTTCTCGCCGGGAAACTTGATTTGAACCTGCGGGATTGCCGGATTCTGATCAAGACCGGCGTCATCGGCGAGGAATTTCTCGCCCGGCTTCAGATCGGCCACCTGGAGGATAAACACAAAGCTCTTGATTGCCTTCTGGAAGCCATGGAAGAGGACGAGAAGAAGGTTCTAGAGGCTCTTGGTCGGAACAGCGTCACGGCCCTGGTCCAGCTCCTCACCGCCGCCACTTCTCCGAGGATTAGAGAGAAAGCAGTCACCGTCGTTTGCTCGCTCGCGGCGGCGGGGAGATTCGATAAGTGGATGGTGGAAGAAGGCGTTCTTCCTCCGCTCATACGGCTGGTTGAATCCGGGACAGATTTGGGTAAAGAGAAATCCGCCCTGTCTCTTCAGAGGCTTTCGAGCTCGGTACCGACTGCCCGGGCGATCGTCGGGCACGGCGGAGTTAGGCTCCTGGCGGAGGTTTGTGCGGCGGCGGGGGATTCAGTCACTCAGTCGGCCGCCGCTTGTACCTTGAAAAACATCTCGGTTGTGCCGGAGGTTCTGCAGGTTCTCGTCGAGGAGGGCGCGATCAAACTCATGATCGACCTCCTCGACTTCGCCCCGCTGGTCGGAACGAAGAACCACGCCGCCGAGTGCTTGCAGAATCTCACCGCCGGAAACGACGACATCAAGAGACGCGTCGTCTCTGATGGTGGGGTTCGGAGCCTTCTGGCTTTCCTAGACAGCCATGGCACGCCCAGGGAATCCACGGTCTTGGCCGTCAGGAACTTGGTCAGGTGGGCCCCGACCGACGAGTTGGTTTCCCTCGGCATCCTTCCGAAGCTAGCACGGGTGCTTCGGTCGGGCCCGCCCGGGGCCCAACAAGCCGCTGCGTCGTCGATATGCAAGCTCTGCACATCGGGCGACGCGATGAAGCTGGCGGTCAGCGAAGCGGGATGCGTCCCGCTTCTCGTCGGGATGCTGGGGGCGAAAACAAACGGGGCGAGGGAGGTGGCCGCGGAGGCGGCAAGCGCCTTGATGCGGGTCCCACAGATACACCGGGAGGTGAAGCGGGACGCGAGGAGCGTGCCGAATTTGGTGGCGAATTTGGACCCGAACCCGCAGAACGCGGCCAAGAAGTACGCGGTGTCGTGCCTCGTGATCTTGTCGACCAGCAAGCGGTGCAGGCGGTTGATGGTGGCGCACGGGGCAATCGGCTACCTGAAAAAGCTCTCGGAAATGGAGGTCCCGGGAGCTAAGAAGTTGCTCGAGCGTTTGGAAAGAGGGAGGTTGATGAGAAGCTTGTTTGGAAGACATTAATTTCTCTTTCTTTTTTCCGGCAAGCGAAACATTATTGAAAAGTGCTTTCAGTATCTTTCTGAAACAAACATTATAAAAAAGGAACATTTTATGTCATGAAGTTATTTGGGGTATGGAATGTACATTATATTCTCCTAATGTTTCATTTCCAAATTTAAACTATTTTAACTTTTAAGCCGTGAAATTTGAACTAATCATTTTCATACGGAGTTAACATGGCGTTAATTTTAGTTCCAACGGACAAAATTCGAATATTTACGTAATGCACGAATCACATTAATGACCATTGAAGATTGTGGTTGCAACCAATCGAAATACATATATGATTTATACATACACGAATGATAATTATTTGTATTTATAGATGATTATAATAATTGTGTGTATGTATAAATTATTTGTAAGAAACACAAATAGAGTCTAGTCAAATACACCGACAATGTTTTGGCCTTTTGTAAATTTTATTTTTAAAAAAATGTGGCTTTTGAATTTGTTCCAAAATAATTACTCCGTAATTTTTTTTAACAAAGTGAAGAATATGTGAACTTTTTTTTTAGATTTAGTAGGAATTTCACTTTTCTAAATGTATGGAAAAGTTCATAATACACCATCTTTCTTTTTCTTCCTAAATAAAGTTTCACCAATCAATCTATAAGAAATCATATTAAATAAGAGTAAAACATAGAAAAAGTACCAAAATAGATGTTCTATGTTTTTATTTTTTAAATACAAGTTCACACTGTGATAATGTGACACCGTACATATGCATGTTACTATAGTTCTTGGTAATGTAATTGTATTTAACTTCTATTTTGAAAAATAAAAACATAAAACTTTTATTTTGGTATATTTTTAATGTTCTATTCATAACCCCTTACTCTAAACATTTTTTTAAAAAAAAATTCTTCAATTTCTAAAGTTAAATTAAGACAATTAATTCAGGGAAAGGGAGTATTTTAATTGAAGGGATGAGGATGTTGATACCATAGAGAGTCGTGTATAGAATATAATATGTTTCCATTTTTCATTTTAAAAGCAATTACTCCCTCCGTTCCAATTTATATCGTTTCTTTCAGTTTACGATGTTTAACTGAACTTATTTTCAAATCATTTTATATGACAAATGGTACAGAGTTAAAAAATAAAAGTTACATATTAAAATACTACGTACATCAAAAGATCTACAATTTTAGTATGAATCCTGGTGTGACTGTAACATGATCCTGTAATTTAACGTGAGTATTAATTGTGAGAGGCGTGACACAAGTTAAAGAGAGGTGTTAAAAGAGGTTTAACAGAGTTCATTATTAACAACTAATGAATTGGTTAAGTAAACTTGATTACGATTCTTGACAATTAGAGACTATACATGTTAGGAGACAAATATAGTCACCATGACTCCATCCCTTTAATGTGAACTTGTGCAGTAATATAAACTACTCCTTTTTTAATTAAAATGATAACTTACTATGACATCAGTGTGTTACATGACTCATATTTACGTTACAAATAAATATGAGTGTTATTATTGAAATAAAAATTTAGACCATATGATGAAATATAAGATTTTTCATTATTTTAAAGCATGAATATCTTATATATCTTATGACTTAGAAGTTTTGAAAAACTTTTTTATAAACTACTCCCTCTGTCCACAAATAAAACACTATTATTTATGCTTGAGTTTTTTAAAGAAAATTGTGCATTTTATTTATACACGAGATATGGAGTAATAATTTAATTATGCCACATCCAACTAAGAAAATTCAAATGTAATTGATATTTTTTGGGATTACTTTTGAAAGAAATACAAAAAAAAGAGTAGGAAACACTATCAAAAGCAATTGGAAACACTGTCATTAAGTAATAATAACTACCCGGGCTTGGGTTATGTGCAAGTAATATTTGTAGTTTGTTATTGTATGTTAGGTGTGTGTAGGGGCAGAACATTTGTATAAGGTAAAATTTGAGCTGAGTTGAGTGGAATGAGATAAGAAAACCCATTGCTCTCATGATGGAGTATGTGCAAAGACTCTTCTTTAGTAATATGCACTAAATCCAAAGAACAAAAAGATGATTCACTTCTCTATTTTGTTATTCAATTTCATATGTCAAACAAAAGAGATCCGAACTGTATTTCAAACAGGGCTATAATTAAATCTTGTGAAATTGTAATCAGGCAAGTTTTATAACCAGCGTCCATAATGTAGTTTTATAAATTTATTTATAGGTAGAGGGCAAAGCCATGAAATGTAAGTGTGTTTAAAAAAAACATAAATGAGATTTGCTTTAATGTCATGCAAAGTAGAATGGCTACTGAGATAGGTGTAGGCAACAACAAATGGCTATGAAGATTTAGACAAATAACATGCCAAGCAAAGGATAAGCTAATAATTTCTTGCCCATAATGACACATAGCAAACTCAAGCAAACCCCCTTAATTGTTGAATCTGCAACCTGTCATGACATATAAAAACCCATACCCAAGATGATAGGTTTAAAAAACTTGCAAATCCTAATAAATAACAATAGATCAAAAAGCAATAACGTGCTATCATAGGTAATAGCATTATGAAAAGAAGATTAATCTCGTATCTATGTAATGAAGGTGACTTTGAATCAAGCTTACATGTGGGGCATATGAAGAGTTGTATGTATAACATTTCTTAAAGGCCATTGCTGTCCTTAAACCAATGAATTATATAATATAGAGACCATGTGCTTAACTGAATGGTTCAAGATAAATTTTCAGATCAACGCGCAAATCGATTAAATTTTCACCTGTGGAAGTTTTCTCCCATGCCCAGCCTGACATGGCTACAAGCATCAGATGGAAATGGAAGAACCTGGAAAACTGTTGGCTGCTGAAAAATGGTAGCCAGACGGCTATTTTGTTCAACTGATGCAATTGGAAGGTCACCGAATCCAGATTGGTTTACGGGCAGAAACAGAAACGGAATCCAGTTGAGAGGTGGAAAAACATGGAAATAGAAACGCCTTCCAAGATAATCTAATTTTCACCCAAAAACAAAAAAAACGAGTAATTAGTGGGCACAGTTTCACTGCACATTTGCTTCAGTCTTATTGCCAATGAAAACAAAGATGATTTTGCTCCTCCGCATGTTCTCTTGGTTGGTGAATGATGAAGTCATTGTCAAAAACAGCGAACCTACAGTCATCAAGATCAATGTGTCAAACTTTAGCATGAAATCTAAACTTCTATATATATGATATGATCTAATCCCTAAAACAAAACCAACAAATTCTTTAATAAAGAGGATTTCAAGATCTGATTTAATAATCAAGAATAAATAAATTAATATAAATAAAAATATATAAATAATAGTACATTAACCTGCTACAAAATTCATAGATGTTTCCCCCATTGAAGATGATTAAAACAACCTCACCATCACAAAGGGTAGAAAGCTCATTTGCCTTCTTCGGCAATAAACTCCCCTTTGCAAATGTGACCTGTATGTATGAGACAGAAATACAGATAACTCTATCAAGTAAATGATACTTTTGTTTCCAAATTTGTTTCTAAACTACTCGTATTATATTTTGCAAACATCTACAGCCAAAGACATTCAACAATAATAGACTTAAATAATGCTAATTTAGATGGGTTCAGTTCATTCATTGATAGAGAATATAAAAGAGGTAGATCTAGCATAGTCTATACCTTTCATAGTACTTAAACTGAAACTTTTTGAATGGAAGAAACTACCAAAAGAAACAACAATGTAGCGAGCACTGTCTTTTGATAAATATAATCTTCTCTGATTCCCAATATGGGAAATTTTATTTGTTCTCTTTATATCAAAACAATAGGAAAATACATTCCCTTTCTCAATAAAAGAAATTCAAGATTTTGGGAGCCTATTGAACAAAATCTTATACTCACTGATTTCATCATATCAAGCTGTTTTAGCTTGTGAAGTTACTTATTTTTCTACTTCCTTCGCTTAAGACAACCAGGTGAGAATTGTGCAATAAAGTTTATGTGTGTATTGTATGAGTGAAATAAGGAAGAGATCTTAGGGAGATGGTAGTTGGGGAGAGAGGACAAACCAACCTTGTTTGGTAAGAGTGAGATCAGACCCACATAAATTCCTCTCTCATAAAGACATGAGGGGAAGACTGTTTCCTTATTTTTATTTTCCCACTTATAACCTTTCCTCAATTTGATGGGTATATTTATTTTAATGAGGGCAACTTTTGTCTTTCAGATATACAACTAATCCCATCACCCAAACACATTTATTTCTCTCATCTTTCTTTCCTAATTCTCCTATACGGAGTTCCAAACAACCCACTAAGTACTCTCTAACTCTTAGCTCTTTTTTTCCTTCTATCCCACTATTTCTCACAGATCTTTTCTCCTTCAAACCAAACCAAAAGGTAGGCACTTAACCAGCCACGATGCAACAATATTTCCAAAGGAAATTGATTTACCTGCATAAAGAGGATCCCTACAGTAATACCAACAATCAAGAGCACAAAGAGTTGGCTCTCAGATTTCAGCAACACGGCCATATTTTGCAGAACAACCACAATAGGGAAACAGATTTCAGCAACACGGCCATATTCTGCATAACATCCACAATAGGGGAAAACAAAATACATTAAGCACCTGATCATTTAGTGACTCATTTAGTGTCTGAACATTTAATATACTTTGATATAACATTATCCATGTGAAAAGTCATTATTTTTTCTTAAATAAATCATGTAGCTAACAACAACAGAACTAAAAATCAATAGATATAATAGAGCACATTCACAAAAATTGATATTATATCAGCCATATATTTTAAAAAAACATGGGTCCAACCACATGTTCGGTTCAAAGTCAAAGACGCACCCAAGCTAAAATTACGATGTTCAAGTATTTCCTTCTTAAGTGCAGACAGCAGACCAAATAATCAAAGCACATATGCAACCTAACAGTATTCCCTTGTTATGAAACAAAAAGCCACAACAGATCAACTCAACCAGGAAGCTAATCTGCCTAACCTATCTTCCTAAGAGTCTGCTTTCAAATTGATCTGCCTTCAAATTAGAAAGCAGTTGGCCATAACCCAAGCTGATTTTCCAACAGTAACTGTCCAAATCCATATCTCAAATCAAACCCAAAACAAACCTCTCAAACTCATTGTTTTCAGCAAAGTGTTCTCTTCGAACAACCAATAAACGTATCCGTGGAAAGACCCTTAAGAAATATGCCCAACCATTTGCAAAAGCAACATATATATCTATTGTCTCCATAAAAACACCAGCCTCTATATTCACTTCATATTTGCAGGCCAAACCAGTCCCCTTGTTACTTTGTCCAAAACCTAACCAGATCTGTAACATTTCAAATTCAAAAGCAAGGAGAAATAAAGTTCTTAAAACATTAAATAAAACAAAAGAAACAAATGGGCTGTAGTTTCTCAGAAAAATTTCTTAACAGTCATTACTAAATCAAACGCCACAAATTTCTAAACAAACAGTGATGCCTCTACTGCATATGAAAATGTACCATGCGAACAATTGGTTTTGGTGAATTGGGTGTGAAAACTGCTAAAAAAATATGGAGTAATAATTTAATTTTACCATATCCAACTAAGAAAATTAAAAGTAGGCTCTATATCAAAAGCAATTGGAAAAGGAATATGTTTTCTCCATGGAAAGAGTGAAATTGAAACGGACAATGTCTTTCTAAACAAGTAAATATAAAAAAAAGTTTATATAAACTTCAGTTTATTCCCAGAAATTTACAGCATTGGAAGTGATATATTAAATCTTTTCCCCATGCAAAAGGCAATAGTGTATTGTTGTACATCATTTCCATAAGTTATTTCTTTTGTGAATGATAGTAATGTATGGTATATAATTTATTTCTTTCTGTCAAACGTAAAATTGTGACTGCGATGTTTGCGCCGCCGACTCAGGCTGCGATGAAGAGGTTTGCGCCGCCGACCGAGACGCGGGAGAGGGAGAGGTTTGGGGGCCGATTGATTGAGGGAAGGACGTCCCGACATAATTGCTGGGGAGTTGGATGGAACTATGGAAGAACAAGAATAGGAGGCGGCGGCGGTAGGGTTTTACTGAGTGTGAAGAGGAGTGAGGAGGAGGCGGGAGATAGGTTTTACTGAGTGGTCTTACTTTTACCTTGATCCAGAAGCCAGCACTTCCAAAGATTTACTCCCCTCTTTCTAAAAGAATGCCTTTGACTTTTTTCGTTAATATTGTAAATTATGAAAAATATATAGACATTATGAATATTATTAAGTGTTATTTAAGGAATAAAACAATTTAAGTACTATTTGGGGAAATGACTTAAGTTTTAGTGTTATCTAGTGCAAATATTTCAAATATATATTTATAAAGTTGGCATTATTCCAGCTTCGTTTGGCGATCTATTTTGGAAAGGCGACGCATCCTAAAGAAGGGCTGTATACGACGGATCGGGAATGGGGAAACAACAAAGCTGCTGGCTACACCTTGGCTTTTGAGAAAGGAAGACCCATATGTTCGTTCGTGCCTTGCAGAGGAGTTGAACGAGGTTTTGGTGTCAGCTTTTATCGATTCAGGAAATCGAAGATGGGATATGGACTTACTCCCAACACTGTTTAGCGTGGAGGAAGTCCAAGAGATATCATGTATTCCATTGGGCCTATACAGTCGAGAAGATGCATGGATCTGGAGAGATGACCTCAAAGGATTGTATTAAGTGAAACATGGCTACCGAATGATGTACGAAGAGCGGTGGTCAGGGACTACTAACAATGCCATGTGGGCATTTATTTGGAAAATGCAGCTACCGCCAAAAGTTCGCAACTTTATGTGGCGAGCTCTCAACGATGTCCTACTAGTAAGAGCCAACCTTCAAGGGCGTCATGTGGAGGTGGCAGATGTGTGTCCTAGATGTTGCACCGATGAGGAGACCACTATCCACAGTTTAATAGGCTGCACTTTTGCCCAAGCATGCCTGGGCATAGTGGGCTATGTATGCATACGACAGTACGGGAGTATGGTTGAGTGGTTTGAGGAGGTTCACCCAACACACACAAAGGAAAGGGTTCAACAACTTTGCATGGTTTTATGGGAGGCGTGGCAACAACGGAATCAACTTGTTAGGAAGAACAGAAGCTTGAGCATGACCTGTGTGGAGGAAAGAGCTGTTCGAGGACTAGAGTGGCAGGCAGCACGTCTCGGGGTCCTTAGAAGCCCAATTGGGGTCGGGGGACAGGATGCATAAATGAGAGCACCGGTGAGAGGGGTCATAAATGCAATGTGGATGCAAGCTTTAACATACGTACAAGTATGGCCCGGGTTGGAGTGGTGGTGCGGGATGATCAGGGGAATTTTTTGCGAGGAGCTCACTTCGGACTAGGGCGACTGGAAGATGCACAAATGGCTGAAGCAACAGGACTCCAGGAGGCATTGAGGTGGCTTAGGATGCCGGTTGGACAAATGAATCTAAGTGTCGAGATCGACATCGAGGTAGTATTTAAAGCAATTCAAGAAGATATTGAAACTCATTCACATTCTTATTTCTATGGTGGATCTAAGATCTATCTTGGACTTACATACGAGTAAAATAAGTATTTATTAAATAAAAAAATAAAAAAGCATTTGTTTTTTAAATAAAATGCTTATTACATAAATAAGCATTTGTTTTTTTAAATAATAAATAAAAAAATATTTTTAAATTAAAAAAATAAAAAAGATATCTTTTGTATGAGAGATCTACAAAAATGACATGTACCTAGAGTGCATCAAAAGCACACCTTTTTAAAAACGAAGAGAATCAATAAACCAGTCCTGACATGGCAGTCCCCTCCTCGGTAACGTTACACTTGGATTTTCAAATTTCACAATTCCTTCAACAACGGTCTGATCCACTGTTCCTCTCTCCAAACCCAGCCGTTCATTGTTTAATCTACAGCTCCTATATATCCTCCCCGGCCGTACTGTACAACCATATCAATTAGCTAGAATTAGGAAGTGAGAAGCTAAAGAAGAAGAAGACAACTCTCTTATTTGAGAGTACCCATACTTCCAAGAAGAGTGAGATTTGCTTTTTGAATCTCAGGGGATTTCCATCACTCTTTCTGGGTGTGTCTTCAAAATTCTTGAAATTGTTGCTTCAAATATTCAATTTTTGGCTCAATCGAACAGTTCTTGGTAGTTTTTTTCTCAGAGTTTGAGGCCATTCTTGAAAGTCTTGACAACCAGTTGGTGGTCTGTCACTGTTTCGGCTGCAATTTGGTGCAGATTGTGATTGTTTGCTTGTTGAAACAGTCGGCTTTGGGAGAGTCCCAGAAGCCATTGAAGAAGCTTTGGATGTCTTTGAATCCCAAAAAACTTTGAGGTATAAAACTCAATTCTCTACTTCCATTCATATTAATTTGTCTGTTTTTTTATTTTAAAAAACTGGTGTGTCTCTCTCTTCAAAGCAAAGACTTCATTTTTCAACACCTTGGACAAGTTAATGCCACTTGTATGCAATACTAAATACTTTAATGGTCGAAATTGGATTATAAAATATGACAGCACTTTTTTTATAAAAAATAGTGTATATGTATAGATGAATTTAAGTCTGTAACTGAACCGTAAAGGTAAGAACTTTATGTTGTAGATGACTAACATTCCCAATTCTTGTGATGTATAAATATTGCCCACTTTGTATGGTTGATTTACCTGTCTGCTGAGGATTCCATACGTACAAAATTTGAGCTTTACAGTTATGGTAAAAGTTTTTACCCACTGCTTTCATAGTTGAATTGATTGTGGGAGTCTCTTTCTTTCACTTTGTAACAAACTTTTCTGTATAATCTTATTAAAATCTTACCATAATCTTAAGCTTTTGCTAATCTTTCTTAAAAATCAGTCCAATTGACAAACTGGTCAAAACAGGTGAACTGAACCGGCCGGTTTGGGTGAGTTTTTTTTAGTGTCTAGGGCTCGAGGAGGCATTTTCATTGTTAAGTCTTTTTTCTATGTATTTATTGACAATTTGGATTATATCAAGAACCAGTTGGTGGCCCCTCCTTTTCCTTTACTGCCCATCTGTAATTGCTCAAACAGTTCTTGATTGAAAAAGCTCCAAAGATTTCATTTTCATGGAAAATTTCATATTGTTCTTTGATGCAGAAATCTCCTGAATTCTACTGAAATCTATCCCGGTAAAAAAAGCTCTGAAGAATGGTTGAAGACGACGGGAAGAGGAAGACGATGATGACCGCCGATGATGACGTGTCAGCAGAGGAGTGGCTGTCGCGGGCCCGGCAGCTCCTCCCGGAAGCTCTGGGAATGGCCACAGAGGTCCGAGGATTCCCCGGCCGGTGGAAGATGATCGTGATGAAACTTGAACAGGTTTCTCCGACGTTCGACCTCTCCACGCACCCCTGCTTTTCCAAGAATGTCCTGTTTAAAGAACAGCTCCGGAAGAGGACGAGAAGAAGGTTCTAGAGGTTCTTTGTCGGAACAGCGTCACGGCCCTGGTCCAGCTCCTCACCGCCGCCACTTCTCCGAAGATTAGAGAGAAAGCGGTCACCGTAGTCTGCTCGCTTGTGGCGGTGAGGAGATTCGATAAGTGGATGGTGGATGAAGGCGTTCTTCCTCCGCTCATACGGCTGGTTGAATCCGGGACAGATTTGGGTAAAGAGAAATCTGCCCTGTCTCTTAAGAGGCTTTCGAGCTCGGTCTCGACCGCCCGGGCAATCTTCGGGCACGGTGGAGTTAGGCCGTTGGCGGAGGTTTGTGCGGCGGCACGGGATTCGGTCACTCAGTCCGCCGCCGCTTGTACCTTGAAAAACGTCTCGGTCGTACCGGAGGTTCGGCAGGTTCTCGTCAAGGAAGTCGCAATCAAACTCATGATCGACCTCCTCGACTTCGCCCCGCTGGTCGGGACGAAGAACCACGCCGCCGAGTGCTTGCAAAACCTCACCGCCGATACGGACGACATCAAGAGGCGGGTCGTCTCCGAGGGTGGGGTCCGGAGCCTTCTGGCTTTCCTGGACAAGCAGGGCCCGCCCAGGGAACCCACGGTCTTGGCCGTCAGGAACGTGGTCCAGTGGGCCCCGACCAACGAGTTGGTCTAACTCGGCATCCTTCCGAAGCTAGCACGGGTGCTTTGATCAGGCCGCGTCGTCGATATGCAAGCTCTGCACATCGGGCGACGCGATGAAGCTGGCGATCAGCGAAGCAGGATGCGTCCCTCTTCTTGTCGAGATGCTGGGGGCGAAAACGAACGGGGCGAGGGAGGTGGCCGCGGAGGCGGCAAGCGCCTTGATGCGGGTCCCGTAGATATGCCAGGAGGTGAAGCAGGACGCGAGGAGCGTGCTGAATTTGGTGGCGAATTTGGACCCTAACCCGCAGAACGCGGCCAAAGAAATACGGTGTCATGCCTCGTGATCTTGTCGACGAGCAAGCGGTGCAGGCAGTTGATGGTGGCGCAAGGGGCAAACGGCTACCTGAAAAAGCTCTCGGAAATGGAGGTCCCTGGAGCTAAGAAGTTGCTCTAGCGTTTGGAAGGAGGGAGGTTGATGAGAAGCTTGTTTGGAAGACATTAATTTCTCTTTCTTTTTCCGGCAAGCGAAACATTATTGAAAAGTGCTTTCAGTATCTTTCTGAAACAAACATTATAAAAAAGGGACATTTTATGTCATGAAGTTATTTTGGGTATCGAATGTACATTATATTTTCCTAATGTTTCATTTCCAAATTTAGACTGTTTTAACTTTTAAGCCATGAAATTTGAACTAATCATTTTCATACGGAGTTAACATGGCGTTAATTTTAGTTCCAACGGACAAAATTCGAATATTTACGTAATGAACGAATCACATTAATGACCATTGAAGATTGTGGTTGCAACCAACCGAAATACAAATATGATTTATACATACACGAATAATAATTATTTGTATTTATAGATGATTATAATAATTGTGTGTATGTATAAATTATATTTGAGAAACACAAATAGAGTCCAGTCAAATACACCGACAATGATCGTTTGTGAATAGAGATATTATTGATTTGTATATAAGAATCATTTGTGAGGATCTTCCATTGAAAATCCTGTGGAACTTACAGACACGGTTCAGACGTATACTATTACATCCTTTGTGTTGAGATCAGTGTCCTACAATGGGAAGTGGCCCATCAAGGGCAGGGTCGGGATGTGGTCGTTTTTTCGAAGTGAATGACAGTCGTACAGATTGGGCACTTCGCATACAAGCCGTGAGGGTTTACCAAGTACCACAACATGATGGAAGCATGAAAATATTGGATATTGTCTTTCATGATAAAGAGGTAAACGTATTTCATTGCACGAGTAATTCATTCTAAATATTTTTTTTGTAATCTATCTAAAAATTGATTCTGTTATTAACAGGGAACTAAAATTCATGTCAAAGTGAATAGCCCCGAACTTCATTACTATCTACCAAAATAAGCAAAGAAGATAGCACTATGCACGACGCAACTTCTGTGTACCGCCAAAGTTTGTCCTACAAGACAACATCGCGCCCCTGGGTTTTGAGCTTAACTTCAAAAACCATGTATAAGGATCTCACACTTAAAAACGAGGCGGACATACCGCTTCCCACCTTTTCCCAAGGTTTAGGTTTAATTACAGTCAATTGACTCCATACTGGCACAGAGAGAGATAGAAGGCAACTATGGATTAATTAGAGCATATTCACTATCTCTATATTAATATATTCTATTTGTCTTGAAGCACACCTTATAATATCTATAGTATCTATGCTTTTTTTATTTGTTGTGCCATGTTTGAAACGTGCATGTCACCCATCTCAAACTAATGGAGAAAGGTTGGTTCTGTTTTAGTTTCTTTTTAAGTTCTCTATGGCATCTACCCAATGTATATATTATTATGATGAAATGAAACTAAGCTTATATGATTATATATTTTTTCCTCTGACTGCAATGTTCTTCATTCTATTTTTAAAGAATGCATCTGGATCCTAAAAAATTGCTCACATGAAGAATCCCTTTTAAGAAATAATCAACTAAATTTGAAGGAGTAAAGTGAAAAAGGAAACGATTTGAAAGTTTCATATCCAATACAGTTTGGTACATAAAAAACCGTGCAAGACACATTTTTTTGAAATCGTGAAATAAGTTCATATGTTTATATTTTTTGCTTTTGTCTTTGCAATAATCTTGATTTTGATTTTAAAAAATACTTCTAAACTCATCTAACGACTTGGTCATCTTAAAAAAACCCTTTTAAGAAATAACAAACCAAATTTCAAGGTGTAATCTTAAAAAGGAAAATGATTTGAAAACACCAATGTTACAAGATAGAACACTTTAACATAAAATTGTATCACTTCATATCAAATACAGTTTAGTTCATAAAAAACACTGTCCTGGACTGTTAAATAATTTTGAAAACATAAAATAATTTATATATGACCATTAAAATTTTAAAATAAACAGTTTTACAAATAGTCCTGCGCAGGAACGTATGGATAGTGACTAATTGAGTTATACCCTTGAAAAACCTTTATATTTAACACTTACACTCATAATTCAAAATCAGATTCCTAACTTTAAAAAAAAGAGTACTTCAATAAAAAAGTACATTTATAATAGGGTGTCAAATGATTCAATATAATCAATTAACTTGAGATTCTATGTAATATTAAGATTACCTTTTCCCTTGTGAATAATGAAATCTGAGAACTTCATAATTTTTCCTGGCTCACTTCTTCAAACTTTTAAATAGACGACATCACCTACATTTAAATCAATAATATTATGGCCATAATCAATATATTACAATTTAAAGAATAACAAACGCTCCAGAGAGAATCTTAATTACCTTGCAGAGGTGGAACATTGGATTAACCAAAAACAAGATCTATGAACATTGGAAGAAATAAAATTTAGACCACTTGATAAATTTTTAAAAAAAATGTGTATATATACATTAACAGAAATTTATCGAGCTCAATCTGTGATTGCTCCAACAAAATATAAACCCGAAAAAATATATATATATAAATTTATAAACCTATTATCCAGCTCAATCCTGGGTTGAGCTTGAAGACGTCCCTTTCGGTGAGAATCAGTCTACCCAAGCCGATGATAAAATCCATAATAACATAAAATAGAAAAATTCATTCACAGAACAATCAATCCGGATCCAAAAACATGGAAATATCTAAAACAAGTAAATATATTTCCGTTGTTAAAGCAATAATTCTACAAACAAACAAAATCATGTATTGAAAATGGAAAATGAAAGAGGCAGAACAGAAGAGATAACATTGTCGTGTAGAGAGAGAGTGAGAGAGGGAGATTGGGGAGGCGGGGAAGGAAAAAAATCAGAATCGGGTAGGGTTGCCCATGGTTGACTGGTCTGTCTTAAATGGATGGGCTTGAGGTGGGCTTCCAATAATGTACTCCCTCCGTCTCCCAGTTTGACTTTTCTGACTATGATATTGAAATGTCCAAAATGCCCTCATTGAATTGCTTTACCCCCACCACTATCTCACCCCAGCCACAGCTGCCCCAACCCACCTCCGCCCATCTCTGCGCTGCCCACCGCGGCCCCAACCTATCGCCACTCCTCACTGCTCCGGCTCCACCGCCGCCCAACGCCATCACCAACTGCTTCATCTTTGCCATCCCTATCCTCATCTTCTTCTTCAGCCACTCACCACAATAAGGGAAGGGAAAAATCAGGGAAAATAAAACGATAAGAAAAAGATCTAATACAAATCTATCCGAATCTAGCTCTCACCACTGCCATCTACTCTACTGTCGCCGCCGCCTGCCCTGCCATCGCTGCCAGCCCCATAGATCTAGCATAGATCTAGAAGAAGATGATGATGATGAATAGCGCGGTGGGGGTGGGTGGGTGGGGGGATAGAAAAGAAGAAAGAAAAGAAAAAAGAGAGTAAGAAGAGCAGACTCACCATCGCCATCTCCATCGCCGGCCGCCACCTCGTCATCGCCGGCCGCCGCCATACATACGCTTAGATCTAGAAGGAAGATGAAATAGAAAGAAGAAGGGGAACATAAAGAAGAATAAAGACTATAGAGAGGAGGAGGAAGAAAATTGCAGGGATGAGGAAGAAGAAAGGAATAGCATAGATGGAGGAAGAAGAAAGGGGTGGGGATGAGGAAAAAGGGGCGGCGGAGAAAAAAAGGGAGGAAAGAGGAGAGAAGAAAAGAAAGGAAGAAAAAAAAAGAAAGGGAGGGAGGGTAATTTTGGGAGAATAAAGAAAAAAAAGTAGAGTGGGAACGTTATTTCCAGACAGAAAAATGAGTAGAATGAGAACATCATTCCCGGACGGAGGAAGTAATATTTTTAGTGTAAAAAATTACGGAGTATATTAAATTGGATTGTAATTAAAAATAAAATTAATATATTTAAAATCTACTATCACTCTATTCTTAAAAGCAGAGGAATTTTTTTCCCGCCCAATGCATTATAATCCTGCACCGTTGATATCAATGTACGAAAAAGATCTGCGGTTATGATTGGTTGTCTATTATTACCAATTTAGAAGGATATATAAAAGGAAAGAAATATTAAAGGAAAGATTTGAATGTTTTTACCACCGTGTGTTTTTTTCTAGAAACATAAAGGGTGTTATTGATTATTTTTTATTTTTTTACAACCGTGTAAAAAAAGGTAATTTATTCCTATGAAAATTAGCATTTTAAAAAAGGAAAGCTTTAAAAGAGGATATAACGTATATATTTACAACCGTGTTTTTTTTTAAACAGATTAACAAGGAAAAAAATTGAGAAATAAAAATTTACTTTATATTTTGATATCATTATTATTTTTTAAATATGTGATAAAAAAGGAAATTTATTCATACAAGAAAAGAGGTTATTTTAAAAATGGCAAACATAAAGAGATGGAACGTGATTATTTTAAAAAATATTTTATTCCTATGCAAATTACCATTTTAAAAGAACGAAAGATTTAAAGAAGGATATAATGTAAAGATTAAAAACCGCGATTATTTTAGTACGTTAAAAAAGGTAAATTATTCCTACACAAATTAGTATTTTAAAGAATGATATAACGTAAGGATTTAAAACCATTTGTTTTTTTGTAAACAGATTAAAAGGGCAGAAAATTGTGAAAAAAATATAGAATTTTTATATTATTATTATGTTAATATGTGATAAAAAGGAAATTTATTCATATGAAAAAAGGAGGTTATTTTTTTAGTACGTGATAACAAGAAAAACAATATTTATTCATACGCAAATTACTGTTTTAAAAAGAAAAATTTACTTAAATAGCACTAGAACATAATGACTTTTTCTAAAAATAAAAGAAAGCTTAAAAGAATGATATAACGTAAAGATTTAAAACTATGTTTTTTTTATGTGAACATAATAAAAAAGAAAGAAGCGAGAAAAATGATGGAAGGAACGCATAAGGAAAGGTTTACGATTACATAAGGAAAGATTTACGATTATTAAATCTTATTATAATATTACATTTATAATAATTATAAAATGGCCAGAAGGTAAGTTAATAATTGTGAAGTTAAAATGGTAAGTAGCTGAAATTGTGAAATTATAATTATTAAAAAAAGGTATAAATATAATAATTAACGTATTGAAAATTAGAACTTATTAAAAAAGGTAAGTTAATAATTGTAGTGGCCGAAATTGTAGTAATATTTATTATAATTATTATATTTATAATAATTATAAAATGGCCAAAAGGTAAGTAAATAATTGTGATGTTAAAATGGCAAGTGGCTGAAATTGTGGATTTATAATTATTAAAAAAGGTATAAATATAATAATAGCTATTATTTTTATAATAATTAATTAACGTATTGTAAGTGTGAAGTTAATATAGCTATTATTTTTATAATAATTAATGTGAGTAATATAAAATGGTAAGCGTGACGTTAATATAATTATTATATATATAATAATTAACGTATTTAAAATTGGAAATAATTAAAAAAGGTAAGTTATAAAATTGCAAAGCGTAAGGTTTTTAATAAAATTGGAATCAATGTATTATATGCTACTCCCTCCGTCCCAAATTATAATGTCTGTTTACTATTCACATGGTCAAACTTTATTAACTTTCTTTCTCTATTTTCGTTAGCAATTTAATAAAATAAAATATTATTGTCACTACTAGTTTTGTAGATCTTTTGATGTAATTTTTTAATATGTAATTTTTATTTTTTAATTCTATACCATTTGTCATATAAAATGGTTTGAAAATAATTTCAGTCAAACATCGTAAACCGAAACAGGCGTTATAAATTGGGACGGAGGTAGTAATAATTAACCAACGTTATTTTGAATACTGATTGGAAACGTCAGAAATTATGGTAAAAATAAGTAACTATCATTTTAACCATCGGAAGTTAATATAATTATTTTTATAATAATTAACGTGAGTAATATAAAATGGTAAGCCATCGGAAGTTAATAAAATATTATATTTATAATAATTACCATATTAAAAAATGTAAGTTATACAAATCCAAAGCGTATGTTTTTAATATAGGTAAGTTATACAAATGCAAAGAGTAAGTTTTTGAAAATTGGAAATAATTAAAAAAGGTAAGTTAAACAATTATACGCCCAGTTTCGGAAAAAAATAATTATGGTAAGAATATTTACACCCAATTTCGAAAAAAGTTAACCCTTCTTATTATAATTACACCCAATGTCGGAGTACTATAAATATCCCCACAAATTGTACAATAATGTAGTCTATAAAGAAGTCTTTCGAATTTTGTAAAACAATGATGTTTTTAACTTTAAAATAATATAATCTCTATATTTTATTGCATCTCATTTTTATCATTGAAAAATAATTTGAATTTAATAACATAAAAATGACCCGTGCAACGCACGGGTATGATACTAGTATATATAAAAGCTGATGAGAAATTTTTGCCAAAATCAGGTTCCAATTTTGCCGCCAAAAACTAAGATCTAATGGTCCAATTTTTATCTAAATATTCTGCACAAATTTAGACCGTTGATTAGATTAAATGGCAATTGTGTAAAAAAAACAAACTTGATGGCTATTATTAATGAATTCTAGCACGGCAAAGTCTGGCCCCTTTCCCTACACATACACCTATCCTGCCCTCAATTATTGCTGCACAACCCAACATTTTCTGGCAGGAGACATTGCCGGCGACATTTCCCGGCAGGGATGAAGAAGGGAAGATGAAAGAAATACTCCCCATCGTACTGTATTAAAAATTCAAACTGGACAAACTTTAAACTTTAATTAAATAAAAACCGTAATGTATTTTAACATAAAAATGAATTTATAGGATTTATCGTATTGAGAACTTTGAAAATTGTATTTCATTATGCTAATATGAAATATAAATTGAGAGTAATTGGAGTTTAAAGTTTGTCCAGTAACTCAAAAAAGTCAAACTGGACAAATACACTATGACGGAGGTAGTAAATAAAAAATTTTAAATTTAGAGGTACTTAACTTAATTCATTTTGACAAAGAAAATTTATCAAGAAAAGAGAATGAAAAAATTATTTCTGGACGGACCGAAAAAAAGTGTACGTGAACTTAAAAATTGAACGTAGGAAATATTAATTTTTGTACTAGCATCATTATTTTATCTTGCCTTTCATTTTTCTTTCAAACACTTCTAAATTGAATGAGCTATGTTTTATTATTATATTTACTGAATGAAACATATTTTAATATTAAATTAGATCATTATACTTTTTTCCCTTTTAAATTAAACTAATTTATGTTTTTTGTTATGGTATAAAAGTAAAAGCATATATGTAAAACTCAAGACAGAATTAGTGCTATTTGTAACGTATTTTTATGAATTTTTCACAATTGGCGGTAGAGTTGTGCAATAAATTATTTACTGTTATTATTACAATTATTAATCTTATTTATTTTTTTATTTTTTTGATTGTATAAAAAATCAAACAAACAAAATGGGACAAAAAATTTGAACAAATTCTATATAAAAAGAAAAAAAGAGATATAAAATAAATATTGAAAGAATATGAGATAGAAAAATAAAAAAATACCAAGTCAATTTTTGTTTTTATTTTAAAAAATAGAATTTAACCTGAGTAGAAATATGTAAATATTAAATAAAATTAAAAATACAATCATTACAGTGAAAATGAGACATTACATACGAGTGTGAATTGAGTTAGATTATGAGTGTAACCAATGTTGATGGTAGCATTCGGAGTTTCATTTCAATTCATATATTTTTTCCTGATCTATTAGATTAGAAATGTTTCTCTTTATAATGTTAGTTGACAATGTAAACTCAAAGTATAAAATTGGATTTGGATGTTGACAAGGTATCTAGATCAATTTTATCTCATTATTGAATATTGATACAGTTTTTTTTATTAAAGTTGATTTTAATTCGATTTGTTTGGGAAATTGATATTAAATTAAAAGATACTCGGAGTAAAATTGTATATATTTAAGACTTACAACATAATTCTACAAAAAAGGTGACATAACTATTTCATTTTTTAACAAAAAGTGGATAAAACATATAAAATTTAACCGTGTGAATAGTCATATGAATTTCATTTTAGCACCAAGGAAATGTCATTCAATGTTTTACATTAAAGAGCAAGAGTCATTGAAGTTTGTTAGAGTATAAAATCCTTCCTGTGTCGAAAGTCACAACTTTGTATTTTTTATTTATATTCGGTGTTTATTGAAGATTTGAAATACATGTAGGCAAAATCTTATAGAAGTATTTAATCCAGATTTCTAAAGATTACGTGATATATATCATATTCCGTGAATGACATAGAATCAATGAATTATTTTAACTCTATTTGTAGTTAAAAATAAAAATCATTTTTCTTACAAATTGATATAAAAATAAAAATATAAATTACATTGTTTAAAAATATATAAAAAAATTCTATAAAATAAGAGGTGACAATAAGATAACAATCATGCTAACAATCTGTGTAATTGAATACAGTAAATTGTTACAATACTTGGTAACCGTCTCTTGGAAGCAAAAATGATTCACGGAAAAATGCAGGACAAGCTCTTATGATCATGCGAGTTTCATTAACTTCTTCAAATACAATATTGTCATTTAAGTTTCAAAGAAGATAATTTTAAATTATGGTATCGTACGCGATTACCATAAACAAAAGCCATGAACAATCTTTCTCATGTTGGCCTGTTCTTGAAATAATCAGTTTTCAGTTACAGACAGCTGTATGTAATGATGTCTAGGGTACGCTCTTGCATTACGTTGTTTAAAAATAATGATATGTAATTTTAAAAATACTCCAGCTGACACCACAATAAATGTAGTTTATGAGGAGGTATTTGAGAATAATTAATTGGTCAGTTTTTAGTCTTTCATTTTCATATTATCTATTGAACATAGTACTATTGATTTCTCTCACTTTTATAATTTGTATGTCTATGCCAATTAATAGAAATGAAAATATTTATAAATTGAAGTGCTTACCTATATACTATTTTCAAAATAATACCCAATAATTTAATATTTCATATTTAAAATATTTTTCACAATTAGGATAAGGTTTTTTACCGTACATCGCACGGGTGATGCACTAGTTTAAATTAATATTTATTGAAAACAATACTTCACATTATTTTTTATTTTATCAAATACATATCAAAAATTAGTAAAAAAAATTAAACTCTTCACAAATAATATAGTCAGAGTTTAATTAAAATGGATAATATGATTTATGGTTCTATTTCACGTGTCACAAATCGACAGGGTTTGAAGATTTTGAGTTGCGATGAAGAAAGCAATCCATTGGAATATACTTGGAATGTTGTGTAGAAAGAAGTTTTTCAGAATTTATAATTATACATTTTTATTTAACTAATATCATGCAATTTACTACATTAATATCAGACTTCTCTCTTATCAAAGTTTCCTATTTCCAGCTAGTGTCCAAGCTTCCCCTTGTTTCAGCCAGAGTTCAGCTTGAGGGGGGATGTTAGACAATAATATTAATAGTACTTCTTGTAGTATTGGTTATGATAGTGTTTCATTATTAGTCAGCTTCCTAATCCTATTTGTGGTAGATGTTGTATGTTAGTTAGTTTCCATTCTTTATTCCTAGTTGTGTTAAAAGTCTCTCCTATATATACTCTATCATGTACTCCATAATTCAATGAGCAATATTATTATTCCAATATTTCAACATGGTATCAGAGTCATCGCTCTTTGTGACCTAAAAGAGTTCTTTGCTTCCGTCGCCGCCGCCGGTAATTCCGACGACGGCGACTCTATCCTATTCACCTCTATTTTCTTTTCCTTCTTTATCTTCAAATCAACTTTTCCATTCAAATGAAAAAAAAGGAAAAAAAAAAACTCCTACTGAAATCACACCCAAAAAAACTATCGAATGAGGAACTTCTCTCTTATCATCTCCATGGTTCTTCAAAAAAAAACTCAACTCCTCACAAACTCTCTCAGATCTCAAAAAAAGGAAAAAAAATGATTGTTGTTTCTCTCCAATTCACCACATCAAAATCTCAAACCCATTTTTTTTCCATCACCAATTCTTAACCTACTTTTTCTCTCTAAAATCACTCGTTCCAATCATCAACCTTCCTTTCTCTTTCTCTTCTGTTGAATCATTAAAAATCCAAAGTAAATCAGCACAAAAGCAAAGCCAAGAGGGGAAGTAGTGAAAGAGGAAATAAGACCTCTACAACTCACCCCTTCAAGAAGGAAATAGGGCATTGCCCGGATCCAAAAAAAAGACAAAAAATGTCAAGGATCTTCAGTCAAACAGGCACCTCCAATAGCGTTCTCTATTCTTTTTCGACGTCAGCAGCTGCAAGCGCACGTCAACCTTCTCTCATCTTCATCGACATCAGCAGCTACTAGCGCACATCAATTTCTCTCTTCTCCAACGACGTTAGCAGCTACAAGTGCACGTACGTCAGGCTTCTCTCTTCTAGCTCCAACGATGTCAGCAGCCACCAGCGCGCGTCAGATTTCTCTCTTCTCCAACGACGTCAGCAGCCACCGGCGCGCGTCAGATTTCTCTCTTCTCCAACGACGTCAGCAGCCACCGGCGCGCGTCAGATTTCTCTCTTCTCCAACGACGTCAGCAGCCACCGGCGCGCGTCACACTTCTCTCTTCTCCAACGATGTGAGCAGCCACCGGCGCATGTCAGACTTCTCTCTTATCAAAGTTTCCTATTTCCAGCTAGTGTCCAAGCTTTCTCTTGCTTCATCCAGAGTTCAGCTTGAGGGGGGATGTTAGACAATAATATTAATAGTACTTCTTGCAGTATTGGTTATGATAGTGTTTCATTATTAGTCAGTTTCCTAATCCTATTTGTGGTAGATGTTGTATGTTAGTTAGTTTCCATTCTCTATTCTTAGTTGTGTTAGAAGTCTCTCCTATATATACTCTATCATGTACTCCATAATTCAATGAGCAATATTATTATTCCAATATTCCAACAATTAAACCAAAAAAATTAGTATACATTTAAAAAAATTGTGAGTTATCATTATATGAGTAATTATGATCTATTTTCATCTTTTATAATCTATGCACATGATGTTCTTGTCGTGCATCGCACGGGTTAGAATCTAGTTATAAGAAAGGAACATTTTATGTCATGAAGTTATTTGGGGTACCGAATGTACATTATATTTTCCTAATGTTTCATTTCCAAATTTAAACTGTTTTAACTTTTAAGCCGTGAAATTTGAACTAATCATTTTCATACGGAGTTAACATGGCGTTAATTTTAGTTCCAACGGACAAAATTCGAATATTTACGTAATAAACGAATCACATTAATGACCATTGAAGATTGTGGTTGCAACCAACCGAAATATAGATATGATTTATACATACACGAATAATAATTATTTGTATTTATAGATGATTATAATAATTGTGTGTATGTATAAATTATTTGTGAGAAACACAAATAGAGTCCAGTCAAATACTCCGACAATGATCGTTTGTGAACAGAGATATTATTGATTTGTATATAAGAATCATCTCTGAGACATGGTGGATTACTAGCATGATCTAACATAAAAAAAACTCGATTAAAAAAAATCTTATTTGAACTCGAGATGACATCAAGTTTGACACCAAGAAACACAACGATGTAGAGGTAGACTATATAGTCATTGTTTATGAAAGATTCGTGTTAAAATTCAGAAACTTGACATTGAGTATGACACTAAGAGATACATTGATATTTGTTATCTAAGACCTACAAACAGTCATTGTTTGTGCACAGCTGTGAACAAACTTTTGAAGTCGAATTTAATACTCTATTTGTCTCACAAAACATTACTCATTTTGAATAGTATTTGGTCAAACAGTTTCTCGTTTTTTACTACAAATTGTGAGAAAAGTATATTGAATCATAATATAAATTTAATATAATTAGATTTATCTTAGGATCTAGTTTTGATATATCAAATTTTTATAACATTTCTTTATTTAAATTATATTTAATTTATGATTAAAGCATGTAACTGTTTGACAAAAAATACATCAAAAGAGGTAATGTTTTTGGGTTGGGATGGAGGGGGTAAGTTTTTAGTACTCCCTTCGTCCTTCAAAGATTTTTCTATTACGTAACGCGGCTTGATTGATATTATTTTTAATTCAATTTATTTACTTGTAGATATAAAATTTATATAGTAAAAATTGAAAAATACTACAAAACTAGATGTGACCAAATTATACTCGGTATTATTTTATGAAATTAGTAATAAACAAAAATAAACAAAGTGATTTAAAATTAATCTTGTTACGGGAAGATCATTACGGAGTATTTCTAAAGAGTAATTTACCTAAATAGGACTAAAACATAATGACTTTCTCCAAATAGGACCATATGTTTTTATTTCTCAATGTAGGACCTTTGGTCATTGTTAATTAGTCATTATTTAAGTAAATGTCCATCATTGCTGGACATTATTCCTTCCACGAAGACATTATTAAATCCTATTTAGGGAATAGAAAAGTTTAAGTCCTAGATTAGGAAAGTCATTATGTTTTAGTCCTATTTAGTGCAAATTTCACATTTCTAAAACGGTAAGAAGTAACGGCTTATCCAACGTAATACCAAACGTAGTCGTTTAAAAAATTAACCGAATAGGACTTTCATAAATTTATCACAAAATAGGAATTCTTACTGTGATAAAGAAAATTCATATTACTTTTTTTGTAATATATATGATCAATGATTGACACTGTAAATATATTTAAAATTCTATTTCGCAAAAAAAAAACATAAAACATGTATTTTGATATTGTTTTCCATATTAAATCGGTCAATGCCCCAAATGCTAATAGTCTAAAAACCTCTTCAGATTTCACGCCTCGCTTCCATTTATACACTCTCCGCTTCTTCCGTCTCTATCCTTTCTTCTCTTCTTCTCTTCTTCTCTGATCTTTCACTTCTTCAGGTGAGTTCTTAAATTCATCGCTGTAGCTTTGATTTCTTTTACCGATTTTTTTAATGTTGTTGTTGATTTCCAGCTGCAATTGTAATTTCACTTTAGCTCTGCAATTGTTGGTGTTTGTTCTCTGTGTTCTCGCTTATTCAGGATTCGTTCATGTTAATCCTTTGTAATTTATGAGATGAACTCTTTATTTCTGAAATTTTTGTTTATGACTTGAAATTTGAATTCTCGTTTAGACTATGTAGATTTTGAATATGCAGGGAATATATATGATGAATGATTTTCTTTTTTTGTGCTTGTTTAAATAAGTATTTTCCGAATTTAAAACTGTTGGTGGGTTACAGTAGTGAGGTTGAAACTTGTATAGTTGATAAATTACCTTAAATTGATCAGCTCTTGATTGAATGAAGTATAGAACTAAACACTTTCATGGTGTCTGCCGTTTTCATTTCTAGGGGTTTCCCCCCTTTTTTCTGTTTATTTTAAGTTTAGTTTGTATGTTCTTATTGGATGAAAAATAAATCCGGTAAGTTTGATGTGATTCACTCAAATTCTTGGTTTCCAGCATGTTTTGAATAAGTTCTATTGAAATTTATTAAAATTACTTGCAAGTTATAGGTTCAATAGATTTTTTCCATTTATTTCCGAGATGCTAAATAATTTCCTGGGTTTTTTTATTCATATTATTTTTTTGTTTAACCAGTTTGCAGTTGACTAAGACATAATGACTGCATTAGATGTAACACGGACGGAACTTGCTCTTGCTGTTTTGTATCTGAACAAAGCCGAAGCGAGGGACAAGATATGCAGAGCCATTCAATACGGTTCAAAGTTCTTGAGTAATGGGGAGCCCGGAACTGCTCAAAATGTTGATAAATCGACTAGCTTAGCTCGCAAAGTGTTCCGTCTCTTCAAGGTTAGAAACGGTGGCTGCTTGTCCAACACCGACAGTTTGAGGATGGCACTGACTATTTAGTGATATATATATGGCTAAAATATTGTCAAAATTGTTTACACCGACGACTTTATATATAAATGACTTTTGTTTTAATGAAAGGTTGCTACTTTATGTGTTCTTTCTCTTTCTTTTTTATTACAGTTTGTCAATGATCTTCATGCTCTTATCAGCCCAAGTGCTCCCGGAACCCCACTTTCACTAATCTTGTTGGGAAAGGTAGGAAAGTTAACTGTTACTAAGTTTTTTCTGTAATGATGAAAACCCCGCTTTGGCTTTCCTAACATTGAGACTATTAATGGTTTCAGTCAAAGAACGCTTTGCTATCCACTTTCTTGTTCTTGGATCAAATTGTATGGCTTGGAAGAACAGGCATATATAAGGTTGTAAGCTAGCTGTATCCATCGCCTTTTGGCGTTCTTGGAACGGTTTCTTTGTACATATGATGTTTGAGCTGATTCTGATGCATTTTATTGTGATTTGCCCTATAGAATAAAGAGCGTGTGGAATTGCTTGGTAGGATCTCCCTTTTTTGCTGGATGGGTTCATCAGTCTGTACCACCTTGGTTGAGGTCCACTTCTCGCCTCTTCCATCTTTTAGTATAAACTGTATAATGGTGTTGTTACAAGTAACCAATAATTTTCTTTAATTGCATTACAGAGTATTTTATATTGTTTAACCTGCAGATTGGGGAGCTTGGAAGACTCTCAGCATCAATGAAGAAGTTGGAGGCTGAGCTTAAAAATACTGACAAACACCAGGTCTTTATATTCCTCACTTTGCTTTGGGGCATGTTTGGAACTCGGAAAATGGGAAGGAAATAAAACCTGAGGGGAAATCAAAGATAGAGTGATATACTCAAAGACAATAAATTTGTTTCAACTCATTTTATCTTTTTATTTCTATTGTAAAAAAACTTAATGAAAGAGAATAAATTTTCTTACCACATTCTAAGTGGACACGGGTAGAGAGGATATTTTCGAAAGAGTCATACGGTATTATTTTTGTCACATTTTAGTGCATTTGTTATTATTGCAGAACGAGCAATATCGCAATAAACTTCAGAAGTCAAATGATAGATCTATTGCACTGGTCAAAGCAGGGTTAGATATTGTGGTTGCAGTTGGGTTACTTCAGTTGGCACCAAAGAAAGTAACTCCGCGTGTGACAGGCGCCTTTGGATTTGTTAGCTCTCTCATATCTTGTTATCAGGTACCCCCCACCCCACCCCACCCCCCAACCCTCAAAGTGAAGAAGTTCACAAATAGCTCTTCAATTGTTATGCTTTGTTTGGATGTTTATAAGTATCTTATTTGGACATCTGTTTTACTTTGCAGTTGCTTCCTTCACCAGCGAAGGCTAAGACGGCCTAACAGATTACAGACGCCGAATTGTTCTCCGTCTGCTTCCAGAATAATTCTTCGTACTAAACAACGTGCGAAAGGGTCGGTGTTGCCTATGTTGTTTCCAATGGTTTGGTCATGTGTAGCATGAAATTTCACTTGCCACACTTAAAAATTATGATCCATATGATCTTTAGCTTTTCTTCTATTTGGCCAAAACTACTAAAACAGAATATTAATTAATACTTGAGTGGGAAGTTGAAAGTGTTTTTTCCCCTTTCAGTTGGCATAATGTTTTGATTTGGAGTGATGCATAATAAAATCTCACCCCACTTACAAAACTGAAATCCAATTTTCTGGTTCTTACAATTTTGTTTTTATTTCACTAAAAACCAGAAAACAAATGGACAAAAAAGGATAGTCAATTGTCACAGTCCGTCGTTCCTAAATATGCAGTAGTTGTGACATCCATAATTTTCTGGTCCTTCATTTTTTTAGACATATTTTCATCAATAAATTGATGATATAATAGTACTTGGTAATATGCTCATATCACTTCGTTTGTAAAACTTTTGATTATGTAATACTTCCCTGCATCAAAATGATTTATCTCTTTATTAAGGAGTATTATGTGTTCTTTCGATAATTTTTATTTGCTTGCATGTTTTAATAATTATTTGAAAAAATAATACTCGGTATATTTTTTCATCTTTTGTTTTGTAAAACTTTTTGATGAAGTTTTAAAGTATATAACTTTTGTTTTTTTTATTTCTATATCTATTTGTAAATAAAACTATACGAAAAGTTATGCTTAGTGAGATTTTGCACGAAGATAGATGGAATAGTACTCCCCTTGTCCTAAAAAAGTTTTTTAGTTTGATTTGGTACAAAAAATTTAAAGAAAGTAAAAATGTGTGGATGAAAATGATGCAAAGAAGAGAAATTGTAAATCACTTGATGTTTTCCATAAAAGAAAATATGGAGTTTTTTTTTTAACATCACAAAAGCAAAATAAGGAGTTTTTTAGGAAAGTATTGTTTTATAAACTTTTAATTTAATTTTTAAATATATAGTGCTCGTACATACTCTCACCGTCCCTGAGTATTTGTCCACTTTTGACTTTTTTCGGTAAAGGTTGGTAAACTTTGACCTTAAATTAAATAAAAATGATATTAGATATAGATACAAAAAGAGTTTTATTAGATTTATTATATCAAATATTTTCAAAATATTATTTTATTTAATTAAAATATAATATATATTTTATTTAATTATAGCTCAAAGGTTGAAAACAGTTGACTGAAAAAAGTCAAAACTAGACAAATACTCAAGAACAAAGATAGTATTATTTGTATTTTTATATTTGAAAATTCAAGCAATCACTTTTTTTTTATCACACAAACAATCACTTTATTTGTAATTTTATATCAATTTCTATCATACAAACGTATATAACACTCCAGTTTAGAGCTTTTAAACAAATCCCACAAAAAAGGTATGGAATATGAATATTAACAAATCAAACCAAACAACAAGAGAAAAGCTAAAATCACAAACACTTCGATCACAAAATGCACAAATTTGCCATTTGTCCATCTCACCAAGTGAATAAAATGATATCAAATGATTAAAAAGTAAACATTTAAATACAAAAATGGTAAGTTTGTGTATTTTGTGATAAAAATGTTTGTAAATCTAGCGTTTCTCAACAAAAATGGAGTATTACTTTAGCACACGCTATTATTGATGTAAAATTCATTCTGTTCACATTACTCATGTAAAATCATTTTTTCTGCAGCACACATAAATATAAAAACTTGCATTTACATGAAGTTAAAATCCAGCTCAGATTTGCTAATATCAGATGGCTATGTTCTCATCATCATCATCATCAGTCTCAGCATCAGCATAGCCCCATGGATACATTTCATCTGGGACATCTGGCTCAATGCCAATACCCAACAAATACCCCAACAAACCCACACGTCCCTCCGCTTGGTTGAAGAACACTCTAGAAGCTTCTTCTTCTTCCCCGTCGGCCATGGGTTGCAGCATGCACTCGAACGCTTCGTGGTTGTAAGTCATTGAGAACTTTCCGGATTGTTCAAGAATCTGCACTTCAAATCCGGGGGAGAGGGGCCTGCCAATTGCTTTAACATGGCTCACACTGCACCCCGGGGAAAAAAATCAAAGTTAGAACACAAGTGCACAAAGTATACACGCCGAGCAAGGGTCCGAGAAAGGGTCCCACTATAAAGATGTGATGTAGAATTGGTTTGACATCACGGAATTTGAGAAAAGTGCATGGTTGGAATTTGTTTTAAAGATCGTATAAACTGTATCTTGGGACATTCAAAACAAGGAAAGTGTGAACTTTATTTTGAGACGGAGAGTGTATTAACTAATCCCTCACATTCAAAAAGTAGTTAATGTTTATAAGGTCATGTCCACAAAAATAATAGAATGGAACTTTTAGGCTTTTAGCTGTTAGGACTTGGGACAGATTTCTGGAATGCTAGGTAGTACCATAGTGTTGTAAGGTACGTGAGGAAGATCTACTAACCAGATATAAAACAGTTCATCCACTTCTTGTGTCTGGACCCTACCCATCAGCTCAATCTGCAGAAACCCACCAATGCAAAGAATAGGTTCAGGCAGCTTGAACACCTGCAAGCAGTTCTCCTGCAAACCCAAAAAAGTCATTTCAGTTGGTGTTTCATTTTCATTCTCAGAGTAGTATTGTAAGATCTCATTAATGAAATGGAGATTGTTTTAGAGCTTGCTTGGGATAACAAGGGTGTTTGGGGTCGTGTTTGAAAACTGTTTCTGTGCTTCTGCTTTGCTAAAATGCACTTTAGCTTGTTTTGCAATCTGCTTCTGTTTATAGCTTATGGCTCTGTAAGTCTGAAATGGAATGCAGAAGTGTTGAAGTCTTTTTCAACAAAGCTAAGACTAAGTATTTTCTGCTTCTACTTGTAATTTTTTGCCTTTTCAGGAATCTACCATACTCTCAGAAATTTGAGAAATTACAAGAGTACTTCAAGATTACATGATTATCATCGGCGCACACAGAATTTCAATGTTTTTACAAGAACACTTTAAGATTGCATATTAATCACAAATACGCCTTAAAATCGGGAGTCCATGTAAACTAAAACTTCCCTTGGAGTAATACTCAGAGATTATGAGGTTCAAAAGAACACTGTATTCATTTTCACTATTGAGCATGTGCAAGAACCAAAAGAACTGAAAATAAAGTTGGATAGAAGACTACCAAAATGCAAAAAAACCCACCTGACTCATTGGGAAATCCTGTGAAGTGTAGGTCCACACAAACTTATCATCAACTGGCAGCTGTGTAGGCAATTCCAAACTCAACATTTCAGTAGAGGATTTGGGATGGCCCACTCGAAACCGGACAGATTTTGCTGAGTATATGGGATTGCCAGGTTGAAAGAAGGCTGAACAGAAATTTCAGTTTACAGCAATAAAAAAATTTGTGATATAAATAGTAACCGTGTGATAGAAGTGTGTATCCAAAATAAAGAAAATACCTTCAAACGGTTGTATTCTAAATTCAGTCACAACACCAAAGTCGGCTTTTAACTTGTATGTTAAAGTCTCGGGCACATCAGGATTACGCTGTCCTTTACTCGACCAATATGAGGCCCTACGCACGTATGAATCCCTTGGATATAAAGTATTACTTATACTTTCAAGAGGGAAATTGTCTGTACTTGAAGCCCCAATTGCATGATCAATAAACTCGGATGGAGGTGATGCCAGTATTGTCTCAATAGCTTTAAGTAAGGAAGCATAAACCTTATGCTCTGTCTTGAGGGTCGCGAATTCAGAACTACTAGATCCAACAGATGATTCAGACGGTCTACAACCTCGTTCAGGTATATGTGCAATGCTTGAAAGTTGAGGAAACTTTCTCTCACACACTTGCTTGGAAATCCCATTTTCAATCACTGCAAATATGTCGGCATTTAATGTTGTGTCTAATTTATTAGTCCCTCTATTCCCGCACATAGCTTCAGACTTTCATTTTTGGGATGTCCCAAATTAGATCCACATTTCCACATTTGGTTAGTCATTTGAAGCAAAAGTCTGAAATACTCTGAACTACATTTCCCAAAACACTCAACTTTTCATACTCATCCCATTTTTCCTAAACAATCACCTTTTCTTATATCAGCTACCTGCCTATACTCACCCCACTTTTCTTAACGACCAACCTTTTCTTAAACATATCAATGTTTCTTAACACACTCACCTTTTTTACCCACCTCAATTAAATACAAGGGCAATATGAGGACGTCAACGAAAAAAAGTCTGTTGTAGCACTGGAAAAAAAACTGAACCTGCCTCTAATACCTTGTAGTCAAACAGTACGAGACAAAGGGAGTATTAGGTATGTGATAGGGAATCAAGTACTCCCTTTGTTTCCTTAAAACAGTCATGTTTCATAAGCTTTTTTTAAAGTAATTTGCACAAAACAGAATAACAAAGAATTTAAATGTGATTTTTCGTGACTAAAATTTGATAGATTTAGACTTGGTTAAAAAACAAATACATTTTTTTAAATGTATGACTCCATGAACTTGAAAATTTGTACCTTGCAAAGAATTCAAAACAAGAATAGTGTGTGACTAAACTACAAGAGTGAGAATATGAAATTTGAGACAACAGGCAAGGGTAAAACATAATGTGCAATGCATTTATGCATTTGACAAGCAACAATTGAGCGTAAAAATAAAAAAAGCTTAATACTTACTAAACTGACGCCATAAATGTGACACAGCTCCGGCATGAACCACATCAGCTGAATCACTTAAGCACAAAAATATGTTCACTGTCACATCCGTGTCAAGCCATTGCATACAATCAATTGTAGTTTCCATTCCTCGTGATCTCAAACAAACACTTATGCCCCTAGAGAGAAATGAGACCATGATCAAATAAACCATCATACACGACAAACCATTACATAAGTGCAGAAATTAGGGCTGCTGTACTAGTATCAGAATGCTCGCCAAAATTCAATCTTGTTGTGCCCTGCGTTCTTGGCATAAGCATAACTGATAACTCCAACATTTACGAGGGCGAGATTCCATCATTGGACCCATCTTAATAAATACTCCATAATAATATATACCAATTCTTTTAAAAGCTTATAATGACAACGACGAATAAAAAGTAAATAAAGTTACAAATATTACTTGAAAACATTTCTTGCTGAGGATTGTGAAGCAAAGTCGTCAATGACAGCTTCGAAATAAACATTTCTCTGTATCCCATCAAGATTCAACTATTTTATCACCTTTGGAACAATAAAAAAGACAAATGAATACAACAAAAACCATCTTAGGTTTTTTGGGTGATGTTTTGTTTGAAATCTAATTTCTTTTTAACATATTTGTTAGAATTCCCAATCTCAATTCTCACATTTCATAGAACAAGACTAAAAATTTTCATACAAAATTGCTAAATATGCCTTGCATATACGGCTTACAGCTTTACCTTAAAAATTTAAAACTTCACATTTCAGTAAATTTAAGAAAGATAAAAACCAACAAACTGCACAGACAAAAAAAACTAAAATATTGAACGAATTGTAGAAATTGATCCGGGAAAAATCACTGATTAAGCAAAACTAAATTAATTCCGATTTCTGAATTTTGAATCTTTTGATCACACAAAGTTCGCAAACTAATCTCAGTGATCTGATTACAAAGCTGGTTTTTTTATTTATTTGAAAAATAATAAATAATTAAATACCTGATTTCGCAGCACGGCAGCCCAGAAGTTGGTATACGCTCGTCGCCGGTCGCCGTCGAATAAAGGGCTCAGCCGGGTAGCGTCGAAAATTATCCGATTCGACAAGCAATACAGAGGCAATTAAAAGAAAAATAAAACAGAAGAAATAAAAGTGGATATTATGTTACTTTTTTTGGAAAGAGACTAAACTAAGATTTTAAAAAATAGAATATCAAAATATTACTCCCTTCGTCCTCATTTATACTGTCTACTTTGGTTTACGATCTTTGACTGAACTTATTTTTATATAAATTTATTATCAATAGATTAATTTTGAAAAACAGTTTTGAAATATGTTATTTTTGTAATATATATTCATATAAAAATGGAGATATTAATGGTCAAAGTGTTGCATTGGAGACTGTGAAAAGTCAAATGAGAAGTTAATTTTAGAACGGAGGGTGTATAATAAATAATAATTGGAAACTAAATTAGTAATATTTGATATGTAGGGACTAAATATGTAAAATAACTTATAACTTGAGACATTTTATAGAATTTAATCTAAAATAAATTAGAACGAATATTCTAGTACTAACGAAGTATGATACTCCATAATTGGTTTCATGAAATGAAAACAAAAAAAGGAATTTAAAATTAAAAAGAAAATAAAATGGTTAAAATTTGTGTATAAGAAAGATTAATTTTATCAAACATTGCAATTTCCTAAAAATGAAGAGCTCTTAATTTTATTTTGAAACCCAACTTTTAGAAAGAAGTGACAAAATCGGACTCCCAAATTGGATTTTCTGCAATATGTTTTTATGGTCCTTAGCTTCATGATCTTAATACATAAATTATTATGAATAGATGTAACGAGTCTGGTAAAAAAATAAATCCTACCAGTACTAAATATATGAAAAGGTCTATATTTCACGTGTAAACCAAAAAACAACACGTGTAAACCAAAAAACAACAATAACACAACTCTAGATTTTCTTAATAATAAATATTGGTTTTGATATTTATTACTCCCTCTGTCCACCATAGATCTTCCCAGATACTATTCACAGGGTCAAACTTTACTCACTTTGTTTGTTCAATTTTACTAGTAATTTCATAAAATAATATAGTCTTATCACCTCTAGTTTTGTAGAACTTTTCATGTAGTTTATTACTATATAAATTTTATTTTAAAATTTTACTCCTATAATCAATTAAATTGAATTGAAAATAAAGTCGGTCAAGCCTCGTAACGCGTAATGGGAAGATCATACATGGACGGAGGGAGTATTTATCTTTTGAAATCCTTGTAATTGAATTCATAACCCCTTGTTATCATTGTCAAATATCCATTCAAAGTAAACAACAAGTATTGATTTTCATTCTCAGTTTGTCCCAAGTGAATATGATGATGGTCTTGCAAATATGTAACCTGTTTTACATTATGACAAGTCAAACAAAGCTAATCCTTTGAAGATTTTTCGACTAAACAAACCATTTGAACAAAACACCACTGGCAAATCTTCAAAGAAAAAGTGGATTTTTAATATTTAAAAAAAAAATCAGACTTTGAACTGTCTGCTAATGGTTCAATCAAAGTGCAGGTTCAGCAATGAAAAGTGCATATCTACTTCCTCATTTCATCATCCTCTCCCTCTACTGCCCTGGCTCTTGCCGAATCCCGCCGCAACAGAAGAAGTGTGGTAATTTCACTCTGCCACAAACCCTACAAAATTGCACAATGTTGATAGGCATACTTCCAAGTAGGGGGGAGTTCTGGATACATATCACCCTCTCCAAACCCTGCTTTTGTGGGGTTTTACTGGGATAATGAAAGTACTTACGTGCAGCGGATTATCACAGGTTGAGGTTTCAATGCCTTTGGTCCATTCCGTATCCCCCTCTTGTGACGAGAAACCTGCAATTCATTGGCAATAGGTTTGGAGTTTAGCTTTAGCATTTTGAAAAGGTTATCTAATGGTACTTTCAGCGTTTTCAAAATCAATTGTCACGGTAAGGAAGTTATTAGAGGATGAACCTTCTTTTTAGGCACGGCCATTAGTTCCATAGACCCATTGAAGAAAGTGATATCTTGGAATCCGTAACCAATGTTCCCTTGAATCCTTTCTTGATTTTCAGGCAGGGCCATTATTGGTGGCGCTATGGGATTGCCGAAGATGATGCTGTCCATTGGAGCTGGTTGTGCAATGGCGTGAGCAAACTTATGGAAGCCAGATGTGGGTCCCACGTTTTTCCCGTTGCCCCAGCAGCTCCTTAGTGCGGCTACCCTGAAGGCCATTTCCCTACAGATTGAACTTCAAGTCCACACTCTCTGCAAATAGAATGAAAATCATTTCTTTAGAGAATTTGAGACTCAACACTCAACAGGTCTGAAAGTGAAAAATATATCGAAATACTCCCTTTGTACCATACTAAACTTCCCATTTTTTTCACGGAGATTAACAGAAGTTGAAACGAAAGTGAAAATGTATGCAGAGAAGAGAAAAGTAATGTCCACTCAAAGCTTTCCTTAAATATAATGGGAGGTTTATTTTAGGACAAATCAAAAAAGAAAGTGAGAAGTTTATTTTGGGAGTATAAGCTAAACCTAAACATCACTACAAAACAAAGATTCAAACTTTAGCCTCCTGGTTTTGAAGACCAGTAATTAGATAGTATATAAATATCCAAAAAGGACACAGCCAAGAATATGGAGCGTACTTCTGATTTTTTTTACCACAATTAAGTCAAAACCAGATCGATGATTTGAGGCCCCAAAAAACAAAAAAAAGACAAAGTTTAATAACAAGAACAACATACCATTAAAATCACACAAACGGGGTCGGGGGATGGGAGTATGCATACCTTACCCCTGCCTCAACAATGCCCCTGACCAACCAAGCATGGGAGGAGGTAAGGAGGCTCCATACGGCCTCGAATCAAGTATTTTTAAGTACCTTGAGCACAAACTCAAGTATTTGTAAGTGCCTTGAGCACAAAATTACATGAGAAGTTAATTGCAGTGAGCTATCTCCCACCCGAATTTCATCCAATTACTACTTTTGTGTAAGCTTTTAAGAGTGTATTGTGCTAAAGTGAAATAAACAGCTTGAATGAATTTCATTTAAGATTTTAAAAAATATTCTTGACACATTTGATTTTTTAAACCCATTTCGTGTTAAAACGCAAAAGGAAACATTGTGTTCGCTCTTTAGCCCAATATTAGGAGCTGCTGGTTGGCAGTTACTCGATGCACAATCCAAAGTCACATTAAAATAAAATCTATCCCACCCTCAAAATGATCAAGTCAGTCTCAGAAGTCATTTGCATTAGACAAGAAAATCTTTATTTGTCTTAGACAAGAAACAATTAACGAGTTCTTTTCAGAAATGCTTATAGTTTTCTTGAATTACACAGTATAAACTTTGGGGATAATTGAATATACGGAGTATTTAAAATACATCTATGTTTTTTCTTGAAATTGAGGAGTATCAAAAAAGGATTTCCAAATACGAAATCAGAAATGAAATACTCATCTAGAATAATTCAAAACATCTGATGCAAAATAAACCAGATGCATAGAAAAATAAATGCAAAATAACTCAAATATTTCAGATTCAAAATTGAGGTTAAAGACTTACCGCTTTGGATGCTATTTCGGGCGGAATATGGACTTAAGGTCCGGAATCGGATGGCGGACGGCGGTGGGGAACTGGGGCCGCTGCTCTGTGGGCGGTGGCGAATGGTGGCGCACCGCGCTGTGCTCTCTGAGCCTCTTAACTCCGGTTCTCGATTGCGTTGGCGTGGGTTGCGTCGATCCAAACTAAGATGTTTGGGCTTGACCTCACATATGGAACGCGAACTTAGGCGGCCCAATTTGATTCGGGTATTACTCCGATTCTTCTAAAACAAATCGACACATACTCCCCACGGAGTGTTATTTTCTTTTTTAAAAAATGATCGTCTAGAATTTAGTTGTTTTATTTTTTATTCCCTTTGTTTGTCAAATCTCTCTCTCTTACATTTTTTTACCTTTCATCATACTTTTATTTTTATAAAAAAAGTGTTTACTCTAATTAGCTGATCACATTATACTTTTTTTATTTTCTAATAATCTATTCATGACATTTTATTTTTACTCATCAAATCAAAGGTAAAATTGAAATATCAACACCAAATAATATTTCTTTATTTTGACCTAAAGTCAATATAGGAATGGTTTTTCTAGACGGAGGGAGTATAAGAAAAATCTTCTTTCTTTTGACAACATTTATTGTCATATTATGATAATGAGGCCGGGCAACGTTCTATGAGGAGGTGGCAAGGAGATTTAGGAAAATTTAGAGGGTGGGAATCATTAACTTCTCGATCAAACCACTTTAGCCTCATTGTCGATCATAACATGACATTATTGAGTGTTGTCAAAAGAAGGGCCGGAGCTGTATAAAATGAGTTTAAAATATCAAGTCCTTCAAATAATTTTTTTCATTCATTTATGTCAGGGATGTCCGTACATCATTTCATCGTAAAATATTTTAGACGATCATTATGATTTGTTTATTTAATATAGAAATCAAACCACTAATAATTCTATTTAAAAAAAAATTGAAAGTAAAAATTAACAATTAAATCAGGATGTATAATGCATATAGAGTTAACACTTTTAGGGCATTTATTTGTAAGCAATTCTTCTTGTGGTATATGCGTATGTGTTTCATGAGCATATACACAAATAAACATATTTTCAAACTCTTATAACATTTCAAAGTGAGTCGCATATAGTTGCTCATATGTTGATGAAAAATGGTCCAATTATATATATTCTACCATTGCGGCATATATGCATGTCCGATCCTACAATGCTCATTGATTGACTATTTTCTTACAATGAATATAATACATATGAATTCTGGCTATTCTAAAATAAAGTTTCATGGTTAATGGAATATACTTCTTTTGTCTTAAAAAAAAACTTCACTTTGAATTTCATACGACGAAATTTAAGAAAAATATATTGATAGATGAAAAAAGTATAATTAAAATTGATTGAGAGGAGAATGAAATTTCCTTAACAAGAATTAAATCTTTTCCTTAGAACAAAAGTAAATTTTTTAGATGAAACAAAGGTGAGAAGCTTTTAATGATCGAGATCTGAGAGAGTAGTAAAAGTAAAAGTTGTAGCTCGATTTTGTATAGAAAGAAATTGTGCAAATCACTAACACTATGTTTGGTTCAAGGAATTCAAAAGGGAAAAGAAAAGAAAATGAAGTGGAAAACAAGTTTTCTTGTTTGGTTAGAAAGGAAAAGTGGAAGGAAAAGAAAGTGAAAAGGCAAAATATACCAAGTGGAGGGAAAACCAAATTCCTCCCATTTTGGTGAGGAAAATGAGAGAAAACTATTTTCTTTTCTTTTCCTTCAAAATTCCTTGTACCAAACATAGTGTAAAAGGATAGATGAGCCTTAATTATTTGAGATAAAAAAGAAGGAAACTATGTTAAATAATCTTACATTTTCGTGGTATGTCAAAATTAGTACAAGTTTGCAATGTGCACGATGCATATTTGGTAAATTCTATGGCAGATTTAATAAAATCACCATGAACTTACATATGAGCAAAATAAATATTTCTTTACTACTTAAATAAGCATAAAAAAATTTATGTGAGAAGACAACAAAATTGATATGCACTTAAATTGCACTAAATAAGCACTCCACATAAAAAAATATATGAAAAAGTTAAACTGAACTAAAATTATAAAAGAAAGATCTTTTGAATTAGAGGTGAAATTGTGATGGTTATTAGCAGACTGCAACATGGGATGCTGGCTTATATTTGGAACCCTATCTATAAAATGCCAAATGAATCAATAAGAAATTTGGGCAAATGCCATTTTAGTGCAATTGTAACGGAGTCGGACCAATACCATAATATATCTGCCATTTTCTAAATATTCGTTCCCTCCGTTCAAAAATTATCTTCATGTTATGTATTATGATGTTTGACTACAATTATTTTTGAATTGATCTTTTTATATGAAAAAAAAGTGTGAAACTAAAACATAAAAAGTACTACATATTTGAAAAATAAATCAAAATACCTACAAAATTAAAAGTGACATGACTATATTATATTATTAAATGGATAGCCAATCGATGGGGCCAACTTAACCACACATGGCTAACATTATGTAACCATCAAATGAAAAGTGCTAACAACTTGCCCTGGTTTATCACATAAGTTAAAAAGTTCGAAAATGATAGTATTTGGACTGGTTTGAGAAGAGCACTATTGTTTATGTTGGTATTTTAGATAAAAATTGAATGGTTTTGATTTTTGAAAATATTAAAATTAAATCGTGCCGTTAAATCGTTTTTTTTAAACGACGATTCTAACCTCAAACATTGTTATTGCTAAATAAGGCTTTTGTATGTTTTTAACTCCGAAGATGTTATCAAGGTTGAAATCAACAAGAAAATCACATACAAAATTTAATCGTGTGATATCGTAAATAACGTAATTAACTCAAACGAATGAATTTCTAAGCTAGACAAATTACCTGTCACGTAATATAGAATATTAATTTTAATTATTTAAAGTTTAATAAAGATTTCGCAATGGTTTATTAACCCACAAAAGTAAATACTATGAAACTTTATTTCAACTATTTACAATTTAAAAGAAAAATGAATGTAGTTATATTAAATTAAAGGAAAAATTACCCAAAATAATCTCAACTTTACCCGGTTTTTTATAAATAATCCCACCCCTATATTTTTATTTTACTTTTACCAATTTCAAGTTAGTTTCCATTGATTACCTTATTTGTTTTATTATTTTTGTATCATTTTAGTTACATTTCTCATTTTTTCATTTTTTATATCTATTATTTTTATTTTTTAAACTAAGACTAATCTTTAAAAAAGGAAAAAGAAATGACGATGGAGGTAGAAAGTAATTTAAAAAATTTAAATGAAAAATTTTAAAAAAATGAAAATTCATCAAAAATAATCCCAACTTTCATTTTGTTGCCTAAAATGGGCATTTTCGTTAACCCTCCGTTAGAAACTTAACGGCGACCCAAAACTGACAAATTTCAGTAAAGTTGGGATTATTATGCATCACAGTAAAAGGTGAGATTATTTTTGAAAGACCGGGTAAAGTTGAGATTATTTTGGATAATTTTTCCTAAATTAAATTATTAGAGACGTTGGCTCCCTCAAACAAGTAATTTGTGTTATTAGATTTTAAAAAATGAATAATCTAGTTAACTTCAAGTCTATAGATTTTCCTACCAAACCTTAACATTGTCGGGTATATTTTATTTTTCTCAAATATAAGTACCACAAAAAAAGGTGATGCAATCTTTAAATTATTTTGTCCCACACTAGCAAATACTACCTCCGTCCTAGAGTATTTGTCCACTTTCATTTTTATACATCATCCAATACACTTCTTTAATCCATTTTATCTTGTAATTTGTATATTAAAAAATTATAGAAATTATATATTAATAATCTATATGTTAAGACAAATCAAACAAGATCACACATGACTATATTTAGACTTACACATTGAGAGAATTTGATGAGTCAAAGTGCTTAGATCAACAGTTTTAAAAGTCAAAACTGAACGAATATCCGGGACAGAGGGAGTATTATATACTCGCTCACTCCTCAGTAATCCTCAAAATACAATATTCCTTTTTTCAAAAAATCATAGTTTATTTTTAATTTTAAGTATCATTGACTCTATTACAAAGTAATATTCGTTCAGACTATTCTCAACATAATGACGCACAAAGAGCTACCTTATGACTCAAACATGCATTACAGGGAGTGAGTTTACCACCACTATTGCGAGAAGTTCAAAAAAAGGACGATTCACATGACATTGCTTAGCAATGTCATGACCCAGGGATCGTACGATGCTCCATTCATTTTCTACTCCTCTTAACCCCCTTGGTAAACCCCTCACCTGAACCCACCGCCCCCCCCCCCTTCAATTGCATTCCCCAATTTTAATTGACTTTAGAGTCAAAATTTTAGCTCCAAAGTCAAAACTTGAGGATGCGATTGAAGGCAGTGGGTTCGGGACGGGGCGGGTGGGGGAGGGTTTACCAAGATGTTAAGAGGAGTAAGAACTGTCAATTTAACGAGCGGTGCATCGTAAGCCCCCCGGGTCATTCCTTGACATTACTAATTTTAAATTGCTTAGATGTCTAGAAAATTGGGGTGCAAAAAAATCAAAGTTTATTAATACACAAAAAATGCCTGGAAGTACACACTCTATATATAATGTCGATTTGATCTTGTGTGTGTGTGTGTAATTTTTGCAGTATAATCAAATTTAAGCAGTATTGTGCTTGAAATAAGTGCAATACACTCATGGGATGGATTGCACTGTGAATAGAATAAAGTCATAAAAAAGAGAACACATGCAGGTAGACATACTCCACGCCATTTTTTATTTATTAGGAAAAGGATAGTAAACAAAGCTCAAGTACAAGAAGAGTAAAGAATAAAGGGATTGTCTTTCTCAAACAACACATAATAACATACTCCCTCTGTCTACTTAAAAAAATTGGTTGGAATATTTGCACTAAATAGTACACTACTAAAGTATAAGTTATTTTTAATGTAAGACTTAAACCTTTTTATTTTCTAAATAACACTTAGGGGCTGTTTGACAACTTCTGAATAGGTAAGTGATGAACCAATAAGAGGTCTGAACCATTAAGTGCTGAACCAGTAAGAGGTCTGAACCATTAAGTGCTGAACCATTTCAGATAAGAGATCTTAACCATTCAGACTCTGTATAATACTTAACTATTTAGAGACAAATCTCTTAACCATTCAGACATCTGAACCATTAAGAGGCTGCAACAAACATTCTGAACCATTAAGTGCTGAACCATTCAGACATCTGAACCATTAAGAGGCTGCAACAAACATTCTGAACCATTAAGTGCTGAACCATTCAGACATCTGAACCATTAAGAGGCTGAAACAAACAGTCCCTTAATAATTTTCAGAATGAGAAATAATGTTCAGTGATGGTTAATATTTACTTGAATAATGATTAATAGATAATTATTGAAAGTACTAAATTGGAAAATAAAAACATATTATACTGTAGTACTATTTAGGGAAAGTTATTATTATGTTTTAATATTATTTAAATAAATTTCTCAACACTTAAACGATCAACAAAATAAATTTTAATTAGTGAATGTTATAAAAAATTGATATATCAAGACCCTTTTGTATATTTCAAAATGAACATATTTTAAGCTTGTAAAATTTGGCAAGCTTAAAATATAAAGGGATTATATACTATAGAGTACAAGGCATTTGATTGTTTCGAATTACTCCGATCCGTATTATTTACATTGCCAAGTTACCATAATTGTTAGTGAGAGTCAATAGCATTAAAAAACTATAATCATTAGTTAAAAATAGAGATAAGTCAAAATTCAACTTGACCAAAAGAATTGTTGAACAAGAGAACATTATAATAGGGAGTATTTGTATTTGTATGGTTAGTTAAATATTGCTATCGGAATAAAAATAAATTTTCCAAAATAGAAACAGAAAATATTTTAATATATCCGCCTCTCCCCATATTCTTTCCTTCCAAGTCCAACTACCCATAAATAGTCACCGTTTGGGAGCGCCTCCGCCGCGCGTAGTAAATATCGCTCACGGATTCCCCGGCGGCACGTGCACTTCGACCTCTCCTCAGTTCTTCCCAAAAGTGCACTCGTCAGCCACTCGGACCCACCCTGCGTATTAAGAATTGCCCGAAGCCGCCGGGATTTAGAATTGGTGATCTTATAAGAACGGCCAAATAAAAGAAATTAAAGAATTAAAAAAAAGGAATTATTTCTCTTCTTCTTCTTCTCCGTCTTGGGTTGGCGGGAAAAATGGCGATTTCTTCCCGGTTGCCGCGATTCTTGAGCGCGAGGACGAAAAAAACAAATCTTTATTTCGCGGCGGCGACCGCCGTCCTCTGTTCTGCGTTCTACCTCACCGGGATCTTGCAACACGGCGGGGCATCCAGTCGCCGTTTATCCGCCGTCACGGTCCTCCCGTCGCCCAACTGCGACCTTCACACCAAGAACTCAATCGGGAAGAGCGATTCCTCCGGCGGCGCGTTTCTCGACTTCCACGCCCACCACGCGGCGGAAGACCTCGTCTTCCCGGTGGAGACGGCGGCGGAGGTGAAGCGGTTCCCGGCGTGCGGGGCGGAGCTATCGGAGTACACGCCGTGCGAGGACACGGAGCGGTCGTTGAAATTCGACAGGGACATGCTGATATACAGAGAGAGGCACTGCCCGGAGAAGGGGGAGGCGTTGAAGTGCCGAATTCCGGCGCCGTTCGGGTACCGGCTTCCGGTGCGGTGGCCGGAGAGCCGTGACTCGGTTTGGTACGCCAACGTGCCTCACAAGCACCTGACGGTCGAGAAGGCCGGGCAGAACTGGGTCCGGTTCAAGGGTGACCGGTTCACGTTTCCCGGCGGTGGGACCATGTTCCCACGTGGAGCTGACTCGTACATCGACGACATCGGCCGGCTCGTCAACCTCAAAGACGGGTCTATCCGGACCGCCATTGACACCGGCTGTGGGGTATGTTTATTCACTAATCCCCTTCTAAATTGCTTTTTAATTATTACTCCGTAGGATTATTAAGAGTGTTTATAATTGTTTGATTTGGACGAAGATTTATTATCTTGTCATATCACGTGAGAGGAACCCTTTTTATTTCCTTGTACTTTGTCATATTCGGATCTTGTTTATGTTGTTTCATCTTCATATGTTTTTTTTGGTACATGGGAATTCTTTATACCCCTTGTCCATTTTTTATTTTTTCAGTTAAAATTGTAAATTTTAATCCCAAATTGAATAAAAATAATATATTATATTGATCCAAAATTAATTTTATTAGATTTATTATATGAAATATTTTTAAAATATTATTTTGTCTAATTATATATACAATGTATATTTTATTTAATTATGGGTAAAAGGTTAAAAATAGTTGATTGAAAAAAGTAAAAAATAGACAAATACTCAAGAACGGAGGTAATATGAATTTTGACAACCAACAAACGACCAACAATAATAAAATTATCTAAATTATAAATTAAAAAGTTGTTGTTTTTTCATGATCTTACGATCCACATGCAAAATGTGAAACTTCTCATCATACTTTTTCATAATGTGTGAAGTGGGTCTTTTCTTTTATTTTAAAAAAGGCCCAATATTTTTATGATATTAATACATTATGGTCCATAAAATGAGTATGGACTTTAGGACAACTTAAGAACTTGTCTTCTTGAGAAGGTTATTAATACTTTTTTGCAATAAATAAAAAATTAAGCAAATGTACTCCGACGATATTACTCCGTCCAACTTAATTATTTCCAATTCAATATATTAATTGAGAGAATGAATTGTACGTAGGTTGCAAGTTGGGGGGCTTACTTGCTCTCAAGGGACATACTGCCCTTATCTTTTGCACCAAAGGACACACACGAAGCTCAAGTTCAGTTTGCCTTAGAGAGGGGCGTCCCGGCCACCATTGGCCTCCTCGCTTCCAACCGCCTCCCCTATCCTTCCCGCGCTTTCGACTTGGCCCATTGCTCCCGTTGCCTCATCCCTTGGGCCCAATACGGTAATTAACTATTTCAATCAAAAACTCAAATTTATTCCTCTACTATTTCTGATTTGATTTAGTCTAATCTGATTTGATTTAGTCTGATCTAATTATAATAAAAATAAGTAATTAGTAGAAAAAATAAGTTGAACCCGGGCCAAAAATGACATGTTCATATTCGCATAAATGTATTCAGATGGACTGTACTTGATCGAAGTGGACCGGATTTTACGGCCCGGAGGATACTGGGTTCTCTCCGGGCCACCGATCAACTGGCAGGCCCAGTGGAGGGGCTGGAACAGGACCAGGAAAGATCTGAAGGAAGAACAAGATGGGATTGAGGGCCTTGCCAGAAGCCTGTGCTGGAAAAAGCTGGCCCAGAAAGGAGACCTTTCCATTTGGCAGAAGCCCACTAACCACCTCCACTGCAAGGCCAACAGAAAGGTCTTCAAGAAACCCCTCTTCTGCCACGGAGGCCAAGATCCTGACACCGCGTGGTATACCAAGATGGAAGCCTGCCTAAGTCCCCTGCCGGAAGTTTCTGGCATTCGGGAAATTGCCGGCGGGGCCCTCGTGAAATGGCCCGAGAGGCTGACCGCAACGCCCCCGAGGATCCGCTCCGGGAGCGTCGGCGGAGTGAGTGTGGAGGGATTTCGGGACGACACGGCGTTGTGGGAGAAGAGAGTATCGCATTACAAGGGCGTGGATTCGCGGCTGGCGGAGCGCGGAAGGTTCCGGAACGTCCTCGACATGAACGCCGGGCTCGGAGGGTTCGCGGCTGCGCTCGTCGGCGACCCGGTTTGGGTCATGAATGTGGTCCCCGTCGAGGCCAATGCCAGCACTCTCGGCGTGATATACGAGCGGGGTTTGATCGGGACTTACCACAACTGGTGCGTGCACTTCCGTGTTACTCTCTTTGTGTCATATTAACGTTCTATTATGACTTTTTTCAAATACGTTGAAAAGTGAATGAATGTAGACACAATGTATGTCTATATAGATTTATTTATTTTTCAGTGTATCTAAATGTTAATTCAGGTGTGAAGCCATGTCAACTTATCCAAGAACCTATGACTTCATTCACGCGGATGGCGTTTTTAGTCTTTACCAGGACAGGTAAGAACATGCCTTACCCGAGTAAATTTTTTGGTGTTTGATTGGTCCAAAATAACAAAATTTTCAATTATAACGACCAAATAAATGGAACGAGTTCTTATAAAAAAGAATATGAGGAATAATCCTGCAGTAATTTATTGTTTCTGGACCGGTACAATTATAATTCAACATGTTATTTGTGTTTTTCAACAGATGCGAGATCGAAGATATTATGCTGGAGATGGATCGGGTATTGAGGGCGTTAGGGAGCGTGATCATCCGAGACGACGTGGACGTGATGGGGAGCGTGAAGAGCATCGCGGACGGGCTTCAATGGGAGAACCGAATGGCGGATCACGAAGACGGTCCTCTGGTGAGGGAGAAGATTCTGATTGCAACCAAACTGTATTGGACAACCCCTTCTTCTTCTTCTTCTTCTTCTTCTTCTTATGACAAGAACCAATAACAAGGGGGTCATATACAAGTTCATAGTCTGGATTTCTATTGGGTTTAATATTTTTTTTGTTCATAGTTTTTTTCTTTAAATTATTATGTATAATTTTGTATTGTTTCATTTTCCAAAGAGGTTTCAACTGCATGCACAAACAGTTGTTTTCCTTTGTCATTTTACAAGCATGTTGCAATTTTATTCGTGAGAATAAAATGATTAAAATCTAATAGATGTAAGTTTTAATTAGTGGAACATTGTGTGGGTAAAATGGACCATTCCCCATTAAAAAAAGAATCATGCACTGAGCTAAAAAAACAATATCAATTGTTCACAAAACTGCTACCTATATAATTCCTCCACGATAAAAATGATGGTAAATATCAATATATCATCTCAATATCGTGAATTGCTCTCCGTTATTACATGTCAATTTTTATAATTCATTGTGAAATTTTCACTGAATAGGACTAAAACATTTCCCAATGTTGGATTTAAATTTTTTTATTTTCTAAATACGACATAATAATGTCTAGAGAGAAGAATAATGTCCAAGTGATCCTGGACATTTAGTTGAATAATGACTAATAGATTATTACCAATGGTCCTACATTGGAAAATAAAAACATATGGTCCTATATTGAGAAAGTTATTACTCCGTATATTTTAGTCCATCTAGGTAAATTACCCTAATTCACGTAGTACTTAAATAATTTTAAATGTAGAAAGTACATAGATGTATTTTTAAAACTACTTTCACTAAACATTTAAAATGCTTTGATCTTTTTTATGCAATGTGGTTTAAAAAAATAATCGGTGCATGTCATTTTCTTAGTGAGGTATATTTAAAAGTGACTAGGAATGTGAGATTTCAACCAATAAAAAACAGTCCAGTCAGTATGTGGCACGAAAGTGGAGTTGCATGTCATGCAATGGAGAGTCATTGTTTTTATCAATTTTATATTTTTTTCACATATTTCAATTATTTAAATTTATTTTGTTTATATTTTTTTCAAATAAAAAATAGATATACTCCTCTAAAAAATATTTCATATTTAACAAAAAATTAAAGTAAAAATTTTTTAAAAAATAACAAAATTAAAAAAAAGGAAAGGGAGTTGCCTCACACATGACACAGAGAAACATGTGAAATTCTTCTGTCTCGCCTCATCCACACGTGGTGTATCTGATGTGGCAGGGCGTGGGAGTAATTAGGGCTGGGTCGGGAAAACCAAAAACCGAAAACCAAACCAAAATCGATCGAAACGAGCTAGAAAAAAAACCGAATCGAAAAAACCGAAACCGAATGTAAAAAAACCGAACCGAACCGTTATTGTTTGGTTCCGTTTTGGTTTTTACTTTGAAAAACCGAACCGAACCGAATAAACCGAACTTATTTATATGCTTCATTTTATTTATATGAGTATATGTGATATGTATAAAAGTCATATAAACAAAAATGCAAATAAATTACTAGTCGATTAAAGTTTTTTTCTTAACTATTAATTAAACATTTTAACCATATTATAAACTTTAAAAAATCTAAGAATATAAACACCAATAACTAATCCTAATATAGAATTATATAACATTAAAAATTAAAATGAGTAGTTAACATATTTACATAAAAAACTTTGTGGTTATAATGAAAATGAAAGTATTATATCAAAAAATACAAATTCTCTGCAATTGATTTTACATACGATATCTTTAAGATTATTTAGAATCTTCTAGATGTTTGTTAGGCACTTGACACATATTTTGTATGTAAAATTGAACCGATGAGAATACTAACCTTCCGTTCGGCTTTTTTGTGTGTAAAAATCAAGCAAAAAAAACAAACCCAAACTTACGTTTTGTTATTACTTCGTCGAGTTAGTATTTATACAATTTTTAATGCTTATAAATATTTACTTTTATAAACTGAAAAAACCGAAAAAACCAAAATAAAAACCGCATAAAACCGAACCGAATAACCAACGGTTTACATATTTTTTATGCAAAACCGAACCGAACCGAACCGCCAACTTACCTTCCGTTTTGTCTTTGGTTTTGGGTAAAAACCGAACCGCCAAAACCGAACCCACCCCTAGGAGTAATTCACCACGCCGTTGCACATGCTCTAATGCAATACACATGGATCCAGCCCGGTAGTAATTAAGCTCTTTCTATTTTCTAATAAAACATTTTAAATTTCATGGAAAATGAGCTTGTTTAGTAATTTTGTGCTAGTTCTTAATAACTGGATTCTTTTTGTATATTGTGTTCAACTTTAAGATACTACGTTCTTGGAATCCTGATACTCGATATTTGAAAATCGCTTTAGAATCAATCATTTGACCAAAAATATTATTTTAATTTTAACACTGTCTTTAAATGAGTAATATTGAATTAGTTTTTAATACGAAGAACACAAATTCATTAATTACTATCCATATTGCTACTCTTACCTTTATCCATTAATTACTATCAATATCTATATTTTACTTCACTTTTTGCAATGACCAAGAACAAATATAAAAAGTCATTTTTACTTTTCTTAAATTTGGATATAAAATCAAAATGGAAAAATAATTTTTTGACAAAAAGAGTGTCATAAAAGATCCTTTATAATTTTGTTTGAATGATGCATGCATAATTAATTCTGAAAAGGTACCCTACCATAATTATATGACATACTCCCTCCGTTCTAAATTATTTGTCACATTTCTAATACCGAGGCAAAATATCAAGTTTTTTTTCAATTCATTGTATTTACATATTGGTAAAGAAATAAAAAATAAAAATTACATATCAAAAAACTACATGAAAAGTTCTTCGAAATAAGAGGTGTCAAGAATATTTTATTTTATCAAATACTCAATGAAAACATAGAAATAAATAAAAGTTCCCGCGACTGTTGAAAAAGTAAATGTGATGAATAATTTGGAACGGAGGGAGTATTTGTATTTAAAAATGTTTTAGAATACACTATACATTACTCCGTATTTTTCAAATGAACATTAGGATTGAAAATTAATATTTTGTTGATTTAAAACGACTATTTTATTAATTAAAAATAATACTCCGTACTCCAATTGGTTTGTTGTGCCTAGCTCTACTTCACCCCGCGCCCCGGGGTATAGTATATATATTCTCAGGATACCCGGGTTCACTCGAGCGTAGGCTTCTATCCGAACTCGGCGGGAAGTTAAAACTCAAAACCCTAACCGAAAATAATCTGCGGAGTGCGGATCAAGCGTCATGGAAGCGGAGGACAACCAGTCGGTGACGATGATCGACGACATGTGTTCGAGCAGCGGCGCCGACGACGCCAGTCTTCGTCAGCCGGCGATATGTGGCGGCGAACTGCTCGACATCGAGGCATAGGCTGCCCTATACAGCGGCCGAACTAAAATCAGGCGTCTGCTCTTCATTGCCGACAAATGCAACAACACCGCAATGCAGTTGGAGGCTCTAAGGATGGCTTATGAGGAGATTAAGAGAGGCTCGGACACGGTGTCATTCAGTGATGTTGTTAGCAAGATTGATGGCCGTTTGGGGCCCGATTATGGCCTTGACCATGTTTGGATCAAATCCGAGGATCTCCGGGCAGAGAAAAAGAAGAACAGGCTCGAAAATGATCTCAATCCTTATATGGTATGGTACACTCTGTCACTCTCTCTGTATAATCCCAAATTTGATTGAATTAGCTTTCCTTGTGTTTCATAATTTTCTCTTTGTTCTTACAATGTAATATTCTGTTTCTAATTGTTGGAAAAGAATAGCTTCTTAGGTTCTTCGTTTAGTTTAGTTTCGTTATAATCGTTGGTTTACAAATCCAGGTTTCCACATTATGTATCACTAATTTAATGATGAGATGGTGTTTCCAGGATTCTGTTTAGTACTGAGTACTGTAATTTTTATATTATGATTGTAAATATGTTGGTAGAAAAATGTTCCAGCAGCCTTTGGGAAAGATTAAGGCTTAGAAAGAACATCCATTAAAACTTGGGGTGCTAAATTCGTTCTGATATACTCCGTATGTTTGTATATTCGTTCTAATATAAGAATAATATACTACAGAGTAACATTCATTCTCTCTCTTGTTTTATTATTTCTTTTATATTATTATTATTATTATTATTTGTTTTATGGATGAAACTATGTTATGACTTAATTCGTTTGGAATAAGCAGATAATGAGCTATTATATTGTCCTTTGATCTTGTTGGTTACAAAGTTTTAAGTAACTTGCTTGAATTTATAAATTTTAGGATTTAGCACTCAGATATAATATTCTTCGTTTTCTTGTAGTTTAACTGAAAAATGCATAGTTTTTGGGGAATTTACGTAAATAGCACTAAAACATTATGACTTTCCCTAAATAGCATCACATGCACTTTTAGTCATTATCCACTAGTCATTATTCAAGTAAATATTGGCCATTACTGGACATTATGGACATTATGAAGTGTTATTTAGGTAATAAAACAATTAAAGTACTATTTAGAGAAATGACTTAAGTTTTAGTGTTATTTAGTGCAAATATTTCTAGTTTTTTCCCCTGGGTGGGTGTTTTAAGTAGTTTTTGTTGCATGATGGGATTCATGTATGTTGCATTGTCCGTGTTATTTGAAGTACTGTTATTGTCAATTAATCTCTCAAGTGCTGCTATATACATTGAGGACCTCTCACGCTTCTCTTACAGAAAAATTATACTATAAAAGAGAGCATTAGAATGGGATTCACTGAGTTTGGAGATTTCTATTATAGCCGCGGTCAGCTATCAGATTCTCTCAAAAGTTATAGCCGGACATGCGATTATTCCTCAACATCAAATCATATAATCCATATGTGCTTGAACGTGATTCTAGTTAGCATTGAGATGAGCCAATTTGTACATGTTACAACCTATGCTAACAAAGCAAAGCAAATCCAAGATGCTTTAGATCCTATTACAATGTCCAAACTTTGTTGCGCTCTTGGGTTGGCACACTTAGAGGCTAAAAGATACAAGCTCGCTGCTCGGATGGTATGCTTCTTATTTCTCATTCTGTCTTATTTTTATTCCCAAGCATATACTATTTCCAAAGGTTTGGGGACATTGATGTCTTACCTCAATAAGAGTTTACCTCAACAAAAAAGACCCCAAAAAATGATAAGAGTTTTAAAAATACCGGGTATACATTTTCAAAGAATGGTTTACAAAAGCATTGCTGAAAATTATACGTGGAAGTTGGAACTAATGAGTCGTTTAGATATTTAACTCTTAATGGTGCCTACTTAGTCATTTTGGTATAGAAAAGCCCCCGCCCCCACCACCACAAAAAAGGCTAAACAGCCATATAATATTTATTTACTCCGTAACTGAGTACAAAAGGGCTAAAATTTTGTTGTCAATGATAAAAAAAATGTATTTACTGTTCTTTTGGGCCTTTGTAGTTTTTGGAAGTTGGTCAAGAGTTGACGAACCATTATATGGAAGTAATTGCACCCCAAGATGTTGCAACATACGGTGGCCTTTGTGCACTTGCAAGTTTTGAACGAGCAGAACTGAAGGCAAATATGATTAATTCTTAAATTATTGCAGTTTAAATGTGGATTTAGCCTCAAAATTTGTTGGATTGTAATTACTTTCCTCCTTCATTCTTGAGAACCTTTTCATTTACTTATTATTTCCTCTCCATTTTTTTTGCTTGCCAACCAATGGAAAAATGTCATTCATGTACGTTTTCTTTCATACCCATTTGTATCCTCCCTATTTCCCCTACTAACAAATGCTTATAAAGTTGGGTCCCTGTTATACTTGCCTTTCTAACATATTTCATTTGTGAATGCAGCCATGATGCTTTGTGTCTTGAGTACCTAGGAAACCTTAAAGCAAACCTATCGCTCGATATCCATTTGCATGACCACGTCGAAACACTGTACAGTCAGATCCGTAACAAAGCTCTCATACAGTACACTCATCCATTCGTCTCCATTGATCTGCACCTGATGTCCAATTCTTTTAAGACCACTGTTTCGGGGCTGGAGAAGGAGCTTGAATCTATGATTACCAATGACCAGATAAAGGCAAGTTGGTAGATTTTCAGCCCTGATTATTCTATAGTTGAAAACTCTCCACTTTTCGTTAACAGCATTCATTCTTTGCAGTTTTGGTGCACGGCCATGGATTTCTTGCGGCATTTGGTCATTTCCAGTCACTTATGCGGCGAAAATCAACCATAAATTGCCCAAAAGCCGCAAGAAATCCAGCAATGCAAAGAAGTAGAAATAGTAAAAGTTGGGAACCAACATAATAGTTGTTTCCTATGGGTCCATAGTGGGATACTTTCTTCTTTTGGTCCTTCTCTGGTGACTTACTCAGTGAATATCTTTCAGTATTTAGCTGAATAAGTGGTTGGAACTTGGAAGCACCAAAATTCCAAAATGAAGAACACGAATGACCTAACATTTTACACAATCAAAAGTGGAAAGTCTTATTCCATATTTCCTAATATTTTCTACTCCGTAATTTCTAACGAAAGAAGAACTGGGATTTGTGCATTTTGTGGACCGGAGTGGTTTAGGAGTGGCGCACTAAAAAGCATTTGTGGTTCGTGCAGGCTCGCATTGACTCCCACAACAAGATTCTATATGCACGACACGCAGACCCGAGGAAAACAACGTTTCACAAGGCTCTGCAGACCGGTTGGGAATTTGACCGAGACACGAGAGCTATGCTTTTGAGAGCAAACCTTGTGATACATGAGCCGAGCTCCTTGAAACAACACCACCAACAACCTAGTTCGATCCCACACTAGTAGGGTCTGGGAACACAAGAACAATACAATATACAGATAACATATGTGATGAGGTGAAAAAAGGATATGGATTCTTAATCTTTTTTCCCCTTCATTTTCAGGAGACACCCACCACACAGTATATAATCCTATGCTGTGTTTTTCCATGTGTTATATACTACCAGTAATTGACTAATTGCTTTAGACAAAGTGTATTAACAATTTTTAACAAAATAATAAAACAAGAATACTTCTTTGTACAAATTCACTACCAACAGTACGAAGTACTCCATACTATTTTACTCTTAAAACTTTTGTTATTTTAAGAGTAAATTCTCAAAATTATACTCAGTAACTATGTGTTTTTCTAGATTAGTCTCTAAATTAATTAATTTCTAAGATAGTACTCATTAATTGAAAATAATGCTCAGCTCATCCGCCCGACTACTGGTCATAAAAATGACGTTAAACTTTATACTATTTTCCCAAAATGGTACGAATACTTTTTAACTGGTGTTTTTTCAAATTAATCAATTTTCGAAATAAAGATACATTAGTTATGAAAAAATATTTTAAATTCTATAGGATGACAATATAATAGTTAAAACTACAAATATAATTTTACAAATTTAAAAGTAAATGTTTTGATTATTTATAATTATTTAGAAGAATGGCATGTAAATAACATGTCTAATAACCGTTAAAGAAATCAGCATAAATAAAAATAAAACATAAACGAAGTACCAAAATATGAGTTCTTTCCCTATGTTTTACTACTATTTAGGATGATTTATTCAACGTTTATTAAATATTTTATTTACATGATATTTTTTTTAAATAATTGTAAATAATGTAAAAAGTTACTTTCAAATATATAAAACTAAATTTATTATTTTTATTATTATATTATCATCCTATAAAATCTAAAATAGTTTTCCACAATTGATATATTTTTATTTCGAAATTGACCAATTTGAGAAAATACCCCGTTAGAAACTACCATTTTGAGAAATTAGTATAAGGTTTAACGTCGTTTCAACGGCCTTTAGTTGGGGGATTGAACTGAGCATTATTCTCAATTAACGAGTATCATTTCAAGAATTAATTAGTTTTGAGAATTAGTTTGAGAAAACACATAGTTATTGATTACTATTGTGAGAATATATTTTGTTATAATATAAATTTAGTATAATTAAGTTTGTTTTAAAATATAGTTTTGAAATATTAAATTTTTATACTCTATAACATTTAATTATTTTAAATTATATTTAATTAATGATAAAAAAGTATAATTTGACTAAAAAATTTAGTGTGGTTTTTTAGGAAGAGAAAGTACGAGTATTTTTGTAATCTCCTTCAAAGTTTATCCTGATGTGTACCCATGGTTCTATACTCTTCTCCCAGATTACAGTACTCCAAATATCACTCTCTAATCTCTGCCATTTTTGTGCTTCGTTTGCTTCACTTCGTCTTCTTCATACGCTCAGATCTTCAAATTATATGTTGGATTTCTGGTGTGTAAATGGCGAGATTTTGATTACAAGTGTTAATGTGAACACGCAATGGGCCATTTGTCCATACATTCCTCCTCGAAGCGGAAGCCGCGGCGGTGGCGGCTCCTGGACTTGGTGACGGCGTTCTTATTCTCCGCCGTCTTTGTTTTCTTCCTCCTCCTCTTCACGCCGCTAGGCGACTCGCTCGCGTCGTCCGGCCGCCAGTCGCTGCTGAACTCATACGAGGGCGCGCAGCAGCGGAGGCGCCTCGCCGCGCTCATCGAGGCCGGACACAAGCCTCCCCCGATCGATGTCTGCGCTGCCGATTACTCCCACTACATGCCCTGCGAGGATCCTAGGGCGCGCCGGGAAAAGCATTGCGTATTGCCTGAAGACGCGCCGCTTTGCTTGATTCCGCAGCCTGGTGGTTACCGAGCTGCTGTTTCGTGGCCAGAGAGTTTGCACAAGGTTTATTGCTAGAATCCTCGATTTGGATGTGATTAATTACTGTTACAATTATTATGTTAAGTTCTCAAATTATACTTTACAGTTTTAGGCCCAGATCAGCTAATATAATTCTTCACTGAACTTTGAATTGTGAAACCAACCATCCAGAGAGTGTTTAGAAAAGCCACCCAGTGTTCTAGTTAATCTAGAATAGCCTTTCTATGTTGATTATATCTGCCTGCATCTGTTATAAAGTTCCAATTGTCACATTTTTTGTCATTTATTGGAATGATTGGAGTGATAGTGGTTAAAATGCAGATATGGCACGACAACATGCCTTACGAAGAAATTGCTAACTGGAAAGGCCGTGGTGGAGGGGGGATGAAAGAAGAAGGTCCATACTTTACCTTTCCTGAACATAGTCCCATGTTTTCGGATGGAGCACAGCCGTATATTGATAAACTCAAACAATATATTCCTATAGCTGGTGGAGTTCTGAGGACAGCTCTTGATATGGAATCGGGGGTGCAAATTCAATTCCTTTTTTTTCTTCCTTTTGAGACCATCTATTGATTATATCTGAAAATTTGTTCCTCTTTCTAACCATAGGCTGGGAGCTTTGGTGGTTTCCTACTTGCTGATGACATGCTGACCCTTTCTCTTGCTTCTAAAGGTTCGAATAAACAACAAGTACAGTTTGCGTTGGAACGAGGAATACCCGCATTTGCTGCTACTCTAGGAACTTACAGGCTTCCATTTTCTGCTTTTTCATTTGATTTGGTGCATTGCTTGAAGTGCTCAATTCCCTTTACTACACACAGTAAGTTTTTAAAATTATTCTCACTGTGACATATAATTACTATTTCTGATTCTTACAAAACAATATAACATTGCAGATGCAACCTACTTTATTGAGGTTGATCGGTTGCTTCGACCAGGAGGCTATCTTGTCATTTCTGGTCCTCCGGTACAGTGGCCTAAACAAGATAAAGAATGGACAGATCTTCAAGCCGTGGCCAGATCGTTGTGCTATGAGCTGATTGTCGTGGATGGTAACACTGCCATTTGGAAGAAGCCCAACGGGGATTCATGTCTTCAAAAAAATGAATTTGAGCTTGAATTGTGTGATGACTCTGATGAACCAAGTGTTGCATGGTGATACTACTTACATACATTCTTGTTTTTTGCAGTTCTTTAGATTATTGATGAATCATGCACCTCCTCATTTATCATCTACATAGCTGATGGAACCTTGTCTAGTTACCTGACTGTGTTTGGTCATCTGAATGGATTGATAGGTATGTAAAGCTGAAAAAATGTGTCAGCAAGTGCTATTCTGCAAAAGGAAATATTGCTATTGGTGCTATTCCAAAATGGCCGAAGAGGCTGATGAAAGCTTCTTCTAGGGCTGCTGCATTGAAATATGGGTTGGACGTTTTTGAAGCCGACAATAGAAGATGGGCAAGGAGAGTAGCATACTATAAGAAAACGTTGAACCTGAAATTAGGGACTCCAGCCATACGAAATATCATGGACATGAATGCATTCTTGGGAGGCTTTGCTGCAGCATTGTCATCTGATCCAGTTTGGGTGATGAACGTGATTCCTGCTCGTAAGCCTTTGACACTTGATGTCATCTATGATAGAGGTCTTATTGGGGTTTACCATAATTGGTAATTCATTCTTCAACTTTTCAAGTCTTTATATAATTCTCTTTTTGTATTCAACCATCAAAGTGTGGTGTCATGTTTTTTATGGAACTGAAGGAATTGATAAATGAAGTGCCCTAACAATGATAAAAATAGCTAGAAGATTTTAATTACACAATTGTTCGCAGTCAACATTTGACATGCTGGCTGATACACTTGCAGTTTCTAGCACTTGGCTAGAGTGTCAACTTCCTTTGAAGTACTCTGCTGTGACTTTTTGAAGTTGTGCTCTCTTTGGTTGACACTTGACAGTTAAAAAAATTTAATCAGTTATGTTTTGGAAATCACGGTCTTAATGATGAAATCAACACAAAGCCCGAAGGCCCTAAAAGAAGTATAAGAATTTGAAGTTGATTTGTATTATTTATCCATGATAGGTGTGAACCTTTCTCTACTTACCCCCGGAGTTATGATCTTATTCATGTAGCAGCTATTCAATCTCTCTTAAAGGATCCTTCTTCTGCCACGAGCAGGTGTGTATATGATTTTTATGTAAAAACGTCACTCCTTCCCTCAATTATGTTATGTAGCTGTTTTACTCAATTTTCAATGTTAGGATTGTGTTCTCGTCTTCTCGAAGTTCTTAACCATGCAATTTTGATCCTTCATGCTGGAAGGGCTAAAACTATGGTCTGTTCTGAAGCGATTGCAGTTAGGGTTTGTGTTTTGAATACGTTTAATGGTATATATTAATTTTAAAATCTAATGGAAGCCGGGCTCTAAACCATTTCCCATTTATTCAATAATAAGTTTTGGATCAAACGTAGGATTTTGAAAGACTGAAATGGACGTAACATGGTTAAAGAGTTAGGATCCATTCTTAATCACATTGATGACTAGTCAATTTCTTGGAGTATGATGTTTCCCCATTTGATCATGCTCTAAAGTTTTAAACTTTCATCTGGTGTCATCTAAGCAATTCATAAGTTTTAAGTAATACAGTGAGCATCCAGTCATTGACTGTAGGATTAGTGAGAATGAATTCTGTTTTATGAATGTGTCTGCATGTGCATATTGTGTTATTGTTTAAATGACTTTACATAGCATAAAAGGAACTGCAATTGGACAAGATTGTACATGGATCAGAATATCAATATTTGTAGTAAATAACTTACTTTCTGCTTCCCAAAATGAAATTAAGTTTTTTTCCACAAAATGTGAAATTGCATGGTTGAGATTTATGCATAGGAGAGAGAAATAATCTGAATCATTCAACACTTTGCTTAAAAGGAACAAGAACTTTATTTTGGAATGTTCTAAAAAGAAAAGTGACATTTTTATCCTCGGATGGATGGAGTACATTTTTTGTCAAAGCTTACAGGAATTTTCTGGAGCTCAACCTTTGCAAAATCTAGGTCCACACATTGTGTCTTTTTTGTCATTTTTATCTTTTAATTCAATAGATACAGAACAATGATTTATTCATCCGGAAAACCACTTGCAATTTGCAGTATCTGTTGCATTTAACTTATACTCCCTCCGTCCAAGATTAAAGTTCTCATTTTGACTTGGCACGGAGTTTAATAAAATATGAAATTTACTTTGACTTTCCTAAAATACCCTTCATCCCTCATCCCTTCTCTTCTTTTCTTGTCCACCCATTTGCTTCTATTTGTGCAATGGAATGCCCCTCCCACCCATCAAGGCCGAACCTCCTACCTCCTCTGCCATTATCACCGACGGCCGAGCGCCGCCTCACTTCTCGCCATCACCTATGCCTGCTCCTTCAATTTTAAAAAAAGACGAAGAAGGAAGAAACTTGGGGCTCCTTCCCTCCGAGCCAGCTCGCCATCATCAATCGGCGCCTGTACTCTGCCACCACCTCCGATTTCTTTGTTGACGCTGACCCCCGATCTGAATCGAAATTCTTAGATCTGACGGAGATGGACAAGAAAGAAGAAAATAAAGAAGAAGAGTTGAAGATGGATTGGCCGTTGGTCTGTGGGAATTGGAGAAGAAGAAGAAGAAGAGATCGGACCACCCTTTTACCTCCGACCACCGCCACCCCCTCGCTGCCCCACCTTTACTCCGATCGCTGCTTCGCGCGCTGCTTTCAATTTACAAGAAAAAATCAGAAGAGCAAAGGAGAAGAAAGAAGTAAAACAAAGAAGAAGAAGAGAGAAGAAGATGATGATGAGTACAGGATAAGAAAAGAGAGAAGAAGAAGAGAGAAAAGAGAATGAAAGAAAAAGTGACGGTTGGAAAGGAAATGGATGGGGAAGGAAAAAAAAAGGAAAGAATGTGGAGTGGGTGGGGAGGGTAATTTAGACTTTTTAGTATAAAAAACTTTCCAAAAATAGAAATGGGAACATTATTTTTGGACGGACGAATAAGGAAAGTGAGAACTTTATTTATGGACGGAGGGAGTATGTCAAGTTATCACCCATTAGACCTTGTAATTGGGGTTTTGAAGAAACCATACTTGGTGGGGTAAATTCTTTTGGGCTCGATTTGTTTACAGGTGGAAAATTTTTCGGATTTCTCTCATTTAGAAAAGGAAAATATTCTCCTTGGTTCAATAGACTTTTGTGGAAAAATTACTACCCATTTTTAAAACTAGGAGTTATTTTCCTCAAACAGTTTTATTTTTCCTATTTTTAGTGAGTTAAACGCTATATATCTATTATAGATAGAACAACTCGTTTTCTTCCAAAAATATTTTCAATGTCATTTTCCAAGAAACAAACGAAGCCTTAGCTTCTGGATGTTAATGTATTATATTATGGTATAATAATCCAGTTTTGGGGCTTTTTTTTGGGCCATTTTGAACCTTATAATCTAGACTATAAAATCTCTTTCCTTTGCAGGTGTGACCTTGTCGATTTGCTTGTGGAGATGGATAGAATTTTAAGGCCAGAAGGAACAGTTGTCTTTCGGGATTCACCTCAGGTGATCCGTAGATTAGAACGAATCACTCAAGCTGTAAGATGGACTTCAAGTATCCATGAGGACGAGCCCGGATCACCGGGAACAGAGAAAATCTTAGTAGCAACAAAGAAACATTGGACATCAGATTCCTCATCTATGTGACGACATTGTGCCCCATTTGTCTCAACTTTAGGTATTGGTTGCCAATTACCAAAACCCATACCAAGTGTCTGGTTCATTCTTTCTTTTGATTTTACATTTTTACCCCTATACTTCTAAGTAGGGGTAAGGTAAGATCTACGTACACTCACCCCCCAGACCCTACTTGTGGGATTTTACTGAGTTTGTTGTCGTTGTAAGCCCATATCTCAACCCCCCTAAAAACCTTTCTCATATGGGAAGAATATATTGACCCAAACATCATAAGTTAATCATACCAATCTTATCCCAAACGTCCGGCATGTTACTCAAACCCATACCCGACACCCGAACGCGAACCTCGGGTATGATACTCGAAACCCATACATGTAAGAGAGGGACATGTTTTAATCCTTTTTGCTAGAGATTGTTTCCCACTGTAAGTGTTTTTTTAAACCGATTCTTTTCGTGCTGTTTTGTTCAAGTTGTGGAAGAAATAGAATGAAGGTGAAGTGTACAAATACAGAAATGCCTTTCAGCCTTTGTAATTCATATGTCACAACCTTGTAAAAACCTCTGTTCATTTGACAATTATGTACTTTATCTTAAATATATATGCTATATGCTCAAATAATCATGCCCAACATGTTTATACTACAAAGCGCTTTCCTTATACTCTTTCCAACCGAACCTATTCGATATTTGTTAGTCATGAGAAGGCTGGCGTCTTATGTTGTCTATAAATAGATTTCTCCGGTACGCGGGGATTGAGATCTGAAATAATTTTCTTAAATCTACTAAATGAAATAAACTTTCATTTTATCTTTTCTAAAATCTCTCTTTGGCTACATTCTAACTACATGCATTTTACTTTTCAACATTTTTCTTTGACTCTGAGAGTCCAAAAGGTCAAAACTCAATTAGACTATGATGGTTGGTTGACTGAATGTATCTTTTCTTCATTTGTCAGAAAATAAGTCCCGTTTTGGATTATGATGGTTGACTAAATTTATTACAAATTGGATTTATTTAAATAATGATATATCATAATATTATTTTAAAATAAAAGTTATATGCTTAAAACTATATTAGAAGGTGAAAATAAAAATTGAGATAAGATTTTTGAGACGAAAAGAAAGATAAATAATGAAGCGACCAAAAAATTACTTTTGGTGACGTGAGTTTTATTAATATAAAACATTAATTACAAAATGAGAGAAATATATATATTTTTAACGCTTATTAATAAAATAATAAACGAAATGCCCTCTCCCAATCTTTGCAACAAAATATAATAACCTCTATTGTATTTTTGAATATAAAAAGATCTACGAGTAATTTCAACAAAACTCGCAACACTCTACAGTCTCACGAAACAACACTATACGGACTATTGGTAAAATCAGGCCGGGCGTTTTAGCCCGTGGCTGCGGGCTAGGCCTGTTAATGGGTCGGGTATAGACCCGAACCCGTATAATACCCGTAATTTTTTAGCGGGTTTAGGAGTATAAAAAATACTATTTGTTCGTACCCGAACCCGTACCCGAACCCGTACCCGTTATTTTAAAAAAATAAAGGGTTGGGTATAGGACGAGTAGTCCCGACCCGTATAAAACCCGTACCGGTTAAATATATAGTATTACGTACACAATATTAAATATTACAAAACTCTACCTCTCTTCTTCACCACTCATCTTCTTCGCTGGTTGTGTGGCTTCCAAATCTTTTTATATTTATTTCACCACATTAGAGACATGTGCACGTTGGTTTATGCTAAGCAGTAGTATAAAATAAATAGTTTGGAATTAGTTGTAATGTTATAAAGAACATTCTTCAAGCATGAATGAATGTGACAAGAAGATCGATTATGAATCTAAAATTTTTGTTGTAGATTTTTGGTGAAAAAGGTCAATTTTTGTTGCACTAACATATTGGTCTTATTTTTATGTGTATTTAATTAAAGTGTTTTTCATTCATAGTATTTTCACTAATTTTTTTTCAATTATAGAAAAATAAAAGACGTCAACTTTTATCATGGGTATACCCGACCCGATACCGAGATCCAACGGATCCAAATATAGGATTAAACTTCAAGATCCTTCGGATAAATGGGTACGAGTCAGGATTAATTTTTTTATAGTAAGTATGGGAATAGAATGCTATGGACCGGCCTGAACCTTACCCATTGACAGGCCTACTCGGGCGCTTGTATAGACAAATCTGAACTCTAAAGTCCAACCCTGGAGCAGGTTCGGTATGAGCCCAAATCTGACCCGGCCTGGCCCACTTTCAGTCAATATATCAGATCTGTCCATTTTAATATGTCCCCACCAATCCACAGCTAATGCAGTGCAGCAGAACTCATACACTCAAAATTATTTTTCTGTACCAAAAAATTATTTACATCTACCCTTTTTTTCACGAAATTATCGTCTTAATTTCATATTTTTTATTATTTTGATCACAAATTTTGAAATTTTTTGTTCACTTTAAGATGTACTCCCTCCGTCCTAAAACTTTCTTCCCAAAGCACTATTCCAACTTCACGGGAATTTATATTTATTTGTGTTTTTTTCATGGTCTATATGATAAAATAAAATATTCTTGTCCACTTGTTTTATTGAATTTTTGATGTAGTTTTTAAATATGTATGTTTTATTTTTATTTCTATACCAATATTTAAATAAAATAGATTGAAAAAACTTGAAATTTTTTTTCGTTTTGCGCAACGGGAAGAAAGTTTTAGGACGGAGGGAGTAATTTGATATTGTATCAATTTTTTATACTCCCCCCGTCCCTAAATAGATTACAATTTTTTTCTCTCTCCTCTCAATAACTTTTGTTTGTTTACGCGATTTCATTAAGTATTTGATAAAATAAAATATTCTTGTCATCTCTTGTTTTGTAGAACTTTTGATGTAGTTTTTTAATACGGAGTATGTAATTTTTATATCTTATTGATATGCCAATTTATAAATAAAATGATTTCAAAAAGTAAGAAATTTTACTCCGTAACCCGCAATTTGTAATCAAATTAGGGAGGGAGGGAGTAATATTTACTTATTTATTTGAAATTATATAGAATCTTTAATTTATGATCAAAGAAATCACAAAATTTAAAATTAAGATGACACTCTTGAGACGGAGAGACTATTATTTTTGAGTCAACTTAATTTGTTTTTACCTATTTAAGTTTGATCATTATTTCACAAAATAAAATAGTTAATGGTATCAGCAAAAATTCTTTTAATCAGTTTTAAAATAAATGGAATTAAAATTAACTTTTATATATATATATATATATATATATATATATATATATATATATATATATATATATATGTATATATATGTATATATATATATATATATATATATATATATATATATATATATATATATATGGAAAAATTATCTCAAATAATTCCACCTTTTCGCGTTCTTTCAAAAATAATTCCACTTTTCATTGTCACCGGAAATAATCCCACTTTTTCGCATGTGTGCGAGTTTTGGGTCACCGTTAAAAAACTAACGGCCACTTAACGGAAGTTTTTGAAAATGCCTGTTTTTTGCAAATAAATGAAAGGTGAGATTATTTTAGAAAAATTTACTTTTTACTTTTTTATTTTTGAATTTAAAATTACTATTTTTAAAAATATAACTATACACTCTTGTTAGAGATTTGTCTAACGATTAACAAATTTTGTTAATTGTTTTGGGAAAATATAGTATTGAATTATCAAAAATAGTTCAGAGTATCGATTAAGAAAGAAATTACAATAAAAAAAATTGTAGTGATTTACTTCCTCCGTTCTCAAAAACACTTCCTCTTTCATTTTTTCCACTTCCAACAAAACATTTCCCTTTTCTACTAAAAAACCACTTTTACCCTTACTTTTTCATACCCTACCTATCACATCATACTTTTTCTCTAATAATCTATCCATCACATCTTACTTTTACCCATCACATCATGGGCAAAATTAGAAATCAACTATAATTTAACACTTCCTTATTTTTGCCCCCAAATCAAATGGGAAGAGTTCTTCCAAACGGAGGGAGTATAAAATTTATGGGTTCTGTTTCGGAGAAAAAAACAGATTATAGTAAATACAGATTACAAAAAAAACAAATAATTTGAAGTGTAGCTCAAGAAAAATACAGTAAATGCAACTTACAAAAATGTACTCCTCCGTTGTCAAAAACACTTCCTCTTTCATTTTTTTCCTTCCAACAAAACACTTCCACTTTCTATTAAAAAACCACTTTTACCCTTACTTTTTCATACCCTAGCTATCACATCAAGGGCAAAATTGGAAGTCAACTACAATTTAATACTTCCTTATTTTTACACAAAGTCAAAAAAGGAACACTTTTTCCAAACAGAGGGAGTAGTTAGTTATGAAGTTAATAAATTAGCTCTATTGTGTAGAATAATTTATTTTCTGATTATTACCATATTATTGGTTATTGAAAAAAACAATTAGTTTCACTCTAAAAACACTTAAATTTGGTATTTTTTCCAAAAAAATAAAATAAAAATACATTTAAAGAAATTAAAAAATGAAAAAGGGAGAATTTACCTAAAATAATCCCATCTTTCATTTATTTGCGAAAAACGGGCATTTTTCAAAATTTCTGTTAAGTGACCGTTAGTTTTTTAACGGCGACCCAAAACTCGCACACATGCGGGAAGGTGGTATTATTTCTGGTGAGAGTAAAAAGTAGGATTATTTTTGAAAGAGCACTAAAAGGTGGGATTATTTGAGATAATTTTTCCTATATATATATATATATATATATATATATATATATATATATATATATTATATATATATATATATATATATATATATATATATATATATATATATATATATATATATATATATATATATATAATATATATATATATATATATATATATATATATATATATATACCAAAAGTAGAATAAAAATGAATGATGCTCATATTTGCTCTCAACATGTGTGTGTGTGTGTTTAATGCAAATTTAACAAAGAATTCCGCCCTTTTAAAATGGGTTCAAGTTAATTAAAAGGAGTGATAGATTATAGATATGTTAGTGGTCAACATCTTCAAAAATCAAACTCTTTGAATTCCCAGGGTACAATTCAAGGCCATGATATGGTGGAACTTGAAAAAATAATAATTAAGGATATGTATGTATATTGGCATTTAATTAATTGAGTCACCTAGCCTATTATAGAAAGAAAAAACATTGGTACCTAATCTGAGAAGGATAAAACATTATATAGAAAAAATCGGTTAAACAGTCCCCAGAGAAAAAGTAAAATGAACTTTAATCACAGATTAGTACTTAACCTATTATAGAATTCTAGGAATGAGTACGTATTTATTTGCAAATACCAAAGATGAAAAATTAATCGTACCTGTCATTGATTCTAGTTATGTTAAAAATTGATATGATTTATTTTATATATATTCGAGATTCTACTCGAAAACATTGGATTTAATTTTGAACAAAGATTTTAAAAAGGTATACTTGTTTGATAAAATTTTCATACTACTTATTCCGTATTATTGTTGTATACTACGTATATCTTAAAATTACTTAAAATTCAAAAAAAAAACTTCATATTATACTAACTTTATCAAAATCTTGTTAGTTTTTAATTCAAAATGCATATTATAATGGAAATTAAGAAAAAATAACTTAATGAACATGCCTTCCGAGTATAAATCCCTATTAATTCGAACTCGACCTAACCGACATCATATTGGCTCTACCACAAATCTCCTCATTTTCTTCTTCATCTTGATTATTATTAGTGAATGTGGAATCCTAGCTAACAAAAACTAGACACAAATTCAATATTCACTATAACTTCTCAACTGCATTTTCAGTCAACAATTCAATAAGTACTTAACATATCCAACCAAACATGCCCTAATAAGTCTCCCCGCCAGCCATGCACGCATGCATCTCTCCCCCATTCTCTCACACGTACGTCCAGCCAGAAGCAAATGTTTTTTTTTACCCTAAAAAAAAGGCAAAGATTTTACACGAAGTCCATAACAATTTGTAATTTTGACTTGAGAATTAATTAATTGCAGCCATGCAAAGCATATATATATATATATATATATATATATATATATATATATATATATTATATATATATATATATATATATATATATATATATATATATATATATATATATATATATATATATATATAATATATATATATATATATATATATATATATATATATATATATATATATATATATATATATATATATATATATATATATATATATATATATATATATATATATGATATGCCGGGGTGTGTGGGATTACAAATTAAATGCAAGAGATCATATCATATTCATATACATACTCCCGCTGTTTAAAGTCAAAATTGATAAATTTTGATCATTAGTTAAATAAAAATTATAATATATACTATCACATATTTGATAAAAGAATAATTTTATTGGATTCATCGTGTAAAATATTTTTAAATATTTGTTTTATATATCTAATTAATATACCATGTAATTTTTATTTTTATTTAGTTATATAGGTAAAATGTTGATCATGGTTGACTAGAAAAACTCAAAACTGAAAAAACACTCTGGGACGGAGAGGATATCATATGGTCAAGAGTGGTATAAATGAATGAAAATAATAAAAAGAAAAACATATTGTCAAATTAGTTGGATGAGAGCATAACTGGTGATGACCATCACATTTAATTTAAGAGATGCACTCCGTAAGCATTAAGTATTTAATACTCCATTTATCCCTAATTAATTATTTACCGAGTACTCTCAAAACAAAAAATTATGTATTTTAATTTTTAGAATATTTGAGGATAGTTGATCGTAAACCGAAACGACACAAATTAAAAAAATAGGGCGAAGGGGTCCAAAAAGGAAAATTTTAATTAGAACTTGAAATGAATAAAAAATGAAATTTTTGGGCATTTTATCATATACTCACTTCGTCCTCAATTTGTAATCAAATTGAGGTTTACGAATTACGAGAAAAAATTTCTTACTTTTAAAATCATTTTATTTATAAATTGGTATATCAATAAGAAATAAAATTCAAATATTAAAAAATTACGTCAAAAGTTCTACACAACAATAAGTGAAAAAAATATTTTATTTTATTAAATATTTAATGAAATCGTGTAAATGAACAAAATGTATTGAGAGGAGAGAACAAAATTGTAATCAAAATGGGGAGGAAGGAGTATTTTTTATTCATTATAAGAAATGAATAATTAATTAGGAACAAACAAAAACAAGAAAATGGCTAATTTTTTTACTTTTAAAATTAAAAATATAATGGAGAATGTAAGGAGGTGTTTGTTTTTCTGCCAGAAGACCTTCTGGCGTTTTTTGTCTGCGCCGCGCAGACGCGCGCAGATGATGGGCTCTGCAGATTGTTTGCTTTTTGGAAGACATTTCACTCAAAAAGGTCTTCATGTCATCTACTTGGAGAAGACATTAACCAATGTCTTCTAACATCTTCTCCTTTTTTTTTCTACTTCTCTTTACCACCACAACTGTCCACTGCCACCGTCCACCACTACCACCGTCCACCTTCACCGTCACCGTCCATCACCATCGTCGTCCACCACCACCACCGCCACCATCCACCGCCACCACCACCACCGTCCACCACCACTGCCGTCAACGTCCACCACCACCCTCCACCACCACCACAATCGTCCATACACCACCACCGTACACTACCACCATTAATTTATATAGCAGTCTACAGGCATTAAAAAAATAAATAATCTTCTTCTTGCAGATCGCAGACCTTCGGTCCACCACTTCTCTTGCAGATGTCTACAATTGTGGTCCGCAGACCGCAGACCTTTTCCTGCAGAAAAAACAAACACCCCTAAATCTTCTTCAGTGTGCTTTTGATTTGGGCACTTTATTAATTTGTGGTCGCAATACTTGACCCTTTTGGCACACACTTTTTCAAATCTATTGTTGACCTTAATTTTCTTTTTTTTAAATAATAAATAAATAAATAAATAAGTAATTCTCTGTATTACTTTCCTCGAAGCATATTAATAAAATTAGTTATTTATGAATTATGATTACTTAAATATAAACTTGGGAGGCTTGTCTTTTTCAATTACCATCATCTCATTTTCAAATTTTTATTTATTTTTGTGTATTAATTCGGTTTGTAATACGGAGTATGTACCAATACCTTTATTCATTTGCTCAATTCTTCAATTTGTAATTTTTATTCCAAAACTAATGTTCTAGTTTAATTTGTATGATTGTTTTGACCACAAATTATAAATAATTTCTTGCCATATTGCACTCATAGATTCTTACTAAACACTATTCACATGGTTTTTGAGCGGTGGTCTTATTTATACACTCCATTTTGGGCCGGTACATCACTTAATTACATTTGTTCTATTCCTATAATACATCACTTTCTTGCCAGCCCCATTTGACTGTGCCCAAGGACGGGTCGCCCTTTAATAACGTTCCCCCGCTCTGGTCGAGCACCTCCGGTTTGCCTAGGGGTTGACTCGCCGACCAGACATGAGATGTTGAGGGGGCCTGGTAGGCCGAGCTTGGCACCGATCCGATTGATTGGGTGGAGCTGGGGGGGGGGGGGGGGCAAGGCACAAGCCCAACACTACAAAAGTCAGACCGAGGGGGATATAAATGGGCCGAGTGTGGCGGTTCCTTGTGATGGCCGAGCTAATAATCCTTAGGCCTAGCTAGGGGTACGAGTCCATATCTCCATGACTCGATCGCCATTCACGTCATAAAATAATATATTTTTGTCACCTTTTGTTTTGTATAACTTCTCGGGTCTTTTTTATCAATATAAATTTTGTTTTTAAACTTTATACCCGCATTCATATAAATTGAATTGAAATCTCATAACACACAATGCGAAGATTTACGGAGAACAGATGAAAGATAATTTTAAATGAATACATGTTATAAAAAATATGATATATCAAAATTAATTCTTATAATAAACACAACTATATGTTTTTTTTACTTCGTTTAATTTTATAAAAAACAAATTGGAGTCATAATTTTAATACGGACTGTATTAATATAATCAGTTTGTAAATTTCCGTAAAATATGCTCCTCACGCTGGGTAGGCTAGTTCTAAGAAGTCAACGACCTGGGCTCGGCCCAACAGTTCCAAATTCCAATACATGTCGAGGTTCGGCCCAACAACTCATGGCGCCAATGGAGAAAATAGGTCGGTCAGTGGGACTTATGGTGCATGACACGTCACTGATTACCTCATTCGCGGGTGAAATAGGTTACATAAGTAAAATAATAATAATTAATCCCATTAATACAATATTATTTTCAAATTTCATCTTTAGTTTATAATAAGTTAGAATAGATAAGTCATAATTAAAAAGAATATTAGAATTATCTATTTGTAGGATGCTCATTTCTTATCTTTGAAAAGTTTTATGGAATGGGTAAAATATTAAACATATTTCGATTTTCTTAAAAAAATAGTGTGTATGTTTCACAATAAAAGATATTCAAACGTAGGTCATGTTCTATTTAAATTTTTATTATTATTTATTTCTTTTTCTTATTGGAATAAATTCAGATCAAACCAGATCAAATTAGATCAGAAATAGGTTTAAATATAACTACATTCAAATTAGATTAGATCATAACTTATTTTAATCAGATCAAAATCATTCACATTAGGTGCAGAGAAATGGCCTTAGTGTAGCAGAGTAATTCTTTATCTAACGACTTATAAGTATTATACTCCATCTGTTCCACAAAACTCTTCTTCTTTCGTTTTTTTTTGAATTCTCTAAAACACTTCCACTTTCTATTAAAAACCCACTTCTACCCTTACTTTTTCATACCCTACCTATCACATCATACTTTTTCTCTAATAACCAAACTATCACATCTTAGTTTTACCCATCACATCAGGGGCAAAATTGGAAAGTCAACCAAAATTACACTTTCCTTATTTTTGGCCAAAGTCAAAAGTGGAAGGGTTTAAAGGAACGGAGGAAGTAGTATTTAAAAAGATAATCTCATCCTAGGGTCGTTCGATAGTTGTTCTGAACAATAATTTAGAATGAAATGAAAAGAGATTTAATTTAAGAAATCTCCTTGGATAGGAGTGAAAAAATTTGAAAAAATCAAAATAGAAGTCCTATGGTTTTAAGGACCAAAATAGGAGTATAATGAAAGCATGATGTAAAAGTACGTGTTGACAGTGTTATGAAAAAGTGATGACAGTACGTCGGTCATCTGCAATGGCACCCCAGTGGCCAGCGGCGATAGATGACAATGTGGCAATTACAATGTGACAATATAGTGAATGTGACAATGTAACAGTGAAAGTATGAACTTTTATTTTGGTCTTAAAAAGCATATGACTTCTGCTTTGATATTTTTATAGTTTTTACTCCTACCCGCAGAGTTCTCTCTTTTAATTTTAGATTAATCAAAAGAGAGTACGGTATATCTTTGGTATACATAAGAATCTTATATGGAGTACTACTATAATAAGATTTTTTTATTTTTATTGAAATCAGACCGGATCAATTAAACTGGATCAGAAACATGTTTAAATATAACTGCACTTAAATCAAAACATATTCTAATTAAATTAGAATCAATGAGATCGTGTGAAGAGATTACTCATTTTTGTGTGTGATTGTTGATCAACTAAATTAGGGCCTCACTTGGCATCAATTTAGAGATTAGCGTTAGTGCTTAGAAAAATCTATATGACGGTAGCTTTAAGCATTTACATTTTCAAAACTAATCTAGACCATTAAAACTATATCCAAAACACTAAGGGGCTGTTTGTTTCACTCTCTTAATGATTCAGATGTCTAAATAGGTCAGCATTTAATGGTTCAGACTGTTTGTTTCAGCCTCTTAATGGTTCAGATGTCTGAATGGTTAAGAGATTTGCCTCTGAATGGTTAAGTATTATACAGAGTCTGAATAGTTAAGACCTCTTATCTGAATTGATCAGACATTTGCCTCTGAATAGTTAAGCAATATACTAGTTCTTAATGGTTCAGACTTCTTACTGGTTCAGCACTTAATGATTCAGACCTCTTACTGATTCTGCACTTACCGATTCAGAAGTTGCCAAACAGCCCCTAACACTAATTAATAAAAACGTTGTTTTCAACCAAGGGCAGCCAATGGAAAGCTTGTAGGAGGGAGGGGTAGGGCAGGGCCGTGATTGGTAGGGACACCCCTTGGAAGAAAAGCCACAACTGAAAGAGCTGTCTTTCAATTATTGGGCTTCCCCTTCGCCAAAAGGACCGTGTATGTATGCATGCCAGGGCCCTCCTATCATTTTCAATTGAATCATGCTACAAGGGATTAAATTTTATGTACACCAAAATTTATATTCCAACTTTTAAATTAGATATGTACAATTCTTTTGTATCATTATGACTCAAGTGTCACTCAATTCACATTTGCACAAAATATTAGTGCAAAATTTTTTAATCGCCTCAAAGTGAATTATCGAAATGCTAATACATATATTTGATGTGTACTTTGGAGTAAACTCTTTAGATAATCTAGGAGTGTTTTAATGGCACATACATAAAACAATTATGTTTGGTGCATTCCAAAATGGGCAATGCTAGGGGTACACCAACATGGGGTACCCCAAGTGTACACCAAGCCAACACAGACACACACAGACACAAAATGTCTGTGCAACACAGACACTTTGTGTCTGTGTGTGTCTGTGTTGGCTTTGGTGTACACTTGGGGTACCCCATGTTGGTGTACCCCTAGCTTAATTCTTCCAAAATTTATGCTTTGGGCCACATGCTTATCTCTTTTTATCATTTAATATTCAGGATCGTGAAAAATACAGCGGGTTTGAGTTCTCCTACTTTGTCATTGTTCAAAGTTAAAAAACAACGTCAAAAGTTTTACAAAACGAGAGGTGACAAAAATATTTTATTTTATCTAATACTCAATGAAAACGCTACAAATAAACAAAAGTAATTGTAAAAGAAAGAGAAAAGATTACTATAATTTATTTTGAGACAGAGAAAGTAAATACGATAAACAAAATATTAGTGAAATAGTATTATGTGATATGTAGGATATGAATTAATAGGAGTAAAAGTGAGTTTTTTCCATAAGTCAAAATTGGAAGGTCATCTATAAATATATATACTCTTTATTTTTTCATTAGTCAAAATTGAAACTATTTTGGTGAAGATAGAGAGTTTAAAATTAAATGGTGAAAGTTATCTACTGATTCTACTCCATAAAATTATTTCAAGAAATTAAATTAAACAAATTTTTCATTTTTTATTGGATAATTAAAAAAATAAAAGAACTTGTACCTTTTTTTAAGACATGTGCCCAGAGTGGTACGGAATATTTTTTTAATGCATTATTTGTAAAAAGAAAAGTCGAAATCCATAATAAAAAAAAGTCTGATACAAAATCAGAATGAGAAAAATGTTAGATTCACTAACTAAAACATCACAAATTAATAAACTTGTTATTTTTGGATCAAACCAAAAGAAAATTATTATGGTGTCATATAGTTAAAAAGTTAAAATGTTCAATATAAAAAATATTCTCTATGTCTCAAAATATTTTACGTCAACATTTTATAATACAAGATGTGACAAAAATATTTTATTTTATTAAATAATCAATTAAAACGCAAAAACAATTAAAAAAAATTCGTGACTTTTGAGTGATAATTTTTTTAACGGCTGGAGTATATAAATTTTATGATCTTTTTATTTCCGATTGTTCTATTTTTCATAAAAATTAAACTTAATCATAGACAAAACAAATCATGTCATATCATAAATTATAATTAGACATTTGGACATGTGAGTACCAAAACGTAAAATAACAATGTACTCCATAGTCAATAATAACGTACGGTTTACTCCATCCGTCCTATAATGATCTTCCCATAGCATTATTCTAACGTCACGGGAATTTATGTTTATTTGTATTTTTTCATTACCTATATGATAAAATAAAATATTCTTGTCACCACTTGTTTTGTTGAACTTTTGGTGTAGTTTTTAAATATGTATGTTTTATTTTTTATTTCTATACCAATATTTAAATAAAATAGATTGAAAAAACTTGGGATTTTTCTTCGTTTTGCGAACCGGGAAGATCATTATAGGACGGAGGGAGTATGTATCTACTCCGAACATGTAGCCCAAATTCCAAATACTAAAAACCAATATTACCTCTATTCCACTACAAAGTATTTGTGGACTAAAATGCTAACAAAAGGCCACATTTGTAGCATATGTTTGTAGTAGACGAGAGTGTGATTCACAAACGACACATCAAGAGCGGCTTCTAGAGTTATGTATGACAAAAAAGATACTCCGTATATGATTATAGTCAAATTAAACTTTTAGCCTTCAAATTAAAACCAACATGATTGAAAATAAAAAAAAGAACTATTTTAGAAAGGTCCAATAAAAGGACTAAAAGCGTCTGTTATAAAAGGAATAACTAAATAACTTATTCAAAATAAAACACAAAGAATTGCAATGTGTTTTAACACATTCAAAAGATATGTATCAAAGATACATGAAATACAGGGAGATAAATTTTTTTAAAAACTTATCTGTGGTAGGGTTCGGGTCGGCTGGTCAAATATAATGACCAAAACCCATCCCAACAAAGGTCGGGTGCAATTTAAAATTTTCAAGTCAGGTTCGAATATTTAAGTTTTCGATCGATTCAGATGCTATAATCTCCCGTCAGATTGGTAGAAGTCAAATTCAGGTAGAATTGTTCGGTGAAAATTGAAGTGAATGTGAAACATTCACTCATCAATGTTCATTTCGTGGATGAGTAATGCACAAACTGTACCAAAGTCACCACTTTTCTCAAGCTGCTATATAGATTTCTTTTTTTGAGAAAATAAAGAAATTACAAATTTAATTTTTAGACAATTCAAAAAAAAACAATATTAAGGTGAATAAATGAGCAACAAGGGAAGTCTCAGTCAGTGCACGCCCACACCCAAAATCCAGCTAATGTGACTTTAATTACACTACTTAATTAGTGCAGTGCATGTGTGGGTGTGTGTGTGTGATTCAAGACATTTTGACATTAACATTTCAAATGCATTTATATAAAAGATGAATATTGTATTTCTTCCACCATAAATGACATGAGCTTTTACTTGCTGTCATTGATTTTTTCAATTTGTTTTTTAAATATTAATTTTATCAAAATAAAACTAAAATATGAAACTTAAATCGACTTGATGAGATTATCATCTTTATGAGATAATCGTCTTTATGTGTAACAACTTGTGATTGATCAGCGTTTACGTTTGAAGTTTGAACATAATACTCTCTCTATCACGGAATACTCACTTGCTAGAGTCACAAACATAACATTTATAAAATTCACAAACTTATCATTTGTGTAAAGTAATGGATTGGAATAGTGGTCTCAACTAATTAAAAAATAAAAGCTAAAATACACAAATGGTAATTTGTGCGTTTTGTGAGTGTTTTGTTTGTGATTCTAGCATTACCCATTAAATGAACATTTCTATAAAAACTTTTAACTGAAATCTTATTAGGAGACAAATAAAAATAAATTTGTAGTTTTTTAGATGGAGAGATGGTAACGATAGTATTTAGTTTTAATAAGCTCTGATTTTTAGTTAGCTTGCACTCGATCTCCCTGTCTCAAAACAATCTTTTCATTTTTGTTTATGATATTTGATCAAAATTATTTAAATATTTATATATATAAGTATATATAAAATATAAAGTATATATTAAAAATTACATAATAAATTTAATAACGAATGATGACTACCTAACAATTTTCTTTTATTAAATAATGAATAAAATGCATAAAGGAAAACATATAATTTGATTTTGAAACAATAAATGAGAAGATAATATTTCAATAAATAAATAAAAATAAATGAAAAGATAAAAAAATGGACAGGTTGAATATATATAATATAGAGTATTAAGACACTACATATTTGAGGTTATAATGGTTTGCTTGTCAATAGATTATAGTAATGTCAATTACAAAGGTTGTTATCAAATAATCCTTTGAGGATGGACAAATATATGCAACAAAAAAATAGTGTACCCCTATAATTAAGATTAGTAAAGCAAAAGTTTTAATATATGTACTTCATTATCAATAATTGCTCCGTTTAATTAATCAATCAATTAATTAATTGAACATATTATTGATGATTTGATGTGCCACTTAAAATATTATATTACTCACTAATAATCTGGATTAGGACATAAAAATCTGTTGTGGATCATTAACCCATTCAATAACTAACTGTTCGTTCGTCCTAAATCAAAAGTTTCCTTTAAAAATTAGACCAAAAGGGAACTTTAGTCACACCATTAGTGTCTTACCAATTAATCCAAAAAGTTGAAAAGAATGTTACAAAAAAAATTACGTACCGTCCTTATAAACCTTTTCACATTTGGATCTTCTAGGTGAGTTGATTATTAATTACTCCATAATTAATTAAGATGATATTATAATTTTAAAATTTTATTGATTTGTGTCATGGGTTTAATTGCTTATCAACATAAAATATTCGGATTAAATAATAAAAATAGTAGAGTATAAAATTTATCTCGATCCATTGCAAGTTTAAATATTTGATTTAATTGATTCATTGACACTTACAACTAACTAAAAATATAGAGTGCCAATTAAAGTTATTGTAGGTCTTAAACTAATCTTATTACAAATCCATCTCTCTAATTAAGATCGAAGAGGGGGAGGGGCGGGGAAGCGTTGTAATTCTTCTAAAGGTTGAAGAACATGAAAGGGCCCAATAACACCTACTCTCTATTTAAATAGTCCATCCGTCCATAAAAGATTGTCACTGTTTAATTTTTTTTATTCAAATTATAGTATCCTTTGACTAGGATAATATAAAAAGTATATTTAGTTATAATATGAATGTAGTAAAATTGAGTTTATTTTAAAATATAGTTTTGAAATTTAAATTTTTTATAGTATTTAAATATTTTTAGTTATATTTAATTTGTAGTCAAAGAGTGTCATAGTTAGACCAAAAGAGTCAAACTGTTGCAAACTTTTAAGGACAAAAGGAGTAAATCGGTAAAAAAAAATTATTTGAGCCTAATTTAACATTAAACGACCCTCTGCCCGCAGCCTCCCATATCCCACCCATGCCCCCTATAGATCGCCGATTTGGCATTGCCAAATCGGTGATCCATGGGGGGTTCTAGAGTGGGGTGCAAGAGGAGTTTAGGATGAAGGGTTTAATTGTTTAAGGATGAGTTAGATGAGATAAGAATTATCAATTTTATTAAGGAAAGATCATAGATGTTCTTAATCATTCTAAGGTCACTTTAGCTCAAGTCAAAGACCTATTGTGTAAATATAATTAAAACACGAGTTTTGTATTAAAATTAAACTTCACATTTGTGGGGGGCTTACAGCGGGGTTAGGGTGCAGGGGTGGGGGTTTAGAGGGTGGGTTAGGGGAGTAGGAACCGTCAATTTTACGAACGGGGCACCGGAGATATCCAAAAACGCAGTGATACCGCTAGTGGCATCATTTTTCGGTGTCACTAGAACCCCACCGTGGACAAATAATCACAAAACAACAATTTACGAATTTTTTTATGGATTAAGCTATGTGTACCCCAATTTGTACCATGCAGGTTTGCACCAACATTTTGTGTTGGTGTAAAACTAATTTTTGTAAACACACCAACATTTGCGTCCGTGTAAATTTTTGTTAACGCACCAACACTTGTGCACCAACATTTGTGTCCGTGTAACTTTTTGTTAACGCACCAACACTTGTGTCGGTGTAAACCATCAAAATGTTTGTGCAAAACTGTGGTGTACAAGTGAGGTACATTTTTTAGTATAAGCGTAGCATGGTCCATTTTTAATTTATGATTTAATAACAAAGATAAAATCACCAAATAGGAAAAAAAGAAAATGAAGGGCTTTAAAAAGAAAGAAATGGCAGAAAAAGAAAGTAATCACAGATCTGGATACAGTCTGGCGTTTCTTGAATTCATTTTCCCCTTTCACTGAAAAAAGGTTTGAAACACAAAAACAAAAAGGCACACATCATTCACAGAGTCTTCACGGAAGACTTTTTTTTATTTCCAGAGATCTTTTAGAAAAGAGAAGAGTGTGAAAGAGAGTCAACCCCCAAAACCTTTTCCCTGAGCTTTTTTGGTTTCATGTATATGTAAGGCTTCGATGTGTCCACATGTTATCCCTTCCCCCATATCTTCTTCTTCTTCTTCCTTCTTCAACCTTTTTCTTTCTTTCTGCATTTCTTCCCCATTTTTTTAATGGATTGATGAGTAAAGAGAGCTCGATTTTTACAGTGAGGAGAGAAATTTACAGAAATTAAAGAAAAGTTTGAGAGGTAGCTGAGACATTTGGATTTGTCCTCGTGTCTCCTCTCCCTCTCTATATTTTTCTCCCCATTAATTCTTTTTTTTCTTCCAGAGATTATATTATTTTGAAGAGAGGAAAAAGAAAGATTTCTTTTTCATAAAGTAGAGAGATAAAGATTTGATCTTTGAGCGGAAATTATTAATTTACTCACTCGAAGAGTCAAAGGGTAAACGAAAAAGAGAGAGATATATAGGTTGTTTTGATGAATTTCGGAGGGTTCCTTGATAATAGCTTCGCCGGTGGGTTCGGCGGCGGCGGCGGTGGCGGAGGGTCTTTGGACGGTGGCCCGATGGGTCATTCTTGCCTTGTACCTCAGTCTCTTGCAAAGTCCATGTTCAACACCTCTGGCCTCTCTCTCGGCCTTGTACATCTTCTCTCTCCCTTTTTCTCTCTCTATCACTAGAATTAACGAAATGGAGATGAAAAAGTGGGCTAAAGATTGTGTTTTTTTTGTGGGTGTGGGTTTTGGGCAGCAAACGGAAATCGAGGGTCAAGGAGAGGTGTCGAGGATTGGGGAGAGCAACAATGACGGCGGAAGCGCCGGCGCCGGCGGTCACAACAGTCTTGGGAGAAGAAGCAGAGAAGAAGAGCCGGAGAGCAGATCTGGCAGTGACAACTTGGAAGGTGGCTCCGGCGACGATCAAGACGCCGCCGACGACAAGCCTCCGAGGAAAAAAAGATACCACCGACACACTCCTCAGCAAATTCAAGAACTTGAAGCGTAAAAAAAAACTCTTTTTTTGAAAAAAAAATCATTTTTTACAATCTGCATTCCACCTTAGATCTTGTTCTGATCTTACATTTCTTTATTTTTTTTCCTCAAATAAATGACAAATATGTTTCAAATTTCTAGTTTGTTCAAGGAGTGTCCTCATCCAGATGAGAAACAAAGGCTGGAGCTAAGCAAAAGGCTTTCTTTGGACATCAGGCAGGTTAAATTTTGGTTCCAAAATCGCAGAACTCAAATGAAGGTAACAATGGCGATAGTGATTCCTATAAAGATTCGATCTTTTTAAGGTTTTCTTCATGAATTTTGTAAATTTAGGTCCTACCAAGCTTCATCTTGGTGGGTTTTTGGGTTTTGGTACTGATCAAAGTGTTAAATTGGTCTGATTGGATGTAATCTTGAACCAGACTCAACTAGAACGCCACGAGAACGCGTTGCTCAGACAAGAGAACGACAAGCTGAGGGCGGAGAACATGGCGATTCGAGAGGCGTTGAGGAACCCGATTTGCAATAACTGTGGGGCCCCGGCGATGATTGGAGAAATCTCCATGGAAGAGCAACACCTTCGGATCGAAAATGTCCGACTAAAGGACGAGCTCGACCGCGTCTGTGCCCTTGCGGGGAAGTTCCTAGGCCGTCCCATTTCGTCGTTGAACTCTTCCATGGGACCCCCTCAAATGTTGCCGAGCTCCAGCCTGGAGCTCGGAGTGGGGAGCAACAACGGCTTCGGAGAGATGGGCGCGGTCCCCACCGCGCCCGACTTCGGGCCCACAATACCTCCGCCCATGTCGCAGCCGAACAGGCATGGCAACGGGGGCGGGGTGGTGGGGATCGAGAAGTCGTTGGAGCGGTCCATGTACTTGGAGCTCGCGTTGAGTGCCATGGATGAGTTGGTCAAGCTGGCTCAAGTGGATGAGCCATTGTGGGTGAGGAGCTTTGAAGAAGGGAGAATGGTCCTTAACCAAGAAGAATATGTGAAGACCTTTAGCCCTTGCATTGGGTTGAGACCTAATGGTTTTGTGTCTGAGGCTTCTAGGGAAACTGGGATGGTGATTATGGACAGTTTGGCTATTGTTGATACACTCATGGATTCTGTGAGTAAAAATGGGAACCCATTTCTTATATTTCTATTATTATATTATCATCACTATTATCATTAATTAGAGATTCATATCTTTACTAATCTTTGTTTTGTAGGTCAAGTGGGGTGAAATGTTCCCATGTCTTGTGGCTAGAACTACAACAACAGATGTGATTTCAAATGGCATGGGTGGAACTAGGAATGGTGCACTTCATCTGGTAAATGCCCTTTTTTAGTTTTTCTTCATAAACAATGTACTATATGTTCTAGGGTATACAACAACATCAACAACAAACCGAGTAAAATCCCATACCATACTACATGATATTTCTCAAAAGATTGGCATGTTTTGAGCAATTTTTTGCAAACCGGGATATCTTTGCCTAATACACCGTGAACCGTGGGAATGGTTCTTGGACCGTTTCCGCCTATTCAATACGTGGTTCTAAAAATCTCGGCCTAGCTTTGCTCGGGTCCCCACCCTATGACTCGGGGCACTCCTATCCCGGAGTATATTTCTATTTTGCCCCCCCCCCCCAAGGAACCGTCTACCCCTCCTTACATTGAGTACGAAGTAAGGGTAAGGTCTGTGTACACATTGTTTTTTAGGACACTAGTCCTTGTAACATGATGATGATGAACATTATTATTATATGGCAGATGCATGCGGAGCTCCAAGTATTGACGCCGTTAGTTCCGGTGAGGGAGGTGAGTTTTCTCCGGTTCTGTAAGCAGCATGCCGACGGGGTGTGGGCCGTGGTGGACGTGTCGATAGACACCATCCGTGAAACTTGCAGCTCGCCGGTGTTTCCCGCCTGCAGGAGGCTCCCTTCTGGCTGTGTTGTGCAAGATATGCCCAATGGCTACTCCAAAGTAAAAATCTCTTTTTCTTCTCTTCACACTTTTTTTTTTAAAATTTTTACAAAACTTCAGTTATTTTCTGCTGCACATTTCTTATCACCTCACATGCATTATCTTATTACCTTTTTGTTCTTATTTAATGTGTTTTGTTGATATGACTTCCCTAAATTATTTGATCAATATATATGGACCACTGGTTCAATTTCCCATCCACCTTTTGTTACAAGTTTGGTTGTATGAGAAAAATATGATTTGAAAAAGTAAAGATTTGGGTCGGAATCTTCAATGTTGGTAACACATAAACAATGAATTTGCTGTATATGAAAATCCCAGTCTCTGATAATAATAACAACAATTGGCCTATCTAAATCAGCCTACCCTATTGGCTGTATTATAATCTGCCCAAATTTGTATTTATGTGGGTTTAAGGACCCCCTTTATGTCCTTATCTCATGATCAATGGACACCACTTAAGTCAACCCCCCCCCCCCCCCAAGGCCCTGCCTACTTTCCACCCCCATCAGATTTTTTTTGTGATTTTCCTTTTTTGACCTCTCCTCTAGTTTCTTGAGCTATCTATGTCTAGCTACTCTCATTCGTTTTCCCTTTTTTTAATATTGTATATACTGGAATTTGGCTATGAACCCTTGAATAAGAATTGACATTGTTATGCATGTGGTGGGGCAGGTGACATGGGTTGAACATGCAGAATATGACGAGAGTTCAGTTCACCAGCTCTACCGTCCCATGGTCGGCGCCGGGATGGGCTTCGGAGCCCCGCGGTGGCTCGCGACTCTCCAACGACAATGCGAGTGCCTCGCCATCCTCATGTCCTCCTCCCTCCCCACTAGGGACCACACGGGTACGCAAACCTAATAACCATTGCAATTGTATCAGAATGTAAGAATCTTTCCTCAACCCACACCACGGATCATAAGCTTGAGGTTTTGGTCTAGTTAACATAGTACTCTCCGCCCTCCTAAGATGTTCCCGTTTTGACTTTTTAGGATTTTTAAGGAGAATCGAAAAAAAAGTGAAAGTTTACCAAAATACCCTTAATAAAAATGGACGGGTCATATTAAATGAGACCGTTGAAGTGTAATAAATAAAATAAGTATGATTAGTTATGATATTTTAAATGTTAAAAGGTAATGGGAAGATGAATGAGGAATAGATAAAAAAGGGCTAAATTAACTATCCCTTTGAGGCTTAGAAGAACCATATATATATATAAGCTAAGTTTGAGCTTTTTGGTTGAGTTTGTTTCTTAGTGCAATTTTTTTTCCTGCAATATGATACAGGGATCACTCCGAGCGGGCGGAGGAGCATGCTGAAGCTAGCGCAACGGATGACGAATAACTTTTGCGCGGGTGTGTGCGCGTCCACGGTCCACAAGTGGAAGAAGCTTTGCGCGGGGAACGTGGACGAAGACGTTAGGGTTATGACGAGGAAGAGCATGGACGACCCCGGGGAGCCGCACGGTATCGTTCTGAGCGCCGCGACCTCGGTGTGGCTCCCGATATCCCCGGGACGCCTCTTCAATTTCCTGCGCGACGAGCGGATGAGGAGCGAGTGGGACATCCTCTCCAATGGCGGTCCCATGCAGGAGATGGCCCACATTGCCAAGGGACAAGATCACGGCAACTCCGTCTCCCTCCTCCGTGCCGGTGTATATATTCTTCATCTCCCTCTCTATTTTTCTTATTATTATTACATAAATATTTGCCACATATGTATTCTCGAGGCAAAATATCAAACTTTTTCAATTCATTTTATTTACATATTGGTATAGAAATAAAAAATAAAATTTACTTATCAAAAAACTACATGAAAAGTTTTTCGAAATAAGATGTGTCAAGAATATTTTATTTTATCAAATAAACATTTAAAACTTAGAAATAAACAAAAGTTCCCGCGACTGCTGAAAAAACAAATGTTGTGAATATTTTGGAATGGAGGGAGTATATAAAAAATTAAAAATTAATTTTATTATATTAACAAGCAATGTTCCCTAAAAAAAATATCTAAATTGATATTAACATTAAGTTTTCTGAGTATGAGTTTATCCTCTATTTTGTTTCTCATTTTCTTGGAATTATTTTTTTTACAAAAATAAAATTAATTGTTCCCATAATTTTTTTGCAGGCAATAAACTCGAACCAGAGTAGCATGTTGATACTCCAAGAAACATGCATAGACTCTTCCGGGTCGCTCGTCGTCTACGCTCCGGTCGACATTCCGGCGATGCATGTGGTGATGAACGGCGGAGATTCTGCCTACGTGGCATTGCTGCCATCGGGATTCGCCATCGTCCCGGACGGGCCCGGCGGCCGTGGTGGTTACCCGGAGTCCGCCGCCGCGAACGGTGGTTCTGACCATAGAGCCGCCGGCGGGGGGTCGCTCTTGACGGTGGCGTTTCAGATTCTGGTGAACAGCCTCCCGACGGCGAAGCTGACGGTGGAATCCGTCGAGACGGTCAACAGTCTCATTTCCTGCACCGTCCAAAAGATCAAAGCCGCCCTTCACCGGGAGTGTTGACCGGGCGGACGGGGAGGGGCCCACGTGAGTCCTCACGTGGAAATAATCCAACCCTTTCGTCTTTTTTCCAATTTTTTTCGTCTAACTAGGGTCGTGTTTGGTTGGCATTGGTTATTAACGCGTGTGATTTATTCATGTAGTGTGGTTTCTAGGGAACGAGTCAAGAACGAACCAAACAAACCCTTTGCGTGGCGGCACAGCCCCTCGCCGGCCGCCCTGCAACCGGGGTGTGGTTCGGGTATTGACTCGGAGAGCGTCCGTGTGGCTCAACATTAATTGAGTCGTTATTAATTAATTGATAAGTGTGAGGGGAAGAGTGTCTTTAAATTGGTCTTTTTCTAATTAAATTTCTGTAACTTCTCTTGGATGTATTTGGAAAAAACTATATATATGGAATGATAATTGTTATAAATCTGTATTGATTATTCCATGTAATTTAATGTACCTTTATTTACTAAAATATTTTATAAAACAACATTATACCCTTTTCAATCCATTTATTCTGTATTATGGAGTAGTCTTCTATCCCATTTAAAGTTGTTTGTAATGTGATGGTTTACAATGTTTGATTAAAATTGTTTTTTATGTTAATTTATTTTAAAATTGAGGTGAATTTTAAAAATACTCTCTTTGTCTGAATTTAATTAATATTCATGTTTCTTTTTTTCTTTGTCCGGATTTGATATTCTCATTTCTTATATAGATGTGTGTTAAAAATCTCTACCTATCCACCAACTTTTACTTTTAAATGTTTTGGATAAATAAATCCTATATTCAACTTTCTTTATATTGAGAATTTTTTTTAACTAAACACATTCTTTGACTTTAAGATTATCAAAGTTGTTTTACAACATTAAAAATTTATTCGAAAAGCTAACATTGTTTAGAAAAAAGTTTTCAAAACAATTAATGTGGTAGTGTTGTACGGATAGAAAAAACGGATATTTTCTTGTTGGGAAGACGGGTAATGAATGAGGGAAGAAGATTAGGTAAGACTTGAGAGAGAATCTCTCCCTAATTTGATTACAAATTTAGAGTTTTTTGTTTTTTGAATTTATTTTATTTATAAATTGAATAAGAATAAAAAATTAAATATTAAAAAATCATGTTAAAAATTTTACAAAATGAAATGTGACAAGAATATTTTATTTTATCAAATATTTAAATAAATAAAAGTTATCGAGAGAAAAAAAATTGTAATATAATTCGTGAAGGAGGGAATATAAGTAAGTATATATGGGGTTCCATTGGGGCAGTTGAGACTTAAGAGAGGTGTGTGTGTGTGTGAGGAGAGTGCATTTAATGATTGAGAGAACGGAGCAGATGCTGTTTGGACCAAACGTCCCCCATGCATTTAATGCCTTTTTTATGTTATGAATAAATTTGATCACTTTGATTTTATAAAACTGATATAATTTGATAATAATTGACATAATTAAATAACGAAAGATATATGGGAATTACAAGAGAGTAAGGAATGTAATCAATAATCTATATTATTTCTCATTATGTTAGACAATAGTTACTCCGTATAATATTACTTATGGTAGTATTGGTTATAACAGCGTTTGATTATTAATCAACTTTCTATTCTTATTCATGGTAGATGTAGTACTTTAGTGAGTTTTCATTCTTTATTTTTAGTTGTGCTAGGAGTCCATCTTATAAATATCAAATTATCATAAAGGAACTGTTATAATTTATTTTAAAAAAATAGAAATATTTTAAATCACGTGTTTTTTAAAAGATAAAAAAATGAATGTTTGATAAGAAAAAAAGAGAAAATAATATCGCCCCTATTAGAAGGCGATATAAAAAATCACTTTAAATAGAAATAAAACATAGAGAAAATACCAAAATATGAGTACTATATTTTTATTTTCAAAATAAAAATTTGCACTGTGATAATATAGCATTGTATATAAACATTTTACAATATTTTTTTATATTATTTATTGACATGATTGACATTGTAAATGCATTTTAACTTCTACTTTATGAATAAAAACATGCAACTTTTATCTTGATATACTCCGTAGTAAATACTTATGTGACAGGAGTTGGAAGAGGACGTAAAAGCCCCTCATTGTAAATGCTCGAACAACGAGTGTTGTCCGTGAAAACGTTTTTGTATGTATCCCATAATGTAACACAAATATTGGATAGTTTTTTTGTTCACAAATGCTGCACCGTTGCACTACAAATACTGTCGGTTTTATACAACAACAAAAATATCGCTCGTACGTTGACCATCTGTGTATCTTTATTTCATTTTATATTACCGCGCCTCATAATAATAATAATAATAATAATAATAATAATAATAATAATAATAATAATAATAATAATAAAAATAAAAATAAAAATAAAAATAAAAATAAAAATAAAAATAAAAATAAAAATAAGTGAAATTTGCACTAAATAAGACTAAAACATAAATCATTTCTCAATCTAAGACTTAAATTTTTTTATTCCCTAACTAGGATTTAATAATGTCTAGCGAGAGAAATAATGTTCGGTGATTATGAACATTTACTTGAATAATGACTAATGGATAATGACCAAAGGTCCTACATTGGGAAATAAAAACACATGGTCCTGTATTGAGAAAATCATTATATTTTAGTCATATTTAAGTAAATTACTGAACCCAATCGGAGAAGGAAGTTTCACATTACTTTTCGCACTAGGAACTTAGAAGATGTTAAGTGATGAAGATAAGACCAACAAGATTCACATAGACTTTTTCGCATGAATTTTTTATTTACTCCGTATTTACTAAGTATTTTAAAAAAATAATTATGCGTATCTAAGTAGCAAACAAAACTACCTCCGTCTCATTTTAAATTATATGTTTAATATTCATATCGTCAAAACTCAGAATTTAATTATTCTATTTAGCTATTTTTCGTTACGTATTTGATAAAATTATATATATATATATATATATATATATATATATATATATATATATATATATATATATATATATATATATATATATATATATATATATATATATATATATATATATATATATATATATATATATATATATATAGTAATGTCAATTCTTGTTTTGTTAAATTATTTTTGTAATTTTTAAATTCTAAATTTTTATTTCTAAATTTCAATTCAATTTTCAAAAGAATTGATTTGAAATAGAACAACTTTAGTCAAACGACATAAATACTTGTTTAGCTTGATGAAAATGGCTCCAAGGAAGAATTGTTCCTTTCTTACGGAGTATATACTTTCATTAATTATTAATAAAATAAAATAATTATGTCACATTTTAATTTGTGAAACTTTTGATGTAGTTTATAGAAACAAAGCATAAATTTATTTTAAATTTCATACTAAATTTTCCAATAATTGAAATGATAATAGGTCCAAATAAAAAAAATCCTTAAACAAAGAGAACTTAACTTAAGAACATGGAGTATTTCCCGTGCACGAATTTATTTTGTGTATACACTTGGAATAACTACCTCCGTTTGTTTCTGCCAGGTTAAATTTTCTTAGTCAACGTTTAAACATTTTTACGGAGATGTTATTCATTTTGCTGTGATAATTTTAACTAAATTCTGAATAATTTTATAGATCACTCTTATAAAATTTCATTTTGCTGGATGACATATAATAAGGGCCTGTTTGGCAATAGCTTTAGCGATTAGCGTTAGCGTTTTGGATAAAAATTTAACGGTACAGATTACTTTGAATACGCTGCCCGTAGATAGCCTTTTCAAAACGCTAATCGCTAAAGTTATTCCCAAACAGACCCTAAGTGGAGTAATAAAAAAAGTAGTGTAAGATTAGCCTTTCTTATTCTTAAATTAGGTTACTGGAATTTGGAGTTTATATAAAGTTAAAGAACAGGGTCTGGATCTTATTGATAAAGTAAATTTAATTGTAACTACACACTTAGCTTAGTTGGTCCTAAAGAAATGGTAATAGTTGCCAATTAGGAAATCATATCTCTTCGTCTCAACTTCAACCGCCTATTTCGATTTACGATGTTTGACTACATTTATTTTCTATACAATTTATTTGAGAATTGGAGTGGAATCAAAAAATCAAAAATTATATGAAACAAGAAATGACATGATTATAGTATTTTATCAAATATAGATAAGAAAAGTGAATGAAATTTAATTCTGTAAATAATAAAAAGATAATTACGTAGTAAATATGAGACAGAGAGTTTGATGGGGAAATATCTACTGCATTATAAACTCGTGGCACTCTCATGAATGGTTTCAACATTGTTCAATAAAAACAAAAAATTAAAAACCTGGTCAAATGACTAAATTTCAAACAACATACACTCTTCATAAACGTGTGAACACAAGAAATTTATCAATTCAAGACTTTCATCATACTTGTATGAATTTTAATCATCAATTAAATATAAAAAATTAAATTTTTCGACAACGCTCATGGATGTCATAATATGACACTTGGACCATGTGAGGGCCCTACGCTACTCTGTTCGACCCCAAACTGATTCCTACCATCTAAGCTCCTGCAATCTCCCTCCCGACAAGGGGGCAAGGGGTTAAAGGGCTAAGAATCATTTTGAGGTCGAACGGAACATGAAAAGCTCCAAAATGGCCCTTTGTGTCAAAATAACCCCACTCATCAATTTGTGTAACTTGGCTGGAGAAAGTCAAACTAGACATATAAAGCCATCCAATGAAGATCACATTGACAAATGTCCTATCTATTGTAGTGGAAACCTAACCTCACACACATTTTCTTTTCTTCCTTTTTTTCTCGAAAACAAAGACTAGGCTAAGATCCGTCTCTCTCAATGTATAGATTTCCTTGCGTGCTCGGGAATAAGACGGTTTTGCAGTTCGGGAGGCACGCCAGCTAGCTCTGCACGGTGTGAAGCATAGTGAAAAAATATACCAAAAAAACCAAATGGAAGTAGCTACAGAATGACGAGAACAATGTTCATCACCTTGAGGAGTAAAGTTAAAGAGGGGAGGCACGGGTTTCCCGTTTGGTAAGGACACGTTTGGCTCCCTCAAGGCATCAAAGAACGGGTGTGCACACGCCTCCAGCTGTTAGGGGTTATTTGGAGCCAAATAAGCAAGTGAAATAAGAAGAATAAGTCCAAAAAAACGACTACCAAATGAGGCCATAATTTTCGCTTACAGCTGTACAACGCAGAGATGGCGAGTATTGGAGCAGTCTCGAGATTAAATCCATTGCCTCGGTCGGCATCCTTTTATGAAAGACCTGAAAAACAAATAAACCCATTGAACAATGAAGACTTACATTTTTTATTTTTATTTTTCCTTTCCAAAATCCAAAGATTGCTAGTTGTTGTAACAAACCTTGTGAAAGGGATGAGCTTTGATATGGGGAAACTTGAACTCTGTATAGTTTGGATTCATCAACTTGATCTCCTCCCTAGTCGGCGTCCCCAAAATCTGATGAACAAAAATGTAAATAAATAAAGAGATTTTGGCAAAAATAAAATAAAAAAAATCACAAGTTTCATTGGAGAAACTTGATAGCAAACCTTGATGATTTCGACTAGCTGATCAATACTGCTTTCCCCTGGAAATAGAGGCTGCATATTAAAAGAAGTATATTTGTTAGTACTAAAAAAATACGTTATTCATGGAATCCAACGTGTCAGTGAACCATCTCAACCAAAAGCTCAAGCTTTCCCAGAAGATTTGTTTTTGCTCGAACCATACACACAGACATTAATTTTTAAACTGGGTGGGGGTAAGGTTTGAATTCGTGACCTCTGGTTCGAATGAAAGCCCTCAAAGAACCAACTCAACCAAAAGATCAAATTTTTGGTTGTAGGCCAAGGTTTTATACTCTAACAAGAGTGAGCATAAGTGTGGTAATCACCCGTCCGAGAAGTAGCTCAGCCATGACGCAACCAACAGACCACAAGTCTATAGCGGTCGTGTACTCGGTAGCCCCAAAGATCAGTTCGGGAGCTCTGTAGTAACGTGAACAGATGTATGATATATTCGGCTCACCGCGGGCCTAACACCAAATAAAATAAAGATTAATATTTTTCAAAAAAAACAACAATAACAACCCAGTAAAGTCCCACAAGTGGTGCTCAAGAAAATATAAAATGAAAAAAAACGATCATTTTCCAAGTAAATATCAATAATATCACATACCAACTTCTTTGCACTCCCAAAATCACAAAGCTTTATCGTATGACTATGGGGATTAACCTGCAAAAAATACAGAAAAAGACACAGCCTTTAATTTATATCCAATCACAGGCTTTCCAAAAGAAAGTTGGAGTAATCCCATATCAGCTAAATATGAATAGAACCTCAACTCTTTCGGGTTAGTTGGGCCAAAGATTTATTCTTGACATGAAAAAAGTAAACTTTGGATAAAAGGGATCAAGAAAATAATCTCACCAATATATTCTGGGGTTTAATATCACGGTGACACACACCGACTACACTGTGAATATAATTTAGAGCTCGACAAATCTGTAAAATAGAAGAAATACACATGATTGAAGTGCAACACTTTAAAAAAATATACTCCATCTGTTCCACAAGCACAAAAAGAGAGGTGTCATGTTGCAAAATGTAGTTTCGTAGAAGAAAAAATATCTTTTTTTTAACAAAAGGAACTCAGTTTTCATTGAAACTCATACTCCCTCCGTCCCATAAAGATAGGGACATTTTGACTAAAGTGGGAAATTAAGGGAAGGATAATTTTGTGTTGACTTTCCAAAAATACCCTTGATGTGATGGGTAAAAGTAGGATGTGATGTGTAGATTATTAGGAAAAAGGTATGATGTGATAGGTAGGATTTGAAAAAGTAAGTGGTAAAAGTGGTTTTTTAATAGAAATGGGAATGAGATTGTGGGACGCAATTTTTTTGAAACGGGAAGGACTTTATGGGCCAAAGGGAGTATAATTTTCCAACAAAAAGTGTTTCAAACAAGTTAAATTTACTTTATAAATTAATAATGTAAAAATATACTCATGTAGGATTGGGATAGGATGTGATAATTTACAAGAGTAGTAAAAATATAAACTTTGTACCTGGTACGCGTACAATTGAACGTATATGATGGGCAAATGCTGGTTAGTTCTGGTATAGTGCCTACAAACTCGGTAAATAGTTTCGGGCACATACTCCAGCACCAGGTTAAGGTACGTCTCGTTCTTCTCGGTGGTCGAGTAGAAAAAATGCCTCAGCTTAACCACATTTGGGTGATCGACTAAGCGCATAATTTGGAGTTCCCTGTTCTTGTATCTCCGGTCTTGAAGCACCTTCTTTATTGCAACAGCATCCCCAGTTTCAAGGCTTTTTGCCTATCATGTTTAGCAAAATGAGGATTAGAATACGAAAATAATTACATTATTTTATAGAACATTTTTTTGTGTTGCTATATCCTAATTTACCTGAAAGACAACTCCGAACGAGCCACTCCCAACCACACGTTCTGCCATGTAGGACAATGTCTGGAAACACAAAATCAATAAGAAAATTATGATGCTATAATAATCCAAGGGAGTAGAAACAACATTATGTAAAATAGGAAATCTCAAGAATGTCAAAACTATGGGAGTTCAATTCACCTGTTTCTGCTGCCCACTTTGGCCTCCCACGCTTGTTACAATTATCTGACCCACTTCTGTTCCGTTACCACTAACAACAACCGGCGTCTCCATATCCTGTCATGGAATACGAAAAATATGGGTTAATAAAGCCTTGAGTTGGATTTGATTCAAACTTTTAGTGACCTCTACCCAATTTTGAATTCTATCATTCAACGAAACAAAATCTTTTAACCTTTAAGTTGGACTTGTGATGATCAATTTTGTCGTCTCCAATTTTCAATTCGAGCATTTTCTTGGGAAGCTCATTGTGGCCAGAATTTTCAGATTCTGTAACATTCGACACATTCACATCTGATTCGGGCTCAGCGACATGCATCCTTTCACTCTTCACCCTCGTAATGGTATATTCCCCTCCCTAGGAAAGTCCATTCAAGTAAAACAGAAAAAGGGATTAGTTTTGAATAAGTTGCTTGACAGCATATTAAGAGCTGAACCGGAGTGTATGATCCTCAAGCCTAAAACCTACTCCCTCCATTCACTTCTATTCTTGAATGTAGACATGATGCATGTCTATATTCATTCAACTTTCGATTCATCACAAAAGTCATAACTGTAAGTAAAAAAAATAATGAAGGGAGCACACGATAAGTTTACATGGTGGTGATATGGAAATTTCGGATGTGGGATGCTTTAGAAATTATCAACACCTAGCCCCACACAAAGGTGCATTTGGTTTGCATTTGTGGGGGTAATTTGTTGGTTTTGGAATCACAATAAGCCTTTCTGTCTATCAAAGCCAGTCTTAGCATTCACTCTAGTCAGAATAAAGCATCTATACCCAGATTAAGATGATTGAATATTTTAAACAAGCAGTAAAGAAAACAAGACAAGAAACCACTGATTCAAGAAACATCTCATGATCTCAAGGAAAGAAAAAAAAAGAAGCAATCCATAAGCAGCAAAGATTCAATCTTTCCTCATGATTATTGAATAAACATCATTTCACAGGACAATTGACTGCTCAAAACTGTAAAGCTCTCAACCAAAGCATATATCCACCCTCAAATCTTTAAAACCACTGATTCAAGAAACATCTCATGATCTCAAGAAGAAGAAAAAAAGCAATCCATAAGCAGCAAAGATTCAATCTTTCCTCCTGATTCTCGAATAAACATCATATCAGAGGAAAATTGACAGCTCAAAACTCTAAAGCTCCCAACCAAAGCATATATCCACACTCAAATCTTTAAAACCTGTGGAACTTTTTGAAATTCTGAAAATTCAAACAAAATTCACAAACCCAAATCCCAGAAAAGCTAAAAAAAATCAATCTTTTTTGGTCAATCTGAACTGAAATGGAAGATCAAACTAAGTGCAGAAAGAATAGAGGAGATTACAGGATCAGAAACAGAAGAACGGCCAGAAGCAATGCTCTTGAGGCGGCGCATCATATTCATTTTCCAATTTCAACCAGCTAATACCCAAAATCCCAAATCTTTCTTCTCTTGAAGACTGAAAATCACAGATAATGGAGAGAGAGAGAAGAATGAGTTCTCTGTTCTCTCCCTCCGTAGCTTATAAAACTCTGTGGGGAGCAGAAGTTCCGTTCAACGATTTACAGCCTCCTTTTGGTGAAAAGAAAATTTAATTCAAAAACCAAAAAACTTAAAAAAAAAAAAACCGTCGAACATATTCAATCTTGTTGCTAAAACATTTCTCTTTTCTGATCTCTCTGTCGGTCAAAAGTGGATTACCGACCAGCTTTCGGGTACGAAATGCGTTTCAATTCCGGAAAGGAAAGGGAGTATTGGACTGCGCTGATTTTGTATCTTAAAACCTTTGATTTTTCACAGAATTTGAAAATATATTTAAAATACGAAAAGTGAAATCTGCATCGAATAAAACTAAAACATAAGTCATTTTTCAATTTAGAACTTAAGCTTTTTTATTCCTTAAATATGACTTAATAATGTCATGTAAAAAATGATCGCATGTACTTAAATTTTTTTTTTAGTCTCACAAAGAAATGTTGTGAATTTTGTGTTTCTTTTTTTTAAATATGCAAAATGGATCTAATATAAGTTATCTATTCACTATTCACATGATAAAATTTTATTTATTTTTTTCTTATTTTTGTTATTTATTTAATAAAATAATATAATTATGTCATCTTGTTTCACAAAACTTTTAATTTAGTTTTTCAATATATAAATTTCATTTTTTAATTTCATCTCAATTATAAAATAAAATATATTTAAAATAATTTTACTCAAACATCGTAAATCGAAAAATACGATTTAAATTGGAACAAAGAGAGTAAAACGGAAAAAAATAAAATACGGAGTAACAAATAAAATTGTTACTACTCAAGTATATAGTTGTATGCATTTAAACTCCCACTCTTTTAATCATTTAAGACTATTTACAAACAATTTTTTTTTTGTGTTTACAAATATAGGTTTGTAAACTTTGTGACAATTCAATTTGGAATTTTAGCATTTCTCATATAATTATTGAATAGATTGCATAAAATAAGGTTTCCAATGAAAAATCTATTAATTGAAGGTTTTACAAACTAGAGTAAGTATAGTTCTGTTCCACTAAAATACACGAACATTAACAAAAATTTAGATGCTTATAGCAAAGCATGAACTAAAATACTACTACCTCTGTCTCATTTTATAACGCCTGTTTCGGTTTACGATGTTTGACTGAAATTATTTTCAAACCATTTTATATGACAAATAGTATAGAATTAAAAAATAAAAATTACATATTAAAAAACTACATCAAAAGATCTACAAAACTAGTAGTGACAAGAATATTTTATTTTATCAAATTGCTAACGAAAATAGAGAAAGAAAGTGAATAAAGTTTGACTCTGTGAATAGTAAACAGGCATTATAATTTGGGACGGAGGGAGTAGTATGAACACACAAAAAGATACTCCCAAAGAAAGTCTCTTTTTTTCGAGACGGTTCCCATCGGTCCAAAAGGTGGAATCGCCCACCCCAGGCGCCCCCACCCCCTTGCCCGACAGGAATGGTGGAGGATGTAAATCATGGTGACTCAGTCGGCCAAGAACGCTAGACCCGTGCCCACCGCGCACAAGGAGCCTCCTCACCCTTTATGAGATTTTTGGATAGCTCCCACACTGCCGGTTGTGGGATTCGATCTCTGGTCATCGTTCCAAGATTTCACGTTCTTGACCAACTGAGTTACCCATGCGAGCTCGGGACGGTTCCCATGATATTACTCGGCAATGTCATGGGATGATTCGGAGGCGTTCCGGTGCCCCGTTCATAAAATTGACGATTCTTACTCCTAACCTCCCCGGTAAACACCCCCACCCTACCCCGACCCGAACACAGCCCGCACCAATATAGGAAGTGTCTATGTGCCTGTTTTTAATAATGGCATCCTAATGGATAACCTATTTTGGTGTACCCAGCATTATTGAAATATGAACCATGCTAGGGTGCCATCACATGGGTGCTACCATGGGTGCACCCATGCTTCACACAGACGATAATTGTCTGTGCGACACAGACAATTATCGTCTGTGTTTGTCTGTGTGAAGCATGAGTGCACCCATGGTAGCATCCATGTGATGACACCCTAGCATTTTCCATTGAAATATACCTTAGATACAAAAAAAACAATCTTGCTAATTAAAAATATGCATCTACCAATAATCTCTACAAGAACAGGTTCCAAGCCTGAAATGGTGAAAATAATTAGAGTCCCTGAGAATGATATGGCGTTGGAAGACCTTGGAGATGAACTTCATGGCGGCATGGCAATCCCCACAGACCCTGAGGTTCTTGTACACTCTAATGGCCGCCCCTTCCGGCACGTAAAGAAGCCCGAACGCCACCGCCAGCTTCTCGCTGTGGTAAGCCACGCTCTCCCGTCTCCCTTCGTCGTTGATGTCGTGAAGAGCACAGTTCATGTCCGGGACGTACCCCGCCTCCTCGATCGCCCTCAGGACATCCTCGACCTTCGCAAAAACCTCCCCCGCCTTCGGGTGGTCCCTGTCCCCGGACAGGAACTTGTGCACCGCCCCGTTCGTCTCGATCCAGCTGTAGCTCCGCTCCTTGCGGGCCCCGCTCGCCCGCATCCGACCCCGGACTTTGGAGGACTCGTCCCATCTCCCTGCGGCGGAGTATATGTTCGACATCATGACGTACGGGGCTGCGTCCTCCGGGTTCAGCTCGAACAGCACGGCCGCGGCCTTTTCCGCCGCGGGGACGTCTCCGTGGACCCCGCATGCGGAGAGCAGCGCCTTCCACACGGTCGCGTCGGGTCCCGCGTCGGCCGCCAGCTCCATGGCCTCTTGCGTCTTCCCGGCCCGCGCTAGAAGGTCGGTCATGCACGCGTAGTGGTTGGGCCCGGGTTTGATCCCGTAGACGGGTTCCATGGATTCAAAGTGGGACCGCCCGAGCTCGACCAGACCGGCTCGGCTGCAAGCGAAGAGGAGGCCTATGAACGCAACCACGTCCGGTTCAATCCCTTCGCATATCATGCTGTCATACAATCTCACTGATTCTTCCCCTCTCCCGTTTTGGGCATAACCGATTATTCGGGCGGTCCACGTAATCACGCTGCGGGAACGCATTGAATCGAAAACCCGGTCAGCGTCTTCGAGGGAGCCGCAGTTCGCGTACATGGCGACGAGGGTATTATCAACAGACGCTGATGTGGTGAGGCCGGATTTCATATACCTAGCGTGGATTTGTCGTCCCAAATCAAGAACTGCAATCTCTGCACAAGAACTCAAGACGCTGGAGAAGATGACCGGGTCGGGAGTGACATCAGCGGACGACATCATCTCGCGAAACAGCTTCAACGACTCTTCGTGCATGCAGTTATGAGTGTACCCGGTGACGAGAGACGTCCACGAAACCACGTCTTTGTCCATTATACCCTCGAACACTTCCCTCGCACAAACCAACTCTGCTTGTTTCGCGTACATGTCGACAAGGGCATTTGCCACCAGCCTGTACCCGTCGTACCCGGTCTTGATGACCGAACAGTGGATGCATTTTCCATTCGTCGCGTCCTTTAAAAGAGCAAGAGAGTTAATAACCGAAGGGTACGTGAAGTTGTCTATGTCCATATCTCTAGAAACCATGTCCTTGAACAATGACAATGCCATATTGGGAAACCCATGGTTGACACACCCTAGCATCATGGCATTCCAAGAAACTATGTGATCAAAGGACATAGACTCCAACTCTTTTCTGGCACTGGACAAATCTCCACATTTGGCATACATATCCACCAACGCACTCTGCACAAACAGATTTGAACCAAACCCGCCGCGAAGAACATTGCTGTGAACTTGAACGCCGAATTTCAGATCAGATAGTGCAGAACAAGAAGAGAGAAGGCCGGGGAACGTGTACTGGTTGGCCTTAACATTTTCTGCTCTCATCCTCCGAAAGCAGTCAATGGCTTTTGAAAAACAGGCAATCTGAGAATACCCACAGATCATTGAGGTCCAAGTGACATGATTTTTGCCAGTTGAGATTGAGTTGAAAACAGATTCGGCTTCCTCGACGCGCATACATTTCACATACATTTCTACAAGACCGGTAGCTACAAAGATGTCTAGATCGAATCGAGTCTTCATTGAATATGAATGAACCTGCTCTCCTTCAAAAATCAAACGCTTGGCAGAACATATCCTGAGAATGCTGGCAAGTGTTGTCCCGGTCGGCTTCTTCCCATCTCTCTGCATCGCCCTAAACAGTTCAAAGCCTTCGTTTTCCAACCCGTGTTTCGAGTACCCGGAAAGGAGTGTGGACCAAGTGAAGGCAGACTTCTTTGGGGCCTTGTCAAACAGTTGTCTAGCCTCATCAAGCCTCCCTGCTTCTGCATATGCCGAAATCATTGCGTTCCAGGCAAACACATCCTTCTCAGGCATTTGGTCGAACACAGCGCGGGCATCATCTACGGAGCCAGGTTTAGACAACGCACCCAAGGTTCCATTTTTATCAGGAAAAGACAATTTCCGAGGGACTCTTGGAGTCGAATTCGCAAGAGTTTGGAGTTTCCGCCATGGCTGACTGGGCTTATGCACTATGTCAAAACACTGCAGCTTAATTTTGCTCATGGCGTCAACAGAATTTGATATTAGAAACCATTCTTGGCTCCAAATTTAATGGGCGAAACAAGTTTTCTTGTCTAATCTAGGAATCCCGAGTAAGCGAAAAATCGGGAAAGATGAAAGAAACGATTAAAATCATACTGGAAATCGACGGGTTTAGACTTTAGACCCCATCCATACCCGGCCCGTATTATCGGATTTAAGATGAAATCATGCTTCTACCAATTTGAAAATTGGAGAGCTATGCAAAAAATGAAAAAACGTGAAAGAGGAAATGAGAAATGAAGACCTCAAGTTCTCACACCAATCAAAAAATCTCCCTCAAGGGAAAATATTATTCTTTAATCTCATATTCCTCTTTTCACGTCACTCAATTAAAATAAATTGTTTTTCAAAAATTTCTAATTTGAGTGGTTTTTGTAAACTATGATTTGATATACAATTTGGTGTACGCGAAGTGGTGCAAAAGTAGATTTTCATTTTTATATTCTTCAAACTTATGAGTAACAAAATACTTCATAATTTGAAAAAAGAATATTCATTTCAAAAAGTTTTCTAACGCCTTAAATATATTAGTTATTCCGTACAAAATTACACAATAAAACAATATAATGTGTTTGAAAAGGTTAAACACGTGTATTACTCGCTCCGTACTAAAATATTCTTTCACTTCCTTTTTTTATATTCTAAAACTACCTTTCCACATAAAAAAACCATATTTAGGACAAAGAGATTATAAGTTTTATTTTTATACAAAAACATTGAACACCTTCTTGAAGTCTACTTAGGTTTACTTCATTTCTTCGGTGCCTTTTTTTCATCCTATTTTCTCTTCTTTTACTTCTTCCCTGCCAATTCCCATTTCTTGTTCCTGGCTCCTAAAAATATATTAGATATAATTCACCACTTAAATTAAAAAGAATTTAAACTTGACTTTGTAGGGTTCCTAATGAAAGGGACCCTTCCAAAAATTCTCGATGGCTAAGGACGAGCCAAAGCCAAAGAGGGGGTTTGGAAATAGTTTTCAACCAGCAATAGACGCGCCTCGGTTATTACCTCACTAGCTGCGTCATTGCCCCAAGCGCAAAGATGGTTAAACTCGATGGCTGGCCTTGCCTTTTATACCTGTTTCGTTTCCCAGACGGTGTAGTGCGTTTCCGGTGTGGGATAATTAATGCCCTCCCGTTTTCCACTCTACGCCATATTCCCCATTTCCACTCACTCTCTTTACATTTTAATTCTCTTTCTTCATCTTTAGTTAAGAACTCCATCAATAACTTACAATGTAATTTTGTATATAGTTGTTCTCTGGTTCTAAAGTCCACGTGAGAAATGTGAAATTTCTCACACTTTTCTTGGGTTGACGAGTAGATTTTTTACTTTTTTTGCAAAAGCCTCAATTTTTGTACATTATCAATGCACTAAGGTGAGTAAAGTCCATAAAATAAGTATAGACCGTGTTAAGAAAAAGTATAGACTTAAGGACTACGGAAGAATATATTATGTATTGTAAGCACTTCACAAATACATGACTAAGCAATCTTGTTGTTACGGTCCTGCTAAAAGATTTTTATAGTTCTTTCCGATTTAGTATCCATTTTTCACTTGAATAGACTTTTAGTTGTCCAAATAAATACATTAATTCTCATTTTTTTTGCATATAAATTTTGGTACCAATATAATTGCTCTTTAGATTGACAATTCAGCGAACTTTCGGAGGTTCAAAAATTTATGTACAATACTACGCTACAATATTCCTCGAATGGAAGTATAGTATTAAACATTTATTTTACACAAATTGTTAGTCTTTATTGAAATAAATACACATTTCATTGATGCAGCTAACGAAAAGAGTAAGACTCAATGTGGTTTGAATGTAGATCACATAAAGTGAATGTGAGTTCGAGTGCAGATGCGGGTGCACGAAAGCGCTAAAATTTAAAATATAATGAGTGCAGGGATTATTTAGAGCATCATCAATTGAAAACAAATAGAAAAACATATAGGTCGTGTTTGAAAATAGCTTTTGGCTATTGGCTGGGTTGAATGACTAATTGAATTCACCGTTTTGACTAGCAGATTCTTTTAGCTGTTAGCAAAAAACTATTTGGCAAATATGGTTGTTCACAAATAATTGTTTATAATGTAAATTACATTTTTGGACATACCTCCTAATGTGTTAATTACGAAGTAATATTTTATTATAATTAGTAAATTTCTGGATTTTAATAAAAATATACTCTATATATGAAAATAAATAATGACAAATATATTACGTAACAATATACGAAAAAAATAATCACCGAGAACACATAACTAGAGAAAAGAAAAAACCTGCTAGTTTGGCCAAATTTAAAAAATATATAGAAATAAACAAACAAAACAAATAAAAAATAATTACCGAGAGTACATAATAAGAAAAAAGGGAAAAAAATATGCTAGTTTGAAAAAGTATTAAAAAATAAAGAAAAATAGAAAACAAAACAAATCATATTCTGTATGTAAAACCTTTCTTAGTACTCCATACATAAAAAATATGTTTAAACCTTTCTTTATCGGTATATTCTTAATCGTAAAATAATTAAACTATATCTTGATTAGTAGATTTTTTATATACTTTTTAAATGCTTAAATTTGTTTTTTTAAATTTTATATGAATATTCAAATAAATTAAATTATAGAAATATCATGTTAAATATATTTAATATATATTTATGTTAAGTATATTTAATGTATTTATTATTATATCATTGTATTATTGGTAGTTACCTTTTGTATAGGTTTCCTTAATTATACTCCTACCATGATTAGGAGTCTCATCTTGTATATAAATATGGTTGTACTCCTACACAATCAATTAATCGAAAATATTCATTCTTCATGGTATCAGAGCCTATTCCAAAAATCTAATTTTTCCTCTCCTGCTCTCGGCTCTCTCTCTCTCTTTCTCGTCACTGCCTCTCTCGGCAGTAAGGGTGCCGCAGGCCACCTCTTCACCATTCAACCTTTGATCTCTCCTCCTCCCATGGATAACTCCGACAAAACAACGAACAAATCCTCTTCTTCATCATCCTCCTCCAATTCTCCCCACTTGGCATTTACGGCAATATCCAACGTCAAGCTCCATGTTCCCATACAATTGAGCTTTTCTCAACCAAACTACAAAAAATGGTGCCGTCTCTTCTTGCTTCTTGTTCGAAGATTCAATCTTCATGGCTTTCTCTCCGGATCCAGGACCCCCTCATCCGCCGACGACGATGAGTGGTTTCAACTGGATGCCTTGCTTCAAGGTTGGATTCTCTCCACGGTGACCGATGAGGTCTCCGACTTGGTCATCTCCTCTACTTCTACGGCCTCCGAGCTTTGGCAGGTTATTCATGATCTCTTCCATGACAATAAACCTGCTCGGGCGATGCAATTGGAACATCAATTCCGCACCACGGTCAAGGGATCCATGCCCATGGCTACTTATTGTCAAACCCTACGCAACATAGCTGATTGGCTAGATGATGTCGATGCCCCGGTCTCCGAATCGCAGCTCGTGCTCCAACTATTGCGAGGTCTACCGGACGATCTCCAAGCACAAACATCCTGGATGCAATTTCAACAGCCCCAACCCAACTTTCTCCAAGTCCGGTCGGCGCTGCTGCTCCTAGAACGTCAACGACTGCACTCCATCGAGACCGGGACAGCCCTTCTGGCCGGACAAACCAGCGGGCAGCCGGCAACGAACCGGCAGCAGCCGCATGGCCGAACCGGCGTGGCAGATCCGGCAGCTGGCCGTGGCTACCCTGGCCGAGGTGGCGGTCGTGGTGGTCAAGGCCGTGGAAGAGGAAGAGGCCGGAACTCTGGCGGGCAGCGACACTCGGACGGCTACGGATCCTGGAACTCACCTACCCAAAACCCTAACCCTACCCCGGGTCTTCTCGGCCCTCGCCCACCCCCTACCCCTACCCCAATGCTTTTGCCCACTACTCCCACACCAACTCACCCCAACCCCACTCAAATATCCCCCCACTAGCCCCATACTACCCCTACCCGACAGCCCCCCCTACCCCGGTACCCCACCCTGCCCCCCTCACCTACCCGCAGGCACCTACCCCCACAGCCCTTGCCCACAACTTTGACACTATGAGCCTGCGGGAACCCATTTGGCTAATGGACACCGGGGCCTCTCACCACATCGCCTCCAACCCAGGTACTATTTCTCATGTCTATTCTCAATCATTAAATTCACCTCTTCATATCACTGTAGGTAATGGATCTAAAGTTAGCACTACGGCTGTTGGTAACCATTTTTTTCCCACCAATCCCCCTTTATCCCTTAAAAATGTCCTCATATCCCCTCATATTATCCATAATCTTATTTCTGTCCGACAATTTACCCGTGACAATAACTGCTCTATTGAATTTGATGCTCATGGCTTTTCTGTGAAGGATCTTCGGACGGGAACCGTGATACATCGATCCAATAATGCTGGCCCTCTCTACCCCCTGCGCCCCACCGCACAAGCCCAAGCACTCAGCGCGTCACTTGACATCCAAACATGGCACCGGCGCCTGGGTCACCCAAGTCTAGCCGTTCTCCGTGGCGTCTCGAGTCTTTCTCATTTATTTAAAAATTCTAGTCTAAGTTTTTGTCATGCGTGTCAGTTGGGAAAACATGTTCGTCTCCCATTTTATCAGTCCTGTCGTGTCTCTTTTTTTCCATTTGAATTATTACATACAGATTTGTGGCAATCTCATATACCTAGTGTTACAGGTTTTAAACATTACATGTTATTATTGGATGATTACTCGCATTATCTATGGGTTTTTCCTCTAAAACAAAAATCTGATGCCTTTAATCATCTCAATTTTTTCACTAAGTATGTTCAAAACCATTTTAACACCACCATTAAATCTGTTCAATGTGATAATGGTACAGAATATCGCAACTCCCCACTCCAAAATATTTTTGCCTCTTTAGGGATTTTATTTCGTTTCTCGTGTCCCCACACCAGCCAGCAAAATGGCCGGGCAGAGCGCACCATAAACAATACCGTTCGCACTTTTTTTTTTCAAGCCCACCTACCACCTGAATATTGGGTTGAGGCCCTACACATGGCTGCTCACCTTTTCAACCTTCTTCCAACCACCACACTTCACAACCAAACCCCACACGCCCTTCTATACAAAACTCCACCCACTTACTCCCACCTCCGTGTGTTTGGGTGCCTTTGCTATCCAAACACCACTGCCACCGCCCCACACAAACTCGCCCCACGCTCTGCTCGGTGCATTTTCCTAGGCTATCCCTCTAATCAACGCGGATATCGCTGTCTTGACCTCCAAACTAACAAAATCATTGTTTCCCGACATGTCGTGTTTGATGAGTCCTCCTTTCCATTTTCCCAATCTTCCAATCCTAATAATCTCAATTTTCTGGACACCACGGAGGACGACCCACCCAACCCACACCACACCCCCAACCCGCTGCCACCCACCCAACCCAGCCCTATAACCCCGTCAGCCCAATCGGCCAAAAACCCCCCACCCCGTCGGCCCACTCCCAACCCTGCCCTTCGGCCCATTCCCCCCCTCCTAGTCTGTCACCTCACTTCAGCCCACAACCCACTTTCCCCGCCTCCTTTGACAGCCGCCCAGCCCAATCCCTCTCTCCTCCTTCGGCCCGGCCCACTACCTCCCCCACCCAATCCCCACCCGACTCACCCACAGCCCCAAACCACCCAACCACCCTTAATCAACACCTCATGCTCACCCGTTCCAAGGCTGGTATCACCCGCCCAAAGCAAATACTCAACCTTAACACCACCGTTCCCATCTCCCCCTTACCCCCCACCTACCGTAGTGCTCTTAAAGATCCAAACTGGCATGTTGCTATGGTTGATGAATTTAATGCTTTGATCAAGAATGACACATGGGAACTAGTACCCCCCTCTCCCCACCAAAATATTATAACTGGTAAATGGCTTTTCCGACATAAACTTGGCCCTACAGGTGAGTTATCCAGGTACAAAGCTCAATGGGTTGTTCGCGGTTTCAACCAGAGATTCGGTGTGGACTACGATGAGACTTTCAGCCCGGTGATAAAACCGGCCACGGTACGGATTGTGTTGAGTATTGCTCTTTCTCAGGGGTGGCCCATTCACCAGCTGGACGTCAAGAATGCATTTCTTCACGGGTACCTACAGGAGACAGTTTATGCCACTCAGCCCTCCGGTTTTCAGGACCCGGCCAAGCCTCACTATGTCTGCAAACTCAAGAAGGCACTATATGGTCTCAAACAGGCTCCCAGATCGTGGTACCACCGCTTTGCCAGCTTCATTCAGACCCTTGGGTTTCGCAGCTGCAAATCGGACACGTCTCTCTTTGTCTTCACTCATGGGACAGACACGGCATATTTACTTCTCTATGTAGATGACATCGTTCTCACAGCATCCTCTGATCATCTCCTTCAGCATCTCACACAGCGTCTCAAGGGAGAGTTCGTTATGACTGATATGGGCGATCTGCATTTTTTCTTGGGCATAAATGTACATCGCACTTCCCGTGGGCTCTTTCTTCATCAGACACAATTTATTCATGACATTCTTGAGCGCGCTGGGATGGTCACCTGCCGCCCCATCTCCACCCCTGTTGATACTAAGTCAAAACTCTCCTCTACTGCTGGACCAGATGCATCCGACCCCTCCCTCTATCGCTCTGTTGTTGGTGCCTTGCAGTATCTCACCTTTACTAGGCCAGACATCACATATGCAGTTCAGCAGCTCTGCCTCCACCTCCATGCTCCACGAGAGGCGCATATGACAGCTATGAAGCGGGTTCTCCGATATCTCCGTGGCACCACTACATTGGGCATCTCCCTCACTCCTTCACGCACGGACATTCTATAGGCATACTCTGATGCAGATTGGGCAGGCTGCCCAGACACTAGACGCTCTACTTCTGGCTACTGTGTTTTCCTTGGTGATAATCTTGTCTCCTGGTCCTCCAAGCGGCAAGCCACCACCTCTCGATCCAGTGCCGAGGCCGAGTACCGCGCCGTCGCCAATGCCGCTGCCGAGGCCAGTTGGATTCGGAACCTTCTCCTTGAGCTCAGACATCCCCAGCGGCGAGCCACCCTCATATTCTGCGACAATGTTAGTGCCGTTTATTTATCCACCAATCCAGTCCAGCACCAGCGCACTAAACATGTCGAGGTTGATATTCACTTTGTTCGCGACAAGGTCGCATTGGGACATATTCGAGTTTTTCATGTTCCCTCCTCCTCCCAGTATGCTGACATATTCACTAAAGGACTTCCCTCGGTTCTCTTCCTGGATTTTCGCACAAGCCTGGGAATTCGTCCCCCACCGCAGCCGACGTAGCCGGGAGCATGTTAAATATATTTAATATATATTTATGTTAAGTATATTTAATGTATTTATTATTATATCATTGTATTATTGGTAGTTACCTTTTGTATAGGTTTTCTTAATTATACTCCTACCATGATTAGGAGTCTCATCTTGTATATAAATATGGTTGTACTCCTACACAATCAATTAATCGAAAATATTCATTCTTCATATCACATGGTAACGTGCATGAAAAGAGGGATTACGAATACATGGAGTAATATTTTAAATAAAGCTTACATGAGAATCTTTTTAATATGGCAATACAGAGGGATAAGTAGACTAAAGAACTAAGAGGGGTTTTAGTAGCACTCGTAATATACTAAATCGAGAACTATGAAATTATAGTGCGAGAACTATCAAATACAAAATCGCACCTTATCAATTACTAGAGCGTGAATTAACAACCAAAGTGCCAATTCACTAATTGAGCATGAACTAAAAAAAATTATGTTAACTCGGTTTCGATAAGAACAAAACATACAATGAAAAAAAATTGCAAACAAGGTAACATTATGTTTTACGATCTATTTGGGTGTGTGAATAAGTAAATGGTTGTGTAACTTTAACAATATTATACTATCTTAAACTGATTGCATTAATTATTTTTTTATTAAAACTATTCTATTAAATTTAAAATTAATAAAATAAAGTATTAAATTTCTTATAAGGGTTACTTTCAATTAAAGAAATTAATGAAGACGATGTTGATGTCTTTGTGTCACAGTTTTTAAAGAATGGATTAACGATATGCAAATTAAAATATACTACCACCGTCCCATTTTATAATGTCTGTTTCGGTTTACGATGTTTGACTGAAATTATTTTTAAACTATTTTATATGACAAATGGTATAGAATTAAAAAATAAAAATTACATATTAAAAAACTACATCAAAAGATCTACAAAACTAGTAGTCACAATAATATTTTATTTTATCAAATTGCTAACGAAAAGAGAAAAAAAGTGAATGAAATTTAACCCTGTGAACGGTAAACAGACATTTTAATTTAAGACAGAGAAAGTATAAGCGCAACCCTAAGATGGAGTTCAAAAATAAACCGGGGTAGGTTAAATAAATGAAAATACTTCTTGAACACAATTAAACAGTAAAATGAGTCGAAACTTCAAAAAAAATTTATTTTATTTTGTGGGGCATGCCGGACCAAGGAAGTAGTGCAAGCCCAAGGTGACAAGTGAAGGCCCAAGACAGCAAGCTGCCTTTCATGGGCCTTCCCCCTTAAAAAATAAAGTTAATATCGTGTGAGCTGATGGCCCACATATCAGATATTAAACTGATTAGAACAGATACTACACTTGATCTTAGCCAAAAGGCCGAGAAAGGTATAATTGTAATAGAGTATAGGCTGCTTTATTTATATTGTTTCAAAAGCATTATATTTCCTTAGTGAAACGGTGTGGGAAACAATCTTAATAGTCTCGCCTGCTCCTCTGCCCTTTACATGTCATCAGTTTTGGTTTCATATCTTTAAGCTTCTTTATTTGAAATACAAATTTCATTGATGTAGCCAACAACAAGAGTAAGCCTCAATGTGGTTTGGATAGAAAACATTCAATGAAAAAAATTACCGAGTACAAATTAAGTAATATTATAGTTTACGACCTATTTGGGTGTGTATGAATAAGTAAAGGGTACCCTTTGTGTAACTGTAATAACATTATACAATGTTAAAATAATCGCATCAATTATTTTTTTTGAAAACTATTCCATTAGTCACCGACAATAAAATTAAAAATTAACAAAATAAAGTATTATATTTCCAAGGGTTATTTTCAATTAATAAAATTAATTAAGGAAAGCTTTTCTTTTAGATATTTGGGAGGTCCCATTTCTGCATCTTGTATATAAGTGAAAGGGAATGTGATAACTAGTGGAAAAGCTCACTATGAAAATATCCTCATGGGCTACTAAACACTTCTTTTATGCTCAGTGAAGAAAATTGATGAATTCAGTGTTGTATGATGTTGTGTTTTTCTAGGAGTAGGATCTTTTTATTACCTAACAATGTTATGAAGAAGATTACGGCCCTTAACAAGCACTCTCTTTGGAGCTCTACGCCTGATTATAAGAAAAGCCCTCTTATCAAATGGGAAGATGCTTGCCTCCCAAAACAAGAACGTGGTTAAGTTCTCAAATTTATCATTTCTAATGAAGTATTTTCTCAAAATGGTCTTTCATACTTAATTATGTGTATTTGATTCAAATTTAAAAATATTTTCACATATTTTTAATAATTCATGAATTATTTATAATCAATGTTTAATTTTAATTTTACATAAAATTGTATAGTTAATGATTTTTACATGACATGTTTTAATTTGAGTTCTTGTAAGTGTTTTTGCTCTTCTGGTAAGGAAGATTAATTCCTAAAACTGGTGGATCTAATATATGCTATGTGCTTATTATATTATTCTTGAGGTTAAAAAAATATACTTGTAATACTTATTGGTATTTTTTTAACTCTCTACATTTCTTTTCAACTCAAATCAGTGATTTTTAATTCCTTTAAATCTTTTAGACTTTTACCACCATTGCAAGAGATCGTATTTCACCACCACAAAGTTAAATGAATTTAAGTAAATGACGAATAAATTAGTTGATCCAAATGCTAATTTCTACTTAAAAACTCTTTGAAAATCTGCCTTTTACCAAGATTCTAACACTAATTTGGTGGGGTACGCCACACCAAGGAAGTAGTGCAATCCCAAGGCAACACGTGAAAGCCAAATAGCAAGCTACTTGAATGGCTTTCCCCCTTAAAAAATTGAGTTAATATCGTGTGGGCCAATGACCCACATATCAGATATTAAACTGATAAGAACAGATACTACACTTGATCTTAGCCAAAAGGCCGAGAAACGTATGAGGAATATGATGCAAAACCCGCCTATTTTATGGTATTGCAAAAGCATTATAGTTCCTTAGTGAAACGGTGTGGGAAAAAAACTTTATGGTCTCACGTGCTCCTCTTTCCTATTGATGTTACCCGTTTTGGTTTCATATCTTTAAAGGACATGTTTGAGAATAGCGTTAGAGATTAGCGGTAGCGTTTTGAGAAGGTTATCTACGAGAAGATTAAAACACTGACGCTAATCTCTAATGATACATGTTGTTATTTGATATCGAAGACCAACAACCTAAAAATTTATAGCAAAAGGGCCAAAGAGTATATTGTGATAACCATGACGATTACTATTCTGATGGCAATTGGGAATAGATATGTTTCAATTGTTTCTTGATGTTGGTTACTATTGTATTGGCATGTTTTGCTAGTTTTTATTGTATGTGGTAGGGCAGTGGTAGTTTGAGGATTTGTATACCAAATGGTTTGGTGCTTTAATATTACGTGCTTTGTTCTAAAAAAAGTAGTACTCCCTTCATTATAAATAATACTAAAACTAATTTACCAAAATATTTTTTTCTAATGAGGTATTTTTTAAATTAGTCCTCAATAAATTTTAATTACATATTTGGTACTTTATAATTGAGATTTAATCCTTAAGTAGTTCTTCGTAAAAAAATATCGACTGAGTGGAGGGTATTTAGTGTTTTTCATTATCTAAATCTATATTAAGTTCTCAAATTTATCATTTTTAATGAAGTATTTTCTCAAAATGATCTTTTCTACTTAATGATGTATATTTAATTCAAACTTAAAAATATTTTAAGAATATTTTTAAAATATTTTTAAAAATATTTTAAAAATATTTTTAATAATTAATAGATTATGTATAATCAATAATTATTTTAATTTTACATAAAATTGCATACTTAATAATTTTTACATGGCATGTTTTTATTTGAGTTTTTCTAAGTGTCTTTGCTCTTTCTGGTAAGGAAGATTAATTCCTAAAACTGGTGGATGTAATGTTTGCTATGTGCTTATTATATTATTCTCGAGGTTCAAACAAGTATCCTCGTAATACTTATTGGTATTTATTTAAACTCTTTACATTTCTTTTCAACTCAAATCAATTATTTTTAATTCCTTTAAATTTTTTGGTCTTTTTTTCAATATTATTTATCTTGTTAATATTTATTCCAATTAATTATTTCTAGTTTTTAAACTCATTATCTTTAACAATATTCAATCCTAAACCGTGTACCACCATTGCAAGAGATCTTATTTCATCATCGCAATGGGATTCTTTTACTTGAGGAGTTCTTAATCACAAAGTATGAAAAATTAAAGAAAACGACACGATTAAATTATTTTATACATATTCAATTTCTTCCTAAAAAGCCTTTGACAGTATAAACTAAGACAAAAATTTTGACATTAATTTAGTGGGGTGTGTCGGGCCAGTGCAAGCCCAAGGCGACACGTGAAAGCCCAAGTAGCAAGCTACTTTGATGGAGAGCATCTTCCACCAATCCACACCGCTCCATTGAAGAACACTCTCATCTAGTTTATTCAAGTTCAAATCCAAATCAAGACCAGCTTAGGGAGGTGAGGTTCAAAATTGAGGGAGTGGTTATGGGGGCTGAGATTGGGCTGGCCACTGCGGAGGTTAGCCTTGGAAACCAGGTGTCTCAGAACTAGTTGGAAGGAGCTGTTGGATGTCATTGAAGTACAAATTTTAACCAGTTCTAAAAAACCGATCGAAGTACGTCAGTTTACTCGGGTTTGGTGATTTTGGTTTTCCATATAAGGAGGCTCGATTCGGTCGGTTAATACTTTTGGTTTTTTCAATTTTGAAACAAAACCGACTGATGCTCAGCCCTAGCTAAGGGAGTAAAAACACGTGCTAATTTGTTTTGTTCCTGCTCATATGCAAAATCAATACACGAATTTATTTTTAAATGGATATAATACGAAATTTCTTTCAGCTCTATTGTTGAGTTGGGGTAGAAAATGATGATGGGGAAAAACAAGGACTGTTACCTCATTTTGATAGATTTTTAAAAATTCAAGTATTATGTATAATCAATGATTATATTAATTTTACATAAAAATGTAGTCAATACATTTTACATGATATGTTTTTGTATGACTTTTTGTAAGTGTTTTTTCTCCTCTCTTAAGGAAGATTAATTCCTATATTGTTATTGGTATTTATTTAAAGTCTAAAACATTTCCTTTCGACTCAATTCAGTTATTTTTAATTCCTTTAAAATTTTAAGACTTCTTTCAAAATTTTCAAACTAATTCATACTTATTCCAATTAATTATTTCAAGTTTTTAAACTCATAATCATTAACAATATTCAATCCCATCTAGAGTAGTATACCGGCCACCATTGCAAGAGATCTCATTTCAGCACCAGAAAGTGATTCTTTTATATGGAGAGTTCTTAATCACAAAATAAACTAATTCAACAAGAGGCCGAATAAACATTATATCCAAATAATCAATTTCTTCCTATTAGCATTTGCCGGTAAAACACATCAACAATAATTTTAATATCACTTTGGTAGGGTGTGCCGGGCCAAGGAAATAGTGCAGGCCCAAGGCGACACATAAAGGCCCAAATAGCGAGCTACTTTGATGGGCCTTCCCCATTAAAAAATTGAGTTAATATCGTGTGGGCCAATGGCCCACATATCAGATATTAAACTGATAAGAACAGATACTACACTTGATCTTAGCCAAAAGGCCGAGAAAGGTATGGTTAAGACAATGTAAAGGCCGCCTTATTTATACTATCTCAAAAGCCTTGTTCTTCCCTAGTCAAACGGTGTGGGACAAAGGCTATGTGAAAATTTATACTTCAGTTTTGGTTTCATGTCTTTAAAGGTTCTTTATTTGTTTTTTTGAAAGGTTACGTTTCTTTATTAAAATTATTTGTGTATGTATGAAATTTTATGGTATTTAAAATAACTCTTTTTTACATAGTGAAGAATATACTTCCTAGATTTATCCTTCAAAAAAAATTCCTAGAGTTATATTTATTAAAAATAGATATTCTCCTCATTCAAAAAATAAATCAAGTTGAATATAATATATCAATAAGGAGAAGAGAAAGAAGCTATAAATTGTAAGCTTGCAAATTACATGGACAATAGATCAATAAAATATGTCAATGATGAAAAAAACTTTATGCATTTTTTGTTTTACTAATAAGAAATATTGTTATTATTGTTGTCACATTTAGTTGGGGTGATATATATATTCATTATGGAGTATGGTGCCTTCTTTTTTTATTAACTTCTACTTTGATAAAGGTAGTCAATTTTTCTGAACTTTGACTGCATAATATGGAAAAAATGAACTGATTTTTCATATAAATTCTATACCAATAGATCCATTTTGAAAAATAATTTTGAAATATTTTATAATTGTAGCATAAATTAATATATAAACAGAGATATTAATAATCAAAGCGTTGCATTAGAGATCATGAAAGTCAAATGGAAAGTTATTTTTAAAACGAAGTGAGTATTTGTATGTGACAAAATTTATAAATTCCTTCATATAAGAATTTATGAACTTTTACAAATCAAAAAAGTGATCAACAAAATATTAATTACTTTAAAAATATGAATAAAAAGTCATGACTTAGTAGAGAGTGAATTACTGGATATTTAAAAAATATGAACAAATATTCATGATTATAAAATAAGAATATAAATCTATATGCGACGCACTGCTCTTAATTGAACTCGCCAAGTTTAATGGATTTTGTGCTCGTTTGGAAAGAGTTTGAGTTTTTGACGTTGTGTAGAATTGGCATTTTTATACTTAACATAAACTATTAAAATTTATCAAAAATACTTATTTTATAAGTGTTATCGACTCGATTACAACGAAATATTTATTCATATTTTTCTCAACTTAATGACACACAAAGAACTAGTACCTCACATAATTCTTGTTTGTGTTCTTATTTATTTATGCAACTTTATCCCGGGTAACCCCTATCATACATAAATTACATTCAACAATTCTAACATTTATTTGGTGGGGTCTATCCGACCAAGGAATTAGTGAAAGTCCAACGCAACACATGAATAGAGTGCATACAAATCAAATAAAATGTATTCGATTCGTGATTCGTATTCGAAAAGGATGATTCGTATTTTCTATATTCGAATTCGAATCCGAATACAAATCATATTTTAGATTCGGATTATTTTTGAATTCGAATACAAATATTAATAGATTCGATTCGTTTATTATTCGAATTATTTGAATATTATAATTTATAAATAAATTTATATATTATAATATTATAATATTATAGTATATTAAATATTTGTGTACATATTTTAACATATTTTAATATATTAAAATTTTGTGTGCATATAAATTTATATATATTCGAATATCATAATTTATAAATAAATTTATATATATTCTAACATATTTTTACTACATTTTACATTATTATAAAATAATAATTTAATGTCTATAAGAAACTTGTTTTAAGAAAAAATTACCAATATTTTCGAATTCGAATATTCGAATACAAATTCAAATACGTCAAATATCTATCGAATCGAATACGAATGTTTTTTAAAATTTGAATTATATACGAACCCGAATTCGAATACATATCACTTTAATCGAATACGAATCAAATAGTGATATATTTGCTTCGATTCGTATACACCCCTACACATGAAAGCCTAGGGTGAGGGAGCAAGCTACTTTGATGGACATTCTCTTTTAAAAAATTGAGTTAATATAGCGTGAGCCAACATCCTACATTTTAGATATAAACAAATAAGGTCAAATATCACACTTGATCTTAGCCAAAATGTCGAAAAATGTATATTTTGATAATAAGCACAATACATATTGTTATAAGCTCTCAAAGGCATTCCCCTATGTGAATCGATGTAGGACGATAAAGATACCTCGGAGTAGAGCTAATCCTTTCCTTCATGTTTCACTCGTTCCAAGCTTTTCTATATGCTGCATAATTTTTTTGATCTCTTAAAACTCTATTACAAAAATATGCATCCGTCAGAATTCTCTCAGAACTGGTCGGACAGTCAATTGACAGAAGATAAACTAGATTATGACCACATGTTATACACTCTTACGGCTTCCGTCCTAATTTAAATAATCTATTTTGATTTACGATGTTTGCTTGATACTATTTTCCAATCATTTTATAGGAGGGACTACTTTTTTTCTACGAATTCTAAAATAATTTTACCATTATTCATTTCAAGGAAATTGCAGAAACACAACATTTTACACATTTAAAAACAAATTTTAACGAACATTTTGCATCTTTCAATACTTTTCTTAATTTCCACTAACCATTACTAAGTACTTTTTCCACAGACCCTAATTTGCTCTCTAATCACAACTCTTCCCCAGTTCCCTATTCTTCTACCATATAGTTCCAGATTAAAAGCTAAAACCAACAAGAAGATAATAATGACAAGTAGAAACTTCAATAGGAATGTACTTGAACACTTGATTACTGCTATATTAAATCCAGCATAAGTTTCAAAATGCACAAACATAAACTTCGGGCAGTTCAAACATAATCTTCGCATCGAATTAACAAAAAAACAATCAAAATTTCAAAGTCTGAGCAGACACCAAAGAAGAGTCCCTGTCTAGTTCATCCTTCGGATCAAGGCGTTAATGTAATCCTCCCTGTTCCCAGCATCTCCTCCTTCCACATAGTGGTTTCTCTTTTTCTTGAGGCCACCCACCGGTGCCTTGAGTTGGAACGGCCACAAGAAATTGTTGGCTTCCTTGAAATGAGGTCCCACAGTGATGATCTCATGGACCAAATCTTCAATGCAGATGATGTTGTACTTGCCCAGCACCTGTGATTAATACACAAATTACAATCTTGCATTCATAATCGACAAACTTCGTGAGAAATTATAGAATCGAAGAAAGCACATTTTACCTGTTCAATGATGGAATTATCAGTCAAGGGAATCCTGTCCTTCTTAACCTTTCCATATCCCCTCTTGTAGATCAACTCCCTCACACTCTTCAAGTTTGGATACCTTTTTAGAACAAGGAAAAATCATTCAAACCCATGCAAAGATCCCATTATTACTACAATAATATGACGGGTAAATGATAGATACCCAAAGGTGACATATGGCTCAACCCTGTGCAACATGTTGGTTGTAGCTTTGTTAACCTTTAGGAACACACCATTGAATATCTGTAGGAAAAGATAAAATGGCCAGTAAGGCATTTGTAGATGCAATTATTTATGGAAATACTCCGTAAAAGTCATTAAAAACTACCTGTCTCAAACGAAGAAGCTGCAGAATCTTTTTGGTGTTGGGATTCATGGCATTGATACTGGAATTTAATACAAGAAGCAAGAAACGTCAATTCTTTATAAATAGCCAATGACTACCTGTCCTAATAGATAGTCGGTAAAACATCTAACTTATAGTACTCCGTATAATACAACACTTATAAATTATCCGTCAATTTTAGCAATGATTCTAAATTTAATTGTCATTCTAACTAAATTTAACATATTTGGTTGACACACTTTTTAGAAACAATAAAATACCCAAAAACGAAATGAAAATTAGTTTGTTTTATAAGGATCTCCTTTTGGAGACAGTTGAAGTAATACTTCCACTCTTGAAAATCAAACAAAAATGGAAGTATATGCATACCCACGGATGCGAATGATGAACAACAATTTGGGTTCAGGGCTGACGTAGAAACCTCCTTTTAGTCGAGCCTGACGCTTGAACAGAACAAGCTCCCTTTGCTGCATTAATATAACTTCTAAACTTAGATATACACAGCAATAGCTCAAAATCCCTGGATAGAACTAGAGAAAATAAGGAAAACAAGCCTCCAAAAGCACAGAACGTACCTGTTTTTCATATTCCTCAGCATATTGCTTAGCTCTCTTGAAAATAATCTTCCGCTTGGCAGCATTTTTCTTCCTGATAATATCAATCTCTTGTTTCTTCGCCAGTGCCCACTCCTGTTCCCTCTTCTGCTTCTTCAATACTGACTCAGGGACACATGGGGCTCCATTCTGTGCTTCAGCCATCTCTGGAGAGAACAAATCATAAGCTTTCATCTTCACAGTAGATAATTCAAACCATTAAATGAAATAACTAACTGAATATGACAGCATTTGTCAAACAAGAAAAGAAAAACACAATGATATGATGTAAGTCAGACATGACAAAGACCGCCATGAAGTAAAGCATATGAATGTACTAAGAACAATACTAAACAGAATTTAAAGAATCTGCACCTATACTGCGTCAGGATTTAAACATGCTAAAAGTTAGAAAATAGAGAGTTATTTCATAATAAGCTACTCCGCAGAAATAAATTGGTTGAGCACTTAAGGCTGACCACAACAATTAATGAAGAACGTGGTAACAAGTAGTGGAAAACATAATTCTTTCAATAAGAGTATAAACTCCCCTGTCTGAGCTAGAAAAGGATTTTTGTACTGTTTTTTAACTACCTTTTACAGATAAGAAAAATGAGCAAAGCCAAAGCAACAGCTTCAAATTGCACAAACACAATAATTTCATGGCACACAAGAAATTAGACATGAAATGAGGTTTATCTGACCAATTTGCAGTATATTTGGCTAACATGCTTCATATAGGGAAAAGAAGAACTTAGATAATCTTTAATAAAGAAATTAAAGATGACATAAAAAGGCACTTCACAAAAGAATACATTTCTATAACGAAATCAAATAATAATCTAAGATTCATGACTCCAACTAGCTCTTCGACCTGTTAAAGCATTACGAACTAGAAATGGGCCACCTAGAATCATGCTATCGACCCAAACACCCGTTGATAAAGACCTATCCGGCACCCGGATTCACACCCCTTAACAATTGATGTACTCTCAGGGCGTAAATCATCAGTTCCATGAGTTTAAATACATGAAGAAACAGTTTCTCTTCACCTAGTCTACTCTGAATTTAAAAAAAAATACAATTTCGAACACCTCTTTTCCTATGAGTCAATTTAAAGTTCAGAAAATAGTGTTAAAGACCCACATCACAAGCTTCAACCCAAATCCTAAACAAATAATGCTCAAAAACTGGGAAAAAAACGTCATTTTCACGCAAATCGAGAAGCAGATTAATAAGATATCTCAGTTTTGATAAATAAAACTTAGAAAAACTGGTCACGGCCGTACATAAGTTCAACAACGATTCTGAGATTTCGAACTAAGAAGAAATGATCGAATGGCAAATCTACCAGATCTAAAAAGCTTTGTCTTCAAAAATGGAGGCGAAAGCCCTGGCCGCGAAACCCTAAAACCTTCGTCGCTCAATCCTCCTCATGCTCCGTATTCATTTAACATTTTAACCAGACAAATATGAATGAGTTTTGGGCCGGTCAAATTTAGGCGTGGCCCAATATTTATCTCTTTTCAAAGAACTCAAAACTCAAAAGTGCCATTTTAAAATTTAAAGATGATGTGGAATTGTGGAAATAAAGTTCAAAATTTGGAAAATGAAATTTGTTCCCTAAATTTTTTTTTAAAAAAAAACACCAAAACATGAGTAATATTAAGGCACTTTAAAAACAAAACATATGGATACAAGTAGTCAATCTTCATGTTTAACTAAAGAAATAATGAAATATCATGCTTCGTCTCCTACAAATAACATAGAAACTTAAGTCATGATCATTAGAAATTATGGAATATAATCTCTTCTAAGTGGTGATAGAGTTTTTTTGGACCAAGTGCAAGTAATTCATGTAAAACATTTCTATTGAGTCAAACAGACATGTGGTATTATATTTAAAACGTTTGTCTTTTGCGTGAATCGGAATATAAGCAATAGGTTTAGGATTTAACAAAAAAATTGGGACCATAATACTCCCTAACGATACGTTTGGGACATTGAATATTTGTGCTCTTTCAAAGAAACATTGAATAAAAATAAAAATATTTAAAAAGTATTTCAAAATCGTAATAGAGACATTCTTGGAGTACATATAGTCAATACAACATTAACTTAGTTGAATCTTACCAAAATAAAAGGTACAAATAGTCAATGTCCATTTAAATATTTATGTTAGAATTCATTGAGAAAATACACTCCAAATATTGCAAATACACTCACTGTCCAAAATTAAATTATTATTGAGAAAATATGTTACTATTCACATGATTAAATTTTATCTATATATTTTGGTTATTCAACTAAAAAATAATATTCCTTCCGTTTCATATCTTTTTTCGTAGAGCATTATTCCAACTTCACATGAACTTTTATTTAATTGTATTTTCTCATGGCCTACATGATAAAATAAAATATTCTTGTCCTCACTTGTTTTATAGAACTTTTGATGTAGTTTATAAATATGTAAATTTTATTTTTTATTTTTATACCAATATTTAATTAAAAGAGATTGAAAAAACTTGAGATTTTTCTTTGTTTTGTGCAACGGGAAGAAACATACGGAGTAGTCTGAATTTATCATATCACATCGTATTTCATAAAAAAATTATATAATAATTTTTAAAATGCGAGGAATACATATTTTTACATTTTTCCATAATTTTCCAATAAATTGAATTTAAAATATTATATTTTAATAAATATTATATTATTATTGACTCGATTAAAAAATGTTATTCCATGTTTGCTTATACTTTTTAAATCTAATGACGTAGTGTGAAGCAATACCTCCACCTCACTGGAACACGAACTTTGAAATAATATAAATCTACTCGGGTATAGAGCACCCCGAGGCCAAGTAAAAACTATATTACTCACAAAATACTCCTTCAGTGCAGTCTTTTTTTCCACTTTTGTTTTGGCACAAATACCAAGACAATGGGTGAAGTAAGACAACAAGACTTGTACGCTCTCGAATATGGTAAAAGACTTTCCCAGTTCTACCTATGGGGATAGCTTGTAGTTACAACTTGTAATATATAATCAAAGTCAAAATCAATCAAAAGATCATTTTAAGTACCACTATTACACATTTTTACTATTTGCACCATCATACATCGAGAAATTTCTTTCACTTTCTTTTCATAATGTCATTAGTCATTCAATAAAATAATTAATTATATCCTCCGCGAGTTTTGTAAATCTTTTAACATAGTTCTTAAATATGTAATTTTAATTTTTTAATTCTACACCATTTTCATATAAAATAATTTAAGCTAACTTCAATTAAACATCGTAAACCAAAACAGACAATTTAAATTGATGCAAAAGAAATACAAAATTAATAGTGACATGACTATATGAGGCCAGTTTCCATGACATTGGTTGGATGACCCGCGGGTGCTCCGGTACGCCGTTCGTAAAGTTAACGGTTCCTACCCCCAGTAAACCCCCCACTCCGCTCCGACCTAAACACGCCCCCAAGTTGATTTTTGACTTTAGACTCAAATTTTGATTCCAAAGTCAAAATAAATTCGGGAGTGCAATTGAAGGGGGTAAAGGGGCGTGTTTGGGTCGGGGCAGAGTGGGGGTTTACCGGGGGGATTAAGTGGAGTAGGAACCGTCAACTTTGCGAACGGAGCAATGAAGCACCCCCGGGTCATCCCATGTCATTGGTTCTCAATGTCATGGGAACCAAGGTGTGACTATATTATTCTATCAAATAACAAATGAAAATATAGAAAGAAAGTGAATAAAATATAAGTTATAAATAGTAAACAAACAATTTAATTCGGAATGAAAAGAGTAAAAAAAAGTGATTGTCCATTTTCATACACTTTTTATAAATTACTTCCAATTCCAGACCAAAAAAAACCCATGATAATTCGCAATGTTATCAATAAACAAGGGGGAAAGGAAACTCTCTTGTGTTCAAAATCTCGATATTTAAAATAAAGCTCATATCAATCAACAAGTAAAGATACAAAATACTGTAAATGTTTGAGACACGAGACATCAGATAAAATGAGAATTGAAAAGAGAAAATGGAAGGAAAATCCCACATTGCTAAGGACATTGAAATGTTAGTTGCTCAGGCCTGCCTGTTCCTCTTCTTGGGACCTGATCTGGCAACCTTAAGGCTTCTGTGAACGACACTCAACCTCGCGAGAGCCGCCTTTTTCAAGTCTGGCCTATAATAGTTTTCGGCAACCTGCAAGCAATAATGCGTCAAAAAATGAAGCGGGATGACACTTTAAGGATGAAACGACACCCAAAAGATGGCAAGTAAAGGTAATATTGTAGATGAAATTTCACGTTTTCTTGAGTACGAGTAAACTGCTATAAGGCAGCTCGAATTAGGATACTGCAAAATTACATATTTAGACTTGCATTTCAAAATCCAGGAGTCATAGTTGTGGTCGAAAACCCATACATTGTATGGTTAATAGTAGTTTAGACATTTTTTAATACAATAACATCAAATCAAACAAACTTCATATATCATGGCATTCAAATCCAGCTTCTCAAACAAGGTAAAAGAGATTACATTAAAATACCATAATCATGCTGCACCCAATCCAAACAAGGCCTTAGAGAAAGTGTCACAAAACAAACACATGGCATGATCTTTGTTTTTCAAGAATCAAGATTTCACAAACTTTTAAACCAATTGCGGACACATGCAGATCATTCTTTTTTGCAAGTCTATTTTCTACCACTCATCTGCAAGTCTATTTTGTACCACTTCCTTAAATTAATTCATCTTGATATGGATAGGAACCCATTTCCACCACTCTAATACTTGGACTACGCAAATTAGTAACTAAGACCTGAAACATATACCTGATTGGTAACAGCCTTGGCCATTCGGTGGAACTCCTTCTTCATGACAGACTTGTTTAACACACTAGCAGGTTTGTTCTGCTTCTTGGTCTTGGTGGTACCGAGAGTCACGGTTAGATCTTTACCCCCTTGAATGGTAACAGTTTTCTTGTTTGCCAAACCTATTAACCAATACCAACAGAATATATGCTCCAATACATCAGCAACAGCACTAAAGCAGGTTTACTTCATACAATTAGTGAATTAGACAGAGGAATGACCAACTAATACTAACAGAAAATAAAGATAACACTTTAACCACATCATTAATGACATTAAAGTATTCAGCTCTCATACAATTAGAATGGCTAACATTCAATTCAATTAAATTATATACTAATCTCTAATTGATTTCATGTCAAAACCTAGTATGACAGAGTACAATTGGGTAGTCTTAAGCTGTATAGGCAACAAACAGAAGACTAGTTTTCAATTCTCCTGAACAGAAGAAGAAAATCAAAAGAAACAATAGAAAGAGTCACAGTTACCGACGAACCAGAGTGCTTGTAGGAGTGAAAATTGTAGAGATTGTTAGGTTCCTTGCTGAAGACAACAGCGGCAGTGCCACTGCCAGACTGTCTGGCCACAAAAGAGTTGTTCTTCTTCACGATCTCCCACAACAACTGCTCAGGTATTGTAGCCATTTCTGCAGATTCAACCCTAAAAACATTAAAAAATCAAATATTACTAAGCATGACATAAAACAAAAGTGCACAACGCAAGGACAGCAGTTGTATAAACCCATGGAGAAAAGAAGGCTTTTGTTCTGATGCTTGACGGGTGAATAGAAAGATTGAAAGGTAAGATAAAAACCAGTTATATAGTGACTTTATAAAACCCTACCCCTATTAAACTAGGGGGGAGCCAGTAAGTCAATCCATTCGGCAGTTAGACACCCGTATTTACATCCCTTATTAATTGATGTACTCCCAGAGTGAATAAACCAATTTGGTTAGGATAGATCAAAACAAAAACAGTTTTGCTTCAAACTTCTCCCTTGGCTTGAGTGGTAGGAAGACCACCCACAAGCATTTTTAGATGGGAAGTTCATCTATATTCAAAGCCAAACAAAGACAGAGACTCTATGCACTTCAACAGGTTGAGAAAGTATTTATGAAGAGATAAAACATTGCAATAGAGTCAATAGTACTAAGAAAACAATTTTGCTTCAACTAGTCCACTCCAAGTAGAAAACAAGCACAATTTCTAACCTCTGTGCTGTTTAATCTATTTAATGTTCAGATAACAGTTTCAAGGACACGCATCACAAGCTTTAACCCAAAGCCAAAAGAAGTTAAAAGGAGTGTACTCACTCATTTTAGATTCAAAGTCACAAAGACAGATCTGAAACTGAACAGATGACACCTTCACATAGATTTTAGGAAATCCAGATGTAGAGTAATAAAATATCCTAGTTTTAAACAAAAATTTAGCAAAGCAAAAAACAACAGAACACAAACCAGCACAAGTTCGACAAGTATCCTCAAATTTCAAACTAAAAACAAAATACCATAAGGTAAATTTTGTAGGATCTAACGTTTTACCAGTTCATTGAGAACTGTGCTGAACTTGGCCTTTAGAAACCCTAGGGCCTAGACCATTCATCGCACGCTCTCTCAAACTAACGAAGATGGAAAAAATTAGGGATGGGCATGGTATAGCTCATGTTGGTAAACTAATTGGAATGGTACCATATCATTACTATTAAAATGGGTTCGGTACTTCAGTTAGTTCCGTATGGCTCAGTTTAGTCCAAAAATCAATTGGTTTGGAAAACTTTAAACAGAAAAGTACCATGTCGTATTAAAGCTAATATATATTCCGAGAATTACATTTGAAAAAATCAACACAAGTGAATTTGAATTGAAACAAAAGGAGTTCTATTCTAAAAACCACAAATATGGTTTTATCATCAAATTTCATAAACCAGTGCATTAGACTGCAAAAAGAAACATAAGACACTAAGTTCAGTTTACAAAAGAAAATAAAAAGTGAAAGTTCAATAGCCAAGAGTCTTGTCTAAGTTCAATAGTAAAAAAAACATAAAGACAGAAAGTTTAACTCAACTGTTCAAGTTATAAACAATTTAAAACTTCAAGATTACATGATATTTCATTTGGGCTTCCAAGCATACTGCATTTTTTGCTGAAAATAAAAAAAAAACAAAAAAAAACTCAAAAATTTTCTGGAATCTCCTCAAAAGAGAGCTGGATATATTACAATGAGATAGTTCAACTGATGCGTAATGAACTAACAATTTTCTAACATTCAAGATTATGAAAGATCAAACAAAACACAGTAATTGGATTTGAAATGATGCATAAAACGGAAAATTTGAAACCCTCCTCAAATTAAATCAAAAGACATAAGTTCCTAGTGCTGTTCAGAGTGCTTTTAGCTGGCAAAAACAAAAAGCTGAAACAAAACAACGCAGCTAGTTGGCAAAAATAGGAGCTGAAACAGAAATAACATATCAAAGAATCATCGATCAACATTCTAAGGAAAAATAGATACTAAAATCTCAAAGAAATTTGGGTGCAAATGAAATCAACTCGTGATTAAATTCACAAAACTAGATGAAAACTACAGAATTCAAGCCCTAACAAAGCACAAATTCAAGAATTGGAGTTAGGAGACCCGTAGAGAAACACGCATGGAGAAATATATACCAAAGAACATCAGCACGGATGAAAACCCTAGAACCGAAAAACACACGGAAGTGAGAGGATACAGAGAAACACAAACCTGCTGAAGATGGCTATGCCAGTGAGATGTTGAAACTGGAAAGGAAGGCTGAAGCTCGACGGAAAGAAGAGACGGAGAAGCTCTGAAAGAAGAGAAGAAACCCTATAAGATCATTTGGGCTTTCAACTAAACAAAGTCACAAACGCATGCTTTTGGGTCACTAGGTCCACAATTAGGGCTGGGTTGGAAAAAAATCAAAAATCGCAAACAAAACCGATCGAAACAAGATAGAAAAAAAATTAATCGAAAAAACGAAGTTGAGTGTATAAAAATCAAACTGAACCGTTATTGTTTTGCTTTTTACTTTGAAAAATCGAACCAAATCGAATAAATCGGACTTTCTCAGGTCTCCACTTTATTTATAAGACTATATGTGATATGTAAAATAAATTATAAAAATATAAATACAAATAATTGACTAGTCGATTATAAGTTATTTTTTTAACTATTAATTAAACATTTTAAACCATCTTATAAACTTTAAAAACCTAAGAATATAACATCAATAACTAATCTAATACAGAATTATATTAACATTAAAAATTGATACGAGAAATTTACATGTTTACATAAAAAAAACATTAATGTTATAATGGAAATTAAATTATTATACTAAAAAATGCAAATTCTCCTATATGTTTGTTGGGCACTCAACACATATTTTTTAATTTATGTAAAATTGAATTGAATATAACACTAACCTTTCATTCGATTTTGGCTTTGTGTAAAAAACAAACTAAAACACTGAACCCAATCCTACATATTGCTTCATCGAGTTAGTATTTTTATAATTTTTAATGCTTATAAATTTTTATTTTATAAAACAAAAAATCCAAAATAAAAACCGCATAAATTTCTTAAAAACCGAATAACTTTGTGTAAAATACTACTACTTCCGTCCCAAAATGATTTACACGTTTTGACTAAAGTTGAAATTAAGGAAGGGATAATTTTGTGTTGACTTTCCAAAAATAATGTTGATGTGATGGGTAAAAGTAGCATGTGATTTGTAGATTAATAGAAAAAATGTATGATGTGATAGGTTGGGTTTGAAAAAGTAAGTGGTAAAAGTAGGTTTTTAATAGAAATGGGTAGGAGATGGTGGGACGCAGTTTTTTTGAAAGATTTAAATCTTTTTGGGACGGAGGGAGTATTTTTTTTAGGACGGGAAAGAATTTGTTTGATTTTTTTAATGAACATTCTTTGATTTCTTTCACACATTTCCATTATTTCAGTTTGGTTGTGCACATTGTGATCTATTTCGATTTAAGTTTCAAAAAACAATTATGAGTGCTCAATAATTATTTTTCTAAGAAGTTATCAATAAAATTTAATGTTCTATATATGTGGACTTTTTTACTTTGAAAGTATCCCAATTTTGAGTATTGTAACAAAAAATTACCTCATCCTTAAGATACAAGAAAAAGATATCCTAACTTTAAAAAATGAAATAAAAGGGTATCCTTGTCCATGAAATACCTACTCCCCCTGTCTCTGAGTGTTTGTCCACTTTCATTTTTATACACCATTCAATGCACTTCTTTATTCCATTTTATCTTGTAATTTGTATATTAAAAAATTATAAAAATTATATATTAATAATCTATATGTTAAGACGAATCAAACAAGATCACACATCACTATTTTTAGGCTTACACATTGAGAGAATTTGATAAGTCAAAGTTTTAGATGAACAGTTCCAAAAGTCAAAAGTGGACAAACACTCAGGGACGGACCAAGTATTTATTACTCCCTTCATCCAAAAAATTTTTCTGGTATTGATATTGCATGGAGATTAAGAAAAATTAGATAGTGTAATAACTTTTCACGATTTGTTTTTTATGTGATTAAATAAAGTAAATAGTGTAGATAAAAAGTGGAAGTATAATGGAACATTTATTAAACTTTTGTTGCCAAAATAAGAAACGAGAAAGAAATTTTTGGACGACCCAAAACGGAAAGTGAGAAAAAATTAATAGACGAATGGAGTAAAAATTAAAAATAAAAAAAGGAAAGTGAGAAAAAAATTAATAGACGAATGGAGTATAAATTAAAAATAGAGTATCTTTTTATTACAAGACTCGAAGTTAAGATACCTCATAACTCCTAAGTAAAAAGACCTATATGTGCCACGTTCTTTAGAAATTAAACTCTTAACTTTCAATTTCTTCCAACTTTGTTTAGTTCCTTCTAGTTTTTCTAATTTGTCTAATTAATCGCATTTTCATAGTACCCTTTCTACTCCCTTAATAATTACTCTAAAAAAATGTTGTATTTTTAATGTGATTATAATAATAATAATCATCATCATCATCATCATTATATTATTATATAATTAGTAGTAGTATTTTTAGTATTATCTTCATCATTATATTATAATTAGTAGTAATATTATTAGCATTATCTTCATTATTATTATTACAAGTATTAGGTTCATAACTATAATTTATAAATTATTTCATTTGTTTCCAGTTTCTATGTCACTCTTTTTATGATTCACACGCATTATAACTTTTTCTTCAACTTTTTAATATAAATAATATAATTTTTTTGTTTATTAATCAACATAATAAAATAGAAAAACATCATATTTTGAACTATATTTAAAAATTAGGAGTTCTATATTTTTATTCTCAAAATAAAAGTTATATAATGTAAATATAATGTCAATCATGAAAGAAAATAAATTGATTTTATCGCATTATGTGATAATATTTAAAAAAAAATTGTAATATATAAAGTGTAATTAGAAATATATTATTTTATAATAAATACTGCATTAATAAATTGAGATACATATCATACATGCAACATGACTACCATAGCTTTTAAAATTTAATATTTTAATATTTACGCTTGCTTTATATTCTAATTTTAAAGTATGTGAAAGTTGTTTTTTTGTATGAAAAATGACAATAGATTTTCTATCTTAAAGACATTGATTAAGATAACATGATTATGAATTTATAATAATACTAATAATAATAATAAATTAATAATAATGACAAATTTTTACAGTTTTTTTAGATTTTCTAAATTTTTTTCCTTGTTCTTTAAGTTAAGAAATTTCCCTAGATAAGAAAAAAATATGAAAAATACCAAAACAAGAGTTCTAAGAGCATCTCGAACACATACTTTGAAAAATGGTCAACTAAATGTTAAAGTAGATCATTCACACTGTTATCAAAATAGATCATTCAGTGCTATTGACTCTATTGCAAATATGTAGTATATGTTCATATTATTGTCAATTTAACAACGCACAAATTGTCAATGTTTCTACTTTTGCTCGGGCTTGAATATGGGTGAACTTCTCATATCTTTCTTTTTCCTTTTTATTTCGTCATTAGTTTCTAAATATCGAAACAACAATTATATTCTTTTCATGTTTCCTCTCACATTTTTTTAATCATTTTCTTTTCTTTTATTTTCTTTTTCTCGGTCCAAAAGGTGGAATCGCCCACCCCAGGCGCCCCCACCCCCTTGCCCGACAGGAATGGTGGAGGATGTAAATCATGGTGACTCAGTCGGCCAAGAACGCTAGACCCGTGCCCACCGCGCACAAGGAGCCTCCTCACCCTTTATGGGATTTTTGGATAGCTCCCACACTGCCGCTTGCGGGACTCGATCCCTGGTCATCGGTCCAAGATTTCACGCTCTTATTTTCTTTTCTTTTTCTCATCCAAACAAATGGTTAACACCACACATTTATTACTATTAGGGTCCGTTTGGTATACGAAATTGGAATTGAATTGGAATTGAAATTTCATGAGATTTAATTCCATAGAATTGAATTCTGTCAATTCCAATTCATTTTTTGCACTATCAATGCTAAATCCACATAATTTTTATGCTACCAAACATCTGAATTGAAATTGAAGTCTTCAATTCTAATTCCACAGTTTGAATTCCATGTATCAAACGGGGCTTTAAAGATTTCTAGAACAAATGATATTCATTTCCTTCTAAACTAATCAAAGTTAGGGAGTAATTTACTTTACCCTCATATATGATGGACTCTAAGATATTCCATTGGGAGCACAACCTAATCACATGCGTCATTTCTTTCTCTCTCTCTCTCCCTTATTTTTGATTGTTACTCCATTTTTTAAATTATTAAGATAATCTTTACTCAATATTTCCCCGTTCATAAATAAAGTTTTTGTTGTGCGTTACGATATTTGACTGAAATTATTTTTAAATTATTTTATATGAAAATGGCATGTAATTAGAAAATAAAAATTACATATTTAAAAACTATATTAAAATACGACAAAAAAATGTCACTAAAATGATTAAAGTTTAATTTGACCTGGTGAATAGTAAATAAAAACTTTATTGTTGGACACATCCCCCACTCTTTAGCTAAACTTTTTAAAAAATGTAAACATGTAAATTCAATTAAGAAAATAATTTAAGCTCGCTAGAAATAATGCAAACTCATGGAAAATACATAAAATTAAACGACGTATTATGTATTTCCTTTTTTTAAAAAAAAATTGTTATTCATTGTCATGTCTATTATTATTTTCTCAAAGTATGGTCAATAATTGTACTAAAAAAATTATATTCAATAGGATTCTGTAGTTATATGATCGAGTCGCGTAACTCCATCTAGAAATAAATTACTCGAATATAGAAAATATAAATAAATATAATTCTCTAGTTAATAATCTGTATAATTAAATTGTTTAATCGAAAATAAAAAATATAAAATGCATATAAAAGTTATTTATAAAATTATTGACTTATTTATTTAGATATCCTCCGATCCCTAATAATGAATAATGGGAAGCGTACGTAGACGGGGAAGAAAATGTAAACAACAAGACTCCACTTTAATCTCTCTCGGCCCGTCCTTATATATATACTTATATATTGAGCTCTCAAAGAGAAATTATTAAAAAAAAAAATCATTAGTGTTACATATTTATTTGAATTATTGACTCTTGTCTTCAACAATTTCTAACCAAGAACTGTACATTTTAAGGCCAGGTTAACTTTTTCTATCCCTTTATGCATTATTGTTTTCTATGTAAATCTGGTTGTTATAATTCTCAACTTATTTATTTATCCGATCTGAATGTATAAATATAACATAAACTTTTGTTAAATTTTTTTAACTTAAATCTTATTCGTAGTATATAAACAAAAATAAAATTTATCTCACTAAAAATATTATCAAAAGACCTACTAAATTATAAGAAGAGACCTGGTCGATTATATATTATCAAAATAAATAAATAAAAAGAATAAAGTACTCCGTATATACGAGCTATGGTCCGTGGACAGTGAGCAATATTATACTCCATTTGTCCGATTTTTTTCTCCATTTTATACTTCTGCTTTCAATTAAAATCTGTCTTCCATTTCTATTAATTATTAGTCTATCTATCACATCATTTATATTCACTAGTACCTTGATCTATTCATCACATTTAAATCTTATCCTACAATAAATTAACACAAAAATTACATAATTTTTTAATCTTACCATTTTTTGGGATGGAGACATGGAGGCAGGGCCGGCCCTGAAAAAATGAAAAAAATAAAATTGGCCCGGTCCAAAATTCATATTTTAGGCCTTATTTTTTTTAGAATATATACTTGTGCTTTAAAACTAATGCCAAAATTAAAAATATAGGACTCTAAAACTTTAGGGGTCCTTTGCGATTGACCACTTTGCACACCCTTTGGATCACCCATGGATGGAGGGAGTATTTTTTCAGAGCTTGCATATAATTAATGAAGTTCCTAATGTTTAATTTGCCATTTTGTTTTACCGTAGGTGATTTGATGAGAATGGATGTAAAGATAGAGAACAACCGTTTCTCCTCCTCCTCCATGTTTCTTCTTCTTCCTCTCATCTCATTGCTTCTCCTCCAAGCAATAATAGCATTGGGCTCATGTGATCTTGGAACAGACAAACAAGCCCTTCTGGATTTTGCTAATACCCTTCACAATGTTCCCCGTGGACGTCTGCGATGGACCTCCACGGAGGCAGCCGCCGCCGACCCAATCTGCACCTCATGGGTCGGCGTGACCTGCAGCTCGGACCGAAGTCGGGTCGTCGAACTCCGACTTCCCGGCTTCGGGCTCCGCGGTACCATTTCGGGAAACACCACAATCGGGAGGCTCGACGCGCTCGAGAGGCTCGACCTCAGGAACAACTCCCTGTTCGGGGCCATACCGCCGAACCTCAACTTCCCGCGTCTCAGGCATCTGAACCTGAGCGGGAACCGTTTCAGTGGGCCCGTCCCCCAATCACTCAGAGAGTTTCCTCCTTCGTCGTTCGGAGGGAACCCTCTGCTGTGTGGCGGCCTGGATCTTGATCTTATCGAGACAAACGTCGTATCACCATCGACCGGTCCATTGGGTCGCCGGTCGTTAAAGTCCAAGAAAAAGAAGGGACTTAGCAAGAAAACTAAACGTGATCTTATTATTATATCAGTTGTAATTGTGATATTATTGGTATTTCTTTGCTGCGCTCGTGATATGTTAAAAAGGTGTCGTCACTAATTTGTTTCAAAAAATAAATATATGATAATAATGTCGATTAATAATAAATGTCTAAATCATTATTGTAATTAAGGTTACGTTGAGTTTATCCATTCAAATCAATAAAATCATGCACAAGTGTTACATATTTGAATAATTGAATTGATCATGACTCTTTTCTCCAATAATTCCTTATATATATTCAAGGTCAGGTTAATTCTTTATATCTCTTTGTGTAATTATGGGTAAATATAATTTTGTTAAAGAAGAACATTATGGCACTGTGTGAGGGATAGAGTATCTGTAATTAAAGTAGTAATCCGTATTTAATGGGTTAATTTATTTGTAATGAATAATGGGAAGCTTAGATGATGGTGATGAATTGTAAACAACAAGACTCCACTCTATTCTCTTAATTGCATCTCTATACTTGTAATTAAGGTTCGTTGAGCTTAATTATCTATTGAAACTTTAATGGTTGAATGTGTGTGTGAATTCAACACTTTTCTCCAAGTGAAATTTGCACTAAATAGGACTAAAACATAATGACTTTCCTAATATAGTACTTAAATTTTTTTATTTCATAAATAGGACTTAATAATGACCTAGTGGAAAGAATAATGTCCTATAATCATGAACATTTAGTTGAATAATGACTACTTGATAATGACCAAAAGTCCTAAATTGGGAAATAAAAACATATAGTCCTATATTGGGAAAGTCATTATGTTTTAGTCTTATTTAAGTAAATTTCTCTTTCTCCAATAACTTCTAACATTTCAAGGCCATCAAGGTCAACTTTTTATATTCCTTTTGTGTATTTATTACTAATAATGTTCATCTCAAATTAGACACTTAGCTGGTTTAGTGTGAGAGTAGCTACCCCATCAGAAAATTGAATAAAAAAGTAATCAAAATATATATAAGCTATTGAGTTAAAATAAGTAATTGATTAGATTTAATCTTTTAATGTAGTTCAGCCCAAGTTTGCTAAGGTGTCCGTCTAGGCTTTCATTCCCAGTAACCCTAGTCTTTAGCCCAGTTGTCCGTGTGGAACGTATATCCAACGACATGTGGCTTGTTTAACCCGATTGCTCGTTCCATACTCAGCGGCTCGTGGTCCTTTAGGTGCTGGCGCTCAAAAAAAATCAAGGGGATGAGAGTCCATTTACAAGTGGTCAACCAGTTAGATTCAAAATGGTTCAGTCGTCCACTTGAAGGGTAGTGTTAGAGTCTGGCCACATCGGAAATTGAATAGAAAAGTAATCAATATATAAGCTTTTGAGTTGAACTAACTAGGTAATCGATTAGATTCAATCTTTTAATGTAGTTCACCCCAAGTGTCTTATTGCTCAATCTATTTATCCTTACCGTAGTTTTAAAAATCAAACCGAATTGGCCGGTTCGACCTGAAAACTAGTGAACCGGTCACCAAACCAGTCCGGTTGGGAGGGTCAGACTGCAACACACATCCAACCGCTGTGAACCAGTATCAACCCTCGGTCGAATCGGAAAACGTTGCCGGTTTTTGATCGGATGAGTTCACTTTTGTAGCTAAAGTTAGGACAAGATTTGAAAGGTTAATAAGATTTGTTTAGGATTTCGTATACCACTCCTACGCATTTTTTAGATTTTTGTGCATTTGGGTTTATATGGGCTTTATTTTCTGGGCTCCATTACTATTATATTTTTGGGCTTGTAATGTTATTTTTTCAATGATAAATCATTATGTGTGTGTGTGTATATACATAATTTTTAAAATATGTATGAATCACTGGTTCGACCAATGAACCACTAAAATAGTTTCAAGACCAGCTCTAACGTCGGTCCGATTTTAAAAATTATGATCCTTACCCCATCCTAATTTTATTATGTAGGAATGAATGAAGTATTTACGCTTGTTAAGTAATTAGAGCACTATACGGATTAAAACATTCTTTCTATGCTATATCAATTTTAACTCTTTTTTTGACTTATATCACAGTTTCACAGAAAATACTTTCTGATGTATCGTTCGAGGGGGAGCCGCTTTAAGCGTGATATGGGTTGACGTGACAGGAATGTTACTTTTCTTAGTTTACCCCATTTAATTTATAAAAATTTTGGCAGTTTTTTTTTCCAACAAAGGAAGAGAAGAGATTCAAAACAGTTGAGATCCATCTGTTTTTGTCAAAAAAAATTGCCAAAGGAGAAATTGTTATTTCTATGGCATGTTGACATTATTTTATTGACAAATGAATATCTCGGTTTAGAATTATTTGTTGCTATTTTAGAGTTTGATTCATGATATGCATAGAAGATGATAGAGGATAGATCTTGAAGAAAGAATCATAATTCTGCCTATTTGATCTACTATTGGGCTGGAGCTTCTAAGTTTTCAGGTGATGGAAATATATACTCCCTCCGTGCTATAATGATCTTCCCAGAGCACTATTCCAACTTCACGGAAATTTATATTTATTTATGTTTTTTCATGGCCTATATGATAAAATAAAATATTCTTGTCACCACTTGTTTTGTTGAACTTTTGATGTAGTTTTTAAATATGTATGTTTTATTTTTTTATTTCTATACCAATATTTAAATAAAATAAATTGAAAAAACTTGAGATTTTTCTTTATTTTGCGAACCGGGAAAATCATTATAGGACGGAGGGAGTATATAGATATACACACAACAAAGGTGGGAGAAGAAAGGGAGCCACACAATTTTTTTGGGAGTATCAGACTATATATACAGTCTATATTGTTGGGGATCTACTTCAACCAGTTTCTAAAACTAGCTAGCTAGATATAAACAGATTTTATCGTTAAATCACATGTAAGAAGATTAAGTCAGTTCATAGATATAATCTATTAAAGTTGAGAGTATAATCTTTACAATGATTTAGTAGAATGGGTGTTATACGAGCGTGGACTCTCCAGAGTAGAAGAGTTTGCTCCAAACTGCACAAACAACTCTTTTGTATTTTTTACTTTATATTATGCGTGTGTGTAATTGACGGAGAAAGTGTTATAGCATTCTTTCTGTCATCTGCAAGCCCGCCCCTATATGCACGTTCACGAGGTTTATTTACACAGAGCTCCCAAATTTAGGAGGGCCCATTTATTAACTACGACCCGTCCACTGCATAGACTTTTTCTGATGTCAGCCCAATACGTAATAGCAAAATCCTTGCCTCTATCAGTTCTGCCTCTTCGGTTTTACCTCTCCTCTTCAATCTTCAGACTACTCCGTATTATTTGTTTCAATTTTTCCAAATTTTTATATTCTAAATTATCAGCATGCGTTTTATATTTTTCTTAAGGGAGAAATTGGGAGAAATTTGTGTTTCGAAATTTTCTAAAATTTCCACTTTTTGTTTCAGATTTTCTTAAGGGTTCCACATCTGATCTTAAATTAGTTTCTTATTCGAAGTTTAAAATCTCATTTATATGACTTCTCTTTTACTCCCTCCGTCCCTAAATAAAGTTCCTCTTTCATTTTTTCTTTGTTCCTAAATAAACTTCTCTTTTCCCTTAAAAACCTCTTTTATCCCTTACTTTTTCATACCCTACCTATCACATCATACCTTTTTACTAATAATCTACTTATCACATCTTACTTTAACACATCACATCAAGGGTATTTTTGGAAATTCAATACCAAAATATCCCTTCCTTAAATTTTCAAAAAGTCAAAAATGGAATTTTATTTAGGGACGGAGGGAGTAATATTTTTCTTACATGTTGCAATAGAGATAAGGTCTTCTCTTTTATGGGGAAGGTTCCCATGACATTGGTTCCCAATATCATGGGATGACCCGGGGGCGCTCCGGTGCCCCGTTCGTAAAATTGACGGTTCCTACCCCCCCTAACCCCCCCGGCAAACCCCCGCACCCCGCCCGCCCCGAACAAACCCCCCCCACCCCCTCCAATTGCACCCCACAAGTCGATTTTGACTTTGGAGTCAAATTTTGACTCCAAAGTCAAAATCGACTTGTGGGGTGCAATTGGAGGGGGTGGGGGGGGGTTTGTTCGGGGCGGGCGGGGTGCGGAGTTTGTCGGGGGGTAGGAACCGTCAATTTTACAAACGGGGCACCGGAGTGTCCTCAGGTCATCCCATGACATTGGGAACCAATGTCATGGGAACCAAAGTGCTCTTTTATTTGCATAATCATTCTTAATTTGTCCATAAATTTCTTATTTCAGTTTTATTTAATACTCCCTCCGTTCTAAAAAACACTCTCTCTTTCATTTTTTTCACTTCCAACAAAACACTTCCACTTTCTATTAAAAAACCACTTTTACCCTTACTTTTTCATACCATACCTATCACATCATACTTTTTCTCTAATAATCTATATATAACATCTTACTTTTATCTATCACATCAAGGGCAAAATTGGAAGTCAATTACAATTTAACACTTCCTTATTTTTACACTTTGTCAAACTAGGAACTCTTTTTGAAATCAGAGGGAGTATAAAAAACTGATTTGTCTTGTTAATTTGTTCTTAAAAACGGACTTATTTTTTAAATATCTTATACTTCATCCATCTCATAAAAGGATTCCTATTTAAAAAGAGGCACGTCTTTAAAATTAGTAATTTTAGTGTTTTTTTAATTATGACTCATCAATATAATCCTACGTATCTCATCTTGTTCTATTATAAAGTAAGAACAAAATTAGAAAATAATACCAAAATTACTCATTTTAAAGACATGTCTTTTTTCAAACATGAAAAATAATGATCTTAAGGCCAATATTTCTAAATTGCACTTGGCCTTTCAGAATGATTGGGTGGGCCTAATCATCTGTCTTTGTGACAATGTTACAGTATCTTTTGTAGAAATCATCCTAAATAAGACTAAAACATAGAGAAAAGTATTAAAATAGGACTTTCATGTTTTTTTTTTCTGGAATAGGATTTTGCAATTTGGTAATGTGATTTTGCATTGTGGTAATGTGGCAGTGTACATGTGCAAATTACTATACTTTTTTTGGTAATGTATATGACCATGTTTAGTAATGTAAGTCATATTTCGGGAATAAAAACATGGAAGTCCTATTTTGGTATATTTTCAATGTTTTAGTCCTACTTTGGTCTTTCTCCCTATCTTTTGTTGCAGTCTCTTTGCATAGATTATTTTTATTTAATTTGGTAATTTCCACTGCACACCGCGTTATTATTTCATGTGAGAGTCTATCCCACATCTGAAGTTGAATGTAACATTAATCATATATATAAGTTTTTGAATTGAACTAAGAAATTAATTGAATTTAATCTTTTAATGTGGTTTAACCCAAGTTCCTTATGACATAGTGTAGTGATCCCTACGCCATTCTAAATTTTATCATTTCATAAATATTTTATTTGAAAGGAATATTTTTTTTAATACTAATTAAAAAACGTAACTTTTCTAGCTCTCATGACCTAAGTATTGAGAGATCCTTACTGTTATTTACCTATTGTACGTAATTCAGTAAAACATTATTTAATTCATTTATTTATTTGTAATCAATCATGGGAAGCGTAGATCGTGAAGAAATGTAAACAACAAGACTCCACTTTTGTGACAAAAAAAAAACAAGACTCCACTTTTACTGTTATTTATCTATTAAAAGTAATTAGATAAAATATTACGCCGTAAGTTTTTAATTGATTTTTTCTACTATTGTACTTCCTCCGTCCCGTAAAAAAAGTTCTCATTTTTTTTCATCCGTCTCAAAAAACATTTCTCTTTTCTTTTTAAAAAGTCACTTTTACCCCTACTAATTCTTAACTTACCTATCACATCATATTTTTTGTCTATTAATCCATCCATCTCATCCTACTTTATCCATCACATTAAAGGGCATTTTTGGAAAGTCAACACTAAAATACACTCCCCTTAAGTTCTCAAAAAGTCAAAACGGAAACTTTTTTGCGGAAGGGAGGAAGTATTATTAAATTGATTAATTTATTTAGATATATTCCGTAATGAATGATGGGAAGGAAAATGTAAACAAGACTCCACTTTAACTTCTCCCGCCCGTCCCTATATATACTTATAGCATTTGCAATGGCGAGGAGAATAGCAATTGCTTTTTGGCTCTCTCTGCGAGTCATTGCCGAGGCATGGAATATGTTTGCCCAGTCTTTCATGTTTTGTTTTCCGAGTCCTTCTCATTTTTTCTAATTTTGTTTGCCTAGTCCTTTTCATGTTTTCTAATTTATTTTGTTTAAATTGTATTATGATTTTTAAATTTGTTAATTTAATTATCCAATATAAAATATTTTTATTTTTACTTTCAATTTCTATTTTTATATAAAAAAAGCTTTTTCTATAAAGGTAATAGAAATACCGAGTATTTGTATATTAAAAGAGATGATAAAAATACTTTTTATTAGTTAATATACAACAACAAAAAATAAAAAAATAAAAAAAGTAATGACCTGCCATTGTAGAACTTGCTACTTCACTCATTTGTCACTCTATGACTGGGCCTGTTTTAATTGGTTGAAATATGCTCCGTCATCGTGTGACATTCCATTTCTTTACTTGCCATTGCTCATTCTCTTACTATATATTAAGGCATTTTTCTATCCCTTTGTGCATTTATGTTCTCTATGTATGCAAATGTAAATGTATGTAAAGTAATTTAATTTTCAACTTTATTTATTCTTATCTATAATAAATTTGATCAAATTATTTTTAATTACACAGTCTTTAAATTGTAGCACTGAGTTAGTGTTTTTTTAGGGAGCGTACATATATATGATGAAGTTCTAATGTTTAATTTATGATTGTTTTATTGTAGGTGATCTTGGAAAATTAAAATGAATGTAAGAAAGGGAGAGAACAATTATTGTTTGTCCTCATCCTCCATGTTTCTTCTTCTCCCTCTTATTTCATTACTTCTCCTCCAAGCAAGAATAGCATTATTGGCCGCATGCGATATTACAACAGACAAACAAGCCCTTTTAGATTTTGCTAGTACTCTTCACAATGCTCCCCGTGGACGTCTCGGATGGACCTCCACGGAGGCGTCCGCCGCCGACCCAGTCTGCACCTCATGGGTCGGCGTGACCTGCAGTCCGGACCGAAGTCGGGTCGTCGAACTCCGACTTCCCGACTTCGGGATCCGCGGTACTATTTCTGGAGACACCGCAATCGGGAGGCTCGACGCGCTAGAGACGCTCGACCTCAGGAACAACTCCTTGTTTGGGGTTTTGCCGCCGGGCCTCAACTTCCCGCGCCTCACGCATCTGAACCTGAGCGGCAATTGTTTCAGTGGCTCCATTCCCGCAACACTCAGAGGGTTTCCTCCTTCGTCGTTCGGGGGAAACCCTCTGCTGTGTGGGCCGCCGCTGACACAGAACCGGTGTCGTGGTGGGCCGCCGGATCGTGAGACACATTTGGTGATATCCCCACCATCAGCCGGCGGTTCATTGGGTCGCCGGTCTTTAAAGAGTCGTAGCAAGAAGAAAACTAGAGTGGTAGTCATATATACAGTCGGTGGCATTGGGGTGTTCATACTCGGTTTCGCATGTGGGATAGTGATGACACTACTTTGGATTCATAATCGTACGTAGTGGCTAAGAATTTGAGTGATCAATATAATGTAATATTAAGTGTATCTGTGTACCTATATATATATATTTATACATTGATGTATATGATACGGTATCGTATCGAAACAGGGAAGAGAAATTGAGAAATTAGGGGAAGAAGAGGAAGAATTTGGGAGAACAAGTAAGAAAGTCAAGGAGGGGAGGAAGAAGACGAGATTGGAGGGGGAGAGAACTAGGGTTTGAGAAGAGTAATTTCTTAATTCTTGATTGATATCTCAATAACAAGATACATGGGTATTTATAGCTAAATTATTTAACTAACCCTAATAATGATAAAACCCTAATTATAATAGAATTCTAATCCTGTCGGTTCAATAAAAGCGTCGAGGTAAATAACCGAAAAGAAACCCTCGAAGGAGTGTTATAATTCCACTCAACAATAAAAAGTAAATAAAAATAATTAAACTATCTAGCTAAACTATTAAAATATCTAATTAAGTAAATAATATAAATCATTAATTAATCCTTCTGTATCAGTATACTTGGTGTGCTCTTAAGCTGGGTTTTCAAACTAGAAATATTTCTACTAAGTAGCACTAAAATTTAAGTCATTTTTCTAAATAGCACTTAAATTGTTTTAGTCTCTGAATGTCTAGTGATGACGAATATTTACTTGAATAATGACTAATGCATAATGACTAAAAGTGCTACATTGGGAAAAAAACACATGTGATACTATTTAGAGAAAATCATTAGAGAAATTTACCTAAATAGGACTAAAACATAATGACTTTCCTAATATAGGACTATATGTTTTTATTTCCCAATGTAGGACCTTTGGTCATTATGAAGTAGTCATTATTCAAGTAAATGTCCATCATTACTGGACATTATTCCTCCCACTAGATCATTATTAAGTTCTATTTATGGAATAAAAAGTTTAAGTCCTATATTAGAAAAATATTATGTTTTATTCCTATTTAGTGCAAATTTCACAAATCATTACTCCATATATTTTAGTGTTATTTAAGTAAATTTACCTTCAAACTACTATTCTCTAATACGGAGTACATGGTACCCATTGTATATGCCCCTTTATATACACTCTAGCTAATACTCTAATCTAGTAGCTTTATCATGTAAGCCGTGTTTGGTTCCCATATGCCTACGTAAGAAAAAGAAAGAAAGAATAATATTTCTCTCCTTTTCCTCGTTGAAATCGATCAATTTCAGTGCAATTCGATATGAATTCATGCACATTTTGTGTTACAACAAAATCTGCATAATCCAAATCAGGTTGTTACTAGATAGTATCTACATGATAGCCAATTTAAAATATTTCATTCATTCGCATTAATTTTAAATAAACATAAGTTAATTGAAGTAAACAAATCAAACATTGCCAAATCCTTTGAAAATAACATCATTAAAATATTTGTGCAATTTTAATTAAATAAAATCAATAGAGTAATTAATTTACAGGCGACGGCAGGGGGTTGTAGGCGAAGTCCGAAAACAGATCCCTGCGATGAAGGGGGTTGCGATGGCGGGGGTTGCGACGGCGGGAGGTTTTGGAGAGTGGGGAGAGGGAAGTGACAAGAACTAGCTAGACAGGTCGTCTGCAATGGTGCAGAATACTGGGCGGCGGTAAAGCTAGAGAGTTGCCGCTGGCGGTTGCAACAATGGTAGATGGCTCATGGCGGTGGAGAGGGAAAAGGTCTGAAGGGTATAATGGAAAAGTCAATACAATTTTTATCACACATAAATATGCATGCGCCGTCAAACATGAAAGTTTTTTATGGACAAAGGGAGTATATCATTTTAACTTTATGACATAATTCTATTTTATTCTTTTACTTCAATGTTTTTGGAACCCTCAAGTCACCAAGTTTCTTTATTCGAATTTAGACACCTGATATATTGTTTAACTCGCGCATCGAGACCTATAACTCGAGTATACATTTAACGATAAAAAGATAACTTTGAAAATGATTTATTTTTAATTAACACTGTCATTTCAATACTTATTTATTTTAAGTGAAAATTAGAATTAGATTTTTTTGAAATTGGTTATTAAAGTCTAGGATATACGGAGTATTTTAGTGCATTGCATCTTCTTCACGCGTACTTAAAAATGTACGGAGTACTAATAAGCCAATTCTAACTAAAAAATTGAAACTGCACTTCAATAATGAAATATAAAATATTAATAATTAGAATGCAAGAAATGCAAATTAAACTAAAGATAACGAAATATTCCCTCCGTCCCTCTATAGTTTCTTCTCAATTCGTGTTACAATGTTTGCATAATAGCCACACATTTTGTGGGGGACTTACGGCGGAGTTGGGGTGGGGTGCAGGGGCGGGGGTAGGGTGGGGGTTTAGGGGGTGGGTTAGGGGGTAGGAACCGTCAATTTTGCGAACGGAGCACCGGAGGTGCCCCAAAATGCCAATGACATCGCTAGTGGCACCGTACTCCGGTGTCACTAGAACTAACCCCACCGATAAAAAATACAAATTACACTGTTCATAAACTTCAAAATATATATTAGTTCAAAAAAAATTAAAATTATACAATACAAGATGAGATAATAATATTTATCAAATGATTAATGAGAAAACATAAATTATGAAAAGATCTTAATAGTAACTGAAAATATCAAATTGGGACGGCAGGAGTATAATGTTACACTCTGCATTTTTTAGGGAGGGATTTAAAAATATCTTTTTTACTGAGTAGGATCAGTCCTATCTACTGTAACGTTTGATAATGAAAAACTCTAAAATAATACGGAGTATGTCTTTGAGAATAATGATATACTCCGTATTACATAATTCAAGTAGAAATTCTTCATTATTAAAAAAAATAGTTATTGAAATAATCATTCATTATCTAACACTTGTTGCTAATGACCACATTCGTGGAGTCATTCGTATAATCAGTCATTAATCATTATTCACCAGTTGTTGCTAATGAAAGCATGTACGACAGATCATGTTATAAAAAATTAAAATATACTCCCTCCGTTCTTAAAAACTATTACTCTTTCATTTTTTTACTTCCAACAAAACACTTCCATTTTCTATTAAAAACCACTTTTTCCCTTACTTTTTCATACCCTACCACATCATACTTTTTCTCTAGTACTCAATCTATCACATCTTACTTTTACCCATCACATTGAACTACAATTTAACACTTCCTTATTTTTAAACAAAGTCAAAATAAAAACACTTTTATAGAACGGGTGGAGTATTATTTGATCATATTATGAGAAACATATAATATTTTAGTCTTATATGGAGTATATTTTTTGTTTTTGAAATTAAGTTTCTCAATTGTTTTTTTTGTACAAAAAAAGTTCCTCATTTTTTTTACGGTAGAGGAAATCCTTAACTTTTTTTTACAGTGTACGGAAGAAGTAAAGTATAGTTCGTTGCTTCCAACTTCCAAGTTAATCCATAGTACGGTTGCTTCCGCGTTAGTACGGAAGAAGTAAAGTATCATACTCCTCTAGTCGTATGACTCGTATTCGTATATGCTTAAAAAAATTCCTCCATAGTTAAACAAATTGTCACATTTTACTTTTTAAAAATAATGAGAACATTTAATTATTTATACATTTTTATTGATTATTTAATTTAATAATATATTTTTATCACCTCAAGTTTTCTATTTTGAAAGTATTTTTTCAATATATGATTTTTATTTTTTCTATACAAATATTAAAACAAAATTAACTAAAAAGTCTTAAAATTTCATTTTGTGTAATGAGAGTCACATTACACTAAATGTGACATTTTCTTAGACGGAGAGAGTAGAAAATCTAGACTAAAAAGAAAGTGAAAGGAAAAAAAATCAAAAGAGAAAATACACTTAAAAAGAAATACGGAGTAACAAATATTCATCTATTTTGATGGGGAAAAGAAGAGAAATCTTTTTACTTTTACTTCCATTCTTAATTACTCGAGCCAAGCCCAATCGTGCGCATCTTCCCGCGCACATCGAACGACGAAAATAAAACTTCGTCGTTACGTTTGGTGGACTGCTACATTCCGTGGCCAACTCTATCGTCCATAACGTCCAAAAGTATTTCGTCGCTATTCCATCGTCCTTTCTGCCTATTTTGCCGTCATTCTCCTCTGCTTTGAGACGAATGGGAGGCACGAGCAAGGTAGTGTGCCGCCTCTTTGGTAGAGCGGTACACAAAATAGAAACGGATAGCCTCACCATTAAAGGCTAAGAGCGATTTACAATCATTAATAATAGAAGAAAAATAAGACCAATCCTAAGAAGAGACGTTGAAGGCATCTGCGACCTTGATAAAATTTGGGATGGATATTGACAACTAGATTGGGCAATAAGACACTTGAGTTGAACCACATTAAAAGATTGAATCCAATCGATTAGTTAGTTCAACTCTAGAGCTTATATACCAATTCTTTTGCTCACACTTTTCCAATGTGGGATACTCTTTAACACTCCACCTCAAGTGGACAACTAGGCCATTTTGAATCTAACCGGTTGACCACTTACAAATGGACTCCCATTCCCTTAACTTTGTTTTTGAGTGCCAATACCTAAAGGACCACGAGCCGCTGGGTATGGACTTCCAGACGAGCAATCGTGTTAAACGGGTCACATGCCGTTGGATACATACTCCATACGGACAACTGGGCTAAAGACAAACGGGCCGCTAGGAATGAACATCTAGATGGACATCTTGACAAACGAGGTGAGTCAAAACCTGCTCCGATACCATGATAAAATTTAGGATGGGTAAGGACAATTGGATTGGGTAATAAGACACTTGGGTTGAACCATATTAAAAGATTGAATCCAATCGATTTGTTAGTTCAACTAAAGAGCTTATATACTGATCTTTTTGCTCTTGAACTTCCGATGTGGGATGACACTCTAACACTCTCCCTCAAGTGGACAACCAGGTCATTTTGAATTTAACCGGTTGACCACTTACAAATTAACTCTCATTCCCTTGATTTTTTTGAGTGCCAACACCTAAAAGACCACGAGCCGCTGGGTATGGATTTCCAGACGAGCAGTCGGGTTAAACGGGCCACAGGCCATTGGATACATACTCCATACGGAACACTGGGCTAAAGACAAACGGGCCGCTAGGAATGGTCGTCTAGACGGACACCTCCCTGCAACCGGTACTTATTATATTGATTGAAACTATTTTTAAATCAATAGAAGTAAACATTGGTATAAAATTAAAAAATTAGAATTATATTAAAAAAACTACATCAAAGTATATATATTATAAAACAAGCTAGCAGTGAAAAGTTTTTTATTTTATCAAATTTACGATAAAAATCTACTCGTATAAAGAAAGTAAATTTAAGTTGACCCGTGATTCTATGAATAATACGGAGTAATTAAGAATCTTTTTCGGGATATAAATCGTATAAATGGCAAGATTATTGGAACCATGGTGAAGAAATGTACTCCGTATATACTCCACTTTATTCTCTTCCATCTCTATATATACTTATTAGAGAAACCATAAGTGTTACCGTATATTAGTTGACTCGTTTCTCCAATCATTTCTTAGATTTTAAGGCAAGGTCAACTTTTTCTATCCTTCTTTGTGCTCATATAAGGTTCATTTCGACATCCTCCTTTCATCTCAAATAATTAGATTACAATTTTTTTTAGAGATCTATCACTCCGTAAATTTTTATTTATTTATATATCTTATTGATTATTTCGTAAAATAAAACATCTTTGTCGCTTCTTATTTTGTAAGACTTTCGACGTAATTTTTTAATATATAAATTTTGTTAATTATTCTTATAGCATTTTTAAATAAATTGATTTGGTTAAATATAGAATTTTGCCTCCTAAATGAGAAATTTTAATCCAATATGGGGCAAGGGAGTATATTATTTACTCTCTATGTTCTAGCATATTTGTTCAGTTTGTTTTTTACAAGTCCAACTCGATGAACTTTAATCATCAATTATTTTCAAATTATATTGCATATTAATACAATCAGATAAAATTTTAAAAGTTCTAAACAATATATATAAATCTAATTAAATACTACCTTCCTCTCAATTTTTTTTATTTGAAGAACTACCTTCCTCTCAATAAGAGAGTCACATTTTGATTTTTTGTCAATTAAACTGCGACACTATGTAACCCTAAATTTAATACTCCCTCTGTTCTCAAAAACACTTCCTCTTTCATTTTTTTCACTTCCAACAAAACATTTGCACTTTCTATTAAAAAACCACTTTTATCCTTACTTTTTCATACCCTGCCTATCACATCATACTTTTTCTCTAATAATCTATTCATCACATCTTACTTTTACCCATCACATCAGGGGCAAAATTGGAAGTCAACTATAATTTAACACTTCCTTATTGTTGCTCCAAGTCAACATAGGAAGCCTTTTTGCAAACGGAGGGAGTATAGTTTTAAATTAATAAATATTAAACAAGTTTGATACATCAAAACAATCAAAACAATGTTTTAAAATGAATTCAAGTATATTAAACCTTCCGAGTATATACCCGGAGTATAAATGTATTCCGTAATTAATTGGGCATTGAACACAAATACACAAGAAATGTCTTTTTTATTTCTTGTTTAAATTTGTTACCAAAACATTAAACACAATCCCTCTATCCTTTAAAAGAATGAGCCTTTAACGAAAATTCTCTTTGTTTACTAGGTGATTTAATTTGATGAGAAACATGCATGTAAGGAGAGACTACAATTGTTCATCCTCCATGTTTTTTCTTCCTCTCATTTCATTGCTTCTCCTCCAAGCAATAATAGCATTGGCATATGATCTTGGAACAGACAAACAAGCCCTTTTAGATTTTGCTAATACTCTTCACAATGCTCCCCGTGGACGTCTGGGATGGACCTCCACGGAGGCGGCCGCCGCCGACCCAATCTGCACCTCATGGGTCGGCGTGACCTGCAGCTTGGACCGAAGTCGAGTCATCGAACTCCGACTTCCCGGCTTCGGGCTGCGCGGTACTATCTCGGGAGACACTACAGTCGGGAGACTCGACGCGCTGGAGAAGCTCGACCTCAGTAACAACTCCCTGTCCGGGCCTATACCGCCGAACCTCAACTACCCGCGTCTCAAGCATCTGAACTTGAGCAGCAACCGTTTCAGTGGCACCATTCCCGTATCACTCAGAGGGTTTCCTCCTTCGTCATTCGGAGGAAACCCTCTGTTGTGTGGACCGCCACTGACGCATCATTGTGGCGGTCTGGATCTTCGTTTGGTTGAGACACGTCATTTCATATCCCCACTACCCGGTTCATTGGGTCGTCGGTCATTATTAAACCCGGCAGTTGGCAATGGTAAAAGACGGAGAATGAGCAAGAGAGCTAGACTTGTCTATATTATTTGTTTTTCGTCAACCCTGGGCTTAGGTGCGCTAGCCGTAGCACTTTGGTGTTACTGTTTGTGCACAAAGAAATAATTTGAGTAAAAGAAAAGTCTACCGTTTACCACTGAACTCTTTAGAAAATGTATGATTTATCCATAAACATTAAAAAATGTACCGTTTACACCTTAGTTTTTCAAAAATTACACGATTCACCCATGAATCATTAAAAATGCACCAAGTACGTCCCCATAAACAACTTAAAACGTTGTACCGTCGGTCCTAATATGCTATATAAGGAATGTCTTGCTCCCACGCACGAGAATTGTGAGTATGATTCATCTAGCCATTGTGAATTCTCCAAAGTACCGTTCCCCAAAATTATTGTCTTTATTTAAATGTTAAGGGGTAAACCGTGCAATTTCTAAAGAATTCAGTTATATTTGGTGTACGTACTTTTTAATGTTTAGGGATAAACCATACAATTTCTGAAGAATCCAAGGGTAAAAGGTGTACTTTTCTCATTTGAGTAATATTTTTTGGGTATCTTTATGTGTGGTACCCATTATGCCCCTTTATATACGCTCTACTCTTTTATGTACAATGTGTTTGGTTCATAGGTTCGTGTCAAAATGAAATGAAAGTTGATTTTTGATGGAAACCGCTTTTTCGGGGCGCCGACCCGATGAAATCGGTACCGGGTCGGCACCGCACCGAATAGCGAAATCCAGAAAATAAATAAATAAACAAGGCGGAGAGAAAGTATTTATACGTGGAAACCCAAATCGGGAGAAAACCACGGGCCTTTTTAGGCGGTGCCATGCCAAAGGGAGGAACTTTTATTAATCTCAGGGGAATTTACATATACATCACTGTAGGAGCTTGGAGCCATTAATGGAGCTCCATGCTAAGAGAAGGAGAAGAATGAAGAATAATAGTAGAACTAGTAGGAAATTGGCCTCCCTCTTCCCTCCTTCGTAGTATGCATTTAAAGAGGAGAAGGAAATAATTGATGGAGACAAGAGGAGACATTGTCCATGTGAAGCCCATGTGCAGCATGTGGTTTCCATGTGATAGTGTTCCACGGGTCCCGCCAAATGTCTCCACATCACTTCAAATATATTCTTATGTCCATATATCTCTGGTTCTGTCTTGAATAAATAACCTGATTTATATCTTGGGCCAGATAAAATTGGGTTTTCTTGTACTGTTTAAATAATATTGGATTAGGAAAAATCCCTAATCAATCACATGCCCCCCTAGTTTTGAGTCCGTCTCGGGGAACGAGACAGATTCAGAACTATATGACTCAGTGGGTTGCCTCATGGGATAAAACTTTTCTTGGAACCTCGACAAGAGGACCTTCTTTTTTTTGGAGAGTCTCGTTACCTCGTGGGTAAGGATTTAACTTAGTGTCTCTCGAAAGAGGACTTTTCTCGGGGATTTGGTGCCTCTTGGAAGAGGACTTTTCTCAGGGATTTGTGACTCTTTAGAAGAGGACTTTCTCGGGACTTTGTGCCTCTTTAGAAGAGTACCTTCTCGGGACTTTGTGCCTCTTTGGAAGAGGACCTTCTCGGGACATTGTGCCTCTTTGGAAGAGGACCTTCTCGGGACTTTGTGCCTCTTTAGAAGAGGACCTTCTCGGGACTTTGTGCCTCTTTAGAAGAAGACCTTCTCGGGACTTTGTGCCTCTTTAGAAGAGGACCTTTCTTTCTTTTTAGTTCCTCAGGAAGAGGACTCGGTGCCTCTTGGAAGAGAACTTTCTCGGGACTTTGTGCCTCTTTAGAAGAGGACCTTCTCGCGACTTTGTGCCTCTTTGGGAGAGGACTTTTCTTTCTTTTTTTAGTTCCTCGGGAAGAGGACTCGGTACCTCTTGGAAGAGGACTTTTCTCGGGGATTTGGGCCTTTTAGAAGAGGACTTTCTAGGGACTTTGTGCCTCTACGAAGGAGGGAAGAGGGAGGCCAATTTCCTACTAGTTCTACTATTATTCTTCATTCTTCTCCTTCTCTTAACATGGAGCTCCATTAATGGCTCCAAGCTCCTACAGTGATGTATATGTAAATTCCCCCGAGATTAATAAAAGTTCCTCCCCTTTGGCATGGCACCGCCTAAAAAGGCCCGTGGTTTTCTCCCGATTTGGGTTTCCACGTATAAATACTTTCTCTCCGCCTTGTTTATTTATTTATTTTCTGGATTTCGCTATTCGGTGCGGTGCCGATCCGGTACCGATTTCATCGGGTCGGCGCCCCGAAAAATTGGTTTCCATCACTGGCGCCGACCGTGGGACCGTCACAAAAAGATTTTGTGCTCCGAGTTCGTAATAGAGAAAAAAAGGTGGGTTGAGAAAGTAAAAAAAAACAAAAAAAATGAGGAGGGATACGAAGTGAGAATCAAGAAGAAGAAAAAAATAGAAAAGTCAGAGAAGGAGAAAAGAAACAGAAAAAGAGAGAGAGGGACGGTCCGCCAGATCCAAATCAATCCGGTCCACGATCAGTGCCCTCCACAAGGACGACGAGCAGTGAGCCAGTGTGAAGAACAACGGGGATCTTTCCGGTGAGCAGCGAGCACGCGGTAGGGCTGCCGGCAGTACCCTCCACCAGGGTCGGTGAGTATCCTCCCAGACCGGTGAGCCCTCTAGCGTGCTTCATCCCTAGCGGTATCCAACGGCGAGCCATACCACTAGCAATTGTCTACTCCGGCGAACCTTGGCCCGGAAGAATCAAGCACCCACTTCCTCCGGCGAGCCACGGATAGCAGCGGCGGGCTTACGACGAGCTCCCACTTTTCCGGCGAGCTGTGGATGGCAGTGGCCACGATTGATCTAGTTCGTCCATCAAGCTCGTACTACTCCGGCGAGCCTCGTCGACAACAAACAGGCCTTCATCTTCGACGAGATCCAGCGAGCTCCGACTTCCTCCGCCGAACCACGGACGGAAGTGGCAGGCCCCTCTCCGCGGTCCTCTCTGGCAGTCCTCTTCACGATCCTTTCCGGAAGTCCCCTCTCTAGTGGTCCTCTCCGCGGCCCTCTCCGCGGTCCTCACCGGTGGTCCTCTCCGTGGTTCTTCCCGCGGTTCTCTCCGACGGTCCTTTCCGGTGGTCATCTCCGCGGCCCTCTCCGGCGATCCTCTCTGTGGTCCTCTCTGGCGGTCCTCGATGCGGTCCTTTCTGGTGGTCCTCCCCGCGGTCCTCTCCAATGGTCCTCTTCAGCAAGCTAGGAACGGATCTTGAGCACTCCAGCTTTAAAGATCCCAAAAATGGAAGTATCTAGCCTTAAATGGACCATTCCAACTTCAAGGATCCATCCAATGGAAAGATTTGGCCTCCTGTGGACCGCTCCATCTTCATAGGTCCTTCACATGGACGGATTTCTTCTCAAGTGGACTGCTTTCACCTTCAGAGGTCCCTCAAATGGATGGATTTTGCCTCAAGTGGACCGCTCCATCCTCATAGGTCCTTCACATGGACGGATTCTGCCTCAAGTGGACCGCTCCATCCTCACAGGTCTTTCACATGGACAGATTTGGCTTCCAATGGACCTCTCCATCTTCATATGTCTTTCACATGAATAGATTTAGCTTCATGGACCGCTCCATCCTCATATGTCCTTCCCATGGACAGATTTGGCCTCCAATGGACCACTCCATCTTCATGGCTCCTTCACATGGACGGATTTGGCTTCTAGTGGACCGCTCCATCTTCATAAGTCCTTCACATGGACAGATTCGGCCTCCAGTGGACCGATCCATCTTCATAGGTCCTTCACATGGACGGATTTGGCCTCCAGTGGACCGCTCCATCTTCATGAGCCCCTCAGATGGACAGATTTGACCTCTAGTGGACCGCTTCAACTTCATGGGTCCCCCAATTGGACGGATTAAGCCTCTAGTTGTCCGTTCCAAATTGTATAAGTTGATAAAAGTAATAATGTAAAAGAATAGAAAGTAGAGATCAGTAATTAGATCAAGTGATCGAATTGCCGGAGATAGTCATAGACTCCCGTACCGAGGTTGAGGAAAGATAGGATAAGGAAAAGGATTGGGGCTTAAGGATGGGTTGAAGCCCAGCCCATTAAGAACAAGCTACCCAAAAGGAAGGAATCCTATAAAGAGATTAGAGTAGGCCCCCCTCAGTTCGAGGGACAGGGACGAAGAGAAAGGTGGACGGAGATTGTCTATAATTCAATAAGAGCGGAGCGCCCAACCACCGTCAGATAGATATCGGGTGGGGGTTTAGAGGCTCCCAAAAAATATTGAAAAAAGAGCCCCGAGAAAAGCCCTCTTCCCAGAGGCAACGAATCCCCGAGAGAAGTCCTCTCCCAAGAGGTACCGAGCTCCGAGAAAAGTTCTCTTCCACGAGGCACCAAGTCCTCTTCCAAAGAGGCACCAAGTCCTTAGAAAGTCCTCTTCTAAGAGGCCCAAATCCCCGAGAAAAGTCCTCTTCCAAGAGGCACCGAGTCCTCTTCTCGAGGAACTAAAAAAAGAAAGAAAAGTCCTCTCCCAAAGAGGCACAAAGTTGCGAGAAGGTCCTCTTTTAAAGAGGCACAAAGTCCCGAGAAAGTTCTCTTCCAAGAGGCACCGAGTCCTCTTCCTGAGGAACTAAAAAGAAAGAAAGGTCCTCTTCTAAAGAGGCACAAAGTCCCGAGAAGGTCTTCTTCTAAAGAGGCACAAAGTCCCGAGAAGGTCCTCTTCTAAAGAGGCACAAAGTCCCGAGAAGGTCCTCTTCTAAAGAGGCACAAAGTCCCGAGAACGTCCTCTTCTAAAGAGGCACAAAGTCCCGAGAAAGCCCTCTTCTAAAGAGGCACAAAGTCCCGAGAAGGTCTTCTTCTAAAGAGGCACAAAGTCCCGAGAAGGTCCTCTTCTAAAGAGGCACAAAGTCCCGAGAAGGTCCTCTTCCAAAGAGGCACAATGTCCCGAGAAGGTCCTCTTCCAAAGAGGCACAAAGTCCCGAGAAGGTACTCTTCTAAAGAGGCACAAAGTCCCGAGAAAGTCCTCTTCTAAAGAGTCACAAATCCCTGAGAAAAGTCCTCTTCCAAGAGGCACCAAATCCCCGAGAAAAGTCCTCTTTCGAGAGACACTAAGTTAAATCCTTACCCACGAGGTAACGAGACCCTCCAAAAAAAAGAAGGTCCTCTTGTCGAGGTTCCAAGAAAAGTTTTATCCCATGAGGCAACCCACTGAGTCATATAGTTCTGAATCTGTCTCGTTCCCCGAGACGGACTCAAAACTAGGGGGGCATGTGATTGATTAGGGATTTTTCCTAATCCAATATTATTTAAACAGTACAAGAAAACCCAATTTTATCTGGCCCAAGATATAAATCAGGTTATTTATTCAAGACAGAACCAGAGATATATGGACATAAGAATATATTTGAAGTGATGTGGAGACATTTGGCGGGACCCGTGGAACACTATCACATGGAAACCACATGCTGCACATGGGCTTCACATGGACAATGTCTCCTCTTGTCTCCATCAATTATTTCCTTCTCCTCTTTAAATGCATACTACGAAGGAGGGAAGAGGGAGGCCAATTTCCTACTAGTTCTACTATTATTCTTCATTCTTCTCCTTCTCTTAGCATGGAGCTCCATTAATGGCTCCAAGCTCCTACAGTGATGTATATGTAAATTCCCCTGAGATTAATAAAAGTTCCTCCCCTTTGGCATGGCACCGCCTAAAAAGGCCCGTGGTTTTCTCCCGATTTGGGTTTCCACGTATAAATACTTTCTCTCCGCCTTGTTTATTTATTTATTTTCTGGATTTCGCTATTCGGTGCGGTGCCGACCCGGTACCGATTTCATCGGGTCGGCGCCCCGAAAAAGCGGTTTCCATCAAAAATCAACTTTCATTTCATTTTGACACGAACCTATGAACCAAACACATTGTACATAAAAGAGTAGAGCGTATATAAAGGGGCATAATGGGTACCACACATAAAGATACCCAAAAAATATTACTCAAATGAGAAAAGTACACCTTTTACCCTTGGATTCTTCAGAAATTGTATGGTTTATCCCTAAACATTAAAAAGTACGTACACCAAATATAACTGAATTCTTTAGAAATTGCACGGTTTACCCCTTAACATTTAAATAAAGACAATAATTTTGGGGAACGGTACTTTGGAGAATTCACAATGGCTAGATGAATCATACTCACAATTCTCGTGCGTGGGAGCAAGACACTCCTTTTTATAAAATTTACTCATTTTTTAAATATATATTCTTACAAAAATCACAACCATATGCATTCAATTTTATTTAAAACGGTGTCAAGGCAGTCAAGTAAAATTAAGGAAAGATATACTCACCATGTCTTAGAATTATCTTTCTATTTACTTTTGCTTGGTCAAAATTTTCTAACTTTGACCATAAAATATAGAAAAATTATATTAAATTATTATATAAATTAAATATCAAAAAATTAATTATAAAATAAAGGTTAAAAATATTATATTTTTATAATATAAAATTATATATAAATAGACATATTAACGAATAACGATCATGATTGTGCATCGGAGACTGTAGAAATGTAAAGGAGAAAGAAAATAATGGAACGGATGGAAAAGAAAGTAAGAAATATTTATCTGAATAAACTTTATAAATGGTCCTCAATTACAAGATAATTTTCCATATTTAATTCGGAAAATATCTAAAATTGAAGACTAAAATGTAAAAGACTATTCATTCAACCAATGAAATGAGTTGACCATAAAATAGATACGGAGTATTCCGCTGTTTTGAGCCTCACCGTTTAGAGGCAATCGTGATCGTTAATCGTTGCCAGTTGTCGGCTAAAATCATCGTTTCAGATGGATTGATCGATCTCAATTCATCCACCGCAATCTTCTTCCAAGTTCCTCCCTCCCTCCCTCCCTTAGATTCTCCGGCAACAATGTCGACGGCAACGGATCCGAACGAAGGCACACCGAACTCCGACGTCAACTCCGGCTCCGTGGACGTGGGCGGTGGCGGCGTCGACCCGGCGCCTTTGCTTAGCGACCAGACCTTCCGCAGCCGGCGATTCATGCGGCATTCTCCGAGCCTCCGAGGAGCGGCTCGGTTCCTCCGGCGAGCCAGCAGTCGTCGGATGATGCGTGAGCCGTCGATGCGGGTGCGCGAGGCGGCGGCAGAGCAGATCGAGGAAAGGCAGAGTGATTGGGCCTACTCGAAGCCTATCGTCGTCCTAGATCTCATCTGGAACCTAGCTTTCATCATAGTCTCGATCTCTGTGTTAGGTATGAGCCAAAGCGAGTCGCCTTCGATGCCTCTCAGGCTCTGGATTGTTGGTTATGCTTTGCAGTGTGTGCTTCACATGGTTTGTGTCTTTGTGGAGTATAGACGGCGCAACCAGCTTCGAAATTCACCTGAGAGTTTATCGTCTCGACAGATAAACAGCAACAGAGGTTGGAGCAGTGCGAATTCGAGCTCTGAGAGTGAGGAAGAGACCAGTGATTATGCCTCAGAAAGGTCTCAGAATGAGGATGAACCCAGGTACCTACTTTTACTCTAAGGTGAACTGTGCGCATTAATTTAGGTGCATGTTTATCCAGTTATTGATTATTTGTCCATTTATTCTGAATGTATTTATCATCAAGCAATCCATATCCAAAGATATCATCATACTTTGCAGTTAGTTTTACGAATTACTGTTTTTTTTTATAAATATGAATTGGAAAACTATTGAAATATAAGGAACACCATGAACATAAAATCAGGAACACCATTCTTTTTTTAGTGTGTAAAGTAAGTTGTTCCTATAAAAAACAAATTGTTTCTCTAGCTCAACTCAACTTCAAATATTTGGACTCCTTGTCTATGCCAAATTGCCAATGCGTGATAGAATTATATCTTTACTGAACAAAACAAAAGGTTAAATTGCCACGTCCTAAAATTTCACATGCAGTCAAAGCCTCACGGGATTTAGTATGCTGATATATAAGAAAGGTTTTTATTGTAAAATACTCTGTATATCAGAGAAAAAGTTGTTTGTTCTTGGAGATGATTATCTTCTTACTTCATAGTAGCTTCCTTGCTGCATCACATCTCATTGGAGGAACTTAACTCTTGTTGTAATGTGAATATTGTAGCCTTGCAAAACACCTAGAGTCTGCCAACACAATGTTCTCATTTATTTGGTGGATAATGGGATTTTATTGGGTATCTGCTGGTGGTGACAGATTGCCCCATGATTCTCCTCAACTTTACTGGTATGCATGTTTCCATATGCATTTTAATTTTTAAACAGCATTCTTTTCATCGCAATGAAGTTCATTTTATTTTTGTGCTTTTTGCAGGCTCTGTATTACGTTCTTGGCATTTGATGTGTTCTTTGTTGTTATCTGTGTTGCTGTAGCATGTGTAATTGGAATTGCTGTTTGCTGTTGTTTACCATGCATAATTGCAATATTATATGCAGTGGCAGATCAGGTACATTCATATATTCAGCTGTTTGTCTTCCTTTTTTCTTTAAGTGATTGTGGTGGCATCCGGAGGTTGGGACTCTGGGGCAGGAGGTGTTATGCTATATAGCGATGCTATTCACTGTATTCAACTCATTTCAGTGCCAACAAAATGTGGACATGGATACCTTTATTTATCTCATGCCATGTTTAGGGGTGTTTGCTATTGCTTACCGGCCATTTCTGGACTCTTGGATTGACTATAGATGTTTGATGAACATGGTCCAACTATTAGTGTCTCTTATATAGTTTAAAATAATGTGTGCGATAACAGTGCTCTTAGTATTCACTGATTATAATCAATAATCTGCAAAGCTTCAAATCTGGCATGCCCTTCTATAAGAGCACTTTCTTATTATGAATTGGTGTGGAAATATTTTTAGTTTACAAGGATTATGGTGAATGAAACATGACTGCTGATGTAAAACTAGAAACAAAAGAAGGTTATTTAGCTTTTTCAGTGTTTTTAACCATGGGTTTAGCGCCTCACTTGGACCATTGTCCTCTGATTTGGGTCCCTACTCCCTTAGGGAAAGCTAAAAGTACTATTTCTATTTAGTCTTTATTTGTTTTCAAAGAGAATTGGGAACTCTTTTACCTCACAAATCTTTGTGAAACTAACCAAACATACCCCATATATATCCCGTCAGGATGTAAGGTATCAAAAGGGTAAGACGTACACATAGGTTTCCTCTACTTCTCTACCCCAAGGAGTAGAAATGGTTTTTCCATGATTTGTTAGTGTTCTATAATTTACTGCTCTGTTTTCTCCCATTATCTCCCACATTATGCATCTCCCCTAACAACCAAAAAAGTAAAAAGGGTTATGCCTTAGACAGAATGCATGCTGCCAACCTTGAAATCAGTGCTTTTGAATTAGGGTCTCACTGTGTCGCATCTCCTCTTGAAATGCTTAATTATATTTCAAATCTCAATGCTGCATATCTAATGCATCAGGAAGGAGCAAGCAAGGAAGACATTGAACAGTTACCCAAGTACAAATTCAGGAAACTTGGCGATTTTGAGAAAGAAAATGGCGAGATACAAGAGTCATTTGGAGGAGTAATGACTGAATGCAATACTGATTCACCTATTGAACACGTTCTTCCTGCTGAGGATGCTGTAAGTCTTTTAATTATTTGACATATATTACAATACATCTTCAACTTTTCACCTTATTGCATTTAAGGTTTGTTGATACTTATGAACTTTTTGACTGCATCTGACTCTCCGAGTATGCTTATTTACTGGATATTAGAACATTTGTCCATTTGGTTAGTGACTTGGGAGCATGGTTATCAATGGTGCAAATAGAACGCGCCATAAATGCGCCATTGGCGATATGGCCCCTAATCGCCACAATATTGGTTGTGGCAATTTGTCATCCCACGGCAACACCATTTTAGCGCTATCGCCATTTTTTGCCATTTTTATCGACTGAATTAAGCATCCCGTCGTCAACAATTCCTTTCGTCAACAAATCTAGGACTATAGGACGATTAATTAGTTTGTAAGTCGCATCCTTTCTTGTGCGACCCAAACCGACCTAAGTCTCAAGCTAGATTTCATTTAATTTAAAAAGAATGCCCTACCATGCGTTCCATCTGTCAGACTAATGTTTTGGAATACTTCATATTAGTTAGGTTGTGCTCGTCCTTTTTTCATCCAAGTTACGTGTTCTCCTTTTTGCGTTAAGATCCAAATTCTTTCTTTAAGTATTTCTTTTTAATTTTATTGCTTTAAATTTTGTTGGGATTGAGAAGAATTTTTTTAAAAGGTGATAATAAAAGTTCATATAGTATTTTTTATTGCTATTGACTCTATTACAAGGTAGTATCTGTTCATACTATTCTCAACCTAATGACGCACAAAGAGCCAATGCTTCCGCCTTTGCTGGGGCTCGAACCTGGTGAACTTCCACATCCTGGGGAGTGGGCTTGCTACCACTCAAGCCAGGGGATAAGTTCAAAGTTCATATAGTATTTGATAATTAAGTTAATGCAATACGAAGTTTTGTTTTTCATTTCAGTAATATTTTTTGTCACTTTCAGATTTGCATTTCAGTTGTGTTTTATTACAATCACCTTTGGGTTCCTTAAAAAAACCCACCTTTGGGTGGTTTGGAATGAATTTTCAGTTGTGTTTTATTTCCAACATGACTATTTAGATCAAGTACTCCATTATCGAATTTATGTCTTAGTGGCTTACACATTAGTTATTTGATTGTGTGACTTGTGGCGACGCCATATTTGCGCCGCCATTGCCATTAGAAACTGGGCCATCGCCACCACTGTTGCCAGTTGCCATGACAGATTGGCAACTATGCTTGGGAGAAATTTTGCTGAAATGGTTGAAGTGACTGAAATTGTGGACGATATAACTTCATTTATCTAAAGATGATAAACAAATTTATAATTAATAAATTGAAGAAAAAGTATCTAATGTGAGGGTATAAGTGCCATTTTAATTCATTCTGGCCCAGGAAAACTTGTGCTTTACTTTTGTTCTTCATCATGATCTGATTTCAGAAATGCAAAAAAATAAAAAGAAGATAAAGTGCAACTTTCATTGACTTAATTTCAATTAGGCTTCCCTTCATGGAATTGGAATTGGAGACTTCAATTCCAATTCTAGTGTTTGGTAACCCAAAAATATGTGGATTTAGAGTTGGTAGTGCAAAAACTGAATTAAAATTGAAGAATTCAATTGCATCTAATTTAGTTCAATTCCAATGCCGCCAATTCCGTGTACCAAATGGACCCCAAGTGCTTTTTTAAGAAAGGAAAGCACTCTTGCAGGATTTCTTCAAAATGAAGCATTTGGCAGCAAATGAGCAAAATTGAAGGGAAGTGCAACCAAATAACTTAGAATGCATATGAAATTGACTTATTAGTAAGAAAAAACTTTATGATAAAAGCATGTGTCCTATAAGTTATCCCAAATAAGCTCTCAGTTTTTGGTAGAAAACATAAGGTAGGTAAGCAAAAAGAGTGTCTGGGTACTATAAGTGGACAGTACCACACTGAATTTTTCTTCATAGGGTTTCTTTTTCATGATTTAGGAGATAAATATACATTACTTGTGCAACCCAGCCAGATTTGAGAGATACATGCTCCCTCTGTCATTACATAATCTCCTGTCTTTTTTCCCCCATCTCCTATTAAGCAAACATTTTCTTGTTCTCTCTAAATAAATAAATCTCAATCACACAAATTTTTATTTTCTTAATCATCTTCGTGTTTGGTCAAAGTTTTCATTCAAAATGAAAATTCAAGCACACATTTTAAACTTTTGATAATCATCATCATCTTATTCTTTTTCATCATCATCATCATCATCTTGGATGTAGGAATGTTGCATCTGCCTGTGCCCCTATGATGACGGCATCGAACTCCGCGAGCTGCCATGTCGCCACCATTTTCACTGTGCCTGTATAGACAAGTGGCTGTTCATAAATGCCACCTGCCCTCTCTGCAAGTACAACATCCTCAAAAACGGTAACCAAAGCGGTAGGGAAGAGGTCTGAAGGGCTCTCTCTCTCTCTTTCCACTCCAAATGAAAGCTTTTGTGGATATGCAGAAACTGGGTACCTCTGTCAACTAAGCACAAGTATTATACGCAGCTTATATAATTATTATATATAAATATATATAAAATCTTTCCTGTGCGTGGTATCATCATATGTCTAATTGTTTGGTTTAGTTGCTGTGAATGTCTTTGTTATCTCTTTGTATACATAATGATATGACATATACTACTCCCTCCGTCCCATAAAACCTTTCTCTTTTCTTTTTTCATTCGTCTCATAAAACACTTCTCATTTCTATTAAAAAGTCATTTTTACCCCTTATTTTTTCATACCTACCTATCACATCATACCTTTTTACTAATAATTTACCCATCAAATCATACTTTTACCCATCATATCAAATGACATTTTTGGAAATTCAATACCAAAATACACTCCCTTAAATCTCTTCAAAAAGTAAAACATCTCATGTTTCATGGGACGGAGGGAGTAATATATTTCATAGAGAGGCTCTCCTGACCGGCCCGGCCCGGCCCTGTCTTTATAATCTTCGCCTCTCAAGTCAGTGATGATGGGGTCTTCGAATATTTAGGACTTTCTCCATTTCAATTTAAATTGTATATTTACTATTTACAGGCACCTTCTTTACCCATTTTCTACACTCAATGAAAACACCAGTTGATACATAACCTCTTGTTATGGAGTAAGACTTTTGATATATAGTTTTTAAATAGGTAAATTTTATTTTTTTAATTTTATATTAATTTTCAAATAAATTCAATTGAAAAGCATTTCATTCAGGCCTTGTAAACAGAAGAATTAAATTGGGGCGGAGGAAGTACAATATAGAACAGATAAACGTCCCACTTAAATTTTAAAATATTCCCTTTGTCTCAGATTTGTTTTCTCGTATTTTTCATTGGTTAATGTCTAAGAAACTTTGGTACTTTTTTTTTTACAATAGACGAATTTTTCTTGGTTGATGTCTCAAATTACTCAACCACAACGTTTAGTTTTACTGTTTTAGTATTTTTAAAATGGGAATCTCTAATGTCACACCAACAAAAATAATACACTTTGCGATACCTCTTGAAGGGGGCTTGAAGGGGTGTGACATTACATATTCCCTTTTAATATACTCACTAAAAAATTATTTGAAATGCTAATGCCAATTTCCTTTTATGAAGATAGCTTTTGGTTTTTGGAAATGAAACATTACCAATTTTGCAAAATACTTTCATAATAAATTTTTTATTGTAAATTTTTAAAAATTTATTACTCCGTATTAAATTAGAGAATCAAATACCTAGTCTGTGAAAAGTCAAACATGACAAGTGTATTAGGACGGAGAGATGCACAGTATTGGGCCTTATAAATACAAGAATCAAGTGCTTGAAATCTTGATTATACGTTACTTCGTATAAATTATAATAAATCAGGATTTAGGGGGCTTTTTTTCTTGAGAGGTACCCCAATTTTGGTTCTTGTAACAAAAATATATCTCATCTTCAACTAGTTATAAAAATGTACCTCATCTTTAAAAAATGAAACAAAAGAACACCCATTGCCAAAATTTTGAAAATATGGCCGGTGACTGTACATGTGGGCTTCCACCTGGCTTCCTAGTTTACGTGTGACATTTCATATAACTTCCTGATTAACTTGTAACTTCTTCTATACGTGATTAACTTTGTACTTGATACATATAAACTTAAGTTTTAACAAAGTTAACCAAGTATTGGATAAATTACAAGTCATATGGAATGCTACATGAATAGATGTATACTAGAAAGCCAAGTAGAACGCCACATGTATACTCACTGGCTGGATTGTTAAAATTCCAGTAAGGGATACCCTTTTTTTTTAAATCTTTTAAAGATGTAGGACATTTTTGTTCCAAAAGCTTGATTTAGGCCCGTTTAAAAACAAAGAACAAAAGCAGTTTCAAAAACGGGCTGGGCCCTGATGGGCCCACGTTCTGAGGACCAAATGAACTCTTACTTCTTTGTAGAACGTGTGGCCCTGAAAAGCTCCCACTACGCCAAGGCTAAATCGGTCATTACACCAACCGGCACTTGAACTGGACCACGAGGCCGGTCGCTGTCCCGGCGGCTGCACAACCACCAATCACGGTGTCGATGAATGCACGAGTTCGCGGAGAGGGCAGTTCTGTAATTTCCTCGATCGTCTCCGGCATTTCGCTTCTTTCCCCCATTTTTTTTTGAACTCAACTGGCTTGTTGAGTACTGTTGAAGCATTTCCATTGTTCGGAGAGTTGAGGAAGTGATGGCTTCCGGCGGCGGTTTTAGGAATGGGAATCACAAGGCGACGAATCTGAGGAATTCGTCTACGTTTAAATCCAAGCTTCCCCCGTCGACGTCTAGTGTCCGCCGCAGCAGCAGCATCGCCGCCGCACTCGGAAGTGGCGACGCCGGTATGTTTTACCTCCTTTTTTTTTCCATTTCTGAGGTGGATTGAAGTTGGTTGCTCTATCAATGTACTTGAAATTGAGTTCAGTATTGAGTGTTGAGATTGAATTTTGAATTTTTCACCAGTTTGAGTTTGATTCTTCTGGCTTTTAACCTAGCGGATCACATCTTTTGCCACCCTTTTTTATCTTAATTTTTTTAAAGTCCGTACTAACTAAAACATTCTACTCTTTCTTTTTTAGTAAATTGTTAAAATTATCTCACCATTTATTTAAAAACAATGCAAAGTGAAATAGGAGTTGAAAAGGGACGGAAGGAATACTTTTATTTTGGATGTTTGATCCTTTTGCTGGATGATCCAGCTGCTCTGCATTTCTTATTCGAGTTAATTCAACATTGTGGTATGGTGAATGATTTTTTTAGTTGAGCAACGGGCTAGAAATGGGGTTTCGTCAGTCTCATTTTAGTTGGAGAATTTTACCCCGTCAGATTTGTGCAATGTGAACAACCGAATCCATTTTAGGTCTCAATTATTCTAAATTATGGAATTTTTAGTCTGGTGGAAAGTTCCATCTTTAATGATTTTTGAGAGTTGTTGAATAGTACAGTTGTAAGTAGCTATTTATTTGCGAGGATCCAAGTCTTTCTTTTCTGGGATTAAACTGTATGAGCTGATGGTTGGTCAGACTAAGTCATATTTTGGGCCATTGGGCATAAAAAGGATTCCAATTGCAACGTAGGGGTGCTTGATTAACTTCGTGCATCGGTCGTGACTGTACAACTGTTGTAGGCCTATGTTCAACCTTAATCAATGATAACACTGAACTGGATATTTGGGATAGACCGGATAGTAGCAAATGATTTCAGCCTTTATTTTCTTCAATCTCAAATACTGGTCATGGGGAATATGTTAATCATTTCCGCTTGATTTTTGTGTTGCTATGATTAAGAAATCAAATATGTTTATTTTGTATGCATGATTTTTCAGATATGAGGGTATTGATGTATCATGTATGTATTTCTTAGATTTCTTATGCCAAGTAATTACTTTTATTTTAGTTTTCTTGGTGAGTTTAGTCGTTCATAAACTCTAGGCAGTTTTTATGTTTTGACTAGATAAATACAATGAAATGTCTTGTCTTATGGAAATGCCGCGGGATATGTTCAAATTAGTGGTTTGGCTGCTTATATAGCAAAGAGATATCTATTGTTTTTCCTACTTTAATTATTTATTTATTATTTTTATTTGGACTAATTTACTGTTGGAAAGTATTCATAGAAATGTTTCTTTTTTTGAAAAGCATAGTTTCTGGAAGAGTTCGAGTTTCCATACGATTGCGACCAAGGAATGCCGAGGAATCGGCAGCAGATGCAGATTTTGCTGATTGTGTAGAACTACAGCCTGAGGTTTTAAATTAAGTATTTGATGCTAGATTTAGATAAATTTTAAGAAAGTTCACTGTTGAAGTAGGAATTGTTGATTTGTTAAAACCACTCATTCTTGATATTCATTCATTATTTTGCACATTTGCTTGGGCAGCTTAAAAGGTTGAAATTAAGAAAAAACAACTGGGATACAGATACATATGAGTTTGATGAGGTCTTCACCGAATTTGCATCACAAAAACGTGTGTACGAGGTCGTTGCAAAACCTGTTGTCGAGGTGCGCTTCATTCTTTGTCCAGTTAATTAGCTGCCTTAAACACCTCCTTTTTGAATGTGAAGCATCTTATCTAATGAGTTGTCTTCTCCAAGCTGACTAGAAGTTCTGAAATAATAAGGCTCCTTAAATGGCGACTTTCACTATTGATCTTAATATTCTATTTCCTGCATTCTTTTTTACCTCCACAAATATGATGTTTATCTTTTTGTCAAAGTTTATGCTGAGTTTGATTCTTGGAGAGATATTCATCTAGTTTTGCACCTGTTCTGAAGCCATGATTATTTTATATTCGTATTCCTATACAAAGCTAGTACATTGTACTGAAAGTTTCAAGAAGTTAATGAATGACTTTGTAGCTATAGATTTAAATTTCTTTTTATTTGGGAAGTTTTTGCTCAATGGGTTTCCTCGCTGTTATCTTCCACGCTTTTCTCAGAGTGTCTTAGAAGGCTACAATGGGACTGTTATGGCTTATGGTCAGACGGGTACCGGGAAAACCTATACTCTTGGACAGTTGGGAGATGAGGATCACTCTACTCGTGGTATTATGGTTCGTTCAATGGAAGACATACTTGAAAATATAAGTCCAGATACTGACTCAGTGTCTGTCTCGTACTTGCAGGTTGGCATTTAATTTTTAAATTCTTGATGGCCTGTTTAGGTTGTTTTTAGCCTTCCATTAGTAACCAACCATACACATGATTCTGAACCCTGAAGTGCAATGGATGATACTTTCTTTGTGCAGCTTTACATGGAAACAATTCAGGACCTCCTTAACCCAGCAAATGACAACATTTCTATAGTTGAAGACCAAAAAACTGGTGATGTTTCCCTGCCAGGGGCAACAGTTATTGACGTCCGGGGCAAGGAAAGTTTTATGGAGCTGCTACAGTTGGGGGAAGCTCATAGATATGCTGCCAACACAAAGCTTAACACCGAATCTTCTCGTAGTCATGCTATTCTCATGGTAAATGAGCTTATAATCTATTGCATTAGGTTTTTTATGGTTCAAGTTGCACCAAACCTCTGCCTCTGATCGATTGGTGACATACCCAACCTGAATTGGTGGTATAGGTGAACATTAAGAGGTCTGTTTCTGCAAGGGAAGCTGATTTATCTGCTGAATATGATGATTCTTCCCACTTGGCTACTAATTTTAAACCACATATGCTTAGAAAAGGAAAACTCCTCCTCGTGGATCTTGCCGGTTCTGAACGCGTTCTGAAATCTGGTACACCTAAAGTTTTGTTATGGCATCTAGCCGGTTTGTTAGGGCATAAATCATAGAGCTAATTCGCAAATGTCGTGCACTGTACACATGCTCACATTTCGAAGCATATTATAACTAGTATTGTGTTTTTCTTTTACGGTATACTGCAGGAAGTGAAGGGCATACATTAGAAGAAGCCAAGTCTATCAACCTTTCACTAAGTGCATTGGGGAAGTGTATAAATGCTTTGGCAGAAAATAGTGCTCATGTACCAGTTCGGGATTCAAAATTAACACGGTTACTTAAAGATTCATTTGGAGGTTTGCTTAAATTTGTGTTACATGGATTTAAGGATCTGTGACATCCCCACACCCACCCCCTCCCCCCCTCCCCAATCCCACCATTGCCCAGTAGCTAAAAAAAACTTTCTTATGTTTTTTTCTGTAATGTACTATGGCTGTGGCTGCAGCCTTGGGAGCTTCTCTAATGTTGTATTTATTAATTGTAATGTCATAGGCACGTCAAGAACCTCATTAGTTGTGACCATTGGGCCATCGCCACGTCATCGAGCAGAGACAGCAAGTACCATTTTGTTTGGACAAAGGGTGGGTTATTTGATCAAGAACCCTTTTGGGAGTGTTCTTTAAGAGAAAACGCAATCACCAATCTTTTTTTTGCATGTCTTGTATCAAAATGAAATTCTTTCAATCTATCTTACAGGCTATGAAGGTGGAGAACATGTTGAAAATTAAGGAAGAATTTGATTACAGAAGTTTGTGCAAAAGACTTGAGGTACAAGTTGACAAACTTATTGCTGAAAATGAAAGACAGCAAAATGCTTTTGAGGATGAGGTCAAGAGAATCAAATTAGAAGCGCAAAAGCACATCTCTAAGGCCGAGCAGAACTATGCAGATGAATTGAAGGTTGTTTCAATATCTCCCTTACCACTGCCATTAGAGATTTAGAGGGAACCTTTTTGTGGACTTTTTGAACTTTTGTCACCTTTGCATCACATGAGAGTAGACATGAACTCTAAAAGAATTCTATACATTTAAACGTGCGACTCAAAGGATCAACTTCACCCAAACACACATATATATATAAACCATCAACACTATGATTACTATTAACCTGTAGATATATATCCAGTTCATTAAAAAGAACTATTTTGTTCTTTATTCATGATTTGAGCTGGTGGGTCTTGCAACAGCTGCAATATATTTTACGCTATTGAAGTTCCTTAAGCATCATTTGCATAGTTGAATTTATTTTCATTGAATTTGTCAACTTGAAGGTGGAGAAAATTAGGTGCCAGATGGAATATATGGATTCAATTAAGAAACTGGAAGAAAAGATGCTTAATCAACAGAGACATCCAACGAATGGTGTCACTGGCATTGGAGAGGTAGTAGGTTTCTTCTCGCCCATACAATGCTTTGTTCTTATCCTCTTCACTGCCCTATCTCATTTAAAGAAGGAACAGAAAGTACAGACGGGGGGGGGGGGGGGGGATAGGGAAAATCATGTTGAAGTATGAAGTTTGCATACTAGTTTCCTCTTATTTTAAAAGAAGAAAGCTATCATAGTATGAATTCTCTGTGCTTATACATTGGTTTATGTTTTATCTTTCCACCGTAATATCGTATTCTTCTTTATATATTTCAAAAGGATTTTAATTGCATTTGGTGTAGAGTCACAGTGGATTTGCTAGTGAGGAGGTGTCTGAGTTGAAGAAGTTGCTGCAGAATGAAATTCAAATAAGAAAGGCAGCTGAAGAGGAAATCAGTAACCTAAAAAATCGAATTATAAAGTTTACAAAGAAAGAAGTATGTTTTGAGTGAAGAGTTTTATTTCATAAAGAATTGCTTAAAAATATATCCTAGGGTTGAACTGATTAATGAATAATTGCATAGTTACCAGATGGAAATACTGATACTCTGTACCTTCAAAAGCTATTGGAAGAAGAGGCTGGTGAAAAGAAGAAATTGGAAGAGGAAGTGACCATCTTAAGAAGTCAATTGTCTCAATTGAATTTGGAAGCTAATCAGGTATATCCCCCCCATCACTAGCTAATTCCTTGGTCCTAAAAAACTTGGTATCAATGCAGTCTCAATTCAAGAATTTGGAGAATGCTGTTTTCTCAATTTTGTTTATTCTGCTTACTGAAGAAGCTAAATGTGTGATCATGTTCTTAGACTAGAAGCTATGACGATAGAGGAAGAAATGGAAATTTACTTTCTGGCCTGGAATCTCTTTCTTCACTTAGACATCTGCAGCCCAAAAATGGAAATAATGGGGAGAGAGTGGCAATAACCAATCTCCACGAACAAGGTTCCATTATAATTGCATTTAACTCGTATTTCACATGTACTTCCTATAAATACTGTTATACTCATTCCCTTTTAATCGAACAACAGTTGGCCTAAATAAGATAATGTCATTGCTCGACTCTGAAGATGCTAGTGTGCAAATTCATGCAGTGAAAGTGGTTGCCAACCTAGCAGCAGAAGGTGATTTTTCTCTGCATCTTACCACTCCTACACGAACAAAACATTAAAAAGAATACTTTAATGTCACTTTATATTGTGCATTGAATCATTGATAAAAACTATATTTTGGGTGCGATTTGTGAAATATGTGATGCTGGGTGTGAACAAAGATATACTGTTTAACCGTCTAGTCTAGAAAAATAAATGACATAGCTTACCACAAATCACAGAATTCCTAACTGCTTTCTGATTGTGGTATTCTGCCATGGGGCTTTCTGCATTCTTAGAAGCGAATCAGGAGAAAATAGTTGAAGCTGGTGGTCTTACTTCACTACTGATGCTTCTTCAAAAATCCGAGGATGAAACTATACGTAGAATAGCTGCTGGTGCAATTGCAAATCTTGCAATGAATGGTGAGACATTCTTGGCTGCTTGTGACCTTGAGCTTTGGAGTAGTACTTTTCTGTTTTCTTCCATCTTCTGAATGATGTTATGTCCCACTCACGTGCAGAAGCGAACCAGGAGCTTATTATGGTTCTTAGTGGGATTAGTCTTTTGTCAATGACAGCAGCTGAAGCTGAGGATCCTCAGACTCTACGCATGGTTGCTGGAGCAATTGCAAATCTCTGTGGAAATGGTATGCTTCTTTTCTTTTACAAGTGTCCTAAAATATCTTAAAGCGGTGTCTTTGAGTGTCTCCCAATGTTGTGTTATTATTTAATCTTGGCTTAAATATTCTTTAAGCTCGGCGAAAATCGTGTTTTTTAAATCTAGAAACACCTATGTGGCTCATAGATGATGGCAATCTGGCCTTTCCATGATTTTTTTATAAAGCATACTTCGTAAGACTTTATTTCCACATCATTCAAGCTCTTTCCACACCGTTTCCACTTTCCATATTAAGTATTACTTTTAAAACACGCACAAAGGACAAACTGGAGTTCTTCAAGTCATTTTGACTAAAAAGAGAACACCGTAAAATACTGAGATGACTACAATTTTTTGAGGTACCTAAAAAATGCTATATGTTCAAGGATGAAAAACGTAATTAAACCTTCAATCAGTAAGTATATGATCCCTCGTGGGTGAAAAATGTGCAACATGTTTACAGTTCTAAAGAAAATGGGAGATAATTTTTATGGCAACACAATTTGGCATTTATGATTTCAGTCATGCTTTGTTTCATCAGATAAACTGCAGATGAGGCTATGGTCTGAAGGTGGTATAAGGGCTTTGTTAGGTATGGTGAGGTGTAGACATCCTGACGTTCTTTCCCAAGTTGCGCGTGGGGTTGCCAATTTCGCCAAGTGTGAGTCCCGAGCTTCTTCCCAAGGTGAGTAAAACTCTCAAGGTCCTAGACCCTACTTTGGTGGGATTCTGTTGGGTTTATTATTGTTGGTTTCATAATTTCTCAATGGTTGAGAGTTTGATAGGCCATTGTTATTCTTGCAGGCATAAAACTTGGACGGTCCCTTCTGATAGAAGATGGAGCCCTACCGTGGATTGTACAGAACGTGAATAACGAAGCCTCACTCATTAGACGGCATGTTGAGCTCGCACTCTGCCACCTCGCACAACACGGTACTATAATAATCACACCCTACTATGTTTGTTTTTTCTCCCCATCCTCTTAAAAAAATCATCTTTTTTAATAAAAATATTTTTTCAAAAATATTCTTTCCCCAACCAACAGAAGTAAATGCGAAAGACATGATCAGTGGGGGAGCCCTGTGGGAGCTATATCGCATCTCGCGTGACTGCACACGCGAGGACATAAAGGCACTCGCGCGCCAAACATTGGCTTCAAGCCCAACTTTTCTGTCTGAAATGCGGCGCTTACATATAGATGCGTAGACAAACAACCGCACGCGACACCTTTTCTTCTTCTCAAAGTACCCAGAGTCAGAAGGTATCCTCATCATCATGGTCGTCGTCATCATCCATCAATTTCTGTTTGCCAAATTTGACTAACCGGTAGGTATTAGAAGGCGGGTGTCTGTAACACAGATCAAGATCTTATTTGTTCATATCGATTAGTATTTATTTCTTGTTGGTTGAAGTTAATACTACTTTTGATGACATCTTGAATATGAATTCTTTCTGTGTTGTAACATATACTATATTATGATCCGATGAATGTATGTAAAGATATTAAATCTTCAACATTTGTCTCCAACTCGTTTCCAGTTGTGTGTTCTTTTCAGCTTTATGTTTCGGTTATTCAGATTCCAGTAACTAATGGATTGCTAACACTAATCAGGGGAAATATTTTATGTGATGGGGTTCTTATGACATTGTCATGATATGATCTGGGAACGCTTCGGTGCTCCATTCGTAAAATTGACGGTTCTTATCTCCCCGTTGAAGTAAAATTTAAAAATAAAATTTATATTAAAAAACTAAGTCTAAAGTTTTACAAAACTAGGGAGGTCAGTTAAAGTTTGACTTTGCGAATAGTGAAGATGAAACTTAAATAGGAACGGAAGGAGTACAATATAGCAAGAGTGATTAGTGACCTTGCCTTTCATCTTCACTTTGTTCATCTTTAATTGGTTTTATTTAAATTAAATGAGCCTAATATGATTGTATTTTTGAAGTGGAGATCCATGTATTTCATCCATGTGATAATCAAGAAACAAGTTCTCGTTTACCTTTGTACGGAAAAAAATCAATAGAGTCACGAAAGTAGAGTCTGCATATGGGTTGGGAACACCGACCTTAGTCTTTGTACGAAATTTAGGAAAACACTCCATATGAAATTATATGGTTGAAATATGCCCATTTTATTTCATAAAAAATTTCTCACCTTGATAGTATAAATATTACTCCCTCCGTCCATAAATAAACTTTTCGTTCACTATTCACAGGGTCAAATTTTATTCACTTTGTCAACATATTTTCATCACCCATTTGATAAAATAATATAGTCATGTCACCTTTAGTTTTGTAGATCTTTTGATTTAGTTTTTTAATACTCCTTCCGTCCACAAATAAACTTTACATTGCGCGTTACGATGTTTGACTGAAGTTATTTTCAAATCATTTTATATGAAAAATGGTGTAGAATTGAAAAATAAAAATTACATATTAAAAATTATATCAAAAGATCTACAAAATTAGAGGTGACATGACTATATTATTTTATCAAATGGGTGATGAAAATATGCTGACAAAGTGAATAAAGTTTGACCCTGTGAATAGTGAACGTAAAATTTATTTGTGGACGGAGGGAGTATGTAATTTTTATTTCTAAATTTTACACCATTTTCCATATAAAATGATTTGAAAATAATTTCAGTCAAATATCGTAACACGCAACGGGAAGTTTATTTGTGGACGGAGGGAGTAAAAGTAGATAGAGAAAAAGTTATTTACAGACAGACAAAAAAGAAAGTGACAAGTATTGTAACAATTTCAATATTTAAAAATATTACTCCTTCCATTTGGAAAAAGCCTTCCCACTTTGATTATAAGGCAAAATAAAGAAGTGTAAAATTATAATTGACTTCCAATTTTTCCCCTGATGTGATGAGTAAAAAATAAGATGTGATGTATTTATTATTAGAGAAAAAGTAAGATGTGATAGGTAGAGTATAAAAAAGTAAGGGTAAAAGTGGTTTTTTAATAGAAAGTGGAAGTGTTTTGTTGGAAGTGGAAAAAATGAAGGACCATGCTACACTTACACCAAAAAATATACCTCATTTGTACACCACAGGCTTGCACAAACATTTCGATGGTTTACACCGATACAAGTGTTGGTGCGTTAATAAATATTCACACGGACACAAATGTTGGTGCGTTTAACAAAAATTAGTTTTACACCAACACAAAGTGTCGGTGCAAAACTGCGGGGTACAAATTGGGGTACACAGCATAATCCAAAAATGAAAGAGGAAGTGTTTTTGAAAAGGGAGGGAGTATTTATCAGAAGTATTTGAGCTCTAGTATTTTAAAAATTACGGAGTACTCCCTCCGTCCTAAAACTTTCTTCTCAGAGCACTATTCCAACTTCACGGGAATTTATATTTATTTGTGTTTTTCATGTCCTATATGATAAAATAAAATATTCTTGTCACCACTTGTTTTGTTGAACTTTTGATGTAGTTTTTAAATATGTATGTTTTATTTTTTATTTCTATTCCAATATTTAAATAAAATAGATTGAAAAAACTTGAGATTTTTCTTCATTTTGCGCAATGGAAAAAAAAATTTAGGATGGAGGGAGTAATTTTTAGCATTTAAAAATAAAGATTTGGAGTTACGAGAGAGAGAAAAAGAGTTGGATTTGACCGACAAATAGTAAAGAGTTAGTTAAAGGGCTGACGGAAAAGGGGACAGAGGCACGCAGTGGAGTGCGTGTAAAGTTTGCCTCGGAAAAGAGCAGCCCGCCCACTGACCACGGCCGGACCGGACGTTACATGCCTCTCCTTCATTAAATATCCCTAAAATAGCAAAACAAATTTATGACTTGATGACCTCTTCACTTAATTTGCTTATAAGAGCATCTCCAATGCATAGTCTAAATTTTGGGACCCTAAATGCTATTGTAGCTTTCAAATAGTGATTTAGCACTTCATTTTTTTACCACCTCTCCAATCGTATAATCTATTTTTTATATTTTTATAATATTTTTTAAAATACTTTATTAGTTTAAATCTTAATTGTGAGAAATTTGAACAAATTTATTCAAATTCAGCCTTGAATTGCAATCCCACGGAAGAAAGAAACTCGGATGTTGGATAATCTGGTTGAGGCGATTGCAAAACACCAAAAATTAGAAAGAAAACAAACAAATCAAGATGATGATGGCAACCTAGGGAATCAGCTGGGAAGAATGCCATGAGAGTACATGCAACAAACTCAGGCTTCACTTTTGCTTCCATCTTCACCGTGCAAAGATCTCAGAAGCGAACCTCAAAAAATATAGAAGACTGCACAGTACCTTTTATAATTGAAAGATGAAAAAGCAATTATAGAGGATAATTCAATTTTTGGAGGGTGCGTTGGAGCTCTCTTTTAACAACAGTAAAAGGTATACCATCTATTTTTTTAGCACATGAAATGTGCGTTGGAGTTGCCCTAAGTTCTACTTGCTCGTTCCAAAAAGAATGTAATATAGTACTACAACAAATGAAATTTTACTTTTTTTTAATTTATTTATTTAAACATTTGAATAGAAATAAAAAATAGAACTTATATTCTCTTTGGGGCCAAGTCGCTCCGTGTCCCATGTGTTTTGGAAAATTACTACTAATTTCTCCTTTGTTTTTCAAAATATATTTCTAAAATTTATTTAGTTTCAAAATGTTGCACACACACTTTCTCTGATTATTTTCTGATCATATTCTGGCGAAGATGGGGCATCGTCGCATAATTTCTATACCATAGGGGGCACTCGTGCTCATTTCTTATTTTCCATTTATTATTTGTTTTTTTCCCTTTTTAAAAATATTTTCTATCTCAATTTTTTATAATGTTCTAAAAAATTTTAAAAATTTTTGTTTTTGAAATACAAATAAAAAAAATTAACATACATTACATCTATCTCAAATTAAACATTTTTACTTTTTTTACATAGAATAATTTTTGGAAAGTTCAAAAAGAAAACCCAGATAAGAAAATAAAAATATGAAAAAACGAAATGAAAAACTTAAAATACGCAAAAAGGATATTCATTTTTATTTTTGTATTATTTTTTTTTCTTATTTTATTCCTAATTTTTTTGAAGTTATGAAAAAAATTTACTTTTTTCGGAAAAACAAAAAATTGTTAATTTGAAACGTACAGGTACATTATATGTTTTTTTTTCAAAATGAATAACTTTAAATTTTAAGAACATTATAAAAATAATTTTAAAAAACATTAATTAATAAATACAAAAAATTCAGCGCTAGTACCCCCTATCGTTTAGAAAATATGCATCAACGCGTCCTCTCTTCGCCGAAAAAATGGTCAGAAAATGATTTGAGGAGGCACAGGTGCAACGTTTTGAAACCACAAGGACTTTAGAAATAAATTTTAAAAATGAGGGTATTAGCGTCTATTTTACAAACCACGGGGGGTAATGACACTATTTGGCCTTCTCTTTGGTCCAAAAGATCTTTCATGTTTTGATTTTTTTGGTTAAACAGTTACACACGTTGACTACAAATTGTGAGAAAGTATACTTAATTATCATATAAATTAAATTTAATATAATTGGATTGATCCTAGAATATAATTTTGATGTATTAAATCTTTATGTCATTTATTTATTTAGATTATATTTAAGTTGTGTTCAAAGAGTGTCATTGTTTGACTAAACAATTTCAAAACTGAGGGAGTATTTAAAAACCACGTAAAAAATATTCAAAATAAGAAATGAAAACAATACGGAGTATTTTATTTTATCAAATAATAAATAAGAACATAAAAATAAATAAAAAAATTCTAAAATTTTTGAATACTGAGGTGTGATATTCTTTTTTGGACGGAAGAAGTACAATATAAAAAAATTATGATTGGGGGATTCTAGATGTCTGCAAATGTGTCCAAGAGGGTGAATTAATGTGTGGTTAAAATTGAGAATTGATATACACCTCAGCATTTAACATTTAAAAAAACAAAACGAAAATGAAACCTATACAAACATCTGGAATAAATATATGCAAGATAATTTATAATGAAATTATCAAAATAAAAGCTTTACATTTTTATTCTAAAATAGAAGTTTGCATTGTAATAATGTGATACTATAAATAGATATTTAATACTCCCTCCGTCCATGTATGATCTTCCCATTACGCATTTTGAGGCTTGACCGACTTTATTTTCAATTCAATTTAATTGATTATAGGAGTAAAATTTTAAAATAAAATTTATATAGTAATAAACTACATGAAAAGTTCTACAAAACTAGAGGTGACAACTATATTATTTTATGAAATGACTAGTAAAATTGAGCAAACAAAGTGAGTAAAGTTTGACCATGTGAATAGTATCTGGAAAGATCTATAGTGGACAGAGGGAGTAATACATTTTGGTATTATATATTGACATATTTGGCATTAATGTGTTTACATTTTAATTCCAATTTTAGAAATAAAAACTTGAAACTCTTATTTTGGCATATTTTTTACGTTTTACTCCTAGTTTGGTCTATTTCTCAATTGCTACCAGTGTTTAATACTACCTCCGTCCCAAAAAGATTTACACATTTTGACTAAAGTTGAAATTAAGGGAGCAATAATTTTGTGTTGACTTTCCAAAAATACCCTTGATGTGATGGGTAAAAGTAGAATGTGATGTGTAGATTATTAGGAAAAAAGGTATGATGTGATAGGTAGGGTTTGAAAAAATAAGGGGTAAAAATGGTTTTTTAATATAAATGGATACGAGATTGTTGGACGCAATATTTTTGAACGGTGTAAATCTTTTTTGGGACGGAGGGAGTATAATGTATGTACGAAATCAATACTCCTTTCGTAATGGAGTAAATTTGAAATTTATATATATAATTTATTTTATTTAAAAATTAATATAAAATAGAGATTGTTTTAACATATCGAACTGAACTACAAGTACGATATAAATACCAGTAAAATTCCATCTCATACCAGTAAAGAGCATCATCTATCACGGAATCCCATACCTGAACTATAATTAACTCACATGGTCGATATATATATATATATATATATATATATATATATATATATATATATATATATATATATATATATATATATAGACACACACACATATATGCGCCCCCACAAATACATGTACTCCCATGTCTTGCATTACATGTAATCATGATGAAGAATTGCAGCGGCCAAGTGGCTGCAAAGATATTTTTGGATTTGATTTGGTAACATGTTTTTGATAAATCTTCAAGTCACCACCTCAATTTTCATACTACCGTTTTACGGAGTACCTTTTACTCCAACTATCTCATAGCTACGCATTTTCATAGAGACATCGATCCAATAATAACAAAAATTTAATTTGTGTCGTCATGTGTGCATCAATTGTTTTGTGGCAGAGATTAATTATACGGGTTAAGTCATACTCGAATGTCGTGGACGCTTGTGCCTTGCTGAGTGGACTATAGGCTAGAGTATGCACATTTTCTAACACCAATTAGTTTTTAGAGAGCTGGTAGCGCGTGATGTCCTACACTTGCAATGATCCTAAGCTCCCCACATATATAGTTCGAACACTGCATAAAGATCTATCCAATTATTCTAATTTTAGATCTCCAAACATTGATATTTATAATCACAATCTTGATAGGTTTTTGAAGTCTTAAGTTCGATCTAATAATATATCATCACCTCATTTCTAACTCGTCCTACGTCTACCTCTATCCATTCTCACTTCCCCTACCTCAAACCCCTGGGAATGCAACCTCTTCGTTCAATACCCTCGCTAAGTAGTAGAACACGTCTTTATTAGTCATTGTGATTTAATGGATCGATTGAAGCAACATTTCACGTATCCTGTCTTAGGATCTCGTCTGGCTTACTAGAATACGCAGCTTACTAGAATTTCATCCGGCTTCAAAGCTCTCTCCCTTCTCATTATAATTTTTTTAATACATTAAAAAATGAAAGAATATGGACATGTTGTATATTTACATTCATTCATTTTTTACTGTATCAAGATGATTAATCTAAAGTGAATGAGATCGAGATGGTCGATCTCAAACTTTTTTATTTCCTAAATAGGACTTAAACTTTTTTATTTTCTAAATAGGACTTATTAATGTCTTAGTGGGTGAAATAATGTCCTGTAATGATGGACGTTTACTTAAATAATGACTAATTCATAATGACCAAAAGTCTTATGGAAATAAAAACATATGATCTTATATTGGGAAAGTCATTATGTTTTAATCATATTTAAGTAAATTACTCTACTTATTAATTAATTATACTCACAAGAGGATTTGGGAAAATTTTATTAAAAACAAAAAAAGGAGCCAATTAATTACTCGAATTATATCCATAATGGTGAGAGTAATAATAATAATATTAATTGCCTTAACAAAGAACATTACACCCAAATTTTATCAATAAGGAGACCGAACATTACCCCGGCCGCCACCCCAATAAGCCTCAGCCGGCAAATTTATAAGGTTGGTAGGCAAACCTTGGAGTATGGCGGTTTCTGAGCAAACCATCTGCTCCGGTGGTGGCGGATGCTGATGAACCATCCCGCCGCCTATTTCTTCGCTTCCCGATACCGGGCATTCATCATCTTCTATGGGAAGCCTCTCGTATGCCGCATTCCCAAAAGATGCGGCAACGATGGTTACCGGACCGGAGGCCATCAGAGGCCCCACGACGCTCCCGCCCACGACCTGCCCTTGGCCTCCGGCTAGGTATATGGTTAGTCCGGAAGCAGCGGGAGGAGCGGGCGGGGGTAGATAAGAACCAGAGAGGGAAAGAATCTCAAACCTCCCATGCAGGGTGAGGACGGAACCGCCCGGAGAGGCAACCGCCGGTTGACGGAGGGTGACGTTGGTGACGGCCCCGCTGCCGCTCAGAATGCTGACGCCTCTCTGCCGCCGCGTGGCGAAGGCGGAGATGCTCTCGTGGATGTCGCATCCGCTCGTCACTTCCATCACGTGGGACCGGAGCGCGTTGGCGCTGTCGCGCGTGATGATGATCGGCGGCTTCGGCTTGTTCTTCGACCCCGCCGGCCGTCCCCTCGGCTTCCTCCCGGCACCGGGTTGATCTCCGCTGGACAGCACCAAACCCTGCTTGTCATCAAAATCTCTAGAACTAGCGTTCCTATTAGTTGTTGACGTGGCAGTGAAGTCATCGATATCTGTTCTCTCGTCGCCGCCGTCGGGTCCGGGCAGCAACTGGTGGTGGAACTGCTGCTGGAAACCTCTACTGTTAAAAAAAGGCGGCGGCAAAGCGCGGCGGCCATGTTGGGTACTTAGCGGATCCATATAAAGTTCAGGCGATCCACAAGAGCATACAATCAAGCTTTCAGCTAACTAAACAGTCTGTCTCGCCGGAAAATAAAGAATCTCACAAAGAATTCCCATTTCTCGCCGGAAAATAAAGAATCTCACAAAGAATTCCCATTTCTCGCCGGAAAATCAAGAATCTAAAAAAGAACTCCCTTTTCTCGCCGGGAAATCGAGAATTCCAAAAAGAACTCCCTTTTCTCGCCGGGAAATCGAGAATTTCAAAAAGAACTCTCTTTTCTCGCCGGGAAATCAAGAATTCCAAAGAGAACTCCCTTTTTCTCCCCGGAAAATCAAGAATTCCAAAGAGAACTCCCTTTTTCTCGCCGGAGAATCGAGAATCCCAAAAAGAACTCCCTTTTTCTCGCCGGGAAATCGAGAATTCCAAAAAGAACTCTCTTTTCTCGCCGGAAAATCAAGAATTCCAAAAAAGAACCCCCTTTTTCTCGCCGGGAAATCAAGAACCCCAAAGACTTCCCATTTCTGGCATAGCTTCTTTATAGATCAGTGGGGTTTGTCGGGTCGGATCTAATCTTAACGAGAAAGGAAGGTCAGACGAAAGGGGTGAATAGTGAGGGAGCTGAAATGTCGGTAGGGGTTTGGGTTAGGGTTATTAGCCAAATTTAATTTATTTGAGTGAATTTTATGGGTAAAAAACAGATCAAGAAAATGGATATTTTGATGATCAAAAGACTTCACTAAGCTGAGCTAAGACAGAGATAAAGAAGATCGAAGAGATGGATCGGATCTGGAAACGGTGTTAAATGGTTTGAGTCCTCTTTTGCGCATCCCACCAAACACTTCTATCGCGCCTTGATTGTCAAAAAAACTTTCAAAATAACTTCTACTCATAATAAAGAATAAATGTTGTAAATTTTAGACATTTTAGATGTCGGTAGAAGTGTTTTATAGAATGCGCAAAAAATTAAATAGAAAAAACCTTTTGGGATGGAGGAAATATCTTTTTTCATTTGATTTTTTTTCGGAATCATGTAATTTAATGCAATATTTTAACTATTAATATTTCGATTAAGATTTAAGATGAATGGAGTATATATTTTATTTATTTATTATTTTTTGGGATGACAGAGTGCGCATGGGCGGTGGAAACATGGGTCCCCACTCCTCTTTTCTCTCCTTTGTCTCCCAAACCCTAGTTGGCATAATTGAAGCCTTCAAAATTTAACTTTTATTGGATTAAGATTAATAGAGTTAAAAAGTAAAAACTTAAAGATCTAAGCATTTGATCATTTATATTTGTCTTAAAGATTTGATCAATAGAAAATTATAGATCTAAGAATTTGATCAATAATATTTGTATTAAACATTTGATCAACAATATTTTTAAAAAAAATTATTAACAATAAGTTTATTAAAAATTGTACTGCGTATTATGAATTATTAAAAGTATCTTATTGATACAATTAGCATTCTATACTACTTCCTTCGTTTCAATAAACTTTTCTCCTTTTGATTTTTAGCTAAATTAAAATAAGAAAAGTTTATTTATGTAGTTAAACTAAATTTAAGTTAAACTTAAATTTACATCTAATTTTAGTTGAACTTAGATGAGTTTTAATCTAAAAGAATGAAGTCTAAGTAAATTTAATGGAAAAACTTACGGGAAAAAAATAATTACACATATGTAATGTTCATGGTTCTTATTCCATGCAAGAATTTACTTATTTACCTATGTATAAATGAGAATATATTTTTTTTTCTTTAAAAAAAGGGGAAGTGTAAAGTATAACTCCCATTTTTCAAAATGATAAGGTAATTAAATAATTAGAAAGAAATGCTTTTTTAAAAAAATTGAGAAAGAATTGAAGTGATAAACAGGATGGATCCATCGTGGCACTAAATTCATGAAATAGACAATTAGCAAATTTGGTCCAAAAAAATCACGTTTCCATTTAATAATGAGAATAAAAGTTTAACTTGCTCGGTATATAATTAAATGTGTAATAAAAATACAGAAGAATTTTTGAATATTTTTTGGGTCAACGGTTCTCCCTCACCAGCCATATAATCTTCTTTTCTTGGACCTCCAATTACTAGACTTTTGACCACACTTATCCCATTTTAATACAAGTATCAAATGGATGAATCTAAATGTCACTCAACCAATTCAATCAAAAGTTTAAACTCGTGGTTATATCTTAAGAAAAATTATGTACTTCCTTCGTCCACCATAGATCTTCTCAGACACTATTCACAGGGTCAAACTTAATTTACTTTGTTTATTTATTTTTACTACTCATTTCATAAAATAATATAGTGTTGTCACTTCTAGTTTTGTACTCCCTCCGTCCCTAAATAAACTTCCCCTTTTATTTTTTCTTTGTCCCCAAATAAACTTCTCTTTTCCCTTAAAAAAACCTCTTTTACCTCTTACTTTTTCATATCCTACATATCACATCATACCTTTTAACTAATAATAAAACATATCACATCTTACTTTTACACATCACATCAATGATATTTTTGGAAAGTTAACACAAAAATATCCATCTTTAAATCCTCAAAAAGTCAAAAAGGGAAGTTTATTTAGAGACGGAGGGAGTAAAATTTTTCATTTAGTTTATTACTACATAAATTTTATATTAAAATTTTACCCATATATTCAAATAAATTGAATTGAAAATAAAGTCGGTCAAGGCTATTAACGCGTATTAGGAAGTATAATTAAATTAGGATACTTCTTTCCTTTCCTACTAGGATTATTCTTTCCTTTCCTACTTGTACTTTGATTACTCTTGTATTCCCTATATATAGGGCCATATCTCTCAATATTCAATAAGACAAGTTGTTATCAAATTGTATCATGGTATCGGAGCTAAGGCTCTCAAAAACCTAGTCTCTCTCTTTTTTTTTTCCGACCGCCGCCCACCATGGCAGCCCCGTCGGATCCTTTGGCGTCCTTACCCTCCGGAGTAAAACTTTTACTTCGGAGTCTCCACAACTTAATCCCAGAAAAACTCACCGAAACAAATTATCCGGCATGGTCTCTCAATGTCCAGACAGCTCTTTCAGCTAATCTCCTCCTTGGATGGATTGATGGTCATGAAGCAGCCCCGGCGCCAACTATCTCCAAAAACGATAAAACCGTCCCTAATCCAGAGTATACCTCCTGGACCATCGTTGACACACAGATCCGCGCCTGCCTCCTAGCGGTCATCAGCCCCTCCGTTCACAAACATGCTCGCGGCTTCACCACATTTGCTACCCTCTGGGATGCTTTGGCCGCACGGTACAACTCCGTGTCCACCGCTCATGTTTATCAGCTTCGGGACAAACTCCACACTCTTCGTAAAGGTACCAAAACTATGACACAATACCTTGATGATGTGGCAACTATTCTCTCGAATCTCGATGCCTTGAAAGAAGAGATCCCTGAACGTGATGTGGTGAATGCTGTTATTCGTGGTCTTCCCACCGAATACTCATCCTTTAAGCAAAACATTCGCATGAACAATACCAATATTTCGTTAAATCAGCTTTCTGGATGGCTGATCTCCGAAGAAATAAACCTGGAGATGGAGAATAAACTCAACCTCACCGAGTCTACCATCACCGAACCTCGCACAACACTTCTCGCTACGAACGGTCGAGGTCGCGGTAGAGGAGGCTACCGTGGTCGACCGTCACCTGGACGTGGATACAACAACGGACGTGGAGAAAGGAACAACGGTCGACCGTCCCAGGGAAACGGTCGACCGTCACGTGATCTGCCAACCTGCCAAATCTGCGAGAAACCAGGTCACTCTGCGTCTGCGTGCTGGTATCGATTTGATGATTCTTATACTACGAACTCCTCCTCTAGTGTTCCCCGTGCAATGCATGCATCTACGAGTAATCATTCTGGAAACTGGTATCTGGACACTGGTGCCAACACCCATGTCACATCTGATTATTCTCAGCTACAATCTCCTCATCAATACACCGGTACTGATGCTATTACCGTAGGCAATGGTCAATCCCTACCCATCACACACTCTGGCTCAGGTTTTGTCCATACTCCTAATGGTAAATACCACCTTTCTACTCTTCATTATGTCCCTTCCCTTACCTCCAATCTATTGTCTGTCCATCGATTTACCAAAGATAACAACTGCACTCTTGTTTTCAATGCCAACGATTTCCAGATAGTGGACAATCCTACCAACCAGGTGCGGTACAAGGGCCTCTGTGAGCATGGGTTATACACACTTCCTTCCAAACTCCCAACCGTTGCGTATCAAGCTATCCAAGAGTCCACTTGGCATTGCAGACTCGGTCATCCAGCTCCTGCGATTGCCAAATCTATTTTGTCTTCCTTAGGTTTTCAGTTTTCAGAGCCTTTACATTGTGAATCATGTTATGTCTCTAAGTCCTGTCATTTACCTTTTGAATTGTCTGAACATAAGACCACAGCGCCCTTTCAATTAATACATTCTGATGTTTGGGGTCCCACCTCTGTTCCTTCCTGTAGCGGTTTTCGATTTTATATCTCTTTTGTTGATGATTTCAGCAAATTTACCTGGATTTATCCCCTAAAACATAAATCTGAAGCTTACTCTGTTTTTGTGAATTTTGAAAAAATGATTAAAACTCAGTTTAATTCTCACATCAAAATTTTTCGAAGTGATAATGGCAAAGAATTTGTAAATAACGCTTTTGGCCTTTTCCTTCAAACTTTAGGAGTCCTTCATCACACCTCTTGTCCCTACACTCCTGAGCAAAATGGGGTCGCTGAACGGAAACACCGTCATCTCATTGAAACAGTTGTTTCTCTTCTATACGACTCTGCTCTCCCGACTACCTTTTGGGTCGAAGCTCTTGCCACAGCAAACTATCTTATCAACCGTATGCCCACCAAAACTCTCTCCAACAAATATCCCTTTGAAACTCTTTATAACCGTCCTCCTACATATACCCACCTTCGTGCCTTTGGTTGCTTGGTCTATCCATGGCTCCGCCCTTACACTCACCACAAACTTCAATCACGCTCCACTCCTTGTGTCTTCTTAGGATATCACCCCACCACTAAAGGGTATAAATGCTATGAACCCGTGTCTCAAAAAGTTTATGTCTCTCATCATGTTCGGTTCATCGAGGATCAGTTTCCATATCCCAAATTGTCATCCCTCCCGTCACCCTCTCCTATAACCCCTATTTTTCCTCCAAGCCCAGGCTCACATGCTCCTGTCCCACTGACGGTCCAACCCCAGACCCGTCCCACCAGTCACGGACGACAGCCCGACACCCTCCCTATGGACACGCCACAGACGGTCCAACCCTAGAACCGTACCCCAACCCACCCTCGACCGTCACCTACTCCTCTCCAAAACACACAATCGGTTAACCGACCCCCGCCCCAAAACACACACACCATGCAAACCCGAGCCAAATCTGGAATTTTCAAACCTAAAGCCTATACCATTACCACCCTTGATACTACCCCACCTACCACCGAGCCTAGCACTTACCGCCAAGCCTCTGGTAATAGTTTTTGGTGTCAGGCTATGGATGAGGAGTTTATTGCTTTGAATGAGCAACGTACATGGGACTTGGTTCCACCACCCAAGAACCGCACTCTGATTGGTTGCAAATGGGTGTATCGCATTAAACGGAATGCTGATGGATCTGTTTCAAGGTACAAGGCTCGTCTTGTCGCAAAAGGTTATCATCAGGAGTATGTCATTGATTACAAGGAGACATTCAGTCCTGTGGTCAAGCAACAAACAGTGCGCCTGGTCCTCTCTTTAGCACTCAACCGTGATTGGCCTCTTCATCAACTAGATGTTAGCAATGCCTTTCTTCACGGTACAGTGGACAAGGAAATTTATATGGAGCAGCCCCCGGGGTACATAAATCCCACTCATCCTCACTATGTTTGCAAGCTCCGCAAATCACTATATGGTCTCAAACAGGCACCCCGTGCATGGTACACACGCCTCTCCTCTTTTTTGCAGGGCCTTGGATTCAAGTGCTACATTCATGATACTAGCTTGTTCACCAGACACTGCTCTCGTGGGACTATTGTTGTCCTTGTCTATGTTGATGATATTGTTCTCACTGGCAGCTCTTCTACTCTCATCTCAGAAGTTACTCAGGCCATGCACCGTGACTTCAAGCTCAGAGAACTTGGACCTCTTCATTACTTCCTTGGCATTGAGGTTCAGCGCACGCAAGATTCTATACTTCTCCATCAATCCAAATATGCCCGTGATCTTCTACGCCGAGCTGGGATGTCCGACTGTCATCCGGCTATTACTCCTATGGCTACAAGACCTATCACTAAGCCTTCGTTGCCTTTCAAGGATATTTCTCATTTTCGGAGCATTGTTGGCGGTTTACATTACTTGGCTGTCACTCGTCCAGACATTCAGTATGCTGTTAATCGAGTGTCTCAGACTATGCACAACCCCACTGAGCAGGACTATCATGCCTTGCAACGCGTTCTGCGCTATCTCAAAGGCACTTTGAATCATGGTCTTCTTTTTCGCAAGGGGGGATTCGACCTATCTGTCTACTCTGACTCTGACTGGGCCAATGATAAAGATGATCGCAAGTCTACCGCGGGCTACATACTCTTACTCGGTCCTAATATCATCTCTTGGTGCACAAAAAGCAGACTCGTGTTTCTAGATCATCCACTGAAGCTGAATATCGAGCTATGGCTGCAGGGGTTGCAGAAGCTATGTGGCTTCGATATATCACTGATGCACTGGGTATTCCTCCGTCCAAACCGAAGTTATATTGTGACAATGAGTCGACTATCTGTGTCACCAAAAATCCGGTTCTTCATGATCGCATGAAGCATGTGGGCACAGACTGTCACTTTGTACGAGATGAGGTTATGGCATGCACTATGACTCCACATCATGTTTCCTCTTCAGAGCAGCTAGCAGACATTCTTACCAAACCGCTTCCGCCAGTTCCTTTTGAGTACTTATGTTCCAAGCTGCCCCTCGTCTCCGTTGATCAGCTTGCGGGGGGATATTAGGAAGTATAATTAAATTAGGATACTTCTTTCCTTTCCTACTAAGATTATTCTTTCCTTTCCTATTTGTACTTTGATTACTCTTGTATTCCCTATATATAGGGTCATATCTCTCAATATTCAATAAGACAAGTTGTTATCAAATTGTATCAACGCGCAATGGAAAGATCTTAGATGGACGGAGGGAGTATATTCTAATACGTCACATCACGTGTAGGTGTAGTCTTTTTCGACTTTCAAGTCTTGCATGTGAAATTTTAATACTCTCTCCGTTTCTTAAAACCCTTCCTCTTTTATTTTTTTTGTTTTCCTTAAAACACTTCCACATTCTATTAAAAAACTACTTTAACCCCTATTTTTTCATATCTTACCTGTCACATCATACTTTTTACTAATAACCAAACTATCGCATCTTATTTTTACCTATCACATCATGGGCAAAATTGGAAAGTCAACTAAAATTACACTTTTCTTATTTTGCCCCAAAGTCAAAACAAGAACCGTTTTAAGAAACGGGGGGACTACTAGGGAGTATATTTTTAACCTGAGTGACTCTGAGTTTTGAACATGTAACTTCTTGGTCAACAAGACTCCGATAATCCCGATATCATGTTAAAGAACCATTTCAAACAAAAACTCAAACTTGTGGTTATGGCCCAAGAAACTTTATTTATATTCTAACACTAAATCTACTTCTTTTTGCTAAAAGATCAAATTAGACATTTTATATAAATAGAGTGAATTTAACAAAATGAAGAGTATATTTAGCAACACCCTATCAAATGTATTATCTATATATACTCTATTAAACTCTTATTCCATTTGTTCATGAGTATTTGTCTAATTTAAATTTTTCGCAGTTAATTAGGATCCATGTTTAAATAAAAACTACTCGGATCGGGTATATAGTATATTGAATAAATAAAAAATCAAAAGTAAACAAATAAAATACTTTGGACGAAGGTAGTGTATTCTCTTTTTTTTCCTTAAAAAAGATTGTGTACATATATGTTAATGGTTTTTATATTAAATAAATCAACTTATGATTATTATTTTTTATCAACGTATTGGTGTAGAAGAAAAAATAATGACTCACAATAATGTTTTGAAGAGAAAAAGTACTCCGTAAGAAATAAAAAATTAATCCAACAAGGTAATAATGACTCCTTATATAGGGTAAAATATATGAGTATATTTTTAAAGGAACCGTAGAATTAACAATAGAGTGATTGTATGGAATAGTACATTTTCAATTTATTTTCCCAAAAACATACTCCGTACGCATAAATTGGGATCATAAATTGCTCAATATTATTATACGGAGTATTTTACTCCCTACTAAAGAAAAAAAATTGTATGAAAAGTTTTTAAAAGGCCCAACGCCCAACATATAATTATAATTAATTATTAGTGATATATAGAGAACTATTAGGGAATATTATATGAACATATACTACATTGTAGTAAAGTTTTTTTTAAAAAAAGAAATTATTACGGATGCACATTATTTATAATTATATATCAATAATGACTATATTGTAATAGAATCAATAATTGTTTTACTAATTTATTGTGCATGCACATTAATAATGACTATATTTATTTGTGGGATAGATTTTTTTTTCATCCTTTGGAAATTAAAAACTCTAAAATATGAGTATATTTCCCGTGCATCCGCATGAATACTCATTTTTGAGTAACTGAATATTCATTTTCGAGTATCAGAGTACCAATTTTCGAGTAACTGAATACTCATTTTCGAGCGTAACTTAATTTTATAAAAATGAGTATACAGTTACTTGAAAATGAGTATTCGTTTGCTCGAGAATGAGTATTCCGATCCGTTACTCGTAAATGAGTGCTCGCTACGGATGTACGGGAAACACCGTAGAACTGGTTGTACGATATATATTGCGTTAAAATATACTCTACTGTCTATCAAAATTGCGGAGGTGAAATCCTTTCATTAGATTGATACTCTGTAATTCCTTAAAAAATACGTTAAAACATTAATTTTTAAATATTAAAAAAATAAAACGAGGTTAATAAAACTAAAATGTGTATGTGATGATAATTAGTTGAAACTGGCAGAAAAATAGTACTGAGTGACGCGAGTTTCGTTGAAATAACTTCCGAGTCTTTGAAATTGGCTGGAAAGAATCTTTGATATTTTATGCACAATACGTAATGATTAATTAGCAAGTGTAACAATCTTTGAAGAAGATCGAATGGAACATGGAATTGGATATCACAAAATCCAACTTTCATGTGACCCCCCACTACCTTACCTTATTCATTCACGTAATACATACTACCTTTTTCTTTTCTTTTTTCAAACCTTTCTGCCTCTTTGCATGTTCTCTCTTTAATTTCTGCCTTCTCTATTTCAAAAATTCAAAAATTTTGGCTTTAATGAACATTAAAAAAATGTTTAAGATAATAAGTAAATTAAAGAAGGTAGACATGATTTAACCTAGCTTATATAAAGCTAGTACAGAATAATAAAAGTAAAATTTATATAAAGATATACGGGAATACAAAATCTTTGTGATTGATCAGCCAATAATAATTTCAACTTCAACCCGTTCTTAAAAATGATACATACCACGTACAAATTTTAATGTTTTCATTCTTTTATAGCAGAGTAAATAGTACTCCTTATGTCCCAAATTAAAATTGGCTACTTACTATTCACAATGTCAAAATTTATTTACTTTCTTTCTCTATTTTTATTAGTTATTTGACAAACTAATATATAGTCTTGTCACCACTAATTTTGTAGCTCTTTTGATGTAGTTTGTAATATGTAATTTTTATTTTTAAATCTACACTATTTTTCACTTAAAATGATTTGAAAATAACTTCAGTCAAATATCATAAACCAAAACATGCAATCTAAATTACGACAAGAAAGTATAATTTTTTTTTTTAAAAAAAAGTATTAGTAAAAAATTATTGTGCTTTGTTTCTACCTTGTCTAAAAATTGGCATAGATGAAAGATGTAGCTTCTGACAGAATGCCTTTGTTGTGGCAGGTGCAAACCATAAGGGGAACATATGGTAAAACTGGAACCACAGAGAAGATCAGACACCAAATCATTGCAACAAAAAACAAAACAAAAACAAAAACAAATAGTTGGACTGACCACAAATTGACTCTCGATTAACAAGAAAAGAAATGCTACTACTGATTCTCTACAAGCGCCTAACACATGGCTCACAATTGAACTACACAAAACCATCTGTAATAAAACACAATACCCTGCAAAAAAAACTATCTATATATGCATAGTTTATATCATGGAGTATGGAGATTTGAGAATTTCTCAACAATAATTACTAACAAAAGTTTTGTTTATATTTTTAAAAAAAACAAGTGAGGCACAACTCAACAAGACCGAAGCAAAACGGGGCCCACCGACGTGGTCAAGATGTCGCTCAGGGCTACCTGAACTTCACTTGACCCGTGTTCGCAGTTGATCAAGCTAGAAATCAATGGGAAGAAGCTTGGCAAGCTCTTCTCGAACGTCCCATCTCCCAAACTACACATTGCGTGTAGAGTGGCGACAACGAGAGGCGCTCGTGCGGCGAGCTCTCTCCGCTTCCCGGAACCCAGAGGAATCGGCCAACGAGGTTGGTCGGAAGGCCGGTGGGGGTAAAATTGTCCGGAACGGGAAATCTCGATGTAGAAGAGTAGGACCTCCCTGCAGAGGTTCACGAGGTGAGACTCCACCCCGCACTCTTCGTAACTGGGGGGTCTGTCGAGGGCGAGGTTCTGTAAGAAGGCTAGGCATATTTGGTAGGACTCGTTCTCGAGGCGTAGCAATGGTGGGTCTTGCATTTGGGCCACGGAACTGATGTCTTGTAGTTTTGACCGCATAGTCGTGTCGCTGTTTGTCTTATGTGCATGGTGGGCCACGGCGTGGACGGCGTCATAGAGAATGATGACATTTGTGGCAGAGAGTTGAGACCTATACATGTTGTAGATCTCCATGAATGCCTGTCATTTTTACAAAGTAAAAAACCAATGTGATAAGGTGAAACAAACAAACAAAAAAAAGGTCGTACAAGAAATGGCACAAACTTTAAGAAAAGTGAAATCGTGTAGTTAAAGTTTGCGCAAAGGAGAAAAAAATATGAGCCAGATATTTCTATCCTTAAAATGAATGGGAAGATTATTTTGGGGGACATCCAAAAAAGTAACGTGGGAAGATGATTTTGGGGGGAGGGAGTAAATGAAAACAATAAAGAACATGTCTTTGGTTACCTGAATTAGTAAGAGCTGAACAGCAGCTCTACACTTGACATCAGAAATAGCATTGTAGAGACGATGTTGCCTCAGGTTCTCCAGGTGATCATCGGGCGCATCGGACTCAGCAGATTCTCCCGTGTCATTTCTATTCAAATCTTCCTCCTTGATTGACATACCGTTAAGTTCATCAAGAACAGGAGAGAAATCAGGGAGTGTAGCATGAGCTGCTTCTTTAAGGGATGATACCACTTCAAACCACTTGTCCTCAGAAAATAGATTTCCAGCATTGCTCATCAGACGGACAAAAGCAGCAATGCCAATGCCCGCCAGGCTCTGATGCGGACGCTTGATAAAACTCACCAGTAACATCAAAACTTTCTGCAGGAGTGGATTCACTGTGTTGTAAAACTTAACGAAAAGGTCAACAACCAGTTGCAGAGCGAGCGTGCATGTCTCGTAAAGCCATGCATCTTGATCGAGCTCACCATCTTCACTGTCAAGTTCTTGTGCCGGTGAGTTTTCACCAGAAGGGTCAATGGCATGTCGCACATAGTCGAAGATTGGAAATAGGACAGATTCGAAAACCCTTTCCCACAAGGGTAGAGAGAAATGATGCCCATAATTGCGCAGGGTGTCAAAGAGGACTTGAAGGGCACTCTTTCTTATCTCAGGCCTAGGGTCAAAGCTGAGTTCAGATAATCCTGTGAGGCACAAAAGAAAAAGAATGAAATTCAAAGAATAATGGGAAATCAGGAATTAAAAAAGCATATCAAATTGTGTCGGTTCAAAGACTCCATAATGAACCATACCAGGATTATTTTTAAACAAATACTACACACCAGTATTATTTTTAAAGAAATAATCTACCCAGCCTACCCCTCCCTCCCTACAAAAAAAAAATCTTGTTTGTCAAAGGTACAAATTTTGGCAGTGTGACTCTTGTAAATTATCAATCCAACTTATATTTTTACAATCATAAGTCTTTTCAACAGGATTAAACATACTTAACTTGTTTATGTCGCTCTATATCCATCTATTGAAGTAGGACTCTTGTTTTGGGGGGGGGGGTTAGGTTTGAAACATGATTCCTTTTAAAAGATGGATGGAGTAGTAAAAAAGATAAATATACGGCATTAACCTGCCAACAAAGGAAACCAGAAATAAACATGGTCATCCTTTTCTGAAAAATCTCCATTGTCATTCTTCTTATCTTTTCCTTTCAGTGGTGAAGGAGACATCTTTCCAGAACTTTCTTTGTCCTTGTTTCTTGAAGAGCCAAGTTCTCCTTCAGCAAGTTTAGCCGCACAGAAGCGTAAGAAACCAATGGCATTAAGACTGATGTCTTTGTTGAACCTACTGTTAGTGAAAGCAATAAGACAATTAACACAATCTGTGAAAGTCGTGCTTTCAGTCTCGGTAATGTACGGGAAGTAATCTCGTACTATCTTCTCTGTTATTTCAAAAGCCAGCAGCACAATGTTTTTATGATCATCAGAAGCAGCTGTAGTAAAGACCTAAACACATTCAGATAATCACAAATAAGTGAATAACTTAGGGGGGAAAGATTAATAAAATAAAATAAAATAAAAAAGAACAGCAACTTTTTTTCCCCAAAATGCTGAGTAAATGAAGTATAGAAAAAATAAAACTGCAATGTTTATTCCATAAAGGTGGCGAACATATGATTCAGAAGATAGAAAAATAAGGATTAGGAAGATTTCAATACCATGAACATGCTCTTCCATCCAGACTTTACATTGTTAACGCGAGATAAAATCATCTGTGAAACACATCTTATTATTAGTTCTCTGATTTCAACGGCTCTACTCTTGCGCATAACAATCACAAATGGCTTCATAAATTCATTCTGAAAATTGTAATTAGCCAGTTCCTCTCGATCCAGGAATTTCATTGACAGCTGGCGTAATGAATCCATTGCAAATATGGCAATTGAAAGATTTTCGGAACAGCCAATGGTCACAAAGAAATCAGAAAGTACAAGCCAGATTTTTGACCAAACAAGTCTGATGCGATTCATGTTGTAGTGTCTGTTAAAGATGAAAAAGAATGATTACCAAAACCCATAATCAATCAAATTGACATATTTAGAAGATCACTAATATAAAGGATAAATAATAGCAACTTACGCGATCTCAACAATCTTTGTGAGGCTGAAAACTCTTGGATCTGATGTGGACTTCAATTCTTCTATAGAAACTTTACATAAAGCCTTGACAAAGTCAACAATTGCCTCACTGTTCAATTTTGGACTCCTTATGAATATGTGGCTCATTTCACCAACTTGTTCCAACATGTTTAAGTTAGAGACCAAATTGTTCATCTGTTCTGTTGTGATACTGGAGACAGCACGACCACTGACACCTGCACTGTCATAAGAACCCCTTCTCGCAGCAGAAGCTGCATTTTGAATCCTCCCAGGCCCCTTCTTTTTCAGGACAGGAAGAATATTTGATCTGGCTTGTTTTGACTTGTCAAACTCATTCTGTTGAAGTGCAAAAAAGGTAGCATCTGGGGGTGCACCCTCCCCCAAGAGATGCAAATGCTCAAACCGAGAAACACAAGTCAAGATGTGCTCCCACGCCTCCTGTAAGTAATTTCCATCCTCATCCGCAATTGTTAGTATAGACTGTTAGACACACAAAAAGCAGTTACATGTTAGCTATAAGTGTCCTACAGCTTAAATTACTATGAATAACATGCTACTCATTAATTAAAACAGTACACTCATAAAATAATAGGGGACCTTGATGGCATCAATGTTTTTTTGTTTTATATCTGCAGGTGAATGAAGAGAAGTGAACTTTGCGAGGGATGTCACAAAAGCATCCCGATGAGTTTTCATGGACATAGTTGCTGTGACATGGATTGCACAACGAAAACCTTCCAAACACAGAGATACTACAATTTCTTCATCACTCTGGTCAAGAGGAACACTGAAAGCAGCCAACATAGGTGCCCAGCACACTTCGACCATGAATCTGAGGATCACTACATCTGTTGCAGCATAATAAGCTGACCTACACTTTGCTAAGTGCAAATTAGAAATAAGGAACTTAAAAAAAGGATCAGTTGACACTCTTATCCTCTTGTTAAATAAAGAAACAGGGGAGCAATAGAGCCACCCCTCAAAAGACTTCTTGACCTAAATAACCACAGTGATCCCATGTAAAGTTGATTTAATACATGTTTTGGAGCTTGTGTAAGGAGAGATACCAAGATGAACTATAGAAGTCCACACAAAAGGGGGTTATAATTTAATGATTGTCATATAATTTGTTAAGAGCACAAAACAGAGAAAAGCTAATTATCCCTTATATCAGGCGAAAAAGAAGATGTTGGATAATCATACTCTGATTTTCGAGCTTTTTCTTTAAATTGTTCTTGCATGTGTCTAATGAGGTCATCACTGGTCTCCGCATTTCCATCTCGCTTGCGGATCACAATGTTCAGGATGTTATCTAAGCTTAAGATTTTGTTGGAATTCATTGATTGTCTCTGTTGGACAGCCAGATCATCTTCCTTCATTTTAATCTCATTTCTTGATATTCGCTCATACAAAGATCTCAAATACTCCTCTGGCAAATCCTTTCCATCATCAATCCCACGATTGTTCCGTATGAAATCATCAGCTGACATCTGCATCATTGTCATATATTACAGTTTTATCTCGATGCAATTCAAATAGATTAAGCAGCCTTATCCACATGACAAAAATGAATGAATGTACCTTGCTCTTGACCATAGGATTATGAGCATCAGTATTGAGCAGTATAACAGAGTAGGCTAAAACATAAGCAGTGTCCGCACTGGTAAAAACCTTTGGATTACATTTGCAATAACGCTCAGAGAACTTCTCCATAATACGATCTATCTTCTGTGCCTCACCCGGCAGTCTGAACCCCTGGAGGAAGACCCTGATTGCCTCATCAAACTCCAAACCTTGGAAGTCAAAGGAATCCACATAAGCATGCATTACTTTCAGAGATAAGTCATCCCTCTCCCCCAGGTAATCACCAATTAAGGTCTTATTCAACTCAGATGAACTTTTAAGGAAAGCAGCTATCTCTTCTGCCGAGGTCCCCACTTTATTGGCATTTATAAGAAATTCGATGCCTTTCTTCGGTTTTCGATTAAAAAGTGATATGCCTTCCTGCCATGAATTTTAAATTATATTCTATGAAGACCGTCTCTGGGAATAAAGGTGACAATTTGCATATAATGTGGTTACAAATTACTCAAGATTATTAAAAATCATTTCTTACCTGAAGCTCAAGCTTGTAAGCACGACGCTGCTCAATTATTGAAGCATCAGAAACTTCACTAGATGCCTCAGAATATGAATCTGACACTTCAGCAGTCTCTTCCACATTTCCATTTGCCATAGGAGGACTAGCTGGTTCAGAATCATTTTCAGCTGTTTCATATCTCTTAGCAGAACGGGGATCTGGAATTCGCAGTTGCTTGTTCATCCAATCTCCCATGGACTTTAAGATGGAAACTAAGCATTTCATAGCTTCCAGCTTCATTGCTGCTTCTTGTGGAGGCAATAATGTGGTTGCAGTGCCAGGAGGGACACCCTGAGCAGTTTTAAGAAGTCCGTTGACCATTCTGAAATTATAAGTTGAATAATTAAGTGGCACAAATTTAACAGCGGCCAAGATTTGGAATCAACATCCAATCAGTTCAATAATCTGAGGTGAGATGAGCATACCTCTCAAATATGTTTGAAGAATTGACATCACAGTCATAGTTAAGAAATATATCTACCATTATCTGTGAGTCTACACACAGCTTCTCCAGAAACCGAAGTACAATCATTTTCTGATGAAAATTAGGTTGAGAAACATTTTCCAACACTCTGAGGACAATCATTGGGAAAAAAACTCCAATTTCAGCCTTCAGTCCAGCTCTAAATCTTGATACCAGACTAATAAAAATTGAGCAAGAAAGCTGGAAAACAATCATAAGGCTTGAGCCGCTGTTCTTCAGTAGTGACAAACACAAATACTGCTTAATAGCACCTAAGAATCTGTAACAAAAAAAGTAAGCAAAGTTGATGGTAGATTTCAACCCAAAGCACATAAGTTATGCAACAGAAATGAAGATTCAAACAAAATGAAAAAACATGACTTCACAAGAATCATAACTGATATGCCAGGCAAATGGGCATCGCATTTTTGTTGAACTTATCAACTTTAAAGCTACTGTGGTTAAAATACAGGAGAGGCAAGTCAGGAAACATTATGATATACAAGTATCATCTCAAGTCTTAAACAACATATTGAGAAGTGCATACGCTGCAGGATTAAGGTCATTCTCATCTAATTCCAAAGACAAAGATCAAATAAGAAGCAGACAATATTTATCGCCGCTTAGTAGTTTTTTGTGGCTAAGTATAAGTTATACTCCTTCCGTCCCAAAAAGTCCTTCCCCTTTCTATACTTGTCCCACAAAATCCTTCTCATTTCTATTAAAAACCCACTTTTACCCATTCTAATTCTAAACCTACCTATCACATCATACCTTTTTACTAGTAATCTACGCATCACATTCTACTTTTACCCATCACATCAAGGCTATTTTTGGAAAATCAACACAAAAATATCCCTCCCCTAAATTTCATAAAAGTCAAAATAAGAACATCTTTTTTGGGACGGAGGGAGTATTAATTTGTCCTTTCCATCTTTCAATAAAATACCCATTATTGAATGTTGCAATTAGCTCGACGATGCTGCCCTATCCTACCATGCTCATAACATTTGCATACATGACTTGACCTTTTCAGTGCATGATGCAGAGTGATATTACACATGTATAAACTGATGTGCAAAACTTAAAAAGAACTTCAAGCAAACCTGAGTTTTATCAGGAAATCCCCTCAACTCACATGTACAACATGCACCAAATGAGCAAGAATACGTGATATAAAGAAATGTTGGAAATTTGGAATTAACCCTAATCCTTTCGGGTAATCGCATGCATGTGGAAATGATCATACTGTGCATAAAGATATTAATACCCAGTGGTCTGACCAACTGCCTACCCTTGAGGAAGGGTCGATAAATGTTCATCCGTGGGCTTTTCCAAAATGATCCTTGCATGTTTATAAATCTCTGATTTACACTGCAATAATCAACCCAACCATTCATCTTCTATGCGCTCTTGTGCTTTTTATTTTGCAGTAGTCTAACGGTTTTATGTCGGGTCAACCCTTTTAAATCCTACGCATGGTGTTGAAGACCTAGATTTTTGAAATAGAATCTAGTGTTCAGTCACAAATCCCAAAAACTGGAGGATATTGTTTTTTAAAAACAATTATTGTTGCATTCTTTTGACTCGGTATGAAGTTGACAGTTAATACTGTTACCACAAGTAATAATGGTAGAAGAATAGAGGTGTTCAAAACCTGTATGTAGACAAAAAAGATAACAGGTATATTTTTTGGATCAGAGACGATGTAGACAAAATTTGATGCAAAAGGCCGTGGTTCATTTAAGTGTGTGCTAAGCATTTGGACTAGCTTGAGAAAGCTGAATCACATGAAGCAAAACATTGTGAAACCCCTATGGATCAGACAGCAAGACTGATAGCTGGTGGGTAGCTAGGAAGCTCAAATATCTCACTGTCACCAGCACAAATTATTTTTCTTGTTAATGTCGTAAGTCAATATATTGAAGTCCCTAGCTACAGCAGCTGACTGGAAAGCGGTGATTCAAATTGCTAAACATGTGAAGAGTGCAGGCATGCATAGCACACAGAGAAAACAGATCTAAATATTCAATGACAATAGGGTTAATAATATTTGTAACAAGCTTGGTATGATTGATATCTACCTTGTCCCAAATTATACGGCATGTTTTGGATTGACACTAGAATTAATTCTGAACTTATTTTTTATACTCCATAATATTTAATTATTAGTAACCAAAGATTACATACGAGTCTTCAAAAACTAAACCAGAAGATAACAAATAGTTGACGTGGACAAATAAAAGGGCCAGACACGGTTTGTTCCTACTTGAGGTGGAGTGTTACCTCTAATCCTATAGGACTAGGTCCATATATCTATCTATTACTTTTAAGTGTATAAACAAAAACTGTACATGCTTCTCAAATATATGAGCATACTCTTCTTTCTTCTTTCATAAGTGAAAGATAAGCTAAGCATACATTCATAAAGTTGAAAATAAAAAAAAAGCTTTAAAGAGCCAAAACAATAGTTGAAATCAAAGATGAAAAAAATTGATATAAAGCCTTTAAGCTTAACTGTCCAATGATACCTTTCGCTTGTCCTGAAAACCGCACCTGCATTCTCCAAAAGTATTTTAAGCAACTCCAGAGCCACAATCTTCCCCTTCATCGACTGTGAATCTACCATGGCTTCCTTTTGAGGAGTCTTCATGGAGAGTTTACACAAAGCACGAAACACCAGGAATGCATCACGCCTCAACTTATTCCCGATTTGCACTTCCAAATCTTCATCCCTCTCGCCCTCACCATCCACCAGCTCCTCTTTCCGCCCCTCCAAGGCTGTCTTATACATACTGATCTCCCAGTACTTGGCGTCCAGCATATCCTTGTCTGTTGAATCCAACAAATCGGCAGGGTTAGTAGATTCCACAGTGGAAGTAGTGGTTTCAAACGCACCGTCGTGAGCTCCACCAGTAGTGGTTGAACTCTTTGGTGTGGCAGAATTCAGAACCCCGTCTATATCATATATAACTTTGCTTATAAATCCCTGAACAAACATTGTCATTGACCCATCGGCATCTGCCTTCTCCGGTGGTTCCATCAACTCTGCCACCACAATAGGCTGAAGTGGCACAGTAGATGAGTCTGCCTCCATTCTCCTGAACACAATCACTAGCATTTGGACCAACGAAGCCTTGGCAGTAGTCTGATTCACAGCATTTTTGCTTTCCAGATATATATCATAGCAAGTCCGCACAACCTGCAGCAGCGAATCCCCATGGATTCGCAGGGATACAGACGTGACAGCCGATAAAAGAGACTTTATAACCAGCAATTCAACAGAATCGTCCCCCAGGTGGCGGCATTTGCAAACAGCCTCCACAAGTTTTGCCAAAATCTTAGCATCCGGGCCGGCAGTAGGGTCAGCCTCGCCATGGAGGTATCCATGCGCGATGAGTTTCTGGACTGCGTCCAGAGCAGGCTCAACGATCTTGAGGTTACAGGAGGCAGTGGCATTGATGAGAGGACTGAGGAGGAGCTCGGAATCAGCAAGGGAGAGCTCGAGGAGGACGCCGGGGAGGGAAGGGGACGAGTCGGGATCAGATTGATTGGATGGAGAAACGGGAGAGGTGGGTATAGGGGTCGACGAAGTGAGGAAATCAACGACGGACTTACACTCGTGAGCGAGCTTCGAGTGCTTGCGCCAGGAGCCGTTCTTAATGATCTTCTCGAGTGCAGGGACTAGGACTTTGCCGAGCCGGGAATCGGCTTCCACAGAAGCCATTCCCTGTTCCTGTTCCGACTACGGCTATCTTAACGTTCCCTCGAGCTATGCCAGAACTGTAATGCGGCGGCGGCGGCGGCGATGGTGCAATGGATAGAAATCGCCGGAGATCCGTGCCGTGGACGGGTGGAAGGCGGTCTGAAATGGAGAGGAATTTGCAGATCGCGATGGCGAATTTTGCTTTTCGATTTTATTTTACAGATATACAGTGGGAGTCTTCACGCTATACAGAGTGGTCAACGAACCAGACAGGGGGTTAGTTTATCATGGATGAAGAAGCATGCCAACATCCGAAATTTCTATGGGAATTAAATGAATAATTTATTCATTTTTTAAATTATTTACAAATTAATTATAACAATTTATATTATAAAAAACAATTTATATTTTTTTAACATTTTATGCGTTCTTAAAGAACTTTTATTTGATTTCTCATCCCTTAAAAATAAAAGATTTATAATTGGAAACAAAATTGAATACAAACTCCCTTTTTTAAACAGCTAAAAAAGAGAAGAGAACATTAAAATTTACTCTCTCCATCCTGCAACTTATTGCAATTTTTTTTTCATTTCTCGATAGTTTTGTTTATTTGTATGTTTTCATTGATTATTAGATAAAATAATATATTTGTCTCACATCTTATTTGATTGAACTTTTTATGTTGTTCTTGTACCGTTTTCAAATAAAATCATTTGAAAGAACACGGAATTTTACTTCGCAATGTAAAAATTGTAACTTAATTTAGGACGGTGAGATTATTATGAAGGGAGGAGAATATGTAGTGTATAGATGAAAAAATTCTCTTCGTCCCTTAGTCATTGGTTAGATCATAAAAAATGAGGAAAAAGAAAAATGAATGAATGAGAAAAAAGAAAACAAAGAAAAATTTGAAAAAGAAAATTTGTCATTTGGATAAATAGAAAATGAAAAGTAAGAAAATACTAAAATTTTCTTTGTCTTGTTTGATTATGTTGAAAAGTGAGAAGAAATAAAAGGTAATATAGTAAAATTACTTTTATGCTCTTGTTATAAAATATACTCGTCTATTATCATAAAAAGGTACAATAGTCTTTTTATTCTTTTTTACTCTATTTTCTCTCTATTGGTGGAGAGAGCTTTATTTTACAATGGAATTCACCCCTTTTCATGCTCTTCAATTAGATCCTGTTCTTTTGGATTGAAAATTTTAATTTCTAATTTCTTCTAATTTCTTTCAATTTTTTTTAACTCCTTCCATTTTTTCTAACTTATTCCATTTTTCCAACTCTAACTTAAAAACATATTTATATATGATTAATATAAAATAATATTATCTATCCAAATTTATAATATATCAACTCAAACATGAAGAATGATGTATTTTCTAACTCCTAGCTTTTTTCAACTTCTTTCAGTTTCTTTCAATTCTATTCAGTTTATTCAAACATTCAACTCTAAAATTACAACCAAAGAGTACAGAGCATTATTCTCAAATCCCCCCCCCCCCACACGAGTGAAGTAGAATGAATGAGATGTAAGACGTTACTCCGTAGAGACCGTAGTCATTAGAGATATTAGAGTTGATGCATTACGTGTACCGAAAACCAAAAAGGACTTTTGAAACCTTAACCATGCCAACTCTTTATAACAATATCTAGAACAAATTTTATTTTATTAATGGTTTATCGATCTCGAATGGTAGTAATGCTAATATATATTAACAATGTCAATAATATTAATATATAATATCAAAAAGAATTACAGAAAGCTAATATATAATTGCCTTGTTTGGAAAGAGCATTTTCAATTAGTGTTAGCGTTTTAGATAAAATATTAATGGTGTAGATTAATTCAGGAAACGCTAATGCTAAAAGGTTACCGTTAGATAGTCTTTTCAAAACGCTAATGCTAATCTCTAACGTTGATGCCAAACGGAGCCAATATTCCTTAGTACATTGTCATAATTTTATTTTGGAAATAACAATATAATAGTAATACTATATGGATAAGAGTTTAGTTTTATTTCGATTTTGGATTTACTAATTGTGCCTAGTTTTGACTATGATGTTTTGAGCAGATCAAATAGATCAGATTAAAACTTATTTCAATAGCTGTGCCGCCTTGCTGAAGTTGGGAATGAACCAGCTTGGGCCGGTGCTATTTGGTCAGGTCCTCTATCTGTTAGATCTCAATGTGAGACTCTCAAGTGGGCTCCTTAGATTTCGCTTCTGATTGCCTCTCTTCCTTCCCTCTTCACCCATTAGCCCAATACTCAAGGCGGCAAGAGGGCGCCCGGGAGCACGGCGGCCGACGGACGACGCAGCGGCGGTAAGATAGCTCTGTGATATATTGTACTCCGTACTAATTTATTTGCATCCTTCAACTATAACAGAGGCTGGTTTTTACTTTGTATCCATCCTTCTCCCAACTTGAAGGTTCTAGGGTTTTGTCAGTTCTGTACGCTCCTAAAACCTCTGTGATCTCGCAATGGGAAAAGCTAAGAATCCAGTCAAATTTGCCTCCATGAAGAGGGTAGTCACCCAAAAGGCTATCAAGCAGTTAGCCCTCTGCCTCTTATTCTATAAGTATGATTTTTGTCAACTTGTTCTCTTTTGATTTGTTTTTTAATTAATCTCTTTCAGACATAAAGAGGAAGTTTTGAACCCAAAAAAGAAAGATTTGAGCAAAGAGAGGCTTCCACGGAATGTGTAGGGATCTCTGTTCCATATATTCTGGTTATTTCTTATCTTTGGTGTTGAGATTTTAGAAAGAATTCAATATTTGTTGCAGGCCTTATGTTTCTTCCGCGCTTTTCTTCAAGTACAACACTGCATTGGGACCCCCATACAGAGTGTTGGTTGATACCAACTTCATCAATTTCTCCATTCAGAACAAGGTAGGTCTTTGAGTTTTGCTATTCTAAGTCAATTGTGCTTATTTGGGATCAAGACTGGACTACTTGGTTTTTGTTAGAGTTTTTTTTCTGGTTGTTGTTGGTGTTATGAGAATGAATTTTAGAGTTTTAACCAGAAGCCATGTTTATCTAATGGATTTAAAATTCGCGTTACAGTTGGATTTGGAGAAAGGAATGTTGGACTGCTTGTATGCCAAATGTAAGTAACTGGTCCTTGGTTCAGCTCTGTTCTCTATTTGGCACAGTTTGTTTTAGGGTCAATAACCAAAAATATCCCAACTTTTGACTGTTACACTATTCTAGTTCATACCTTCACTAATTACATATACATGCACATTCCTCTAATTTGGCTTCTGAAATTCATTTAGGCACCTGTTTAAGTTTCATGCGGTGGCTGCCAAATAAAAAATGCACATGCTACAATGCCCCTCTAGTTTAACTCTATGGATGACAGCAGTTTATGAATTGTTGGCAACCTTCTATCTTAACAAATTCACACACGGTTGTCTTTCGTGGTTTCTAACTTGGGAGCATGGAAGCTTTTTCCAATAAAAAATGATCCCTTTAGTCGAAATAGAAGATGTAGAATAACTAAAACACTGTAGTTGAAGTCCTAGACCTGTTTCAGTTAAAGATTTTGTTTTGCGAAGGAAGGTCAGTTAGGGAACGTAGGGCCTCAGTTACACACCTTATCCTCTCTCCTCCATCTCTGCAATAGACTGTAATTTCCATTTCTGATTAGCGACAGCTGCAAAGCTACTGGTATGTGTGTGCTAGAAAATTGAAAAAGTTGAAAGTTAGGATTTTTTGGGGTAATTAACTCTTTATTTTATTGCACTGCTTGTAGTCCTAAAAGTAGTCTACTGTTTGCTTGGTTTAGTGCATTCTCCAACTTACCTCTTATTTATTGCGAGATTCATATAACTGTATTGGTGTTTTCATATTCCCTCGTAATGGGAACTTAAACTCATTTTTTTTCATTTGGTTGTTCCCTTAGGCACTCCTTGTATAACAGATTGTGTGATGGCTGAACTTGAGAAGTTAGGTCAAAAGTATCGTGTTGCCCTCAGGTATCTTATCAGTCTATTTTTAATACATTCACAAACTTATTTTTTTGGTGAAAATTAGAATACTACTTAAATAATCTAAATGATCAGAGTTTCACTCAACAATTCATTGGTTAAGTGGTAAGAGAAGTTGCATATAAGAAGAAATCAAAGATGAGCTATTTTGGGCATTATTGATTCCACTTGTAATGAAAGATAAATTGAGGGTGTTTAGTGTTGCTTAGCGCTTTGGAAAATTGACTCTTTCAACATAGAAACAAAACTTGCATCTCAGAGTTTTTTCTCAGTCTTTGCCAGAAAGCTGAGAATCGGTCACCCGAAGCACTTCCAAATGCCCTCATTGATAATATTTGGTACACAATTTGTTTTTTTCGTGCTAATTGATCTTCTCCTTCATGTATTGTACTTTTCTCCCCACCACACAATAGAATTGCTAAGGACCCTCGATTTGAAAGGCTTCCTTGTACTCATAAAGGAACTTATGCTGATGACTGCCTTGTTGAAAGGGTTACTCAGGTTTATTTCCTTCTATTTCTTAGTAAATCTTGCACTCTTTTTTCTAAGGTTTTGTTATGTTTGATTGTGTGATTCTTTGCCCATTTGGTTTGAATAGCATAAGTGCTATATTGTTGCAACATGCGATCGAGATTTGAAGCGGAGGATCCGCAAGGTAAGCAGTAACATGCAATTGTTGGCCTCTGGTTGCTCCTTTTTTTCTTGTAATGTGATTTTTTAAAATTTGGTTTGTTGTTCCATATTTAGATCCCGGGTGTACCGATCATGTACATCACACAACGCAAATACTCTATTGAACGGATGCCTGAAGCAACAATCGGCGGGGGTAAGATTAAAATCCCTCCTTTTGTTAAAAAGAGTTCTCACTTTTCTCTTTCGTTTGTTCCAAAAGAAACTTCATTCTTTTTTTTTTCCATTAAAGGAAGTTAGTGATTGCCTTACAACACCTCTCTCCTATAAACAATTTTCATCTACAAATTTTACTTCCCGATAACTTTTTTACACTCCGTGAATTCAGATTAGAATTTTCTTTTGGGGATGAAGGGATTGGAGGGAGTAGATGTTCTTTCCCCATTGTTTTTTTATTAATCATCTGTCACCTTATGCAGCTCCAAGATCTTGATGGGAATGATAATTTTAGTCAATCTAGCTCTGGACTGCTATACATGAAACATGTTCCAGTGAATTTAGCTACAATCTCTAACAATTTGGTTTGGTCCTTAATTGCAACACTATATATGTTGTGCCATCTGACTTTACAGTTTTGGTTCATTTGTGTTTATAATTGGATTGCTACATAATCATGTTTTGGAGATTAGATTTTGACTCGTGTGTTGCACGGAGCACAAAGAAATCTTCAAAAAATGTAATATTGAGGTCTCGTTTGGCATCAGCTTCAGCGTTTTGAAAATGCTTTCTATGCAATGGTAGTTCTTAGCGTTAGTAATTTGCACCGTTAAAAAGTTAATCTTGTGTTGGATGTGTTAAATTGGTGATTTTGCCATACAGCTCTTTTTTCTTTTTTACAAATGGATGTGTTTGCATATTTTAACTAAAGTACTAAATCAAAATTAAACAATACTCCCTCCTTCCGTCTTGAGGACAATAAATGTTTGATTTTTTTATGGTCTTAGTGCAATACTTTTAACAGTTACTTCTTTTCTCCCAATTTATAGTGTTTGTTTATTATTTATAAAGTTAAATTTTATTTATTTTCTTTCTCTATTTTTGTTAGCATTTTAATAAAATAAAGTACTATCGTCACTATTAGTTTTGTACTACCTTCGTCCCATTTTAAATTGCCTGTTTGCCTTTTTTTCCGTCCCAAAATAAGTTGTCTGTTAGTTGTTTTCGTAAACTTTTAAAAATAAAATACCTAAACCACCTCTAAAATAAGTCAATCATCTCCACATTATATTCTCATTCATCATCATCCCTCTTAAAAAGTATTGACAATTTCGAAAAATCAACTCTATTTTTAATTTTCCTTAAATATGTCCAAAAGTCAAAACAGGCGACTTAAAACGGGACGGAGGAGTAGATCTTTTAATGTAGTATTTTAATATGTAATTTTTATTTTTTAACTCTATATCATTTGTCATATAAAATAATTTGAAAATAATTTCAGTCAAACATCGTAAACTAGAACATGCACTATAAATTAGGACGGGGGAGTAATAAGGAGTATCATAAGAATAAGATAATTCAATTCATATTTCTAAATTAATCTAGTGATTTTAAATCAAATTATAGATGGGGACAAAGGAGGTATGATATAGGAGTAGTACATAGAGTTAAATAGCTTAATAAAACAAGGAAAACTCCGTATTACGGAGTATGTTTTTAATAGCATAAAAATTACTAATGGCAATTTGTTTTTAAAATTGATCATTATAAAACACATCGTAGGAGGTGATTATAGTATGTTTTGGACCGACAATATTCGCCTTTTTTCTTTGGTAACGAGATACGAGGGTACAAAAATGTGTATAATACAAAATCCAATGGCATATATTCTTGGTTCCGTTGCCAGACATTTAAAGGGGTCGGGGTTGGGGGCAGGATGGGGGTTAAGGGGTAAGAACCATCAACTTTACGAACGGGACACCGGAGGTGCTCCGAAAAGCCAGTGGCACCGTTGCCTTGTGACAACAGAAACAGCCCGATAATATTTATCAGAACCACATTACTTTTAATGTATGATAATATAAGGGGGGAAAGGAAAAGCTTAGAAAAAAACAAACAGATACTCCACCTGCTTAACAAGAAAACCAATTGGCAACATAACCTATGATCATCATGGAAGTATGTCAAGACAGACAGATAGACAACCTAGGAACACAAACATGACAGCAAGAAACAACAGATGACAAGGTAGGAACATAAATGAAGAACTAATTATATGTTTGAACCCTGGCAAGTCAACAAATTAAATCTTTTTATCGTCGTGAAAAAGTGTGGATACAGACCCAGAGGGAGGCCGTACTTTACAGAATTATAAACATACAGCATAGACAAACTGAGAGGCTACGAAAAAACATCGACCTGTTGAAAATACACAATGTACAGCTCGCTTGCAACAATTAAGAACATAAGAATGGCACCATGGAAAACAAGAAGCATGCTAAGGGCACCCCATATCTCACCCCAGACATACACAGACACCCGTTACTGTTCAATGTTCGTTTGCCCGTTAGTGTTCAATGTTCGTGAGAAGGTTGGGGTGAAAGGTGAGGTGACCTTAACACTTTTTTCAAAAAAAGAAAAATAATACCCCCTGAAGTGTCAGTTAGTGTGTCGTGGTGCGAGTTTTTCCTACACAATTCCCCCATGTCTGAATTCGCTGTCGCCGCAATCCGTTCCAGAGTCTAAGCCGCAGGGCGAGTCAAACCATTTGGGGTTTTCGTAGAAGTTTTCCACCACAAAGCCGACATCTGTGTCTATACTCTCGTCGTGCCTTATTAAGGGTTTGGCCAGTTTGGAATCAAGAAAGCTTTTCTCGTCAAACTCGATGCCTTTTCCAAGGTGTTGTTTGTCTGGCTTACAAGTCTGGCTTCCACAGCGAGTCCTCATTTGATCCCAGGAAGCAACTTCCCCTAGAGTTCTTCCAAAGCTGTCTTCATCTTCTTCAATGAACTCGGCTTCTTTTCCATCCACGTACAGCCTTTGATGGTGACCACCACCCCAATCTACCAAATCATTTTCCCCCACCAAGACATCAACCGAATCGTGTTTCTCAGAGACCAATCCAACACCAACCGACCTAGAGCCACACTCTCTAACATTTTTGAGCTTATTCACGATATCAAAAAGCTCCCGCGAAGCCGAACATAAAAGCTCGTGTGGAAGTTTCCCGATTTGCCCTTCCAGAAGCTCGATCTCATTTCTCGCTTCCTGCAATTGCTGCAGAACTGAGTGTTGGATATCCCCAAAATCCTCATTATCTACTTCTTCTCTGACCCCATAAATTGTTTCTTGATCCATCATCAAAAAGCCTCCTTTATGCCCGACAACTCGATGCATGATCCTAGCGTTCCCATCCGACGGACCCGGCTCGTGGCCTGAATGCACTGCATACAGCTTAAACACAGCCATCCCCTCTTCTTGGTACACAAAGGTCTTATCTTTCTCATTGTAGTTCGATATAGGGACAATAGCCCGAATACGGAATCCACACCCGCAACGTTTCGACACGTAAGGCTCCCTCTTCAAAAGCTTTGATTTTTTTGAGGACGCCGGCTCTCCCGCACGGTGACACGTGTAATCTTTAACCTCTGCCATGAAGGGCTTATACCTAATGTACTTTTGGCGTATACACAACACAACCTTATGTTTTGCAGCCAGCTGCTGTAATCTAGTGGGCACTTCTTTAGCTGGCACATCAATTGATTCAGTGTACTCAAACCTGCGCCGTTTGCCACGAGGGGCACACCCAGATGTTTCGTCTAGGCAAACGGGGCACGCAGACACACAAACCCTAATGTAACTCTCTGGGATGCCGTAAAATTTGGCACCCACAGTCCACATCTGTTTGATTCTTTCTAGGGTTTCTTTGGGCCCCAAGTGTTTAGATTCAGCATCAGAATGTAAATGGGAGACTATACCATGCCATTGATCAACATAGGAAACACATTGATTAGGATTGTTCTTGAAGTACAAGTATTCATTACCGGTAGAGTTGTCGACGTGCGCACTTAGCTTGTCCTGGATGCGCTTCCAGGCGGTTAGGTAGGCAGTGTCCTCGTTGCGGTCCTTCCAAACAGAGCGCCAGCTGGCAAGCACGGAGGAGGGGTTGGCGGCACGGATTTCCTCTGGGGTGGCCGGACGGCCTTCCAGGAGGCAGCGGATCATCAGGGAGTGAGATTCCTTGTTGAAGGTGTAGAATTGGGAGGAAATGTGTGGGTCTGGGCTGATGTATGCGGGTTCATAAAGATGCCTCTTCTGGAGGCCGAAATTGGGGCTAGGGTTAGGGTTTCGGAAAATCGATCCGTCCAAATCCGATCCGTTCTGGGGCGGCGGTGGATTGGCGGAGGACTGAAATTGGTTCCGGCGGGTGAGGGGAAGCTCCGACTCCGATGAGGTGTGGCTGCCGTCCTCCTCCTCCTCGTCGTCGTCGTCGCGGAAGAGGACGAGGTCGTGGAAAGCGAAGGGCTCGTCTTCCTCCGCCGCGTGGTGGTCAATAAGCGGCGGCTGAGGTCGATTGAGCATGTGATGGTGGAAGATGTCCTCCTCGACCTTGCTCGGATTCATCTTTCCGGCAGCAACAGAGGATGAAAATCCCCCCAAAATCCAGTCTTTATTTATATCCTCACAGTGAGTGACTTCAGCTCAAAGCTATATGCGATCCTCTCCGACCCATCATCTCTGCTTCAGTGAATCGGTTGTTCGTGCGACGGGGCCGGTGATGGGCACTGTTCAGATGATCGGCGGTCGGGTTTCAGTACAGAAAGCAATGATTTGGGGAAAGAGTGTTGAAGGGGAGCATAACCATAGTACTTTGACTCTTGTGTTTCTTTTGGTTTGGTTTGGTTTGATTCTTGAGTAACCATATGGGCAGTTTGGGCACACTAAAGTACTCCATCCCAATGCCTCCCATAGTCCCATATAAAATTTATCCTCCTTTCTCAAAATAAATTCAATTAATTTTTTATTTTGAATATACACACTCCTTTCCAAATCTAAAACCAGAATTTAAATTGATTATTTTGGTTTACGATATTTGACTGAAATTATTTTTAATGAAATTTGTTAGAAAATTGATGTAGAATTAAAATATAAAAATTACTCCTTATTATTCCTTATTTTCTGATGGTGTAAATTATCTCGACTAGTATATCGTTCTTAGTCAGGCAAGAATGATAAACAAGTCTAACAAAATACACCAAAATATAAACACAAGAACTTTGACGTGAAAACCCAATCGGGAGAAATCACGGGCCTTTTTTGGTGGTACCTTGCCAACGAGAGATTTTTATTAATATCAGGGGATCGTACACGTTACATGATTTGGGCTCGGAAGCCATTAATGGAAAGCTTAGAAGCTCTTGAAAAAGAAAATATGTAAGAAATCCATAGAGAGAAACATATAGGCAGGGGAGAGAGTGAAATTGGTTTCACCACATTGAAGGTAACTCCTTCTTTTATAGGAAGGAGGGAGAGCATCTTCGAACAAATAATCTTTATTCTTTTATTCTACTAAATAGATCCGATTTGATTATTCATCCTAAATAATTGGGAAATGTAGGTCGAGCCATATATTATTTCCCATCATTTTCTTATTAAAAAAATTCCTTTGTCTTAAATTAATCCTCCTTATTTCCGTTTTAGATTGTCCCATATTAATTCTTCACTTTCCATTTTTGGAAAGTTTTTTGTGGTTCACCTTTTTTTTCTCCTCTGCATCATTTCAATCATATAATTTCAATTTTTTAAACTTCGTGAAAAGTTAAACTGTGACTCTTTGAGTATTAATTTGGGAAGAAAGGAGTAATCAAAAGTTCTACGAAATAAGATACGAGACAATATTATTTTATTAAATGAGTAACGAAAAGTACATTTGCCTTAGTCCACGATCTCTTCTTCTACTGAAGCCGCCGCATTGACCACCTCTAGCCGGGGGAAGCCTATCGTCGCCGCCTCTTCTCCAATCACGAATCTTTATAATAATGTGAAGGTGATATTTTTACTTTCTTTAAAAAAGTTGCAAATACTGTCAATTTGAAGTTTCTTGTACAAATTTTTATATGAATTTAATCTTTACCGTTTCATTTAAATTTTGAATTGAAATATTGAATATCATCTTTCAGTGGATTCCCTTTGTAATTATACTCCAATTCCCTTGACATTGCTTCATGGGATGACTCAGAGGTCGTACGATGCTCTGTTCGTAAAATTGACAGTTCTTATCCTTCTAGCCACCCGCCCTGCTCCGAACACATTGCTCCATCCCCTTCAATTAAACTTGTAATTAACAATATAAATTGGGTGAAAAAATATGTGTTGTGACTGCCTACTATCAGTCTAGCCCACACTTTTATTCATTTATTTGGATAAATGAATAAAATTCAGGTGTGAATTTGGTTAAATGTAATTTTTGTAATTCAATGAAACAAAAGAGGGAGAAGAAGAAAAAAGAATTAATCCATTGAAAATAAAGCCAACAACGAAACATTGCAACCCAAGTTAAACACAACAAAAGTGAACATTACAACAAATGTTAGACCCAACAAAGCATCGTTACTTTTCGATTTTCGATTGTCCTTTTACTCGTGTTGCTCTTCTTTTCTTTCACTTTCAACTTACAAAATCACCCTCGGTTTTGGGCTTGTCCATTGGACTTTGGAACAATCCAATCAAGAAACTCGTGACACTGTTACTGGTGTTGTCGGTGACGACGAATTGTAGAAATTATGACTCTTTTTCTTAAACAACTACTTGTTCACTATTTCGTGTTTTTCTAAGATCACGAGGTTCCCTAAGCTCATTCATGGTGTCTCTAGCGCTAAATGATAAAAGTGCTCGAATTTAATGTCCTCCCAAAGGCCCGACACCACTCCCTCGATCTTGAGGTGAACTGGTTAATCAAAAGGATTTGATCTTTTAATATGGTTCTCAAGTGTTTTATGATTCAATCCAATGACCATTATTCCATCCTAAATTCTATTTTGGTTTTGGATCAGATTTTTGCATATCTCACTTGCCAAGGCGTCCGTGTAGACATTCATTTCTAGCAGCACATGTGTCTTTAGCCTAATTTTCCTAGCATGTTACTCATTGAATCGAATTGTTGGTCTGAAAGTTCTTACCTAGCGACTCATATTTTTTAGGTGTTGGCGCTAAAATGATCAACCATTTAGATTAAAAAATAACCCGATTGTCCACCTAAGTGGGGAGTGTTATGAGGGTATCCCACACCGATTGTATTTGGCCTTTGGAGCACCTTTGTACATTCTTGTCTCTTACTCCATCCGTTTGCAAAAAGACTTTCCATTTTGATTTGGGGCAAAAATAAGGAAGTGTTAAATTATAGTTTATTTCCAATTTTGCCCCTGATGTGATGGGTAAAAGTAAGATGTGATGGATAGATTATTAGAGAAAAAGTATGATGTGATAGGTAGGGTATGAAAAAGTAAGAGTAAAAGTGGTTTTTTAATAGAAAAGGGAAGTGTTTTGTTGGAAGTTAAAAAAATGAAAAAGGAAGTGTTTTTGAGAACGAAGTGAGTAATAAATACAGAATATGAGTTTCCTTCAAAAAAAAAGTTGAATGAGTTATAAACTCTTGAATTGAACTGATTTATATATTGAATTTAATCGTTTAATAATTCCTTCATCAGAACTCTCGTTATTATAAAAGACCATTTATATAATTTACTCTATAGATGGTTGAAAGATGTGCAACGTACATATATATATGGTGTCCAAAATTGGAAATCTAGTGGTAGGCTTAATTTTATAATAATGCTTGTCAATTTCCATCGTTTTATTATATTTTTGTCACATTGTGAGTGCTGCCATAACAACTTTGCTAAACAAGAAATTAAATATAGTCTTAGACGACGATCAATAACGAGGAATTCTTCATTCATACTTATACTCTTTTTTCCAAATTCATGCATTTATTTAATTCCCAAAATTGTACTTAGCATCTCATCATTTTTAGTCTGATTTATTGCATTTTCACACTGTACTCCATGCCTTCACACGTTTAATTTGGTATAAACGTCAATAGAGTTATCATTTCTCCAAATTTTAGAATTCGTATCGATCATATAATAATCAAATCTTTTAATGTGATTTAACTTATTAGATACACTGCGTATACTGAATGACTTCAATTTAACAGTTCATGCATGAATTTGTTACACCAAATATGGTATAATTAGTACGTGTGTGTATGTATATATATAAGTTTTAAAATAAACTGAATTAATAAATAAATTTGATCAATCATCGTAGTCTAAAATCATATCTTTATTTTGGGACGTAAAGTAGATTTTTTTGGTATGCTACAAACAAGAAATGTATCTTAAGACTTGATTGGTATGCTACAAGCAAGTCACAAATTTTTTAAAAGTGTACGTTAAAGATAAATATTGCTAAATATATACACTATCTATCCCAAATTAAATTTTATGTTTACTATTTACATGGTTAAACTTAATTCATTTTCTTTATCATTTAAATATACTAGTCATGTGTGATTTTTTAATGTAATATGTTAATATGAAATTTTTATTTTTTTAATTATACATCATTTTTCATATAAAATAATTTGAAAATAATTTCAATCAAACATCATAAACTAAAACATTACAATATAATATTGATTCGTATATCTCTTTCACAAGTTTTGGAAAACCAAAACCTAAAAAATTAGAAAAATTAAAAGAACAAAAAAAAAAACCTAAGGCAAATATCTTTTTTCCTCTTGAAAGGCAATGCTAACAACACTGAAAGAGTAGTTTAACTTTTTGCATTTGGAAAAATTATCTCGTAACAATATTTATGTATGGTATAATTGAGTGTTGATCTACAACAATATTAAAAAGAATTCAAAATCTTGTAATAATTATAAAACGATTCAATAAAATCGATCTTGACGAGGAATTTGGTTTCATTTGGGGACATATGTATGTCACCCAAACATTATACTCGTGGCCAGACACAAAAATTATTACTATATAATATAATATTATTTGATCAAACGTTAAAGTCAGTTTGGACTTTGGGTAGTAATCAAAACCCCTTTCTCTCTCTTAAAAAAACATTATATATATATATATATATATATATATATATATATATATATATATATATATATATATATATATATATATATATATATCTCCCATAAAGTGCAAACCTATTCCATCGGCACCATGTTTAATTTCCATCTTTTTGAGATGCATTGTTTATTTGTTTACTCCCTTGTTTGTTTAGATTGTTACGGAGTAAATTTTTTTAATTTTTTTGTAGTTCAATAGTAATCCAATTTTCGTATGTTGAATTTAAGCAAAGAGAAAAAACAAACAAATTAGCACCAATTTACTAAACTATTATCAATTTACTATTTATACCGATATTTTAATTGACTTTATAATCTCTTAAACTTGACTAATTTTACACGCAAATACTTCATTTTGTCTATACATTTTTTTTGGACCCACTCTATGAATTTTCTAGCTCCTCCCCTGAATGTATGTGTGTGTATATGTATGTATGTATGTATGTATGGACCGTATATAAATGTAAGAAGAAATAATTAAATTCGATGTGGCTTGGAACTATATATTATATGGAGTTTTGTAGTTAGCATCATTCACAAATTCCTACAAAGCTATTAAAAGAAACTAAGGAAACGAAAAGCATGACATATATTTCCCATTTTTATTTTGCCGAAAGCCCCAAATTAAACCCACGAGATCAACGCACCTAGGTCCTAGGGTATATGTAGGGCACTTAATCTAATATAGCACATTTTGTATACAACAAATCTTACAAGGTTCATACTTTTTTTTTGTCTCAAAATGACTAACATCAAAGTGAAAGTGAGGTGAAATTTTAAGTTTTTAACATTAATTTTTTCTAAAAATTGGTATAAAAATAGATATAAAAATGATAAACTTCGTATTCAAAAATTATGTTAAAAATTTTACAAAACAAGAAATGTTAAGAATATTTAATTTTATTAAATAATCAACGAAAGAAACACAAATTAAATAAACAAAAAACCGTGAATTTGGAATAGTGATGTCTGTAAATAAAAAGGATGAGCCTCATCCTCGAGGGCCCCCTCAGATCCGGCCGGATGGTCACTAATGAGAGGAGATAAATTTGACTTTAATCACAGATTAATGACTAAGAATGAAATCTGCATCTAGCATTTGCACAGGAGTGACACTTGTAATTGATTTTGGGCTTTAATTACAAATTGGTGACGTCTGTAAATGATTTTGGGACGTGCGGAGTAATTTTTTGTGCAACCCACCGTAGGATTGAAAGTTGCCAAAGCACAGATGATAATCTTAATATTTTACACAAATCCAAGGTCGTTAGCTTAAAATAAAATAAGAAAATGCTTGGTTCACAAACACAATGGTCACAAACTTCACAAATTTATTATTTGTGAATTTCAGCAAAAAAAATAAATAGTCTAAAGCAATTTTAAAATGAAACTTTAAACTATAAATAGTAAATTTGTGAAGTTTGTGAGAATTCTGTTTGTGAATCTAACATTGTTTAATACGGAGTAAAATATAATACTTTGTTATAAGCTTAATTAAAACATGTTAAAATAATAAAATGTACTCTCTCTGTTCTCAGAAACATTTCCTCTTCCATTTTTCCACTTCCACTTTCTATTAAAAAATTAATTTTACCCTTACTTTTTCATACACTACGTATCACACATACTTTTTCTCTAATAATCTATATTTATCACATCTTACTTTTATCATCACATCAAGGGCAAAATTAGAAGTTAAAATTGGAGTACTTTCTTATTTTACACTTAGTCAAACTAGGAACTCTTTTTTAGAACGGATGGAGTAGGTTGTTTGATTTCATACCAAATGATATTGGATTTTTGTGAAATTTTAAGATGTCGATCTAGGCATTTTTAGGATATTTCGACCACCCCAGTTCAAGTGACATTGAACTTCAATGTCATAGGATGATCTGGACGGGTACCTACGGTGCTTCATTTGAAAGATTGATTTTTCATACCTCCTTAACCCCCCAGTAAACCCCTCTATTATGGCCCGGCCTGAGCCGATCCCCACCCCCTCCAATTGCACCCCACAAATTTTAGTTGACTTTAGAGTCAAATTTTGACTCAAAAATCAACTAAATTTTGCGGGGTTCAATTTGAAGAGTGGGGGGTCGATTTGGGTTGAATCAGGGTAGGGCTGTTAAGGAGGGTATAGATCATCAATTTTTCAAACGAAACACCGTGGGTGCTTCAATCAAGGCTCATGCCATAGGGTGACATGAGGGACTAATGTCACCCCAAACCTCCCCTATTTTGACACTAATATTTTTTATTTGACACCGTTTGAAATCACTCAATCTTTTATACACGATGTGTTCATATATTTGGCACCCATCCAAAAAAAGCTCTTATTTCCCTAAAAAAAAAGAATTACCTTTGAGGACATTTTATTTTTGAGGTTTATTAAACTTTTTCCCCTATGCGATCCAAAATTCTAAAGAAAATTATTTAAAAGAATCTCAACTTTACTTTGTCTTTAAAAAAAACTAATCTTTCACTATGATGCATAATAGTTACAATTTTATTGAAATTTGCGAGTTTTGGGCCGTTGTTAAGTTGCTAACCGTGGGTTAACAGAATGGCATGTTTTGTGCAACGAAATGAAAGTTGAGATTATTTTTTATGATTATTTGTTTTTATTTTTTATTTTTTTGAAATTTTTATTTAATTTTTAAAATGACTTTCTACTTCAATTTCTCTTTCCTTTTTTAATTTAAACATTAGTCTTATCTTATAAAAAATAAAAATAGGTATAAAAACATCAGAAATGGGAAAATAATTAAAACCATACAAAATTAATGAAATAAATAAGGTAACCAATAAAACTAAAATTGAAAAGAAACAAAATTAAAATATAACGAGTTAAGTGCTCTGACATTTTACCCACTATACATAGTATTAATGTAATACTTATTTTTTGAAAGAAGGGTAAAGTTAGAATTGTTCTAGATAATTTTTCTAAAAATAAGAAAAAGAGTTACATTAATGATCTGTATATTGTGTAAAATGTTAAAACTCATCGCTCCATACATTTTTATTTTATTTCTTACGAGTTTCAGATTCATTTCTATTCATTACTTTGTTTTTTCATTAATTTTTTATGATTTTAGATATTTTTCTCATTTTCGTTATTTCTTATATCTATTTTTATTTTTATCCAAAGTTAGGCTAATCTTTAAAAAAAGAAATGATGGGGGTAGAAAGTCATTTTAAAAATTTAAATTAAAATTTCAAAAAAAAATAAAAAACAAAAAATCATTAAAAATAATCTTAACTTTTGTTTTGTTACACAAAATAGTCTTGTTTCCGTTAACTCGCCGTTATTAGTAAAGTTGGATTATTATAGATTACAATGAAATGTGAGATTATTGGATAATTTTTTTCAAATTCTAATTATATTACAAAAATCGTTTTAATAAAAGAGCCGTTTCTTGGTTTATGTCATGCTTGCTTCACGCAAGCTTCTACATGCATATGTGGGGTGGGGGTGGGGGTGGGGGTAGGGCGTGTTTGCTTCTTCGCGTGGCTTTAAAGACTTCAATTCATGTGTTTAAACATATGCACACCACTCCAAACTTTCACAAAACAAACATTATATTATTTTTAAAAAATAATAAAAACTCCAAACAAACCCTAGAAAACCCCATATATGTCCCTTCAACCTTTATTAAAATTCTCCATTCATCTTCAAGAAACCCTAAACTTAATTGAATTGCTCTCCAAGCTTTGCTAGCTAGCTTAATAAGTTTGGTGAATTGATCAATCCGCCGCGCCGTCGACCATGAGCTCCGGTAGTCCGAGTACTAGCGGAGCCGGTGGCGGTCCGGGAAGCGGGGGAGGCGGCGGGCCGTGCGGGGCGTGCAAGTTCTTGAGGAGGAAGTGCGTGGCGGGGTGCATATTCGCGCCTTACTTCGATTCGGAGCAAGGCGCCGCCCATTTCGCGGCGGTCCACAAGGTGTTTGGCGCCAGCAACGTCTCCAAACTCCTCCTCCACATTCCTCCCCACAAACGCCCCGAGGCGGTCATCACGATATGCTACGAGGCTCAATCCCGCCTCCGTGACCCCGTCTACGGTTGTGTTTCACATATCTTTGCCCTTCAGCAACAGGTAAAGACACACAAAGTACACACAGATGGCACCGGTACATATTGTACGTTTATTTTAAATCAAATTTCTTTCAAATTGAAAAGTTTGAGATTTTGTTTTTTCAAGAAAATTAAAGAATGGGATTTATAAAATTGGGACGAACCAAACACGGCCTTATGATCATAGTTGGTGAATTAAACATCATATCATACGGAGTATTCAGTTGCAAACTTTGCTTTCTTCCATTTTTAGGCCATTTCCATCACATTTCTCCATTTTACCAATATATTGAAGTGTTTCTTCTTATTAGTAAAAAAGGGTGAAGAGGAGATTTCACACTACAACACTTGGAAACACAACACCATTTCTGAACATACCTTTTTGTAGAAATTAATTATATACTCCCTTTTCGAAATAAATATATCATTGTTCATTCTTCACCGGTCACACTTTATCTTCTTTGTTTGCATTTTTTGTCATTCATAAATGACATTGTTTTCATAGATATGTTAAGACTACCTCTCTTTTAGAATATTTGTTCATTTTTGATTTTTTGCAGTCAGAATTGACAAATTTTAATCATTAGTTAAATACAATTTATAATATATATTAATACAAGAAAATTTTTATTAGAGTTATCTTGTAAAAAACTATTGAAATATTGTTTTATCTAATTAATAACCCATATAATATTTATTTAATTATATGTGAAATATCGACATCGATTGACTGCAAAAAGTTAAAATTAGACAGACTCTAGAATAGAGAGAGTAATTTTTTAATAAATAATTTTATTAAACAAATTGATTTAAAAATAGTTAATTGTAAAACGCCATGGAGGGAGAAGTAAAAAAAATTTGCGTGTGAACGTAACCTCGGTTCTACAATTTTGATACACTTCATTTGTCCCAAAAAATATTTTTCTATTTTTTAAAACTACTATTCGTTCTGTTCTTAAATATAAATTCATCTTTCACTTCAAAGAATTTTATAAAAATATTTAAAAGAATTAAAAATAATATAGAGTACATGCTTGCATTCTTTTATTTTGGGATGACAAAATTGGAATTTTTATATTCAAAACGAGGTCGGTGCAGTGGGTATTTCACCATTATTTAAGACATTAATTTATTAATTTCCCCAAAATATAATTAAGAGTTGTATAATGGTCAAGAATAATTTTGAGCTTTATATAGAAAAGTTATTCGTATATATGATATATAAAAACCAATTTAATTAGTAATGGTTGTTGTGAAGATCACATTCATGTTAAGGTTGATTAGTTTGCTTTAAAGTTTAGAGTGGATTTTTGTTTTGTTGAGTGTTTGATAACTATTTTTTGCTAAGGTCTTATGACTTTAAAAGTTATATATATAATGACTTTCCCCAAATAGCACCACATGTGTTTTTCTTTCTAATGTAGCACTTTTAGTCATAATGCATTAGTCATTATTTAAGCAAATATTTGCCATCACAGGATATTATGGACAATATTAAGTGTTATTTAGGGAATAAAACAATTTAAGTGCTATTTACAGAAATGACTTGAGTTTTAATGTTATTTAGTGCAAATATTTCATATATATATATATATATATACACACACACACACATATATATATATACATACATATATATATATATATATATATATATATATATATATATATATATATATATATATATATATATATATATATATATATATATATATATATATATATATATATATATATATATATATATATATATATATATTCTAGTAAGGTACTCGATCACCCCATTCTAATTTCATTAAAGAATAAATGAATGTAGACATAATGTAGGTCAAGATTCATTCATTCCTTAATATGTGTAACTTGTTATAGTGGTCACTTATTTAAGAATAGGATTATTTTTTAAAGAAACCTAGCTATTTTGGATTAAATATTTTTCGTTTCTGACTTTTATTTTCCAGTAATTTACCACACCCCAATTGCCACATTAATTTATTTAAGATGGCTAATTAATAAACTTTCTTTGTGCATGCTACTTCAAAAAATGATTTAATACATATTTTATTATTTTAAAAATAAACTTGATATTTTATTTTTTTGTGTGTGCTAAAAAGGATATTATATGTATATGTTGTGTCTTATTCTGGTCACATGTATCATCTTCAATGTGGATAGACTTCCAGATAAAAAAACAAAAACAAAAACCATTTTTACGTTACAAAATTAATTATTTTGATTCATGTGTTGGAAACTGGAGTGGAACAGTCCGACCCCGAATTTAGGTGTATTACGAGTATTTCTTTAAATAAATGAAACAATATAATTTTAATATTTTAGAGGAAAGAAATGTAACATTATATTATATATTTTACACCCTCTCTTCCAAAATATTTTATACTTTACACAAAATGGAGGGAAATTTTAAGGTTTTTAAATTCATTTTATTTAAAGATTGACATTTAAATTAAAAATAAAAATTGTTTATTTGAAAACTGCGTCAAAAATTCTATTCCGAGTACAAAACAAGATGTGACAAAATATTTTGTTTTACAAAATAATCAAACTCTTCAAATAAACAAAAGTTTTTCACAATTTTTGAATAGTGAAAAATATAACTTGTTTTTGGGAGGAAGAGATCTTTTTTTTTTGAGTAAATGTAACATTGTAGTCTTGTCATTTCAATTTGGCCAAATTGCACATTTGGACCTCTAAGTAAATCTTTGGTGACAAAAATACCATTTTTGACATTTTTGCAACTTGTGATCTTTATATTAAAATCAATAAGATTTAACACAATTAATGTGACCAAAATGCCCATGTGGCTACCGGGTGCAGGTAATAAACCTTCAGGCAGAGCTCGCATACCTACAAGCCCACCTAGCAACACTCGAGGTGCAACCCCCGCCGCCGCCACCTCATCACTCGATGTTAGTGCCGCCGGCGGTCCTAAACATGGCGGACCTCCCTGCTGGCGGCACATCGATGATGAAGCCGCCAGTCAACGACCTCTCGTCGCAACTCTTTGACTATTCCATGGCGCAACACTCGCCGTGGAACATCCACCACCACCAGCGGCCACCGGACCCCCGCCACACGAGGGTGGGCCCTACCGAGGTGCCATCGTCGTCCAGCGGCGGCGGCGGCGGCGGTGGAGATCTTCAAGAATTGGCGCGTGAACTCATGCATAGGCATGGGCTTGGCGGGTCTTCAACAGTGCCATGCACGGCGGCTCCACCGCATAGCAGCTAGTCGCCGAGAGTGAAACCGCAAAAGTTTTTTTTATTTATTTTAGATCGGATATATTAATAATTAATATATAATTATATATCATAAAATATATAATTATGTGATTATTAGTTAACTAATGCATGGTTTAATTAATGAATCACAATAGACGAGTGAGTCGGAGATAATTTCCGTTGCGAATCCTTTACTTTTATCTTATTTATACTTTTGACCCTACTATTTTCTTTTTTTATTTGCACCACCCTTTGGAATGAGACCACAATTGGACCTCCACAACCGAGTTTGAGATGGGCCGTGCCTGATATTTGTTTTTGTCCATGCATCTCTAGACGGGCCAAACTCGGCCTCAATTTTCAGGCCGAATATATACCTATATCCTCTCGGAATGGACTTGGGCTTTTAGTATGCAGTCTAGTACGACCGATCCGTTAAACACAAGGCCCCGCACAATAATACGGGAGTAGTAGTAGTAACACAAGTCGGATTCCCATCAACTTATTTTTTTATTTATTACTTGTTCCATATTGTAATTGGATACTACTATATGTTTAGTATTCCGTCTTTTTTTTCGTTTCCATACTGTTAGACAATGATTAAATACGGAATGATACATTGATACTTGATGACCGTGAATATAATGTTTAATAAATATAGACTAATAAATATGGGAAACTCTCATTTATGGAGTATAAAGGACTATTTAGAGACTTTAACATAAAAATTAATAAATACGAAAAGTGTATGGTTGTAGTTTATTTATAAAAAGTCAAAATTTGTACACTGTAAAAAATAGCTTACCAAAAATATTATTTTTAATAGGAGAATTAGTTTGGAATGCATAGAAATTAAAAAGAAATTAGAAGTTATTATTCACTTTTAACTGCAGTTTTTGGATAAAAAAAGATCCTCCCAACGAGAGTTTCTCTGCCAGTCTCCTGCCCAATGCTGGAATGTATGCCTCTTAACAAACGAAGTAACGACTTCTAATTTCTTTTGGAAAATGGACTAAATTAAGAGTAAAACATATAGATAGTACCAAAATAGAATTTGTATATTTTTGTCTCCAAAATAGAGTACAATGCTAAATATGAAACTTTTAGTTTGAGAAAAAAATATGAAACTTTTAATTTCAGAATAAATGCTACTTCGTATGTTTTACTACTACTACAAAATAAATTACAATTATAAACTTTAAATATTTATTAATTTTTATATTAAAAGTGGTTTAAAAGGGGGAGAACTCTCTAGATAGTTATAAGTCTTTCAAGACAAAAATAAAAGTTCACACCTCCATTGTTACACTGACAGACTCACACATAGTCACATTGTAACTGTCACATTATCAACGCCACACTGTCATCCTTCGCTGCCAGCCATGTTAGTGCCGCTGCAGATCACCGACGGGTGAGTGATCATACTGACATATTACACTGCTATCAGTTTTCCATCGCAATGCAAATGCGTATTTTTCACCACACTGCTATATATTTATATTTTGGTTTTAAAAGACATAGGACTCATATTTTGGTTTGTTAAAACTTTTTTGCTCCTATCTAGGGACATTTTTTTTTAAAATGTAAATTGTCTAAACAATCCTTTATAACTTAGGTCTTTATATTTTGTCAATATTTATCAAATATTATATTCGCAATCTTATTGATTGGGTACTTTTCCCATGTTTATTCCTTTTTTAATGACACTAAACGAAAAAATAGATGGAGGGCCAAATATGAAATAATACTCAATTAATAAAGATTATCAACATAATATTTGATAAATATAGACAAATACGAAAAACTCTCAATTATAAAGAACCATTCAGAAATTTTATTCTAAGAATAACAATAATAACAACAAAACAACAACAACTCAAATTTGAATGAGATCATGAGTCTGTTTGGGAATGGCGTTTGAGATTAGCGTTACCGTTTTGAAAAAATTATCTACAGTCAGTGTTTAGCATTTTCAAAGTAACACATACCATTAAAATTTTATCTAAAACGCTAATGCTTATCCCAAACAGGTGTCGTATGTGGCTATTCATACAGTCAAAAAAAATATCTAATCTATTTCGATAGTATATAGATATAAGGATCTATCACACATAAAGGTTATAAGATCCAAGAAAATACGGGCGTAATACTCAAGCCGTAACGGGCTAAATGAAAAGAGATAGAAACTTAGGATTTGAAATTCAAAAAAAGCGGAGCAATTATATAGCCAAAATCCGCGCTCTCCCCATAGACCCGTTTTCTCTCTTATCTTCTCCTTTCTTCTCCCCCAAAACCCCATTTTTTTCCTTTTTTGTGCGTTTTCAAATTTCAACTCAGATTTCAGCGATTTGAATGAACAGTCCACTTTACCGTTACGGATCTTCCCCTCGATTTCCCCAATTTATACTTCTATTGGTCGGCGGACGAAGCCAAAACCACCGCACTGATCGCCTGAATCACGCTACCGCGAGTTCGTGACGTCATTTTCCGGCCAATTTCGTGCTGCTTCCACTGCGACCTTCCGAATTCCGGCGCTCAAGCCGATCGTTCTCGGTTTGTTCTCTTTCATGCTGCGCTTTCTTCAACAAAAACTATTAACCTGGCCGACTTTGCTTCTCCCTTTTAGTAATCAAAATTTATGAAATTACTGTTTAGGTTTTTTTTGGTGAAGAGTTGTACTGTGTCGAGTGAATGATTGTAAACTAGTCCTTCAAGGTGGATACTTTACGGCACTGATCGAAAGGGGTTTGAGGAAATTGTTATAGTATGATTTCACTGGGTGAAATTTCTAGTGTCAAGGGTTTTTTCAATTGGGATCGACTAAATTTTGCTGGGGATTTGTCTTGTTTGGCTGTTTAATTTCAACCTAACGTTCTATATGTTTTCTTTCATTTCAGAGATTATTGATCCTGAGATGAATAACCACCAAGACAATCAGCCTTCCCGTATGGAAACAGCTTGTGGATCTCTAATGTCCGAGTTGAAGGTTTTACCCAGAACCTCTTAATCTCTCTCTCTCTCTCTCTCTTGCATTTTTTAAATTACAAATTAGGAATTACAGATTTCCTACATACATCTACCAATTCTACAAGGCTCTAATTTTGGATCTTTTTGTGGTGTTTTCTATGTTCAAAATTGTTAATGGAATCAGAAAATGTGGGATGATATCGGAGAGAATGAGGTTGAAAGGGACAAGATACTTTATCAACTTGAACAAGAGTGTTTGAAAGTGTACAAAAGAAAAGTTGATGAGGCAAGCCGCAACTGTGCTCAGCTGCGGCAAGCAGTTGCTGAATCTGAAGCAGAACTTGCACGAATCTGTGCTGCGTTGGGGGAACAGCCAGTTAATCCAAGGCCGGTCAGTGTTTTATTTTCTTTTGATTTAATGTATATATAAAAAGTTAAACCTGTTCTGATGGACTGGACTGTGACCACTTACAGAAATCAAGCAGCTTGAAGATGGAGCTTGAGGCCATTAGGCCTCAGCTACAAGAGATGAAACACAGAAAACTGGAAAGGGAGTGTCAATTTGCAGATGTCATCAATGCAATAGACATTGTCTTGGAGGAGCTTGGTTTATCAAGAAAAGAGTTTCCAAATGTGATTGCCTTGGATGAAAGTGATATGTCCTTGAGAAGACTCGAAGAGATGAAGGGTCACTTGCTTTCTCTGCAAGCAAAAAAGGTATCTGCCTTTTGTTTGTAGTAGTCATAATTTTCCAATCTGCTTAGTTAGGCAGACACCCACTGCATTGAATATGGCATTGAGTGTGGGATTTCTGATATCAATTACATATTTAAAAAGAGAAAATAATGATCATGAATACTTTATGGTATCAATGTTGCAAATGTGAGGATCTCTAACTTGTGTACTTAACTTTTTCCAGTCGGACCGCTTGAAGCAAGTGCTCAACCTCTTGGAATCTCTCAATTCGTTATGCCTCGTGCTTGGTATTGATTTTAGAAATACTGTTGTGGAAATCCATCCAACTTTGGATGGCTCATATGCCTCGAAAAGTGTAAGTGCACAGACAATTGATAGGTTAACTGCTGTAATACACAAACTGCGTGAGGTCAAGATTCAACGACTTAATATGGTTAGTATCTGTATTTTTGTTCTCACATTGTTTCCATGCATATGATCTTTTATCAGCTGTAAAGCTCGTTCATTGTTGTTTTCACAGGTTCAAGATCTTGCAACCACAACGGTGGAGTTATGGAATTTGATGGATACGCCAGTGGAGGAACAACACCCATTCCTTAGTGTCACACGGACTATAGCTGCTTCAGAAAGTGAAATTACTGAGCCAGACGCTCTCTCATTACAATTTATTAAGTCTGTAAGTCACTGTGACAGAACCTCGTACAGTATACTCCCTCTGTCCTACATTTAAGTTTCCACTTCGCTTCTAAGGTCGTCCCAAAATAATGTTCTCATCCCTTTCAAAAAATGTGTGTTTTATATCGCTTGTAGTTCTCTCCTTTGTATAAATCTGAACCACAAAGCTTCAGATTTTTTAAACTCCATGAAAAAGCAAACATGAACTTAAATATGTGACGTATGGAGTAAAATGTATGTATACAAAGATGTTTTTTGGCTAAATTTTCATGCTGGATTTCTTTCTTGTCAAACTCTTATGCAAGACATTTATGTACTCAGCATTACTTTGCAATGCCTTGACATTTAATTTCCTTGCAGGCAGAAGTTGAGGTTTCAAGGCTTTTAGAGTTGAAGACGAGCAAATTGAAGGAAGTTCTCTTGAAAAAGAGGCTTGCATTGGAGGAAATATGTAGAAAGGCCCACATAGTTCTTGATGCTGATCAATCGACTGAGTTCTCACTAGAGGCTATAGAGTCTGGTAAAATATCTTTATATACTTGATGTACGTGGGGGACATGTTTTTTTTCCTGCTAAAACTGAGTGAGAGAGTCTGTCTTTCTTTTTTCAGTAGTGTGATTTAGCCTTCTTGTATAACAGCTTTTGATACTTCTCACAGATATATTTATCACACAAAGTTTCTGTATGATGCTATCTCGTCTAAACTCCATTTTCTTGTTTAGGGGCAATCGATCCCTCTTACCTACTCGAACAGATAGAGATCAAGATTTCCACGTTAAAAGAAGAAGCTTTCAGCAGGAGAGAGATACTTGAAAAGGTCGATAAGTGGCTAGCTGCATGTGATGAAGAATCATGGTTGGAGGAGTACAACAGGGTTTGGCCATTTAATATTCGTGGATTAGTGCTGGCATATTCTTTTGCTCAATGCTTCTGATTTTAACAAGGTTTTCTTTTCTTTTTTGTTTCAGGATGACAATAGATATAATGGTGGAAGAGGCACACATCTTATTCTGAAGCGAGCTGAGAAAGCCAGAGCGCTTGTCAACAAAATTCCAGGTACAAAGCTTTTACCCCTTCTGTCCATTTTAAAACATTTTTTTTTCTTTTAAAAATAGATTCCAGTCTGATCAAATAATGCTAAATCTTAACGTGATTTGTCAAAAACTTGCCAGACAAGTGATATGCAAGTTACATATGATAAAGCTTGTTAAACAAACAAACAAAGGCCAAAGTATTAAACTTACAAGTACCATTCATGATTAATGACAAACAACAACAACAACCCAGTTAAATCCCACAAGAGTAGGGTCTGGGGAGGGTGTGTGTACGCAGACCTTACCCCTACTCGAAAGTAGAGAGGCTGTTTCCAAAGAGACCCCCAGCTCAATGTTGAAAGTTGTATTGCTTGACTAACTGCTACTTCATTAATTAAAGAAACGCAGACAGTTTAGAGATCCATTTTGATTTATTCCATCACACCCCAAAGCCAAAAAATGGTGAATTTTTGGCTCCATCGGAGATGATGGAAAATCATGATTAATGACAGTTATACTTTAATCAAAATTAAATGAATACTCCGTATATCACACTCTTTTTGGGTAGAATGTAGTAGCTCTTTGTAGGAAACATGTTTGTTGAATATTCAAAGTTCTAAATTTGATAATATTGACCCCTAATTTGCTTCAATCGTGAGCACTTCGATGATAGGAATGGTGGATATATTGACGTCAAAAGCTAAAAGCTGGGAGAGAGAGAGAGGAGTTCCATTCTTGTATGACGGAGTAAGCATTTTTAGTTAACTTGCTCGAGAGAGCTCACTAATTCATGGTAGCCCTTACTTTTGTCATAGATCATTTCACTCATTGCTCTTAATCCTCTTATGTTCTTCCATAACTCTAACTATGGTTCTCGTCCCAGGTTAGCCTTCTTTCTATGCTTGAACAATATGGTCTTGTAAAGCAGGGGAAAGAGTTAGAACGTCAGAGGCAGAGGGTATGCATTGTTTTTTTTAATATGCATTGATATTTAGGGTAGGGACTACCGATCAATAAACTGAAGAATTCTACTTAAAATGAGGGATATGGAAATGTGGAATGAAGAGCCCTAATTCCCACCGCCGAGGAGTATAATAGGACCTAAATTTCATCAATTAAAACAAATGAGAAAATTTGTATGCAGCACGTATAGTTTTCCATTTAAGATAGCTTAAAAAAGACTACTCTACACTCTCTCCCAAATGCTTCTCCACTTGCTCTTTTACTTGCTTAACTCCGGCATGAGTGCATGACGGAGAGAGGGTAATGAATATTTCCATCAACTCTCACAGTCCCACTCCCCATCACACCTTTCAATCCTCAAAATCTCATTCCCAACTCCCAAACAAGCCCTTAAAGATTTTTGTTTTGTGTACTAGGACCAGAAGAGGCTTCAGGGACAGCTGATTGCAGAACAGGAAGCACTCTTTGGGGCAAAGCCTAGCCCATCACCGAGTGTGAAGAAGAATTTAGGTGGGGGTGGAAACAATAAGAGATACTCAATGGGAGGAGCCATGCTCCAAACACCATATGCTGAGAGGGCAGCACTGTCTATTCACACCACGAAGAAAAAGAACCCGGTGAAGCAGCCAGCCCTTGCTAACGTTACACAAAACTTCGTTGCCCACTCTTCTGGTACGTTAGTTTTTGAAAGCCTTCTGAGAACTCACTCAAACTCTCTTCTATATTCTTATCTTTCATTTGAGCACATAAATTATAGGTGCGCGCATTTTGGATTCGGTTTGGTTTCTTTCCATTTTAGTTTGGGTTGGTTTGAAACTGAATTGGGTACTCCTATACAGTTTTACACACACCCTCATCATACGCTACTTTTATGGCATTTTACTCGGTTTTGTGGCATTCATTTCCAATGGATTTGTTTGTTTTTTTTGAATATATAGGTAAGAGAGAGAGTTCTATACATGCAAAACAGCAGCATTCAATCAACATATCAAATCCAAATAGGAATCCCCTTTCCCCTCTATCATCACTCTCATTCAACACCAACTCTCCCAACATAATAATCCCGAGAAATGAGGATGAAACACCTCCATCGTCACTGATGACCACTCCGGTGAAGAACGTGTGTGGTATTATTGGAGGAGGAGGGGGGTACACAACCCCGAAGAACATAATGCCGATGCGGACCCCATCCACACCTCCCTCTGCCGCTTCCATCGCCATGCAGACTGCCGCCACACCTGCCCCTGCAGCTGCTTCTCTTGCTGCCGACGATGATGACTATGTCGAGTACTCCTTTGAGGAGAAGAGAGCCGGGTTCTTTATCCCCAGGTTACAACAAATCCATTAGCTATTATTGTGTTGGCTTTCTCTGAGCTTTTCCACCGTTAGATCGTGCGCTCTCTCTCACACACAGACTCTGTTTGTGTGTGTGTGTGAGCGTTTGATCTAACGGCTCGAAATGGATGCTCATTTCAGGGTGTACATTTTTTCTTTTTTTCATGCCATAGAAATTTGGCAGTTTCGGATTTGAACGGTGGGGATGAATTGATTGAATCAAAGCTCTCCTGTTATAATGACAATGTAGTAGTGTTTCGTAATGATGGCTGTTTTGGGAATTTAACTTTTTGAGAAGTAAATAACCAACTATATCACGCAATGTATGTAACAAAATATTTTGAAATTAAGTTAAATCAGAAAACTGAAATCATATTAATTACAATCCAAATCATGTGATTCATGGGTACTGTTCAAATTATTTATTTCAAACAATTAATATGGGTGGGTGACAAATCTCAAGGTAGACTATTTTTTCACTAATTTTTTTACTTATGTATTAATAAAAACTTCTATCTTTCCCTTTTAAAAAAAACATAATGGAACAATATTATTTTTTCGTACTAACCTAAGTATTTTACCTATTAATATAGCAAACCTTGCGTGTAAAGTTGTAAACTAACCAAAAAATTTCCTCTAGGAGACAAAATAAAATGATTGTAAAATCTAAAAAGGTTAAAATACGACAATATAAAGTAAAGTAGAAAGAAAATGTGAAAAGTATAATCATTGCAGGGTTAAATGATTTTTCTTTATTTATGAGTTACACCAAATTATTGATATCAATATTTTCTTTAATGTTATACTCCCACACCAAAAAACAAAAACAAAGTTTAACATATAAGTTCCATGATTTCTCCTCTTATCAATAATTGGTTTTGGGATTAAACTCCCATGAACTTAATTGTGTGTTGGGTCTACCGCTTAAATGTGCACAAACCGACGCATGTCTAGTCATGTTATGATAGACCCACCGACTATTATCATGGGATCATCTTGCGGTTTAAGCCCACGAACTAACTCAATTGTACCAAGAAACACAAATTTGTGGTTACAGGGCCAAGAAAGCTTTTTTTTAAAAATTGCATATGAAATTTTAAAAGTTCTAGGTGACGCTGGATTTCGAATTCGTTTTCAAAATTTTAAAAGTTCTAGGTGACGCTGCATATGAAAAAATATTTATATTTGAAGACTGAGATAAAAAAGAAACACTCTCTCCATTTCAGATTGAGTTACATATTTACTAATTACACGGTCAAACGTTAATCAATTGCATTTCATATTTTTTTTTACTCTTATGATAAAATGATATTGTTATCTTCTATTTCAAAAGACTTTTGGTATAATTTTAAGGTATGTAAAATAAATTGTATTAAAAATAAATTAAATTAAAATTATAAATTAAAATAGATAATTTAAATTAGGATGGAAGAATACTTAAAAAAACGTAGTCTTGGGGCTATAAGTAGCACCTACTGTGCTCATTCTTTTTGAGTTTTGACTCTACATATACTCCTTTGAGTAGCTGTATACTTTCATTTGGAATTGTGAGTACTTAGGAATCATCTTTCTAGGGAAATGTTGGCATAGAAAATATTTTCACTATAAAAAAAATAATCCCATCCTATAAAATTACCTTGTATCGGAGTAAAAAAAATTACTCTGTATAGGTTTGATTTTGTAGAATTTGGGAATTAAAGTTGGAAAGGAAAATCTTTGAGAAATGATTTTGTACAATTTGGGATTTCATACAAACCGGAGAGAAATGCTTTGAGTTCTCTATTTCAAAAAAATATAATGACATACTTTGTTCCAAAAAAGAATTCTTACCGTCCTAATTTTAATTACAAATTAGGAATTACAAGTTAAATTCCTAAAATTTTGAAATTATTTTATTTATAAAATAGTAAATTAATAAAAAATAAAAATTACATATTAAAAAACTATATCAAAAGTTCTACAAAATAAGAGGTGACGAGAGTATTTTAGTTTATCAAATAATTAAAGAAAATACACAAATAAACAAAAGTTATCGAAAGAGAAATTAAAATTGTCATCAAAATTGGAGGAGGGAGTATTAGTTATGTGTTAAACTTCGATATTTTTTCTCTGTCAATTTTTACTATTTATTTTATAAAATTATACATATAGCATTTTAATCTCTTACGTATCTCATATTCAAACTTTGACAATGACAACAAATTTAAGCATACTAACGATATGTTTTTGTCGTATCAAGACAAATTTGTATAAGTAGCATTTGGAAATTACCATTTCAATTTAGTACTTGCATTTTAATTTCAAAATTTGAATCCTTGAATTTCAAGTGACAATGGGAGACATAAATTTGTAATTAAGCTCTGTAATGAAATAGAGAAATTTGTCTCAAATTCAAACCTTTATACAATGTTGGTCCAAAGAATTTGAAAGAAAAACAAAAAAAAATAAATTTTTCTCGTTTTCTCACCAATATGAGAGCAATTTGTTTTTCTCTCATTTTAGTAATATATGTCTCCTTAGTGTCTTTTCTTTCTCATTTTCTTTTATTTTTCTCTCTAACCAAATAAGAAAATTATTTTCCATCTCATTTTTTTTTTCAATTTCTTTGAGCCAAACATAGTGTTAAGATTTCAAACATGAAATTTGAGTCAAGACCAAAATATGAAATTTAAATTCAAAATTCTCAAACATATTGATACTTAAATCTAAATATTTTCAACATATTGTCCAAGCTTGTATTGAGAGGTTTGGATCGACTAACATCCTTGAGGAGTCCCCGGCATCATATGGAGAAAATAAATCATTGTGTCATAAGAAGTAAAATCCATCAATTATTTTTTAACAATAAATACCATTATAATAATAAGAATAATAAAATACTCTTTTCGTCTCTAAATATTTGCAACATTTGTTTTTTTCAGCAGTCGCGGGAACTTTTTTTTATTTCTATCTTTTCATTGGTTATTTGATAAAATAAAATATTCTTGACACCTTCTATTTCGAAAAACTTTTCATGTAATTTTTTGATATGTAAATTTTATTTTTTATTTCAATACCAATATGTAAATAAAATGAATTGAAAAAACTTGATATTTTACCTCGGTAATATAAGTATGACAAATATTTAGAGACAGAGGAAGTATCAAATTAAAAAATGTATATACTCCGTATATACAAAAATAAAAAATTAGAGCCCCCCCTCAGAAAATGAGTCCGGGCAGGATGACCATTGTGACCGCTGGGTATACTACATTATTAGGAGTAAGGTCATGTGATCCTTAACTTATTTTTTTATTTATTACTCGGTATTTATTATTATTTGAATTAGTTCAAATCAAAAATTGGTTTGAAATACTCCCTCCGTCCTGTAATGATCTTCCCAGAACACTATTCCAACTTCACGGGAATTTATATTTATTTGTGTTTTTTCATGGCCTATATGATAAAATAAATATTCTTGTCACCATTTGTTTTGTTGAACTTTTGATGTAGTTTTTAAATATGTATGTTTTATTTTTTATTTCTATACCAATATTTAAATAAAATAGATTAAAAAAACTTGAAATTTTTCTTCGTTTTACAAACCGGGAAGATCATTATAGGACGGAGGGAGTATAATTCATTCATACTAGATCAATCAAAATTTATTTTAATTAGATCAAAACTAATCACATGAGTGAAATAAAATAGGGAGTATAAAGTATGGCCTAAATTTTTTCAAATAGAGCGCAAGATCTTGGAGGGGGGGGGGGGGGCATAGGAGGTAATTCCACAAAACTGGAAGGGTGGAGGTATAAACTTGGAGGACCCTCCATGGGAAAAAAGGACACAAAGAAGGCAGGTCAGCGGTACCAAAAAGTTGACTACCCCGACACTATGAGCCTGTTTGGGAATAGTGTTAGAGATTAGCGTTAGCGTTTTCAAAAGGCTATCTACGGGCAGCGTTTAGCGTTAGCGTTTTCAAATTAATCTGCACCGTTAAAATTTTATCCAAAACGCTAACGCTAATCTCTAACGCTATTCCCAAACAGGCCCTATATCTTTTTTCAGCTTTTTGTTTCAATTTAATTTCGTCATAGTATTTTTTTAGGGACTATACTCCAAAATTTTGAATCCAAATTTAAAATTTCAAATGATAAACGCCCCCCCCCCCCCCCTTCTTGTTCTCAAATCCCCTTTTTGGTACTCTCTATCTACTCTGTATCTTCATTATTGAATACTCCCTCCGTCCCACTATATTCGTCCACTTTTGACTTTTGGAACTGTTCATCTAAGCACTTTGACTCATCAAATTCTCTCAATGTGTAAATCTAAATATAGTAATGCGTGATCTTGTTTGATTTGTCCTAACATATAGATTATTAATATATAATTTATATAATTTTTTAATATACAAATTACAAGATAAAATAAATTAAAAAAATGTATTGGATGATGTGCAAAAATGAAAGTGGACAAATATAGTGGGACGGAGGAAGTATTTATGTAATCTTAACTTTATATAATAAATTGAATTTCATCATTCGATTGAAATTAGCATATAGAACTCGGTTAAATTCGATTTCTATGGTTGCTGCTACACATGGAAGGGGCGTCAGTGGTGCTCGCTGTCTCTGCTCTGTTCGACTAAATCTTTGTCGTTCATTAGATCGTTTGTCTCTCGTTCAGTCGTTGCATCTTTAATTTCATCTACACGCTACTCCGAAGTTAGGTCGCCACAACAGAGTGCCCCGAGTGCCCCCACATCCCGGCCCGATAAGACAATGAGCGGGACAAGACCATTTTCTCTTCAACTTATTCTTAGAATTAATTTTTATTAGAATCAACCTAGTTCACACTAGATTAAAACCATGTTTAAATATGACTACATTCAGATCAGATCAGATCATAACCATTCAGATCAGGCAAAGAGAGCATGACCTAAATCACGGTATAATCTTAATTTAGTCTTTAGAAAGGTCGCCCCGTGCCCAATGTGCACAAAAAAAATTAAAAAGAATTTACAAAACTTTGAGTGATAGAAAACCAAAAAACAAAAACAAACAAAAAATAAGAAATGAGCACCAGTGCCTCCTATTATTTGGAAAATATGCACCAACGCCCCTTCTTCGTCAGAAAAATGGCCGAAAACTGATCAGATGGGTATGAGTGCAACGTTCTGAATGTTTGGAGATTTTAGAAATAAGGCTTGAAAACATGGAGGGTATTGATTTCTATTTTCTAAACTACGAGGGTACTGATGCTATTTGGCCCAAGAATTTATAAACTTATTATTCTCTTCTTTTATTTCAAATATTAGATTATACTACCTCCGTCCCAGAGTATTTGTCCACTTTTATTTTTACACACCATCCAATACACTTCTTTAATCCATTTTATCTTGTAATTTGTATATTAAAAAATTATAGAAATTATATATTAATAATCTATATGTTAAGACATATCAAACTATTTTAAATATTGTGTTTCAGACGAGTCGTTATATATTCTAAATTTTTACTCTTTAACATATTGATCGATAAATTTTGTTGTGAGTTGTGACGTTTAAAAAAAATAAAGACCCTTGGTGAATAGTTTTATATTGTCCGCCAGCCGATTAATTAATTTAATTTGTTGTTTTCCGGACTTGAAATCCACCAAACCAAATTTCAACTCTTTTGGGTATCAGTGCAACTAATTTATTACTACTTCGTTTAAAGCATAAAATAAAACTAAGAAATAAAATAAAAATAAAATAATTACCAGATTTGATTTCCCTCTGCTGCATCTACAGTGCTAAAAAGTTGAATTTCCGACCACAAATTTCTTTCTCCTTTATTTTTTTCTCCTTCCACTCTGTCGTCTTCCTCTGTCCCAATCTTATTTACGCAAGAAAACAAATTACAGTAAAGAAAAAGAGAAGAAAAGAAAAATCTTTAACTTTTTTTTCCCATTCTCTTCTTCTTCTTCTTCTTCTTCTTCTTCTTCTTCTTCTTGACGTTTGCAATTTGATCGAGAAACCCATTGGGCTTTTGGAGTTTTTATTGATATTATTGCAAGATTGTAAGTTATTAAGCTGCAGTAAATTAATCTCCCCATTTTCTTGAGTTTTTGGTTAAAAATCGTATCTTTATTCTCATGTCTGCAGAGATTTCTTTCAATTTTAATGGGTATTTCTTTTCTTGTGAAAATTGGAAGAAATTATTATTATTATTTTAAAATCATTTCCAGAAGAAGTGATAATGGAGGGAGGAAGTTCAGGAGGAGGAGGAACAGTGATATCCCCTGAGGCTCCACCGAGTTACCATGTGGCGCCGAGACACGACACCAATTCCTCTTTGGTCCCAGTGGGAATGTCTTCTTCGTCGTCACCGCCGGCAGCAGCGGCCCACTTAGGCCCATCTACTGTCGGCAATGCTGGGCCTTTTGGGAGCTCTGAGAAGAAGAAGCGTGGCAGGCCCAGGAAGTATGGCCCAGACGGCGCTTCCCTTTCGCCCGCCGGCGGCGGCGGCGGCGGATTCTTCCCTGAGAAAATGTTGAGTGCCCCGCGGCCGGCTTCCGAGAAGAAACACCGGAGCAAGATTGGGGCTGAGAATTTAGGTTAGATCTTCATGAATATTATCTCTGTTTTTGTTTAGATTCAAATTGTTTCTATTTTTTCTGTTTTTTTATTATTTAAATTTAGATTTGAAAGAATGGTTTTTTATTTTATACTCCCTACTATTTAAAAATAATAATAAGAATTTAAGAGTATTTTGATGCAAAATTGAAATGACAATGTTGCTTGTGTAACTTTTAAAGATTATAAATAAGTATTTTGAGACTAGAAACAAAACACAATACATTATAATTGATATTTTTAAAACTTTTTATTTATATTTTTTTTAAAATAACATTCACTCTTTTTTACAAATATTGGACTCTCCCGGGTACCCGAATATCTTTATGTTTTGACTTTCTTAGTTAAATAATGAGATTCTATAACTATAAGTTATAAGTTATGATAAAAGTATATTGAACTATAATATGAATTTAATATAATTGGATTTATCATAGAATATAGTTTTGATATACAAACTTTTCTGACATTTATTTATTTAGATCATGTTTAATTTGTGTTCAAAGAGTGTTTGACTAAAAACCAAAACATGAAAAAATTTTAGGAAAATTGTTAGGTACGTAGGGAGTTTGATATGTTTAATTGAATCTTTTTTAAGTCCACCGAAACTTAGTTCGAATTTTTACTGAAAAATGTTGAATTTTAGTTAGAACATGTGCATAAGTGGGTGAGTTTTAGTCAAATAGTTTTTTTTTTTGAAAATGGGATGATTTAAACATATTCCTATAAAAAATTAAGAAGAATGAAGACCAAACCTATGATAGTTTTATGTTTTTTTCTTCATAATGTAGGTGACTGGATTTCATGTACAACTGGTGGAAACTTTATACCCCATGTCATAACTGTTGAAGCTGGTCAGGTATGAATCAAAATCTACCACCATATGTGTGTGCAATTGTTCATATGAATCCACCAAATTTCACATTAACAAAAAAAGGTTTCATTGTTCCTTGTATAGGATGTGACGATGAAGATTATATCGTTTTCGCAGCAAGGCCCTCGGGCCATATGCATCATCTCCGCCAACGGTTTGATATCCAACGTCACCCTCCGCCAACCCAACTCTTCCGGTGGCACTCTAACTTACGAGGTGTCTGTGACCCGACCCGACCCTTCTTCTTCGTGTCTGCTTTGTTAAGAATGCGGTGTTAATTATAATGTGATGTTGTCGTGCAATTTTGACAGGGTCGGTTTGAAATCCTCTCGTTGTCGGGATCCTTCACGCCAACAGAGTTTAGTGAGGCCGGGACGAGCAGGAGCGGAGGGATGAGCATATCTCTCGCGAGTCCCGACGGTCGTGTCGTTGGAGGAATGCTTGCTGGCCTCTTGATAGCTGCCACTCCCGTTCAGGTAACACTAAAGATTAACCGAACCACAAACTTAAGTTTCTGATTGAATGCTCTCCGAAAACGAATGGTTCATTCTCATTCCTCCTTGGAGTCTAACAGAGTCGTCTCTGGGCCTAGTCTGATTAGACATGGGCCTCAAGCCCCAATATTTTTTTTAAAACATTTATTAAACGCACTGTATGTTGATTGGCACAGTTTCGTTGACATTGCGGTGCCACTGCCATTTGTGGCACCTAGAAATGCCTGACTAATAAATTTTCTCTTTCGCAAAATTTAAGGTCATCGTGGGCAGTTTTCTTCCGAGCAATCAAAACGAGCTTAAGACGCCATCGAAGAAGCCAAAAGCGGAATCTACCAAACCACAACCGGTTTCAAATTCGCAAGTTTCGTCCGTTGATATGACCGCTCATCATCATAACCCCAACCCGGATCCGAGAAACCCAACTGCAATGGCTCAGGTTTATCCCGGGTCCGGATGGGGAGCGATGCCACCAAATGTGGACGATGAATCAAGAAAGGGCACAACCGACATTAACATATCCTTGCATTCGGATTAGTTATTCCTGCGTCATTGTCCGGTCCCACGTGGGCGGGCTTAGGAGCCGTTGGATCACACACTCTTTCTCTCACGTATGTGTGTCTGTGTGAGACAGAGTGTCTGGTTCTAACGGCTTTTGTAATAGTTACTATGTAGTTCTGAATGTTGGATTAGGGGATTGATAAGTTTAATTTGAATTTTATTAGTTTGAACTTTAGAGCTGCTGATTATGTGCGGTTTATTTGCTAAACTGCCACTTTTGGTAATGACATATTTCTAGAGTATTATTATAAATGTTTAGTGCGGAGTATTAAACATCTGAATACATTCTATAAGTAGGGAGTATTATGTAGGTTGTAATATGCATAAATTAATTCTATAATGTGCATATTTTGAATATGTATTTTTAAAAAGGAATTTATATGTTTATCAGCACATTTATTTTCAACATTTTTTAACGGATGAGAAGGGTTGTTTATCGAGCAATGCTAAGGTTCACGAACAAAACTATCACAAGTTTCACAAACTAAGTGTTTCAGATTTAAATTTTCATTTCAAATTTATTTTAGACTACTTTCATTTTTATTGAAATTCACACATAGTAAGCTTGTAAAGTTTGCGATGGTTTTGTTTATAAACCAAACATTTCTCTTATTTATCAGCAAACAAAATGAAAAGATCTTTTTAACAACAAAATAGCCATTGTGTAATTATTAAAATTGCCTACATCAATTAAATATGCATGATGCAAAAAAAAGCAATGATGTGAGTATTGTTTATGACTTGTAAATATGTTTATATTACCAGATTTATACGGAGTAATATATTACCACTATCCAACCAAATTTTCCAGTTGAAAACGATAGAATTCAAAAAAAAACATAATTTTGATATTATTTTCTAATTTTACTTTATAGTAGAGCAAGTAGAGTAGAACATGATATGATGTATAGACTAATAGTTAGTTAATAGATATATTTTGATAAGTTAATAATTAGATAGGAGAAAATACGAGATTTAAATTGAAAATAAAAATATTTTTTCAGATGAATGAAAAGTGACAGCAAAACTATTTTTTGGGACGGAAGGAGTAAATACTTAAAATAAATAATAAAAATTGTAGTACAAATGCTGTTGGGAGTAAAACTACAACAATGTGTTAACACACATTAAAACCTTACACTAATTGTAACAAAAAAAAACTTACACTAATAATAGAAAATACATGCACCAAAAAAATTGCAAAATACATGAGGGCAAAATTGGAAAAGGAAAAGCTAGTTTCACATTACAAAACACATTTTCCTGCCTTGCCTCTTGGCTTGAACTGTAGAAGATTACAACAACTAAGCTTTATCCCTGAGTAAACTTGGGGTCAAGTAGCTTGAACTGAAAATTACAAAAAAAATCATTAATTTCATTGCAAAACACAATCCCTTCTTCACATGGAAAATGCTACTTTAACACCAAGATTGACACCGCCAGACAATCACACACACAGTGAGAGTCATTATTTGTGAACTGGCGGTATATATCAATCTTGGGTGTCATCTGTGGTGTGACTGTAGCGTGATCCTCTTCACACAGAACCAATAATGACCATAAACACACACAAGAAAAGGGATAGGTATGGAGGGGTACCCTAAGTGCTAGGACCATCCGCGTGTGCTCAATCATCAACTATGGTCCATACCATCCTAGAAAAAACAATAGAAAAAGCAATGCATCAGTTGTATGGATCAAAGAATGGATTATATTACACACACACACACACACTAAACATGAAAGCACGTGCCCCTAACATACCAGAACATGGAAGTGATGAGGAGAAAGACAAGGTATCCGAGTTTGTATAACCGTATCTTCTTTTCCCAAGGGAGCTGATTGAAAATCTCAGTCACGTCTATCAAGTGGCGACCTTGAGTATAGCTGGTAAAGCGTTAGTAATACATAAAAAAATGAAGATTGCACATTTATATGCTAAGGTTATATACATCAACATGAGTACAAACTCTAAAAAAATGAATGTTTTTGCTCTAAGAAAATGTTATTTTTGAGATACTTAAGCCATGTTTGTCGCCTTTAATTGACTTGCTCGGCGTATTAGAAGAATAATCAGAATAAGTAGCTCTCATCTTACTTGGCTGAAATTGATTTTACTAAATGCTTTTTTCCACTAAGGATCCTTTTGGAAAGATGGAAAAGGATTTCTGGAAAATGAGTTGTGAAAAATGAATTCTAGAATATAGGTTCATTTTCTGGTATTTGATTGAAAGTATGGAAAATGAAAAAAAAGAACTAGCTTTTGTTGTCGTAGCATAATAAAAAAGGTGATTTTGATATGAAAAGTAGGGGAATGGTGGAAAATGTCTTCCGCCAAAATAATGGGAAGCCAGAAATCTCCAAATAAGCTTTATTTTCTGTTGAATCATATTTTTTGAAACACCGAAAAATGGGAAAATTGCTTCTGGGTGTCATCCCCCCCCCCCCAGTGGACCCTAAGTTTCAGCAGATCCAGCCAATCCATCCAAATTCCAAACAATAAACCTTACCAAAGCAAGCCCCCATTTAGTAAGGTTTTTTTGTGGCTAAAATGGCTAAATCTGTTGGTTTTGTTTTCTAAAAAGGAAACTTTGTTAACATTAATTTCAGCCAAACTTTTAAATCAAATGCTACTTACCTTAATTGTATATACATTAACAAGGATAAACAAAAGACTTCTCCTAACAAATTAACAAAAAAATCTACAAAGAATCATAGCATGCGCTCTAGTTGAGGATAATCCCAAGTTTAAACACGTTTTGAACACTACAAGAACATACAACTCCTAGAGTAAAAGGCGTAAAGACATTAATTACATATAAGGAGAGGGAAAAAACTTACACTCTGAAGTTGTAGTACCCATAAGGGATACACAATAGAAACATAACCCAATGGCCTGCTATAAGATGGAGAACACATAACAATCCTTCTGTGATAAAACTGGGCACCAAAACTTTATTTATTCGGGATGCCGAATCATATGGATTGATATAGTCGTACTCGAGGTCTGCCAAGCACATCAGCTGCAAAACCATTCCCAACTGTTATTTTCTTTAAACAAAACATAGGACGAACCCTATAAAATCAGAATCTTGACCACCTTAACCTCAATTAATTGGAACACAGACATCAAAGTTATAGTATCAACAAATGAAGATATTAACACTAAATTTGGCATTGCACAGACCAAAATTTCAGCACCAAGCACGCAGCAAGTGATCGATCCTAATAATCTATTCCTTTTAAATGGGATTATTCTTGCAATTATATTGATAATCAAACCTGCTCTCTGGTCTATTCAGCATTCAATAATTAGTTGATTGAGCTATAATTAGGAGGAAACAAAGCTCAGATTCAAAAGATTCCCCCTTAGGATTAACAATTTCCCTGTTTCTTGATTCCATAACCAATCAAGAAGTATACTTTGCAATATTAGAGCGCAATCGGAGATTCTTGAATCATAAAAAAGACAGCTTTATAGAGAAACTCATCAAAAAAAAGGAATTTTAATTAGGTATTTACCTGGTAGAGGAGGAGACCAAGAATGGCGACGAGAAGGAAGAAGGAAAGAAGCCACGCAAAGAGATCCGCCATGGCCTCTTCCTTCTCTTCTCAGCTCCGCCGCCGCCGCCCCCTTTCTCCGGGTCTTGTCGGTCGGAGTAGTCGCCGCGAAAGATGAAACGTTGTCTGATGATGTCTGTAAATTTTCTCTATTTTCCCACCCATTTATTTATTGAGGGGACTAAAACAAAATGACTTTCCAATCTAGGACCATATGTTTTTATTTTCCAATGTATGACCTTTGGTCATTATGAAATAGTCATTATTCAAGTAAATGTCCATCATTACTGGTCATTATTCCTCCCACTAGGTCATTATTAAGTCCTATTTAGAAAATAAAAAAGTTTAAGTCCCACGTTAGAAAAGTAATTATATTTTATTCCTATTTAATACAAATTTCACTTATATGTTTGGGGTTCGTTTGGATAGCAGAAAATAGGATGCTTTTTATTGGGCTTGTTCACATTAGGAGTGGGCATAAAACTCCTTGGGAGTACTGTTTTATTTGAGATTCATTTTTTTGTCTCGAACTCATTCTGTCTCAATTTTAAATGGGACATCATCAGAACAACATAAAAGTCTACGGTTCCGTCATGTTTGTCCTGATTTATATACTCTTATAATATGATTATATAAACATATATAAAAATTAATAAATATATAGTTAATATTTTGATATTTAATATTTTTCAAAAACATATACGGAGTACTTAATACTATTGATATTTAATATTTTTGATATTTAATATTGTTTTGTTCTGATTTTTTTGTTGCTGATTTATTGTTCTGTTTGTGAGTTGATTTTTGGGTGTTTTTTTGGGGTCGCCCACCTCCTCCGATGTACCTTTGATCTTCATCAATAAAGTTTTGTTTTGTTTTAAAATATTATTTTACTATATAGAATGCTAGGATAGATTTGTGAATATTGTTCCCGCCTAAATGTGTGGGGCCAATTCGGTTTTGGGCGTGAAAAAATGGGCTTGAATAATGGGTAGTGATATCTGTTATGCAATGTAATAAAATTTTATACATATTCAAGAAAGTAAAAGTTGGCGTGTTGCTCAAGGAAAACTTTATGTCAAATTAAATATAATATATAGATTTACAAAATTCAACGATTTAAGTTGGTGCGTGGTTCCATGTAAGCTTTAATTCGAATCAAATTAAATAAATAGATTTGCTAAATCAAAGCATTTAATAGATAGGTTCATTATCCAATTATATATACCACTTTATTCCCCCAAAACATTTCATAACAATCCCATCCCAAAAATTTCCCTCTTTTTCGAAATATGTTGCAAAGACATCTAAAGAGTATGTGAAATGTCGTTGCAAAGATTGACAATATAATAGTCGCATCACTTAGATGCTTATGTTATGAGTCATTTATATTATTGCATATTTCCCTTTAATATTTGATTATATATTACGGAGTATTATGTTAATTTAATTTTATCATTTTCTTTCATCAATATTTTTTGTATTATTATTTAGTTTAAAATTAGACCGTGCAACGCACGGGTACGAGTCTAGTATTTTTCAAAAACATATACGGAGTACTTAATACTATGGAGTAGGCAATCTTAAACTCCATGTTAGTAATTGACCCAAACCTAGTACTCCCTCCGTCCCTCATAGATTTTTTCAATAGCCCTTTTTCTTTGTCCACAATAGATCTTCTCATTTCATTTTTTAACAATTAAAATACCACAACTACCCCACTTACTTTATTTATTACACCTCACCCACCTCATTTAATACACTCCACCCATTTTTCATTAAAGGTATTATGGTAAACTTTCACCTTTTTTCAACTCTCATTAAAAACTACCAGAAGTCAAAATGAGAACATCTTAGGGGGACTGAGGAAGTATTTTCCATGTTAAAACCATTTAAAATTTTTACAAGATAATTTAATTATAAAAAATTACTCCGCATTTTTTTTGAAAAACATTTTGTTTGTAGAATCGGGAGCTAGACAGAAGCTGGGAGGAACAAAAGAAAACTCGGCGACGAAGAAGAAAGAAGAAGAACTGCACATCACTTCCTCTATTGACTAAAGAAAGATACAATTTTTCTTGAAATGGCGCGAAATAAGGCATCTTTTTTTCTTAAATTTCGTAGTTCCTTAGTTTTTCTTCGTCTTAATCGCCACTTCCATTCATACTTATGTTTATTACCGATAATTTCTTGAATTGAAACAGGAGGGTTTGGTCTTGATCATTGATGTGGGGCCTTCCATGCACTCTGTTCTTCCTGAAATTGAGAAGGTCTGCGCATTGTTAGTGCAGAAGAAGGTACTTACTTCTTAAGGGTCCCTCATGTTTATGCCTTTTTAGTGTTCCCTCTCTTAGATAGCTGTTTGGGTAATCTTTTTTGCTCATTTTTGTATGAAGCTGGTTTATAGCAAGTATGATGAAGTGGGAGTCATTTTATTTGGCACTGCAGGTAATTCTCTATTTCTCTCTTCTTTTTTAAAAAAATAAATTAGTTTGCTTTGGTGTTTTAATGGTACCCTTATCTTGGATTTAGCTTGTTTTGGTTATGACCTTAGATAAGAGTGTCTCGTGAGAGAGGATTAGAATAGTTGGGGGGCCTTAGTTTGTTGTTTTTACTGCTGTGTTTTTCGTCTTAGGGTCTATGATGTTAGTATGTGTGCTATTGTGTTTACTTTACTTTATCTATGATTTTTGGGTCGGGGTCTCTTGGAAACAACCTATTTTATGGAATTTTACTGGGTTTGTTGTTATTTTCGTTGACCTTTATCCCGGAATGAGAATCTTTATGTGCAATTGTCTCAGAAACTACAAATGATTTGACAAAAGAAGTGGGTGGATATGAACATGTGACAGTTTTGAGGGGCATCAAAGTTGTTGATGATGACCTTGTTGGGGCTCTTGAACATCTTCCTCGAGGAAGCTGTAATGGTGATTGTATCCTACACACACAGAGATACACAGTTTGTTTTAATCTATTATTCAAGTATGTGTTTGAGACTTGCAACATGGAAGGGAAAGTGAAAAAAAATGCTAATAAAATTGGCTTTTGATAGTTAGTTTCACCCTGGGAAGTGGGAAATCAAATTTGGCTAGAGATTTAACCAACTGCCCCCGTCCCCATTTTATCTAATATTTTGACTGTGCACGTCTATCAAGAAAGTGGAAATTGAGATTGTTTCAGAAGAAAGAAAAACAATATCTACCAAAAACTTATTTTCCTTAAAAGGAAAGGGGGTAATTTTGTGACGGGTGAAAAAAAGAATGAAGACAAAAGGTACAAAGGGAGTGAAAGACTTCTTAAGTTGGCACTAGTATTTGATGTTCGAAATTATTCTGATGCATCTAATGTAGTTTAGTGATCAATGGATTTGTGACTCCGTGGTTTTGAAAACCTTAACATTCTTGTTGAGTTCTTGATGCCATTATTGTTGGGATGGACATGGTGATCAAGAAGTATGCAGAAACCAACAAAGGGAAAAAGCGTCTTTGCCTCATCACAAATGCACTATGCCCAATCAAAGCTCCATATGAAGGAACAAAGGAAGATCAAGTTAGCACGATTGTGGCTCAGCTGAAAGCTCACGGCATGAAAATGGACTCTGTCATTGTTAGAATGAAACAAGATCTGGATGCGAAAAAGAAAATCATGGAAGAAAATGATTTCCTTTTGTCTTTGTTTTCAAATAAATCTTCCTCAAAAACAACATATGTTGAAAGCCCAACATCACTTATGGGTGCAGTAAGGACTCGTAATATAGCTCCTGTCACAACATTTAGAGGTGATTTAGAAATCAGCGCCAAATTGAAGATTAAGGTAAGTTTTGAGATGAGGGGCCCCAAATGATTTCCTTTGTCTGTTACTTACCTTGTTTCTTCATTTGTTATCTCATAGGTATGGGTGTATAAGAAAACAGTGGAAGAGAGATTTCCCACACTGAAAATGTATTCAGATAAAGCACCTCCTACTGATAAGTTTGCAAAACATGAAGTCAAGATCGATTATGAGTACAAACATGCTCAAGACCAAGGTAGAGTTGTTCCACCAGAACAAAGGATCAAAGGCTACCGGTATGGACCTCAAGTAGTTCCCATATCTTCTGCTGAATGGGAGGCTGTGAAGTTCAAACCAGAGAAAGGCGTGAAGTTTCTTGGATTTACAGATGCTTCAAATATAATGCGGTAAAAAAAATAATATCCCCCTTGAGTTGGATTTGCATGGGGTGTCATTTGGGCATATTATTATTATTATAGATTTAAGTCATTTAACGAGACTTTCTTGTCCTTTGTGTTTTCTTTTTTATGTTCCGTCTACCACCCAAAAAAGACACTACTATATGAAAGATGCAAATGTGTTCATAGCTGAACCGGGCAACTCAAAGGCAATTCTTGCTCTCTCTGCTTTGGCAAGGGCAATGAATGATATGAACAGAGTGGCAATTGTGCGCTGCGTGTGGAGACAAGGGCAGGGAAATGTGATTATAGGAGTCCTTACTCCTAATGTGTCTCTCAAAGACAATGTTGTAAGTGTGTGAACATTATATAGTATAAAAACTTTCATGGACCTACAACCAAAACCCTAAGTCAGTTTCTTGGCATGGTATCAGAGCTTTCCTAAATCCTAACCTTGAGATCATGAGATCAAACCTCAACGCTAAAAAATTAATGTTTACATGCAAGTCTTGAACAACAACTTTATTGGGCCTACAACCAAAAACTTGAGCTTTTGGTTGAGTTGGTTCCTTGACAAACATGACCTTTTTTAAAAGTACAGTATCATTTTTTAAACATACACACACATGAATGGTTTTGTGGACATTTTTGTTTTGAATTGGATAAACACAGGCGGATTCATTCTACTTCAATGTTCTTCCATTCGCTGAGGATGTAAGGGAGTTTCAATTCCCGTCTTTCAGCAATCTTCCTTCATCAATGCTTCCAAATGCAGAACAACAGGAGGCAGCTGATAATCTTGTAAAAATGCTTAATCTTGCACCATCTGATGCTCAGGAATCATTGATGCCCGAGCTCACTCCTAATCCTATATTACAGGTAGTAGTTGCTCATGAAATAAAAATACTCCTGCTGGTCCTTATTACTCCGTATAAGGTATCTTTTAGAAGAAGTCAAGGTCCCCCTCCCCAAAAGCCTGAACATTGGGACTACAATCTTGGGCTCTTGAGTTCTCTTCTTTGATTCTGACACCCCCTGGTCCAGGGACAAATTATCATTGTACCCTTACGTTAATAAGAATGTACTACGGTAGTAACTTTTGGGAGCAAATGATGAAGTACTTAAAATATCATAGGGGTGTGTAGCCCATGTAGTGTCTCTCTAGCATTAATCCACATGAAAGGTAGCTTCTTTTTCATTGCATGAACCTATTTTGTGTGTTTTACCCAACATATATTTGATAAGTCTATACATTGTTGTCAAATGTTCAGAGGTATTATCATTATCTTGAATTGAAGTCCAAGCATAAAGATGCTGCTGTTCCTCCACTAGATGAATCACTCAGGAGAATAACAGATCCCGATCCCGCACTTCTTTCTCAAAACAACACCGTAATTGAGGAATTCCGGAGGTGTTTTGAACTTAAAGAGAACCCTAAGGTATTTTTTTTTGTATTCGTCAACGGTTCCAGCTCAGTGTTTTTTTATCATGCTATATTTGTGCAGATGAAGAAATCAACAAAAAGATTGTTAAGAGAAAACCCGATTGGATCAGATGAGGGAAGGGGAGGAAGGTTCAGCAAAACTGCTGAGATCCCAACGGTTAATGAAACAGATACAATCGGAGATATAAATCCGGTTCAAGATTTTGAAGTGATGATATCTCGCAGAGATAGCCCGGAATGGGTTAATAAGGCCATTGAGGAAATGAAAAAGAAGATCTTTCATCTGGTGGACAACTCTTTTGAAGGTGACACACATCAGAAAGCATTGGAATGTTTAGCTGCTCTCCGTAATGGTTGCATCCTAGAACAGGTATCCCCTCTCTCTCTCTCTCTCTCCCAAAACATTAAGGGTGTGTTTGGATTATGGAAAAGATGCAAAGAAAAGTCATTGACAACTTGTGTACAGGAACCAAAGCAGTTCAATGACTTGCTATGCAATCTCTATGAATCCTCCAAAAGAAAAGATATGCAAAGCTTTTGTGATCATCTCATAACTCGTGGAATCGCCTTAATAACCAAGGCAGAAACCCCAGACAGGTCTGATCATATCCCATACATGTTTTTCATCCTAGTAAAAAAATCATTCATCCATGTTTTACTGCATTGTTTTTGTTTTGCCTCACAGTGACGTTTTGGAGAATGAGGCAAGAAGCTTTATGGTTGAACTTGAGCCGAAAGGAGAGACCGTTAAACACGAGCCGAAAGACGCGAAAGATATTATGAGTATATACTTGGGTGGAAAACACTAATAGGAAAAGAAAACCCCCCCTTCACATTTGATTTTGGTTGTTCCATCTTGACACCCATGCTTCGTAATGTAGGCTAGTATTTTGGCAACAAGCTTGTGGTTAGAGAAGAAAAAGGATGAACTTCATTCCTGTGGTTTTTTAAGATCGACCCAATAGTTACTTGAGAGGAGGTAAATATTGCAGGGATGGTTGTTGAGGCCGGAATGGTCATTTTGGTTGGTATTGGATACATGATGGGGATATTAATTTCAAACTTAATTGTTAATTTTGTCTACAATTTACTTCATTTGTTCTCGAAAGCATTTATTGTTTACTATTCAAACGAACAAATTATATATTTTTTTATCCTATGGTTTAAAATTGTTGGTTTAAAAAAAGTTAAAATAATGCAATCAAACTTTTAGCTCTTTCTTCGTCTTGAATACAACTTTTCAGTTTTCTTTTAAAAAAATGTAATTACATGATTTATATAATTTACTTTTTTTATACATAATTTTCAACCATACAATTTATTTTTATTAATCATTGTGTTTGGTTTAATTCGGGACAGAAAAAGTAAATTTTTTTATGCTTTTTATTTAAAAATTACACATCAATATTAATAAACTAATCAAAAAATAAGTCTTGTCAAACATACAAAAAAATACCCGCGATATTCTTATATAGGTGAAGGGAGTATACTATTATAATGTATATATCCTCTTCAATTCCATAGGAGAGAACATTATTAGTTGCATCTACCTACGCCATATGGTATATCATTAAACAAAATTTCTGAACCAGAGATGTCACTCAGTTATAGTTATAGTTATAACATCTCTCTGAGAGGATACACTTTCTCGCAAGGGTTTCAAAGTTCAGAAGTGTCCCGGGGAAAATAAATGGGAAGAAAGAAAAATCATTTGCGGACTCCGACCAATTCAATCTCATAAATCAACCATGAGTTTGGCGGTATGTTCTCTCCACCTTCCTGACTCCCATAGCTGCAACAATGCAAATTCAAAACGGTTATTATGACATATCCAAACGATTAGAATTATAAAATGATCATGCGAAACATGGATCCCTTGCATGTACCAAAGACAGATCTCACTTTTTATTTGTGAAACTAAGATTATGGCTCAATTTACCTCATTCCAGGTTGGTCCTAAAGGGACCCTAAAGATGAGAGGTTCACACTTTTTCTTTGTCGTTTTAGGAAGTACTTTTTTTCTAGGCCAATATTTGGAACTAGGAAATGGTAGGATAAGGGAGTAAGGAAGAATATGGTTAGTTTATGTTAGAACTTTTTATAATTATGTATTGTGTGTCCTTGAGTAATGGAAATGTTTAGCTAAAAACAGTTCGTACAAATATTGAATGGATTTATTGAGTTTAAATCATGGAGTATTTTTTTTCAATTCCTCATTTTCTACTCTTCTAGATTTCTCATCTATAAGAGAATTGGGAAGTTAAAAAAGATGTATATATACCCTAGTGATGGAGGGATGACAAGTCTCCTTTTGCCACCAACCCGCATACCTATCATTGCAAAAAAAAAGAGTAAGATAATTAGATAACATTCGAGTGATACAAACCCACACTAAGTTTACTAAAGAACATGAGCCATTTATATGGTGCAAGTGTTTTCAATGTTCACCTTCAAGACCTATGTTCCACCCCTCTAAAATGTGTTTGTCACCTTCAAAACAATAGAGTGATGAGGATAAGCAAGCAAAAAAAATGTTTGGAGTTAAATATAAGGTGCAGTTAGCTTCTGATGATGATTGCGCGTACCTAAACGAAATTTGCGTGGGGTATCCCCAACATTGGTGTCAATAACCTGCCCGTTCTCTTTTAGGGTGCCAGTGTAGTAAACTTTCACCTGTGCATGATCGGTTCATTCAATCATCATAGAAGCGAATATGCAGTCAACTAAGGCAGTAAAATCCCACAAAAGTAGGGCATGTCTTCTCAACTACTCTAATCCTAGATCTCCAGACATACCTATCTAAGACCATATCCTTGGTAAGATCCTAAACTCGAGTAAAAAAAATTACCTTTTTTCCTGGAGTAGCAACTTTCGCATCTGCTTCACCCATTGCAAGGTCTTCAATAGTCAACCCATTTGACAAGGTCCTCATTCCACCAGACTCCACCTTCGTACCCGTGTCCAGATCTATGACAACCATTTCATTATCAGGCAAATCCGTGTTGTTTGCTCCTTCATCCACATTTTTGCTCTTCTTTTTCTTCTTTTTTTCCCGCTTCTTTGCAGAGTGGTCTCCATCAAGTATGACGCAATCAACATCGATACTTCTGCATCCAAAATCATATATTCAGTTGTAAAATTAGTTTTTTATCCAACAAATTAATTTTAAAAATGAAACAAGCTAATAAGGAGTAACGAAAGCAAGAAACCAGGTCTGGGGAAAACATACTGTGCACTAGTTTGCAATGTATTTGCTTTGGTTGTTTCCGGTAAATTCTTGCCAGTATTAGAACCCTCAACATGTTGTATGGCCTTATTGTGAGCATCAGCAGGACTTGAGTCTTTAAATTCATTCAGTTTATCTCCCTTGCTCCCTTTATTCCTCTTCTTTAATTTTGGTCCATCTTCGGATCTCTCTTGAGCGAGGGATTCAGTTTCTTTAGGAACTTCAAGACATTCTTTTGCATCGTCGGTGTTCTTTTTCCGCTTCTTGCTAGGCTTTTCATTCTTTGCTGGCTCAGCATCAGTATTGTCTACATTCTCCACTTTATCATCCTTGCTCCTCCCGCCATTTTCTGCCCGTGTCACCTTCCCACTCTTTTCCACACTTTGTGATGGTATTTTCTTTGCAGTTACTTCATCTTCAGAAGTGTTTTCCTCTTCAGACTCAACTACATGGTGTTTCTTCCTAAGCCGTTTGAGTTTGCCTTTCTTTTTTCCTGGACATTTTCCATAAAAGTATGAATGGACCATGTTACTTCTTTTCAGTCTTACCAAAACCCTTTACTGTTGCAGTCAAGAGTAACCAATGGACCATTTAGTAAAAATTGGGGAAGACGCAATGCAGTGAGTTGTTTTAAAAAGGGTTCATGTATGATAATCCTAACAAAATCATGCCCGCCAAGCAGTGCTCCAGAAGGGTGTATATGGTCTGCCACACACCCTCCTCTTGTGGGATTTTATTGAGTTTGTTGTTGTAGTGGTTTCAAAATTCAAATTAGTTGTTTATAATTTATATTCATAGTATTGACTAAGTTTCCACTTCAGATGTTCATCTAGAGATGTTTGGATTTAGTTGTCCACTTTCCAAAATATCTCACATTCAAGTAACGAATGCAAAAAAAGAGCATCAAATTAGTCTGCTCCTTATTGATGACTATCCACTCTTTAGGGACTATTTTTTATGATGATTCCCAATAATTTGTTAATGTAGTGGACAACTGATTTCGGAAGCCACAAAAATTGTAAACAGGCAATTAAATTCAGATGTTAGCTGGTTAAATGTGTAAAATGACGGGATAGGCCAAGAACGTGATTTGAGAAAGCACTTGCTTAAGGGAAATAGTGTAAAATTAGGAAGCACTCTCTAAAAGCTTCTCCACAAAGATTCAAGTCCAAGCTTTTACCAAATGATCTTTTTTAAGCTAATACGAGGAGCTGTTGACAAATCCCCTGAATTAGCATTTTGAAGTGCTTAAACAACTAATTAAGACAATAAAAAATCTTGAAGCTCTCCCATAGACTCTTAAACAAATATGGCCTACAATCATCATCATATGCAAACTAACATCAACATTAATCACCATAAAAGGAGTCAAATTTACGGCTATGCCTTTACCGGGTACATCTCCATCACTTGAAACTGGTGTAGACAGCAGAACCTCCGGCTCTCCGTCATCTATAAAGCTATCCTCGTATTCATCTTCATCGCTGCACTGATTGGACACCTCTGTGTCTGAGAAGGCAATATCCTCCCCAAATGACTCGGTGTCACTGCCCCCTAAATGTGTATGTGAGCTCTTACTCACATAGTAACCAGTCAAGTGGGCACTTCTTGGTCCAAGAACAGAAAAGACAACCTCCCCGTCTTCCTCAAATTCCAAATCCAAATGGCACGACTCGGTCTTCTCGGGCAACAATGCACACAGAAAGAGTGGAGTCTTATTGCCCACATTACACTGAACCAAGCTCTTTGTTCTAGCACTACCGATACCCAACGTCGCCTGCAGGCATTGAACACAAGATGATTGAATTTGTGATAATTTAAATAAAGATTTAATCTTGAGAGAACAAAAGATTCTATTTTTGATCAAATCAGAATGAAACAAAAAAAAAGAATCTTTTGCCATGGAGATAAAATGAAAAAGGGAGATTACTTGAGAAATTCGAAGCCTTCCTCGTGTCCGATCAAATCGATGAGTAACTGGTTTTCCGGGTCTTACTTCGATCCCTAAAATGCATTAAAGATACCAGAAAAAAAAAGGAATTCGGATCGGAAAAATACATGAGAAAATTGCAGAAATAAATAAATAAGCACATTAACAAGAATTAAGCCGATGGAGGACTATAAGATACGGAAAATTTCGAGGTATAACTGACCCCAGAAAGACATCTTCTTGAAGAAGGTCGAAGTTGTACAGTGCGGATTTCCTTAAACCCTAGCTTTTTATATGTATTATAGTGCTGGGCAAGGACGACGGGGAATTTCTACACCTTTTCCCGCGCGTTTCAGAATAGTCTCCGGCTGCTTCTCCCCGATTTAACCCAGGCTAGATTAGGGAGTGGGGCTAATTTGTAAACTTATTCTAAAACTTCAATTCTTGAGTTTTAAATTTTGGACTTAAAAAAATGAAGTTAAACTTTGAAAGTGAGAGAATTTAATCTAATTTATAAAAAAAATCCATTTAGTACACGAAATTAATAGAATTGAAATCTTATAGAATTGGATGGAATTGGATTCTTCAGTTCTAAATTATTTTTTGCACTACTAATTCCAAATTGACATATTTTTGTACTATCAAACATTAAAATATGAATTGCAGTTCCGTATTCCAATTTTATGATTTGAATTATATGTACCAAATGGAGCTTTAAGGGAAATTTGTCTGATATGTTACCACAATTCTATGCATTTTCCTAAGCTAGTTTTTATTCATTGCTTCCTACGTGTTCGTATACTCTTAAATAAAATAAAATTTGTAAATTTGAATTAAAAATAAAAAATAAATGGAATATGAAGTAAAGTTGCTATGTTACCTCACCGATATAAGGAACACGTAATTTTAAAACTTATGAACCTTCTTGAATAGACATGGATGAACATATTTTAACCTCTACGGTAATTCTTAGACTTTTACCCCTATATTTTATGATGTGTTTGGATTGAGGTAAGTTAAAGATTAAAATGTACCTTGTTTGGGGAAAAAATGGGATAGGTAAGAGTCAAAAATCTAGTTTCTTCTAATTTCTTTCAACACATAGCTTCCAATTCTAAAGAACATGTTCTTAACGGTGTATGTTAAGTTTGAAAATATTAATGCTAAACAACGTCAAATGCTCAAACTCGAGCCAAACGAGCAAAAAAAAATCCATAATAGATAAATTTTTATTCATAATCTTTAGTTGTGAAATTCTGTTCATATTTTTAAAATGTTCTCCAACTATTTATAAAGTCACGATTTTTTTAACATATTTTTAGAGTAATTGATTTTTTGTTGATGACTTTTGTTAACTTGTAAAAGTTCATAACTTATTATATGGATGAATTTATAAATTTTGTTATATACAAATACACATAATTATAAATACTTCGTAAAAAGGAAAGCATTCTACTCCATAATAAATATATCACCCCAACTAAATGTGACAACAATAATAACAATATTTCTTATTAGTGAAACTAATAATGCATGAAGTTTTTGTATTGTCATCATTGACGTTTTATTGATCTATTGATGCAATTCACAAATCCGAATTTATAATAACTATAACTAATAATGCATGAAGTTTTTCCAATTCATTTCAATTTCTTCGAACCTCTTCCAATTTTTTCCAACCTCTTCCAGTTTTTTCTAACGACTTAAAAAATGTATTTATATATGATGAATATTCAATAACATTATATATCTAAATTTATAACATATCACATCAGACACGGACAATGATGGACTATTTTTTTATCCAAAATTAGAGTTTCCTTAGAACTTTATTTGGATGATCATTTACATGAATAACATTTTAACACTTAAATTATTCCAACATTTGCAAACTTCTTCTAGTTTCTTCCAACTCTTTCTAGTTTATACAAACTCCTTCCAATTTCTTCCAACATCCAACTCTGAAATTGCAACCCAAAAGAATATAACAGAAATATATATTTTTCACTACTTTGTTTATGTACAAAAAATGAGTTATTTTAATTATAAAATAAATTTCATAAGTAAATAAATATTTTTTACTCCGGGTGAAAAAGAAGCCTAAAAATATCAAAACCAAAACTGTCTACATCAAAAGGCAAAAGGAGCACGGGAGACTATGATGCTTTTTTCCCACACCGTTTCCCTATAGAAATATAATGCCTTTGAAATAATATAAATAAGGCGGACTTATCTCTCTGAAAGGCATACCTTTCTCGGCCTTTTGGCTAAGATCAAGTGTAGTATCTGTTCTTATCAGTTTAATATCTGATATGTGGGCCAATGGCCCACACGATATTAACTTTATTTTTTAAGGGGGAAGGCCCATCAAAGGCAGCTTGCTGTCTTGGGTTTTCACGTGTCGCCATGGGCTTGCACTACTTCCTTGGCCCGGCACACCCCATCAAATTAGTTTCAAAATTCTTGTACAAATGAGAGGTGGACACGGTACGGTTCCGGGATGATTCCGGTTCCGGAACCGCCGGTTCCGGTACTGCCACCCCTTGGTACCGGGACCGGCTGGTACCGGTTCCGGTACCGTTTCGGCCACCTCTAATTTTGTTTTTTTTTTCTTTTTTATTATATTTTTAAAATGTAAAATTGTAAATGTGTAATTGTTAAAGGAAATGATGAAATAAAAAAATCTAAAAATGAAATTGATAAAGGAAAAAATAAAATAAAGAAATAAAAATAAAAAAAACGGTAACGGAACCGGAACCGCCGGTGCCGGTACCGAAAAATGGGCACCGGAACTGTTACCGTCGGCCGGTACCGGTACCGGAACCAGTGGACCGTACCGGCCGACGGTAACGGTACCGGAACCGGCGGTACCGTTTCCGGTACCGGTACTGTACCGGTACCGTGTCCACCCCTAGTACGCAGTATAATTTACTAAAATCATACTATCTCCGTCGTATTGTCCACTTTTGACTTTTAGAACTGTTTATTTAAGCACTTTGACTCATTAAATTATCTCAATGTATAAGCCTAAATATAGTCATGTGTGATCTTGTTTGATTTGTCTTAACATATAGATTATTAATATATAATTTCTATAATTTTTTAATATACAAATTACAAGATAAAATGGATTAAAGAAGTGCATTGGATGGTGTGTCAAAAGATAAGTGGACAAAGACAGTGGGACGGAAGGAATATACAAAACGGTGGTGGTTGTGACAAGTCGCGATGAATGGGCTGTCGCCCAGAAGTGTTAAGTTAAAAATTTGGGTTAGACTAAACACAATCTTAAATAATTTGAGAAATTAAAACATATAATATTACATTAGAAAATTTAATATATTTTAGTACTCTATAGATAAGTTTCTCTTTTTTGAATTCTCAAATAATTTGTATGTAATTTTGGGTCATGTCTAAATTTAAAAATCAATTTTTCCAATAACCGATTAGTGTTTTTAGTAATTTTTAGGCACTTTTTTTTGTTTCTAACTATTAATAACTCCTAACATTTTTTCAACTCTTTTTAATTTCTCTTAGTTCCATTTAGTTTCCTCTAACTCCAAGTTTCTTCCAACAATAACTAAAAAGAATATTTTACAAAATTTTTTTATTTTATTTTTGATATTATCATTATTATTATTGTTATGATTATTGTTTTATAGGAAATATTAATAATAATATTATTATTATTAGTTGTGTTATTACCATACTATAGTGGGATTCAACTAGGTTGTTTGTTATTGTATTAGTTGTGTTATTACTATTATTATCACTATTATTATTATGGAATAGAAAAATTGATGTGATCGCATAATTTATTTAAAAATTCATTTATTTCTCGAAATAATATTTCCTTTGTCTAGATTTAATCTTTCCATTTGATAAACTTTGTAAACTTTGATCTAGATATGCAAAAAAAAGACATTATGTTTCGATATAGATGTAGCTTCAACAGTTTTTCTTTGGAAATGTAGTTTTAAAATATACCTATGTGTATATTTCAATATTAATGGTCAGAGTATTATATTGGAGGTCGTGAAAAGTCAATTGGGAAGATTAAATCCGGACGGAGAATATACACTTATATATAAATAGAGTTATTAATACCCAAAATGTTATATAGAATATCATGAAAAGTCAAATGGGAAAAAAGATACTCCCTTATGAGATAAATGAGACCATGAATAGTCAAATAAGAAAAAAAGATATGAGATACGGAGTATGTGAAATTTTTATTTTAAACGAACCTTGAAAAAAGTAGATACTTCGTATTTTTATTAATAAATTACCGCTATAACTTTTTCCAAACGAAAAAAAGAACAAATATTTTTAGGGCAAAGAGAATTCAAGGTTGGAAGCGAATTAGAGTTAACAAATAGAATTCTTATTTATTCGAAATTGGGTTTAATAATATTCAGATAGTATGTAGTACATGTTGTAGATAATATTTTTAAAATAAAATAATAATTATTTTTCTTTAGATCATTTTTGTAAGATACATGACACAACACAACTTATAATCACCCAAATAATTGTGCACTCAATTTTCTCCCGAGAAATATTATGTAACTGAGCTCGTAAATGTGTATGGAATATTTTGTTATCTTGTAACGATTGTCTTATACCTTTGTTTAGGGGATTCTGTTTAAAAATTTAATGATTTAGTTATTATTTTTGAAGAAATAAAAAAGAGCTAATTTTAGTATTTTCTAAATCATTTTTTTTGCATAACTAGAGAAAAAAATGCAAATCATGTGAAATGAGTGATATATATAATACAAAGCTAACATTGTTGGTCTCAGGTCTATCGTTATTATTTTGATATGTAAAATGTGATGTATTATTATTATTTATGTTTATTTAAAATATTCTTAGATTATTTATTTCCATGATTTTCTTTTAATTAAAATTGCTAAAAAGTATTGTTTCATTTGTCTCATTTATTTGTTACATGTGTTATAGGCATGAAAATTAAGAAACATGAAATTTATGAGATTCATATTCAATTTTGAAATTTAAAAATAAAATGGAAGTTTAAGTCACACAAATGTGCCTAATATGATCTGGAACAAAAATACAATAACATATACGAAAATAAAAAGGGATACAAAAACCAAGAAAGAAGAGTATAAATTAGATAAAATAAAATATGAAATTCATTAAATCAATAACTACTCCTTTCACCATGCATTCTTTATCTACTAATTAATTTTTTTTATAAAAACTTTTTTTTATCAAAACCTAATTTGTTTTTCAAATGAGAAGAGTATCTTTTTTTTTTATAATAACTATAACTCCAAGAAAATTTTTTCGAAGGATAATTCTAAGAAGTATATTCTCCACTACTTCGTATTATATAAAAAAAATGAGTTATTTAATAACCAGAAAATTTCATACGTAAGAGTAATTAAAATAAAGAAGCTTAAAGATATGTAAAGGGGAAAGGAGCACGCGAGACCATAGGGCCTTTTTCCCACACCGTTTAACTATGGAAATATAATGCTTTTGAGATAGTATAAATAAAGCGGCCTTTCCTCTTCCTAAACCATACCTTTCTCGGCCTTTTGGCTAAGATCAAGTGTAGTATCTGTTCTTATCAGTTTAATATCTGATATGTGGGCCATCAGCCCACACGATATTAACTTTATTTTTTAAGGGGGAAGGCCCATGAAAGGCAGCTTGCTGTCTTGGGCCTTCACTTGTCGCCTTGGGCTTGTACTACTTCCTTGGCTCTGCACGCCCTACCAAATTCAAATGAAAATTTTAATTCATCAACATTTTGAATGTAAAGATCGCTTGTAAGGCAGTTTATTTAATTCGGGGTGATGAAGACGTCAATATCTCATCAAAGTAAGGGGTTGTTTGGCAATTTCTGAATGAGTAAGTGCTGAACCAGTAAGAGTTTTGAATCATTAAGTGCTGAACCAGTAAGAGGTCTGAATTATTAAGAGCTAGTATATTACTTAACTATTCAGAGGCAAATGTCTGATCAATTCAGATAATAGCTCTTAACCATTCAGACTCTGTATAATACTTAACCATTCAGAGGCAAATCTCTTAACCATTCAAACATTTGAACCATTAAGAGACTGAAACAAACAGTCTGAACCATTAAGTGCTGAATCATTCAGACATCTGAACCATTAAGAGGCTGAAACAAACAGCCCCTAAGATGATCTATGAAGCAGTGTTGAAGAACTTATGAACAAAAAACAAAAATTACGATTTCATAGTTAAACTAATCTCATACTACCTATGTTCCTAAGTATTTGTTTAGTCCAATTTTGATTTTTTCGGTAGCTGTTTTTAACCTATGATTTATGATAATAAAATATATAATGTATATTAATTAGATAAAATAATATTTTTAAAATATCTGATATAGTAAATCTAATAAAACTATTTTTGTATCAATATCTAATATCATTTTTATTTAATTTGAAGTCAAAGTTTATCACTTTTGGCTGAAAAAAGTCAAAAGTGGACAAATACTCAGAGACGGAGGGAGTAAATATTTTCAGGGTCCGTTTGGTATAAGGAATTGGTGGAATTGGAATTGAAATTCCATAGATTCAATTCCATAGAATTGAATTCTGTTAATTTCAATTCATTTTTTGCATTATTAATTCCAAATCCACATAGTTTTTGTGCTACCAAATACCAGAATTGGAATTGAAGTCTTCAATTCTAATTCTATAATTTGAATTCCATGTACCAAACGAGGCCTGAGATCAAATTTCTAATATGGAGAAATGTATAAATTTTGTTATAACCAAATACACAATAAGGCTATATGTAACAAATCACATAAAACTCCCGTGATCCTACATGGCTTTGGCCACTTTGGCATGAAAGAGATGGAACACCATCCCTAGTATTGCGTGACTGGTTCGATTGAGTTGCACCGTGACCCGGCATGCTCACGGAGAAAGGCAGCAAATATGTTTTAATTCTTTTATTTTATACTCTATATTATAAAATCATTACATTTTGGTTTTCTATTGTAACATCTATTTTTGCTTGTAACTTTTTGTACGTAAATCATTACTTGATTAATATCATGTTTTCGGAAATCTTTTCACAAGATCTATTGATAAGATGGTAGATTAGTTCTATTATTTATTAATTAGTAGTCATTTAAAATTCAATAGTTAATCTTGTTTAGGATTTTAGTATGGGCCCGAGCCCATTGGGTTAATTAGGGTGTTCTCCCACCCTCTCGTCTTTATATATTGTAATCAATCCTTTTTACCAGAAGCAATCAATAAAGAATAATCAAGATTTCTCTTAGTCTCTCTTCTCTCTTTTCTTGGAGTTCGGAAATGCTCGGAGATTTCCTTCTCTCTTTGCCTCCCCTTTCTTGGAGCCCGAAGACGCTCGAAGGTCTTCCATATCCTGTAACACCCTAATCCGTCCATGTCTACAGCTCCTTTCGGACTAAATTATTAACTTGGTAATCGTATAATTTAAAACATTTCAAACAACTTTATTCATCATAAATAAAATTTCATACATGACTAAAGAAAATACGGAGTGTTTAAATAAAATGCAGAAGTGACTTTAAAATATGTCTCATAACAACATAATTATTTATTTCATTCAATAATCCACCACGACTGTCTCGCCCCTTCCGCTTCCAGGAATATGTCAATCATTCATTCTGTCTACTTGTGTGTAGCAAATAAAATACACTACACGCTCAGCGATGAAGCTGAGTAAGCATATCTAAAGCGTCGAACATCCACATAAATTGAATCTCAATTCATAATCAAGCATTTGATATCACGCACACAATATATGATTCAAACATTCATGATATTCTCAATATTTTATTCCAAATCATTTGATATTCAATATCTCAACAATGCTCTTAAATTATTTTTAATCTAAGGCCACATCATTTATAATCAGATCTTAGCTATTCATAGTCTAAGACAATATTTCTAACCAGACCCTTAAACTAAAAACAGTTTAATGCAGAACACAAGAATCGATAATCCACCCTATGAGTCACGTGGATTATGTACCAAACCGAACAATGATTTGTCGGGTGCGTGATATCCAGTCTGGATCCCGTACGTACGTTTTAACCCCGAATTATGAATTGGTCAAGGAGGTATATCTTAGAATTCTTCTAGATATCCTTAATAATCATCATCAATATACAAGTGGGTATATCTTAGAGTTCTTCTAAATATCTTTAATAAGATACATCATTTTCATGATCACCATTATATTCATTTTTAATCATGATTTAATCATAAATAATCATTCTAATCAGTAGGTTTATCATTCATAATTGGCCAGAATAATTAATCCATCGTAATGATCATTCAACATAACATTTAATAACAATTAACGGCCTAGTCTCGAGTGTTAACACCTGAACTTACCGTCATGCATCACATAAGGTTTTATGTGTCAAAAACATAATTATATTGTTCATAATTAATTAGTATCAAACATAGGATTTTAGGGCTCAAAAATAATATTTTCAGAAGTATTTTCGGAGCATTCAGGTCGGGGGATCGATCCAGCTTGGAGGATCGATCCTCCGTAGAAAAACTACTCCAGAGGATCGATCCAGGGGAGATGATCGATCCTCCCTGTGTATTTTCAGCCACTGTTCATCGTCTTCTACCTCGCGATTCCAATTTCGAAAATTCCATTTTTGGTTTCCAAACTTCAATTAAACTATATATAAATGTTTTTCAAGGTTCATGGATCATTTTGGTATCATTAATTCATATTTTTAACATTAAATTCAAGGTTTATGATTCTTAGTTCTTCAAACATGTCAAACACAAAACTCAACCAAATGACCGTTTATGAACGTAGAAACGATCTATATGAACATTCTAGTCATTAGATATATCTACGGGCTTACCTTGAAGCGTAATGGAGGTTTTGAATATTTTCCGGCGAAACTTCCGGCGAGGATTATGGCTATCTCCGGAGACAGGAAGCTCTCTTGACAACACAACTTCACTCTCTACACTCTTAGGTATCCCTTGGAAGAATAATGGTGAAGAATGGTGGAGTTTAGAAAGGTTTATATAGGAAGGAGGAGTGTGAAGAAGCCATGGGAGATGACCTCCACTCTCCTGTTTAGGCGGCTGAGTGGAGCTGGCTGCGGTTCTTCTCCGATTCTAAACGTAAGTCCTTGATTGGGACTAATTTGGTCTGAGTCAGGGAATACTTTTTGGTCTAACTTTCTCCCAATTGAATTCCGATTGAACCGTTGGGGTCAGATAGTCAAACTCTACATAATGATATAAATTTCATTATTTATTGATAAACTTTATAAATCACCTAATTTCGGGGCGTTACATATCCGATACAATATTCGTATCAATTGGTGCTTTCATTGTTCAACTCACCACAAAAAAAACCAAAAAAAAATTGTCACCACGGCTGAAGACGAATCCCAAATTCATAAACAAAGCCACAAAAAATTCTTGGCCCGCATCAAAAAATTCTGCATAGAAGAATCAAGATCCAATCGATTTGCAATCGCCGCCTATAGATCCAAATCCAAAGCTTATTTGTAGAAGCAGGGCTGCACCTTGGGAAGTTTTGGCTGCCATACAATTAGCCAGTGAACTCTTTGAATTTGCCTTTGAAGCTCTCATATTTGGTGCCACAAGAATTCTGCAAAATTGCTGGTAAAACTCCAAGATCTCATATGTGAGAAGTGGTTGTTGGGCAAGAGCATTAAATTTGGAGTAGAAGAATAATTGGGCTATTGTTTTGCCGCTCCACGTCTAAGGGAAAAAATGCAGTCAGATTTTTTATTCCCACTAGAGGCTTGATTCAATCGGTTAGAGACTTTGATTCTGAATACTTATGCATTGGACAAACTCATTAATTTGCTCAAGAATGTTCTATATGGAGAAATTGAGCACCACGAAGAAGTTTGTGCACTTTACGATCACATAGACGAAATTATAAAGAATCTCCAGTCATTTTGTCATATTGAAGGTCGGTCATGTTATGATTCTGACTTACACACATTTGACATTGAAATTTCTAGCGCGATACAGGATTTGGTCCGTGGGCCCCCAATTTTGTCTAGTTTGATTTCATTGGAGTTACAAAACTTTAAAACAAACATGTTGGGCGCTATTAAAATTCTCATCGATAGTCCGCCTTCTGCGCCAAATCCGGTCTCTGCAGTACTTGAGCAACACACTGAAGCACATGATCCAGCATCCAAGGAAGAATCAAGCGTTGACTCACAAGTTGGAGTTGAAGTGGACATCGGGTCTGAAACAATAAACAAAGATGATAGGAGGTCCAACATTGTGGAAACAAATGAAGGTCCTCTTGCAGCAGATATTGCAAATGTCGACAAGCCCGATTCTACTTTTCGGAAATTTTATAATTCAGTTGGAGTGGTCATTTCAAAATATGATGTTCCAAAAAGTGTTGACAAAGTGGTAGATGCACTCATGCAGATGGTAATAAAGCATGCCCACCTATTTTGATTGACACCATCAAGTTATTTGAGCTGACCGATGTTGTCAAGTATAAGCACTTGGGTTCAAAGAAAATAGTTCAATGCAAGTCTGGCCATCTCTCTTATTTCTACCTCTATACTTCATCTGAGATGTTTCTTGAAGATTGGTCAACAATGTCTCTTCTAGTTCGTCACGTTCTCAAGTATCCAAAAGCATGAGTGGGATCCTCCACATCGAGAACACAGTGATTTTTAAGGGGGTGAGAATGATACAGATGATAGATTAGTTATATTATTTATTAATTAGTAGTCATTAGTCATTTAATATTCAATAGTTAATCTTGTTTAGGGTTTTAGTATGAGCCTGAGCCCATTGGGTTATTTAGGGTGTTCCCCCACCCCTCGTCTCTATACATTGTAATCAATCCTTTTTACCAGAAGCAATCAATAAAGAATAATCAAGAATTCTCTTAATTTCTCGTCTCTCTTTTCTTGGAGTTCGGAAACGCTCAGAGTTTTCCTTCTCTCTTTGCCTCCCTTTTCTTGGAGCCTGAAGACGCTCGAAGGTCTTCCCTATCCGATATGATATTCGTATCATCTATCCAACGATACCAAATATTATGTTTTTTTACAATAAAAAATAAAGGAAAAAATTGTACTAAAAAGTTTCTTTTTCTTTTTTAAAAGTGAGTGTGTCATATGAAGCAACACTATATATAAAAAAAAAGTAAAGAAAAACAAACAAAAATGTTTCAACGAAAAAGAAAAAAAGCAAACAAAAAAATAAAAAACATGAATTTAACAGAAAAGAAAAAAATTAAATAAAAACTGGAAATAGAAAAATGAAAAAAAGAACAAAATATTAATATATATTTTAAAATATATAATTTAAATTGACTAGTAATATGTAAATATTAAATACAAAATAAAAGTGTAACCACTACATAGGAGGTGACGCACTACGGGTGCAACGTGAGTGAAATTGTGAGTACAGTCAGTAGAGATGTGGCACTGAATGACTGCTGATTTGAGGTGAACACGTACTAGAGTGCTGATGATAGCCTAATAAATAAAAAGAAATCACCCTGCTCCATAAAAAATATATCACCCCAACCGATGTGACAAAAATAATACGGATATTTCTTATTATTGATCTATTGTTTGTAATTCACATGTCTCAATTTATAAATTATTTCTCTTCTCTTTATTTATCTTATATTCAACTGAATTTAATTTTTTTAAAGAGTAATGCTAGTGATACACCATTTTTATCTACCCTATTTGTACACTATTCATTTTCATCATACATTCATTATCTACTAATTATTATTTTTTTATCAAAACTTATTTTTTCAAATGAGGAGAATATCTTTTTTTATAAGAACTATAACTCTAAGAAATTTTTTTGAAGGATAGTTCTAGGAAGTAAAAAAATAATGAGTTATTTTAATAACCAGAAAATTTCATACGTAAGAGTAGTTAAAATAAAGAAGCTTAAAGATATAACACAAGGAACATGCTACACTTACACCAAAAAATATACCCCATTTGTACACCACAAGTTTGCACAAACATTTCGATGGTTTACACCGACACAAGTGTTGGTGCATTTATAAAAATTCACACGGACACAAATGTTGATGCGTTTAACAAAAATTAGTTTTACACCAATACAAAATGTTGGTGCAAAATTGCGGGGTACAAATTAGGGTACAAAACTTGGGGTACACATAGCATGATCCTATAACACAAACTGATAACATGGAAAGGAGCAAGGACCACGCGAGACCATAAGGCCTTTGTCCCACACCGTTTCATTATGGAAATATAATGCTTTTAGGAGAGTATAAATAAGGCGGCCTTTGTTCGTTTCCAATCATACCTTTCTCGGCCTTTTGGCTAAGATCAAGTGTAGTATCTGTTCTTATCAGTTTAATATCTGATATGTGGGCCATCGGCCCACACGATATTAACTTTATTTTTTAAGGGGGAAGGCCCATGAAAGGCAGCTTGCTGTCTTGGGCCTTCACGTGTCGCCTTGGGCTTGCACTACTTCCTTGGCCCGGCACACCCCACCAAATAGTTCTCAAAATTTTAGATGAAGTGAAAGGAATCATACGGGTACACAAAAAAGGCAGTATATCCCTCACTCCCTTCATCACTACAAAAAAAGGCAAAAATTTTCAAAAAAATTTGAAAATAAAAACATGCAAAGGAGCAAATTGTGTACCCCCAGTAAAGTGGTGTACACTTAGGGTACACTTTTTGGTGTACCCCTAACATATCGCGAAGTGAAATTGTGATATAAGATATTATCAAATTGTGAAATTATTAACTCTTAATATTTTGGTATCTAATGTCAAATTGAACTCTTATTTTGGTAATAAGAGTGTGATCTAAGAAGTAATTGAAGGCATTTTTCTAATGGATTCTCACCCTGCCAAATTAACTTCAACATTTTATCAATCAAAATGATGTAACTTGAAATCAGTGAATATGTTGTATCTTGATTGAGAATAACATCAAGGATTAACGTAAATGTAGCCCATGAGATATTAACCCAATATTTATGAAGGGGATCGCCAATTATAGTAGCTTGCTACTTGGGCCTTTGTATGTTGCTTTGGGCTTGCACAGCTCTCTTGGTATATAAGCAGTTAGGGGTTTTAAAAACTTATTGAAAGTCGGATACATATTGGGTTGGGTCAAGTACGGGTTGAGTCGGTCAAATTTGTTGAACCGTACTGACAAGATTTGGGTTCAATTTAGATTTTTTCAAGTTGGTTTTGAATATTTAATTTTTTGGGTTTGGATTCGGATATTATAAGCTACGCTCGGGTCGGTAAAGGTCGGATTGCCATCTCTAGACTCTAGACATGAATCTGTAACATCGTTGAACGAGTGCGCACTCCGCACCTCCTAACTCATTTGATAACGATATAACATGTATTCAAATTCTTGTTTGATCTAAATAAATCCAATTACACAAAATAACCGATGACATCAAAATCACCAACAAATTCTTTCTAATTAAATGACTCTTTTTTAGGTTTACGCATGTCCATCCTCATCTTTTCCTACCAATGTATCACAACTCAAAAAACATCTACATGGGACAAACCTTATTCACCTAGTCATATTAATCTTACGGCCTGTCTTGAAAAAATGTCCTATTATCTTTATTTTTATGTTCTAAAATAAGTTTTCATTTCATTTCAGGGGAAAAATTAGCAATTCAATCATTTTCCTCTTCTACACAAATCTCGACCACAAAATTATACTTTTCCTAAATTTTATTAAACTCAATCTTGGGCGTTTATCTTGAGACCGAGGAAATCTTTGAGGATCTAGAGTTTTGCACTTTTTTCCAGAAATAGATTACCAAATTTGATACTAAACCATGAGGGACACAAAAAGTTAGATTAATTAAAATTGTGTGGTTAATATTCATGTTAAAAAACAAGTTAAAATAAGAATGATTGAGTTGTAAAAATATGATCAATTATAGTATGCGACAAAAATAGTAGAACAAATAAAAATAAACGAGGACAAAAACCAAGAACTTTTTTCTAAAGAACAACTAATCATAAGGACCCTTCTAGTGCGAAACTGGTAACTCTACACATAATTTGATATTATATTTAATACTTTCTCGGTCCCTGAGTATTTGTCCACTTTTGACTTTTTTTGGTTAAAATTAGTAAACTTTGACCTCAACTTAAATAAAAATGATATTAGATATTAATACAAAAAAAGTTTTATTAGATTTATTATATCAAGTACTTTCAAAATATTATTTTATTTAATCAAAATACAATATATATTTTATTTAATTATAGGTCAAAGATTGAAAATAGTTGACAGAAAAAAGTCAAAACTGAACAAATACTCAGGAACAGGAGCTAGTATTTAATTTTCCAAAAAATTATCTTTAGTTTAAACATTTTTAAAATGTATCTAAGCTATTGAAAAATTATTGGGGTGCAGACTCCCTCTCACACCTGAAGAAAAAATAGAGTGCAACCTAACTGAAGAATTATGAATTTCCTTAAACAATAATGTGGGAGTACATGTGTTTATATACACAAACTATTCCTAATCCTAATCATGGTAGGATTCTACAATAGGAAACAATCTCTATACAACAAATACAGAATATATAATTAACATAAATATAGAATATATTTAACATGCTCCCAGCTACGTCGGCGTCGATGGTGGGCGAATCCCGAGGCTTGTCCGGAAATCCTGAAATAATATGGACGGGAGGCCCTTGGTGAATATATCTGCATACTGTGAGGAAGATGGCACGTGAAGGACTCGAATCTGGCCAAGGGCCACCTTATCACGAACAAAGTGAATGTCTACCTCAATGTGTTTGGTGCGCTGATGCTGAACAGGATTGGTGGAGAGATAAACAGCGCTAACGTTATCGCAGAAGATGAGTGTGGCACGGCGTAGGGGTTGCTGTACCTCTAATAGGAGATTTCGGATCCAGCTGGTCTCGGCAACGGCATTAGCGACGGCTCGGTATTCAGCTTCAGCACTGGACCGGGAAATGGTGGCTTGACGCTTGGAGGACCAAGAGATGAGGTTGTCCCCAAGGAAGACACAGTAGCCTGATGTGGATCGTCTGGTGTCGGGGCACCCTGCCCAATCGGCATCGGAGTAGGCCTGAAGAGAATCTGTGCTAGACGGAGAAAGAGTCATACCATAGGTGGAGGTGCCGCGGAGATAGCGTAGTACCCGCTTCATAGCTGTGACGTGGACATCTCGAGGGGCGTGAAGGTGGAGACAGAGCTGCTGAACAGAGTAGGAGATGTCTGGCCTAGTAAATGTGAGATACTGGAGGGCTCCAACGATGGAGCGATAGAGGGCAGGGTCGGCTACCAAGGAACCCGATGTGCCAGATAATTTAGCCTTCGTGTCGACGGGAGTGGAGATGGGACGACACGTGATCATACCGGCACGCTCAAGAATGTGGTGAGTAAACTGTGTCTGATGTAGAAAGAGACCATGAGCTGTCCGATGAACATTGATACCCAAGAAGAAATGAAGGTCACCCATGTCAGTCATAGCAAATTCCCCCTTAAGGCGCTCAGTCAAGCGCCGAAGAAGAGAGTCAGAGGAAGCTGTGAGGACAATATCATCAACATAGAGAAGTAGGTAGGCTGTATCTGTCCCATGAGAGTAGATAAAGAGAGAGGTGTCAAACTTACACCCTCGAAACCCCAGTGTGTAGATGAATCCGGCAAATCGTTGGTACCATGAGCGGGGTGCCTGTTTCAAGCCGTAGAGAGCCTTTTTGAGCCTGCATACATAATTGGGCCTGTGAGGGTCCTGAAATCCAGATGGCTGAGAAGCGTAGACAACCTCCTGCAGATGGCCATGAAGAAAGGCATTTTTAACGTCCAACTGATGTATCGGCCATCCTCGAGAGAGAGCAAGGCTGAGAATGATACGTATGGTGGCTGGCTTGATCACAGGGCTAAATGTCTCATCATAGTCGACTCCGAATCTCTGGTTGAAGCCCCGAACAACCCATCGAGCTTTGTACATGGTTAACTCACCTGTAGGGCCAAGTTTGTGCCTAAAAAGCCATTTTCCAGTTATGATGTTTTGGTGAGGGGAGGGGGGTACTAATTCCCATGTGTCATTATTGATCAATGCATTAAATTCCTCACACATAGCATTGTGCCAATTGGGGTCTTTGAGAGCACTACGGTAGGTGAGCGGGAGAGGGGAGATGGGAACAGTGGTGTTGAGGTTAAGGATATGTTTGGGACAGGTTATGCCAGTTTTGGAACGCGTGACCATAGGGTGCTGATTTGTGGTGGGTGGATGTAGGCCGTGGGGTGTGGGTTGTGGGGGGCTGGGCTGATCTTGTAGCAGGTTGGGTGGGGATGATGCGGCAGTGCTGCTGGGCTGGGCCGAGGGGAGGGACTGTCGGGTTGGGCCGAGGGAGAAGGGGAGGGTTGAGGGGTATTGGGGCTGTTTTGGGCCGACGAGGGGGAGGGTGGGTTTCGGTGGTGGGTGGGGTGGGGTAGGGCGTCCTCCGTGGTGTCGAGAAAATTAAAGTCGTTAGCTGAAGGATGATGGGCGTAGGGAAAAATATTTTCATCAAAGGTGACATGACGGGAAATGATTATTTTATTAGTTTAGAGGTCGAGGCACCGAAAACCGCGTTGATTAGAGGGATAGCCAAGGAAGATGCAGCGTGCCGAGCGTGGGGCAAGTTTATGTGGAGCGGTGGCAGAGATATTTGGGTAGCAAAGACAACCAAAGACACGGAGATGAGTGTAAGTGGGCGGAGTGCGGAAGAGAACGGTGTGGGAAATTTGGTTATTTAGTGTGGTGGTTGGGAGGAGATTGAATAAGTGAGCAGTCATGTGAAGGGCCTCCACCCAGAATTCTGGGGGGAGATGGGCTTGGAAGAGGAGGGTGCGGATGGTATTGTTTATGGTACGAATGGAGCGCTCGGCACGACCATTTTGTTGGCTGGTGTGGGGGCATGAGAATCGAAATGTAATGCCTAGAGAATTGAAGATTGAACGGAGGGGAGAGTTACGATATTCGGTGCCATTGTCACATTGAACAGTTTTAATTGTTATTTTAAAGTGATTTTGTACATAGTTAATGAAAGTGGTGAGATGAGTATAAACATCAGATTTTTGTTTTAAAGGAAATACCCAAAGATAGTGAGAAAAATCATCTAACAATAGCATATAATGTTTGAAACCAGTAATACTAGGGACTGGGGACTGCCACAAATCAGTATGTAATAACTCAAAAGGAAAAGATGAAGTACGACATGAAGGAGAAAATGGGAGACGAGCATGTTTTCCCAGTTGACAAGCATGACAAAGATTATTATTGGTAGAAAATTTAAATAAACTAGAGACACTGGAGACACCACGAAGAACCGCCGGGCTGGGGTGGCCAAGACGCCGATGCCATGTGTGGATGTCAACGGACGTACTGTGGACCTGAGCTGGGGGCGCAGGGAGCAGGGGGTAGAGTGGGCCAGAGTTATTGGAGCGATGCATCACGGTTCCTGTCTGAGGATCCTTCACAGAAAAACCATGTGCATCAAATTCAATGGAGCAGTTATTATCACGCGTAAACTGGCGAACAGAAATAAGGTTATGGATTATATGGGGGGAAATAAGGACATTATTTAGGGAGAGGGGGGTTTGGTGGGGAGGGTGTGGTTACCCACCGCCGTAGTGCTCACCTTAGAACCATTGCCAACAATAATATGTAATGGAAAATTTAAAGATTGAGAAGAGACATGAGAAATAGTACCTGGGTCCGAGGCAATGTGGTGCGTGGCTCCCATATCAAAATACCATGTGGGTTCCCGAAGGGTCATGGTATCGAATTGGTGTGCTAGGGCTGTGGGGTGAGGTTGGGAGCCTGCGGGTGGGGGGGTGGTGTTTGCGGGTAGGGTGATGGGTATGGGGGGGCTATCGGGTAAGAGGGTAGGGTTTGGGCGGGGTAGTTTGTTTGGCCGTAGGGTGGGGGTGGAGGGTTAGGGTTAGGGTTGTAGGTGTAGTAGGCATAGGCATTGGGATGAGTAGGGTTGGGTGGGCGCGGGCCAAGGAGACCCGAACCGGGGTTGGGTTGCGGTGAGTTGTTCCAAGGTACGTAGCCGTCATGCGGGTGTCGTTGCGAGCCAGAGTTTCTTCCTCGTCCACGTCCACGACTGCCTCCACCACGGCCGGAGTTGCGCCCCTGCTGTCCGCGGCCACCACTGCCACCGCTGTACCCGCTGCCAGGCGCTCCACTGCCACGCCCGAAGCCGCCGCTGCTGGAGCCGTAAGGGGGGCCGCCGGGTCTACCGGCCAGGAGGGCTGTCCCGGCGTCATCTGCAATGCTTTTCCGTTGCCGATCAAGGAGCAGGAGGGCTGATCGGGTCTGAAGAAAGTTGGGCAGCGGTTGTTGGAATTGTAGGAACGACGTCTGAGCCTGTAGATCTTCGGGCAGCCCCCGAAGCATTTGGAGCACGAGTTGAGACTCAGAGACCGGGCGTCAACGTCATCCAACCAATCAGCAATGTTCCGAAGAGTTTGACAATACGTGGCCATAGTCATCGTACCCTTGACAGTGGTTCGAAACTGATGCTCGAGTTGCATTGCCCGAGCATGCTTGTTGTCATGACTAGATCTGAGACTTCGTCAGAGATAGTAGAGAGAATCCATCCTTGGATCAGGGCGTCGAGCTGGAACCATTCATCATCATCAGCAGAGGAGGGAGATGAAGAACCCGAGAGAAAGCCGTGTAGGGTGAATCGGCGCACCAAGAGGAGAAATAACCGACTCCACTTTTTGTAGTTTGGTTGAGAAAAGCTGAGCAGAATCGGGATATGAAGCTTGACGTTGGAGATTGTTGTGAAGGTAAGATGAGGAGCATTCGAGGAGGAGGAAGAGTTTGAGTTTTTTGAGGCTTTATCGGAGGAAGCCATATTGAGAGGAGAAGGTGCAATTGTTGCCGAGGAAGAGGGGGGGGTTGTGCTGCGCCGCTGCTGCCGCCGAAGAGAGGAGGACGGCGGGTGGTGTGCTGCGCTGGGAGAAAGCACGCCGAGAGAGAGAGCAAGGGTAGGGTTAGGGTTTTTGGGTTGAGAAATTATGGCTCTGATACCATGAAGAATTATGAATTTCCTTAAACAATAATGTGGGAGTACATGTGTTTATATACACAAACTATTCCTAATCCTAATCATGGTAGGATTCTACAATAGGAAACAATCTCTATACAATAAATACAGAATATATAATTAACATAAATATAGAATATATTTAACACTAACTCATTAGTATGAGATCTTTTGAAAAATTTTCAAAAACAAATTCATAATGACTTGACTAGAGCAAACGTTGGGAATGTTTGGGAATAGCGTTTGAGATTAGCTTTAGCGTTTTGAATAAAATTTTAATGGTGCATGTTATTTTGAAAATACTAATGCTAAATGCTGACCGTAGATTAACTTTTCAAAACGCTAACGCTAATCGTTACTGCTATTTCCAAAGATGCACGTTATCATACTAGTGTGAAATTAGGGTGATCGAGTGTATAAACTATGGGTTCAACAAATTAATTAAAATCAAGTGCTAATTATAAATAAAGTAAAGTCCCTGAATGACTATAATTATATGTGATTTTCCATATTTAGTCTGTAATTCTAAGATATTACATAAATAATCTTAAGTATTAAAAAATGTTTCACACTTGGTCCGTCAAGAAGTATACATGAATTTTTTTATTATATTTGACCTAAAGGACTATGTATGAAATAATTTTGAATAACTGAGGACTTTTTAAATAATATCTTAGAATTAAAGACTAAATATAAAAAATTACCTGTAATTACTAATTAGTGAGCATTTATGGAAGTTAACCTTATAAGTATTGTGCTAAACTGTTCATAAATTTCATCATTTGTCATGCTCAATAATAATAATAATAATAATAATAATAATAATAATAATAATAATAATATTGTAACGATAATAGTATTATTGCTAGAATGTAATACTCCGTAATACTCTAGTGATGGCCATAACGAATAATAGATAACGAACTTGTAATTAGTTTCCCTCGTATATCCCACACCGGAAACGCACCCGATAGCCATAGCAACAAAACGCGTATAAAAGGCAAGGCCAGCCTTAGCGTTAAATCATCTTTGCGCTTGGGGCAATGACGCAGCTAGTGAGGTAATAACCGAGGCGCGTCTATTGCTGGTTGAAAACTATTTCCAAACCCCCTCTTTGGCTTTGGCCCGTCCTTAGCCATCGAGAATTTTTGGAAGGGTTCCTTTCATTAGGAATCCTACAAAATCAATTTAATTCTCTTTAATTTAGGTGGTCAACATGACACCAATTTTTTATGGTTTTAAACTCCAATGTCTTCAAATATTAATTCTTATAATGCCCGTAAAATAATTTTAACTTTATTGGCCAGTTGTGAGTTATTTGAGGAAATAATAGTTATGTTATTGATGATAGCGAACAATAATATTATTATTCTAGCATTATAAGTGTTAATACTTGTCCTAACCACTAACTGTGTTTGTTACTCTCTCTCTCTCATTCATTTTGACTTGTGTTCAATATTTTTAAACTCTTAAACACTAATTACCAAAAAAGTAATAGAATTGTGGTATAAAATTAATATCAATATATATTTTTTGAAATGGATTTTCAAAATATTTTATCGGCTAGGTTCAATTTTAAATGTGTAATTTTTATTTTTTTTAAATCTCACACCATTTTTTTACATAAAATGATTGAAAATAACTTTGATGAAATATTTTAACGCGCAATGAGTTTCTTTCGAGGCGGAGTATAAAACAAGATGTTACAGCGGAGTATAATAGTAGTAATGTATAAGGCTTGTTGATTAACCTTAAAACTGGAACATAAGCTTACGGAAATGTATCCAAACAAAACAAAATACCCAATAATTAATCATATAATTGAATCTAAAATCAAGAATTAATATACTCCTAACAAAAAATCTTGCAAAATTCAACGTAAAATTCTTACTTTAAACCAAATAAAAATTCGCGAAAAGGAATCGCATCCCTATTCCCCCAAAGAAACTCACATAGGTGACTGAACCAAATTTAAAAAAAAATGGAACTTAATTTACGAGAGATGGTACACGGGGACGGAGAAGGGCACGCGAAAATTCTGGGAGAAGAAGAAAAAGAGAGTAGAACCTTGGACTAAAAAGTTAAAAAAACAAACACCTTATTATTGGGACAACTAAATGTCCGAATAAGGGTAGTAATGTTTTTTAGAAGTAAAAACTTTTCAAAGAAAGAAATGAGAAGAAAATTTATGAACAGAAGAAAAAGAAAGTGAGAAAAAGAATATGAACGGAGGGAGTTTTTTTTAATAATCTATTTATGTGAAAAAAATTATACTCAAGTATACTTATAGTTTGAAAAAAAAATTATGTGAAAAATTTATTTAAGAATTCACCTAGACTCTATCGTAGAAATATTTCTTCTTCTTTTTTTCCAGTTTATAGAGATTAAATATTGGTTGTCTCTTGGGAGTCTTGGCTTGTGCCTTGTGGGGTTATTTAAAGAACTTTATTTCCGTAAACTCGCATTCATCTTTTGCGTTGCATCGCATATAGAAATGTTAGGAATCAATGAAAAATGCTATCAAGAAGCCCGTCTAGCTCAGTTGGTAGAGCGCAAGGCTCTTAACCTTGTGGTCGTGGGTTCGAGCCCCACGGTGGGCGAAGCATGGAAATCAATTTTTTTTATGTCATTTGATTTTTTTAGTTCTTACAAACATCTCTAGCCATTCCTCTTCATATGATTAATCTTCTATAAGCCTCATGTAAAACTACCCCTTTAATTCCAACAGGGAAGGAAGTGTTGGAGAAAACAACGAAGCCCAACTTAACGAAATGGACCGGGGCGGAGGAGGTTTCCCAAGCCTATATCAACACCTCTGAGGACCTTCAGATCGGCACGTTTTAGGTTTTGTTATATTTTAATGTTTTTTTAAATACATAATGTTTTTTAGAGATCATTTTGACTATTTTGAATTTATAAACACAATCTTTTTTTTAAAAACTAGTTTTTTAAATTCTTTTTATTTGTATTTTCTAACACAGTTTATTTCTTTTATTTTTTTTGTAGGTCGTAATAAAACATTCTCGGGATTTTGGGCTCGGGCTCAATTTTTCAGGCAATGGGTCATGGCCAATATTGGACGAATGACATGATCTCAAGTAAATGGCAAGACCTACAAGCAAATGTGTCTATTTTCTCCAGTATTTATAACGAGCAAAATAGGTGCCGGAGGAGTGTCCAACGACGCGATAGTTATGAGCGAGGCCTTGATGCAATACACTCGTGAGCGGGGAACACTCATGAGTATCAAGGCGTGGAAACTCATGCGTCAATCCACTAAGCGGCATACCATCCCAATTCACGAGGCTTCAAGTCTCAAAACAGTCTAAGATCGATTCATCAATCGATGTTGGTTTGGGACGTGTGGTGTCATCGTAAGTCGTGACGGGCAAAAAAGCACCGTGGGTAATGCCCCATAACACATGGTCTTACTCGCCATTTTTCTTTCCTTCAAGAAAAAGGGATCTATAGACATTCGAAGCCCTTTGATTTTGCAAGAATTGGACGAGAGTCGAGAGATAGAGTTGAGTTATGGTGGTTTTAATTCATTTTCATACTTGGTTTTAGCTAATAGAAGAAGCTTAAATTTTGACTTCATTAGGGTTCTTGTTGTTGAGTATGGTGGCATAAATGGAGTGTACTATAGTTGCATGTGGGTTGGTAATGGTGAGGTGAGTGACTATATCATTTTCCCAAACAAGTATCTTAGGGCTCGTTTGGGAGCAATGCAGGATGGAATTATGTGGTTTCTAGAATTTGAAAGTAATTGTTGAGTATATGAGTTCTTAAATTTGAAAAGAAAATATTTGGAGAGATTTGAAATGGTCTTATTTAGTGACATGAACCAACTGTTGGGAGCAATATCAAAACGCTCACATTTTGGAGGGTTTTAAAACCGAGAAAAAAATATCATAATACATACCTCGCGCACTCACCAAGCGGGCCTTTAGATCAACTGTTTTGATTGTTGCTAGATATATGAAACATCACCTCTTTTTGTTATTATTATTATTTGTAGTTTTGAATCATTTTCATTCTTGGTTTTCTTACAAATGCTTGCACAATAGCGCCACAACGATCACGTGGGTACGTTGCACTCTTCAAAACTTGAATGAAGGTTTGTTTATATTTCTATCAAGTCAATTGCACATTTAGGCTTAGTTTGGATGGTGGGGTTTGCAAGGTGGAAGACTTAGAAGAGCGCAGTCATCCAACTACAAGTATCAAGATACAAACATTGTCGTCCAAACGCCCCCCCCCCCCTCCCTCTCTAGAAACCCCTCCATCCAAAGTGACCTTTGTGAACTCTCCGAACGACTTGTCCATGTTGATTGAACTGCAAAACAGATCTTTACTTGTTTGGACATTGTGTTTGTGTGTGTGTGTGTGTTTGTGTGTGTGTGTTTGGTTTGGGTGAATGTAATGAGTATAATTGGACTATGCCTAATTATAGGGAAACTGTGAAATCAATGTACTAACTACTATTGACATAAACCGTTCTTCGACAATGGAATAAACAGTTTTTTCTTCTGCAATTTACCAAAAAATTTGAATGATTTCATGGAATCAGAACGAAAGTTGCATGAAGTGAACTCATCTTTCATTAAAGCTATACTCATTCATTCAGCACATACAATTCCAGATTCCATCTATGACCTGCAGCAACTCATTAAAACAATCATTTATAGCTTCTGTAAATGTAACCTCACGGTTCTGTTAACACCGATTCTAGGACTCATTCCCATCAAGCAACAAATATTGAAATGAAGTTGAACTACCAATGGCAATGCACACTTATGTAAAAATATTACTCTTCAAGTCAAGAAATCTACAGAGACAAAATGACAGTTATGACTTGAAACCTTCCATTAGATACATAAAATTGTATCTGCTCTAATTTATGGCATATATCACTAATTAATAAAATAAAGCCATCATAACGTAGGGGGACGAAGAGCGTGGGTTAAAAATCATGGTATACTAATAAGAATAAACCAACCAAGAAGAATTACAAGGCCTTACCACAGTCCAAAGAATAACTTATCAGTGGGAACTCCTTTTGCCATTGCCATAGTAACTAAGGTACCATCTCACAAATTTCTTCAGCCCTGTTTGGAGATCAGTTGAGGGCTTATACCCAAGCTCCCTCTCTGCAGAACTGATATTAGCATGGGTGTAAAGAACATCTCCGTTTCTCGGCATCTTCATCATTATCTTATTCGCCTTCACCTTCAGCAATCTCTCCAAGATCCTCACAAGCTCAGACACCGGAACAGGAGAGGTATTTCCAAGATTGAACACCCGCAGCTGCGCTGGACCGGTTTTCTTACCACCACTACCGGTACTCTTCTCGGAAGTATCCAATGCAGCCAAACAGCCCTTGACTATGTCATCGATGTAGGTGAAATCTCTCGCGACAGTCGAGTGATTAGGCCCTTCGAATACAAGAATTCTTTTTCCTTTCAGAATGTCCCTTGTGAAGAAGAAATAGGCCATGTCTGGTCTTCCCCAAGGTCCGTAAACAGTGAAAAACCTCAATCCAGTTAAAGAAAGCCCGAAGATATGGTTATAAGTGTGGGCGATTTCCTCCCCAGCCTTCTTAGTGGCAGCATAGAGACTTGCAGGCTGATCTGTCCTATCCTTCTCTGAAAAAGGAACCTTTTTGTTCAACCCATAGACAGAACTTGAAGATGCCCACACCACAGAAGGTTGAGGATTGGCATTCTTGCAAGCCTCAAGAAGGCTGACAAAGCCTGCGATGTTGCTATGGACGTACGAGCCAGGGTTCTTCATGGCGTATCGCACACCTGCTTGCGCGGCCAAATGCATCACATGGGTGAACCGAACAATTCCGAAAAGCTTCTTCAAGAGCTTGTAGTCATTGATGTCTCCCTCCACTATGTAAACACCGGAGCGGTCTAGAAGATCCTGACGGGCCCTTTTCAAGGATTGCTCGTAATAGTCATTGAAACTGTCAATCCCCAAAACGCCATCGCCACGTCGTTTGAGGGCAACAGAGACATGGGTCCCAACAAATCCGGCAGCACCTGTGACCAGAACCGTAATGCCGCTTCTTGAACTGGCCTTTGCAGAGGCTCTAACTCTCCTCTCCCAAGCTGGGCCACCATTGAAGCTGGTTCTGAGAGACCTCCTGTAAAGATCGGATTTTGCAGGGGCAGAAGTAGCAGTAGAAGAAGGGTCTCTGAAGAAGACATAGATCAGAGCCAAGAACACAAAGGACCAAAAAGTGAGCTTGGCAATGGAAGAATGGAGTCTAACCCTGCTGTAATGAGACTTCTCCTTCAACTTCCCAGGGGAGGACGACGACACATCGTCAATGTGCTTCATTTGGGACAGCACCCTTCGTAAATCTTGGGAGATTCAAGCGATACCCACTGCGGATTTCTCCTGCGCCGAGGAGAACCGGGAAATTTCTGGCCAAGATTTTCTTGTGGAAGACGATGGCTAGGGTTAGGGTTGGGGGGGAAAAGGTGCAATCTTTATTGTCATTCGATCACGGGGTTTCCGTATAAGACCTGCAGCGAGGATAGGACTGTGAAAGAGAAGTTGAAATTGCAGAGCTTTCGGTGCCTTTATTCGCGGGATTCCTTGCGGCTTCTCAGAGGAGAGATAAGGGGAAATCGAAATTGGGGGAGGGTAGTTGAAATTGGGCTATTTCTTACTCTAATTCGCAATGCTAGGGTACCCCATTTAAACATGAGACACAAAATGTTTATGCACCACATATTTGGACGTCCAAAAAAATAGCATTGTTAAAATTTACATACGAGGGTAATGTTTAATTAAAATGACTAAATTCACGAAATGATTTTCTTTTATAAGGTGTTTTTTTTTAAATTAGTCATCAATAAATTTTAATTACCTAAAATGACTAAATTCCCAAAATGAAAATTTGGGGGCACATCGGCTAACAACACTTATTTCATTTCTTTAAATAAATGAAAATTTTATTTTGGAACAACCCTAGAAAAAGGGGAAATTTAATTTGGGACAAAAGGCCCATGCTTTGAACGTAAACATTAAATTTTTTTATAAAATAATTTTTTGTTTGTTTATTTATTTGAGTTTGAGAAAATATTTCCTTAATTATAATTTAGAAGTCTGTTTGATACTTTTTCCGTATAAAAAAGAATGTCACATTCTACTATTCAAAAAATACATGAATTTTTTTACGTTTTCATCGATTCTTAATAAAATAAAATATTCTTGTGGCGTCGAGTTTTGAATAAGTTTTGACTTAATTTTTAAATGTGTAAATTTTAATTTTTATACCAATCTTTAAATAAAACAAATTGAAAAAAATTTAAATTTTACTCTCTCCATTCCGTTTTAAAATCGTCTGTTTTGACTTTTAAACATATTTAAGGAAGAGAAAAAATAGAATTAATTTTCTGAAATTGATATTACTTTTTAGAAGGAGTGACGATGAATGAGAAGATAATGTGAAGAAAAGTCGCTTATTTTAGAGGCAATTTAGGTATTTTACTCTTAAAAGTTTATGATAACAAGTAACATGCAACTTATTTTGAGATTGATAAAATATGCAAGCATGCAATTTGAAATGAGACAGAGGGAATATTTCGTTTTGCATAATGCGCAAACAATATGAGACAAAGGGATTTTTAGTTGTTTATTTTCTATATTCAATCAAAAAAGTCAACAAATTGTACATCATCCATTCATCCGTAATACAAACATTTCTTATTTGAAAAAGGAAGGTTTTAAAAATTTAATAATTTTAATGCTATTTTCTAATTTTTGATCTGCCATCCTACGCGTTGTATCCAATTATCCATTCCTATTAAAAAGTATGAAGAAAGATTAAGAATAATATTAAGATTATACTCCGTATATTTTAAGTCTGTCTTTTTTCAAATAGAAAATATTTTGTTCAACCAATAAAGTATAAAAAAATTTATTCATTTGAAAACAAAGTTTAGACCCAATCCAAAAAATCATCTCTAACAAACTCATTGACATTTCGTATTAGCTTCTCAAGAATCTTAAAAATGAGATTTTTTTTTAAAAAATATGAACGACTAAAATCAATTGACACATGTTAAATTAATTAACTTTGTAAATCAGATTTCTACCACCGTAACATGTGAGAGAATCAAAACATAACCATGTTATATGCCCCCATTTCCTCTTCTTTTTTTCTTCATTCAACTAATTAAAAATTTGTTTTAACTTTGACCAACTTTCACCTTATCATAAAAAAAAATTAAAATAAATTCACCGTCTTCTCTCTCTATCTTCTCTAACTAATCTTACATTATTCTTATAGTACCAATTGTATATTTTTCTCGAAATGGTTTAACTTAAAATAAAAAATACTATTGAAAGTTATTACCACAAATCATTTTTAATTAAATCATTATGGACTGACCATTAGATACTTAGATCATGTTACAGACAAAACGGAAGAACTCAACCCAAAAGACTAGTCTGATAGGTGAGAAAATCCATTTGGCCTATAAACCCCACATCAATTGCACACACAACCGACGTGGGACAAGGCCCATACCTTGTAATGGTTTCGGTCCATAACAAATCATTGGAAATAAATTCAGCCCAAACCAAAGAAGAGGATCTTGACTAATACTCCATGGTGAAATAGAATAGAAAAAAAATAAGTCCGTAGTCCAATTGATCCATTAAGAAATTACTTGGGCCAACAAACTATCGGACAATTAATAACAGAATAGAAAGGGTTGAGTTCACTTTTGCTTTCCATTTTTTTTCTTTGGTGGAGGGCCCAATGATACTTTCCTTTGTTGACTTGCAAAAAGGAGAGAAAAAGGGCTGGGCAGTGGCAGTTCTTACGGAAGAAATAGAGAGCTTAATTGGTCCTTTATAACAGAGAATTTTTTATATTTAGTTCTCTATTATCAAATATTACCTCCATAGTCTTTTTTTTAAGAGTGCGTTTTCACAAATGGCCCTTTTTTTGATCTTCTACCATGTTGGTTTTAATTTAAAAGCTAAAAATATAATTTGCCATCAACATTATGTCTAGTGACGTGTTCTGATATTGGTTAAGCGAATAACACAAAAATAATGACTATGATTGTGGGCTAGGATTCTGACGAAAGACCACATTTGTAGACTGTGGTTGTAGTTAGAGCTGGCAAATCGGTCGGTCAGGTCGGGTTCGGGTTCGGTCACTTCAAGTTCGGGTTATTTCGGATTCGGGTCAATTCGGGTTCGGGTTGAGAACTCTATGTTCATGACCCAGTGTCATCGGGTTCGGGTCGACCCAACGGGTTATGACTTTGGTTATTTAAATTTTTAAATTCACATTAATAAATATAAAATATCAAAAAAAGTATTAAATCTATAAAATTATTTTATTGTAGACTCTAAAGTAGTATTTAGATATAAAAATCAATATAAGGAATTTAAAAATGCTTATGTTTTGGGGAAAAAGTAATATAATTATGCAATATCATTAAAAAATTTTCTAAAAATATAAATTTATACACTAAAAACGAGTAAAATAGTGTACAATTTTGAAAAATTCTTACTTTAGCGGGTTGGTCAGGTCGGGTTCGGGTTCGGTCGGGTTTGACCCATTTTTAGCGGGTCATTTTGGGTTCGGTCAACTTCGGGTTCGGTCATCAAAACCTTTGTTCAAAACCCAGTGTTTTCAGGTCGGGTTTCGGGTCAAAAACAGGTCGGGTCACTTTTTGCCAGGTCTAGTTGTAGTAGAAATCGACTGTAATTCACAAATGATGGAAACAGGGCTGCCTTTGGAATTGTATATGACAAAAAAGATATATTATCATTGTGAAATTACACTTTTAGCCCTCAAATTAACACCAACATAATAGGAAAAAAAGGACTATTTGTAGAAAGATACCTATAAAAGAAGGACCACTGGGGTAATATTTGATAATAGGAGACTAAATAGTGAAACTCCCTGTTATAAAGAACTAATTATGGAATTTACTCGAGAGAGAGCAAAAGAGAAAAAATCAGAATAGAGATAGGAAAGTTTGCTGTGCAGAATTTTTCAGAGCAGTCCGACGAAATGGACGATCGCCGAAGATCCAACCGTTGGATTTTGCTTAAATTTTAATAGCTTGTTCGGGACACACAGTGCTACAATCTGACCGTTCAGATTTTCAATCGGAGCTCTGGTTTGTCTGTAATCGCAGCTGGTGCATCGCTGCGTTTTTGGGTGATAATCCTAATTTTTCTTCTCTCTTGTGTTGCCTCTTGTGTATGTTGTTCTTGGTGGGCTGTGACATCCTTGTAGACTGAGTTTGTGTGTTTTTACCCTCAATTTGCATAATAAGAGAAGAAGAGGGCGGACTCCCTATAAGTCCCGTGGTTTTTATCCTTCACATCGAAGGGGCTTTCCACGTATAAAAATCGTGTGTCGTTTGCATCTTTATCCTTCATATTTGATGTGTTGCTGATTTTGTGTGCTTGGTGAATCAATTGTGGTAATTTGGGTCAAGAGTGTTTGGTTGACTGTCTTGAAATTGATCCTTGTAGGTGTCGTATTCTACTTGTTGCTTCTCCCCCAACATGTATTACATATTAGCATAATGAAATACAATTTTAAAAGTTCTCAATACGATAAATATAATAAAGTCATTTTTATATTAAAATACTTTACGGTTTTTATTTAATTGAAACTCAAAGTTTGTCTAATTTGACTCGAAAACGTCAAACTAGAAAGTCAAACTGGACAAATACTCTGGGACGGAGGGAGAATTTAGAGTAGAATATATCTTTAAATTAAATGTAAACAAAAAAGTGGTAAAAATTGGAAAATAGGTTGGGTTTAGAGAAGGAGAGATTCAACTACCACACCCGAAGTGAAACCACCGACCCACCAAACATAATAAATGCGATTAAGGGCTTATTTGAAGAAAATTGTTTTAAATATGGAGAATTTGATTTATTTACCGGTAATGTACAATAATAATAATTAGTATTATTATAGAATATTTTTTAAATATAGAACACAGAGTGATACTTTTACTTCTACTTCATCACAAATCAGTGAGTTAATTTTCAAAACGATCTTTTTTAATAATGTATTTTTCTAAATTAGTCATCAATAAATAATAATTAGCAACACGGTCATTTGTAATTGATATGTATTTCTTAAATAGTCCCATGTAAAAAATGTTTTTTAAATTATAGTTAAATATATGCATTTTTATATTTTTTATCATCTAAACTATGAATAAATCATCAAAATAATGCTTTCAAATTAAGTAACTGCTAGAGAAAAACTCAAATTTAAAATTTAACTTTACACTTGAACATACTCATCCTCTTTCAAATATATTTCACACACTTTTTCATTTTTTCCCCCATTCTTTTAACACACTTTTCTTAATATCCATGAATTCAAAATATCAAATTCCTAAATCTTTTTTTTTTCTCTTCAAGGAGAGTATAATAAGCGGAAGTGCACATAGAAGAAGTGAATTGATGCATCACAACAACCAAGAAACCATATAGAAATTTCAATACTTTGACATATGTTAAATTTTTTGCACAAAATAAATCCATTCCATTCAACTCACAAATCAAAGTGGATTAAAAATTTCCCAACATATTGCCTTCACTTTTTTTTAGCTGCTCAGCTGAAAAACACGAAAGGAGACGGAAGAATAACATAAAATCAGAATAAATAAATCTTTTATTGTGAACAAAAAATAGACAAATAATAATATATATCACCACCACCACCACCACCTTAAGAAGCTTCTTTAGCGGCAGCCACCACGGCCTCCACCGTCAACCCGTACTCCTTGTATATTTTCCCGGCGGGGGCGCTGGCGCCGAATTTGTCGATACCAATGGCCTTTCCTGCGGGCCCCACAATCTTCTCCCACCCGAAAGTCGACCCCGCCTCGATACTCACCTTGGCCGCCACATCAGACGGAAGGACGCTCTCCTTGTACTCGTCTGGTTGCTCGTCGAAAAGCTCCCAACACACGAGCGAAACGACCCTTACGCCCTTCCCTTCCTTCCTCAGCTCTTCCGCCGCCTTGGTGGCGATTTCCAGCTCCGACCCCGTGCCAATCAGGATCACGTCGGGCTTCCCTCTCCCCACAGAAGAAGAGTTGTCCGATATGACGTACCCGCCCTTAGCTACCCCTTCGAATGAAGTTCCAGGCAGCTGGGGCAGCTTTTGGCGAGAGAGGGCGAGGATCGACGGCCGTTTACTGTTGAGGACAGCCAATCGGTATGCACCAGCTGTCTCGTTGCCGTCTGCAGGACGGAACATCAAGATGTTAGGCATGGCTCGGAAGCTGGCCAAGTGCTCGATCGGCTGATGCGTGGGCCCATCTTCTCCAAGACCAATCGAGTCGTGTGTCATGACGTAAATGACCCTGGCCCCGGATAGGGCCGCGATCCTTATGGCAGGTCTCATGTAGTCAGTGAACACAAAGAAGGTGGCACAATAAGGGATCAGCCCTGGGGAGTGTAGGGCAATCCCATTGCAGATTGCTCCCATTCCGTGTTCACGGACCCCGAATCTGAGGTTGCGTTCCCCCGGAGTGTCCTTCTGGAAGTCACCAAAGCTTTTCAGAAGGGTCATGTTAGAGGAAGCGAGGTCGGCACTGCCTCCTAGGAAACCGGGAAGAACCTTAGCAAGGGCATTGAGATTTTGCTGGGACAGGTTTCTCGTGGAATCTGCCGGGCTCTCAGGAGTGTATGTCTGGAAAAAAATGTTGAAAGAACAAATGATATTTAGAGGGGGAAGAAAACACTTCTACAGTTCTACTACTTAGTTAAGAAAACCCAAAAAAAATGGTGCTTTCTAAGAAATATCTATAAGTACTTAAAAGAAGATTAAAAAAACAGTTTTATCACATTAATTCATAAGTTATCCCTAAAAAGAGGGACTCACCGGAAGTGCTTTCTCCCAACCAGAAGGAAGTTCGCCAGTGATGATGGCCTTCAAATCGGCAGCTTCTTCTGGATATTTCTTCTCATATTCGCTAAACTTGGCGTTCCATTCAGCTTCAAGTGCTGCGCCCTCTGGGATATGGCGGCTCCAATGACTTCACAATGCCACGATAAAAAAAATGTTAGACTCAAACCCAATAAATTAGGCCTATCTCATCCCAAAAGGATCATCAAGGTGTAAGGATGTAAGGTTTAGCATGCACTTATTCCTTCTGTCTTATATTTTTCTTCTCATTTTCCCTTCATGACTATCCTATATCTCTCTTCCCCCTTCCTTAAAATGGAAAGACTATTCAAGTTTTTATAAATAAAAGACTATTTTACCCTTGCTTTTGAACTATTCACCTTCTTCATATATCTCTTCATATTTTTACACCACCAAGGGCAAAAAATAGAGTCAAACTTTTGTAAATCTTACATGAAAAAACGTGTCAAGTGAAAGCCAGATGAAAGATATGGGATAGAGGGATCATATACTAGACGTAAACCATGTGAGATAGGAGAAGTACCTCTTCACATCCTCGGGTACATGGAAAGGCTCAAAGGGCCATCCAAGATTCTTTCTAGTTGCTTCCACTTCTTTAGCTCCCAGTGCACTTCCATGAACACTGTAAGTGTTTGCCTTGTTTGGTGAGCCAAACCCAATGGTTGTTGTCACCTACATGCATGGAAGTTAAGCATATATATACACAAGAACAACCGAAAGAGGACTGCTATAGAATCTTGATCATAAAAGAATGAACCTTGATCAAAGTGGGCTTGTCCTTAACAGCCTTTGCTTCCTTGATGGCAGCCCGGATGTCATCATATCCCGAGTTACCATTCTTTACCCAGATGACATGCCATCCCAGGGCCTCAAACCGAGCAGAAACATCCTCGGTGAAAGCAATTTCAGTATCACCATCAATGGAGATGTGGTTGTCATCATAAAAAGCAATTAGTTTTCCAAGTCCCCAGTGCCCAGCAAGGGAACAAGCCTCGTTTGAAATGCCCTCCATCTGGCAGCCATCACCAAGGATTGTGTATCTGTACAAGATCAATGTGATTAGTCAAAGAAGACAAGTGAGGGCACACAATAATTATTCACTTAGGCTACTCAAATTTGATCAAAACTCTTTGAGATTTTCCAGATATTTAGGTTTACTAGGCTTTTTATTACACACACGCATATACTCTTTCTTCTTCCCAATTTCAACAGTTTCATCCTCCCCCGTTTTCATTCCCTCTGATTTTGCAGGCTCCAAACAAACCATTGAAATTTAAAAAGAAAAACAAAAATGATGACAAAACAGTCTGGGAATATTTCCTACGTGTAGTGGTCAACAATTTCGCTATCTGGTTTGTTGAATCGAGCAGCCAAATGTTTTTCAGCAAGGGCCAAACCAACAGCATTCGCAATACCTTGGCCAAGAGGACCTGTTAAAATGAAAGAAGTGATACTCAAAGGGAGAAAAAAAGCACTCAATCATACTCTGTTTAATATAAGCAAAAAAATATCATCACTAGTAGAAATCTAACCAGTGGTAACTTCAACACCAGGGGTTTCAAAGTTCTCAGGGTGACCAGGGGTCCTGCTTCCCCATTGTCTAAAATTCTTCAAGTCCTCTTCCTAATATAAACCATTCCAAAAACGAAAACGAAAATTGAAATCAAATCCCAATCAATTCTACTTCAAACAAGCATTTTTTGTGCTTAAATCAAACTACTATTCTGGTGAAAGAGGACAGAAAATTCCAACCTAGAGAGCTAATGGAACAATTCAAACAATCAAGCCACACATGTTTATACTGCCAATCAAGTTATAGTAAATTCAATTGCAAAAGAAAAAACGAGAGATCGCATTGATTGATAAGTCCAATGAAATATATGTTCAAAAATCAAAACTTTCGTCGATTTTTGACTGCCCACATAAAAAAAATTAAGCAGATCAAATAACAGAGAAATGGTAGAGTAGATAGAGATCCGATCAAGTGAATAGAGATGTATAGATTAAAGGAGAGAGGAATCATACTGTGACAGAGTCGTATCCAGCAAGGTGAAGCAGGGCGTAATGGAGCATACATCCATGGCCGGCGGAGAGAACGAAGCGGTCGCGGTTGAACCAGTAAGGATTCTTCGGGTTAAATCTAACGAACTCATCGTACAATACGTGAGCCATGGGGGCGCAGCCCATGGGCAGACCCGGGTGACCCGAATTGGCCTTCTCCACCGCGTCAACGGCGAGGAATCTGATGGTGTTGACGGACTTGTCAACGAGGACAGTCTCGGCCTCCTCCACGGTCCCAACGGAAGCAGACGCCCGCACGGCCAATGCGCGGCCGCGGCGGACGGCGGCGGAGGGTGCAGCGCGGCGGCGGGCAGAGGCGGAGGCTCTGAGGCCGTTGAAATTGGGGAGCGAAAGAGAGGGGGATTGGAGATGAGGGGCGGAGGATGATGAAGCGCCATGGCGGGGGAGAGAGCGGGAGAGAATAGCTTGGGAGAGAGTGATGGAAGAAGTGGAAGCCATTGTTGAGCTCCAGAGAAAGCTAAGGGATCGTTTGGTTGGTGGGAAACGAAACGAGAGAGATCACAGGAAAACGATGAGAAGAGGATATATACGGATATTTGGAGAGAGAGAGAAAGGGCCGTTTGGATATATACCTATTCTACTCGGTCCCTAAATATTTACCACACTTGTATTTCCGAGTCAAAATATTAAATTTTTTCAATAGAAATCATCTTAAATAGGATTAAAACATAGAGAAAAGTACCAAAATAGAACTTTTATATTTTTTTCTCGAAATAGGACTTTGCATTGTGGTAATGTGACTTTGCATTGTGGCAATGTGGCAGTGTACATTTACAAATTACTATACTTTTTTGGTAATGTATATGACCATGTTTGGTAATGTAAATCCTATTTTGGAAATAAAAACATGGAAGTCCTATTTTGGTATATTTTCAATGTTTTAGTCCTACTTTGGTCTTTCTCCCTTTTTTCAATTCATTTTATTTACATATTGGTATAGAAATAAAAAAATAAAATTTACATATCAAAAAACTACATGAAAAGTTCTTCAAAATAAGAGGTATCAAAAATATTTTATTTTATCAAATAATCAATGAAAATGTAGAAATAAACAAAAGTTCCCGCGACTGCTGAAAAAGCAAACTTTGCAAATATTTCAGGATGGAGGGAGTATATTCGTATTTTTGGAGAATAATTTTTTTCGACGGAAGAGTAAACACTTTAATTTAAAAAAATATAACTAAAACATATTTTCCGCTCCAAATTAAAATTTTCAGTTAGTTTTTTATCGTGTTCAAAGAAAATAAAATTAATAAAACGAGAATCTAAGATTCATCATTCGGGAGAAAATTGTAGTGGATCACCAATCTCATTCCTCTAACTGACGCAAAAGAAAGTGACAAGTTTATTTTGGGGCAGAGCTAGGGAGTACAATTTATATTAAAATAAAGTTTCTTACTATATTTTTATGCACCAAATAAGAGTGCTGGTACTTGGTAGTGTGAAATGTTTGCAATTTGATAATTATATGTTACTCGTAACATTTTATAAAATTTTTTGGTATTATATTTTGACATTATATGCCACAAAATCCTATTTTAATATAAAAATATAAAAAATGTTATTATAGTATATGGAACAATTTTAATTAGTTATTTCTAGTATTTTGAGTATTATATAATTATATTGTATATGTTAGAACTCATATAATTCAAGATCACTTTCTTTATATATTTTCATTACTCATTTGATAAAATAATGTTATATACGCGTATTATTTTTCTTATTTTATACGTAAGACTTTAGATGCATTATTTAATTATATAAATTTTAATTTTAAAATTTATATTATTTTTTAAATAAATTAAATAAAAAATAACTTTAATCAAACATTATAAATAGTGTCAAAGCTTAATTCATCCTATAATATTAAAGCTTAATTCATCCTACTCCTTATAATATTCTTCCGGGTAATATGATCACCTAACCACATAAAGTAGGTGGTGTAGTTTATGAAAGCACAATAGTCAATAAATACCGACTAATTTTTTCTCTTATAATGTTGTTCTTTCTTTTTTTAATAGTTGAAACTTTTGTTCTGCTTTTTCTTGTTGTTAAGAAAGAAAAGATCATATGGTACATATTATTTTTCGAAGAGATCAACCATATAAATACTAAATACTAAATTTGCACAAAAAATTACTGATAGTAATGATAATAACAGGTTACAAAGTTTTTTTCCTTCAAAAAACAGGTTACAAAGTTTTTTCCTTAAAAAAAAAACAGGTTACAAAGTTTTTTTTATTTTAAAAAATAAGTTACAAAGTAGTAATAATAATGAAATATGGGTAACATGCAAAAAAGCAATATAACCTTCTTTTTTTGAGAAAAATGCACCATTCACTCCCGAACTCTTCAAAAATTGCACGGTTTACCCCCGAGCATTTAAAATTGCACTGTTTATCCCAGAACTCTTCAAAAATTGCACGATTTATCCTTAAACATTAAAAAAATGTATCCGACCTGGCATGTCATCCAGTCCATCCATCATCCAACTATCATTCATATTCTTTCAGATTTTCATCCATTTAATCAGATGGGTGGTTCGGGTATCCATGGAGTAAGAAGGAGATTGTCATCCCTATATAGATTATTATGAATATAATTGTCCAGGACTCCAGGTAATGACCATAAATTGTGAAGTGGAGTACTCAGAACCACAAGAACAAATAGATGCATTAAACATTCCAACAATGTGGCAGCTACTCCATAGTTTTGTGTACTTTTCAAGCAACACAAGAACACCATGTCTAACAACTAAGACAATATGTGTCGCTAAATTGTGGGATTTTAGTGGGTTTTTTTTTGCTGTTATAGATTAAGATGATAAATATGCACTTACATCATTTTAACTCGTTTGCAGCTGGAACCCGAGTTTCGGATGCCTCTTCCTGTCACGGCATATGATGCACGTGCTGATCGAACAGTGGGCGACTTGTCAATGTGTGCATTTCTTTCATTCCCGTTCCAAAAAAGAATGATTCTGTTGGTACAAGCATGCGACCAGCTATCACCTAAAATTAAGCATGTTTTAGTCACAACGATAAACCTAATAACATTGAAATGGAACTATGATCGATATCAAAGACTCTGGCTGTTTCTGCCACTTACCCAAGGCAAGAGTTAATCGATATGAACCTTCAGAACACTTGGTGGTTACTTGATTCAATAGAACAACCTGCAAAAGTATATAATTCATATATAATCTAAATGGAGTAGTTCTAGTACAAAGTCGAAATGCTTCTGTGCTAACTTTGCACTCCCTCTGGTAGAAGACGAATTTTTCATTACCTTTATTTTCAGGTTTTTTTACCCATTTAATTTCAGGTAGTATTTTCTTTGAAAATATATTGATTGACAGTAGCAAATTTACCCACAATTGCAGCAACTTCAGCCATTTAGAGCTCGTTTTTGTAGGGATGAATTTGGATAAAATGACTGAAGTTGCAGAAGTTGTGGCTGAAAGCGTTGAACTATCAGATGAAATGGTTAACATATCTTTTCCTTTATTTTAAATAAGAAAGAAAATAATTTATGAATAATATAGTAAAATTATCATATATTCACTCCCATTTATTTAAAAGAATTGCAAAACAGTGCCTTCTGCAATTTTATTTTTATTATCAACCAATTTAGCCCATGTAAATAAGGCATTCTTTCAATGACCGCAGTAGCAACTAACATGTTTGATGTTTGCTAACTCAGCATAGTGCTATTAACAGTTAATAGCTTAATGTGTAAAATGGCAAAATACTCAACAATAGGCTTTTCCATATGTTGTAGGGTAACCATTTTCGAGAAGGGCATTTAACACCAACATGTTATCTACCAAGCACCACAAGTCCACAACAAGGCTTTTTGAGTGGTCAAACATGCTCTTCTCCTTCAAAATGCTAAAGCGAGTATTTGGTTTAATTTTGGCTGAAAGGTACAAAGGCTGATATAGAAATAGTTTTTCCAAACCAGCTGCTGTTTTGAGCTAAATTTTACCCTTACCAATTGGATTCCTAGTTTGGTGGGCATAAAAAAGTCGGCTAAGATACTCATGTAGTCTCCGTATGAAGCTAAGAGAATACTACTTACAGCCAAACTCCACTTTTTTGCAAGCTTCATCAGCTTTAAGGCCAACCCACCAAGAAGCCGAGTTCTCAGAGCCATATCAACAAAATCTTGACGAAAGTGGAAAGTTATGCTATCAATAACCACCAACTTAACCTATAACAAATAGAGACAAATTCATAAAAGCTTCAATAAATAACAAACAGGAAATGCAAGGTAACGGGATCACTCTACATACATCTTTATGTTCTGAGACAAACTTGTCCAGGTAATTTATGACAGCAATTTGCTCAGTGTAGCTGCAGACACGGAAACAGAATATATTACTAAGGAAATCTTTTGGCTGCATTTTCACTGGACAGGCTTGTCTATCCTTGTGTAAGAGACCGCTATACTCTTGCATATCCTCAACACAAGCTTCTGCAATTTGCAAAACCCGCTCCACCATAAAGCTACCTTCTGTGTCTACAATAAAAAATTCAACTGTCAGTTGAAAATCTGAAATGATAATGTTAGCTCACATTTGCAAAGAAATTACTCCCTCCGTCCCAAAAAAAAAGTGCTATCCACCAAGGTACACCTTTTTAATTTGGGTAAGGTCTAAGGTACAACTCTGGTAAACAATGAATCCTAAATTTATACTAATAATTAAGAATCTATTCATTTCTAAAAATAAATCTAACACACTTAACTAGGGCGGAATGATTTGCGTGTGGAAACATAACATTAAATTCAACGAAATTTAGCTCCTTGTGTTGAAATAGGACTCATTTCTGAGATAAGAACAAATTTGAAAACACGGGTCTGATTTTGGGTGGGAGGAAGTAAATGTTACAACCTATATAAATTGCCTTTCCTTGAAGTCCACCATATTCAGCTGGTATCTGGACATTTACTGCAAGTTGTATCCTGCATATCTTAGCCATGAGAAGATAGAAAGCTAGTTGTATACTGGCACATGGACAATATGAAAGACTAAGAGAGTGAGTACCCACCCAAGTTGTGTTTTACCAATTCCTGGCACTCCGCCTAATGTGGTCAAATGGAGAAAAAATGAATAAAAAAAGGCAAATATAGATTAGGAGCCTATAAAAAACATATATGCTGCAGAGGAATTCCATCCAAAAACAAAACTACCCGTTAATCATCATCCTTCCTTCAAGATAATCCAAAACTCACCAATTTCTGTAACTTCTTGACAGCTTATTCCCCCACCCAATATATGATCTAGGTCTGCACAACATGTAGTGATTCTGCCACAAGCTTCCTCATCACGAAGCATATCCCAGGCATTCCGTGCTCCTAGTGAGAGAAAAAAAGAGTATTTATTATTGAACCGATAAATAACAAGGACTATTATCACGTCCAGCAGCTTTAATTAACAAAGAAATAAATACTGATCAAGAAACATAATCCATATTGAATTCTGATGAAAACTTCCTTCTTACTGAGCTTGTGGACTTAAAGAAAGCACATACATATCAGAACTATGTAACATAGTTTATTAAAGTGTAATGTTCTTAGGTATAGTTAAGTAAGACATTATGCAAGGCAATGCAACAACAACAAACTCAGTATAATCCCAACTCCGTTTGGGTCTAGGGGCCAAGATGTATGCAAATCTTACCCCTATAAAAAAGAAGCGTTCGAAACATATTTTACCGAGTATTACATTGCATTGCATTGCATCATACAAAACCTTAGTACTTCTAGAATTCTATTTTGTCTAATGATTAAGATTATTTCTATACCACTGACAACATCATGACTTCGAGTAGTTCTTCCTAGTCCAGCTCTCTGAGATGCAGCTTCGAAAACAGCAAGTGCCTCATTCTCTGAAATGTTTAAATCTGCATAACAACAAAATGGGTTACACTCCTAAGAAGGATAATATCATAGTGCCTCAAGAAGTGTTTCCCTTGTTGGTAAGATACTTTCATGTAACATATGACCAGTTAGACTTGGCCTCAGTTAGACTTTTTCTGACCATCATGCAATGATAATTTTGTTTTTTCATATAAACAAATTGAAACAATGATTACCAAGTAATACTGAACTGTAATCCTATTTACATATGCAGGTTTCATAAGAACAACTCCAAAAACTTTGAGGAACAGAAAAACAACAATAAAAGTTGATTATCGCTCTCTAAAATGCAAAAAAAACGCAGGCAATGGATGAGAAATTAAGAAATCAATAGGCGAATTGCAGAGGAATGAAGAGACGAACCTCGAGCAAGGTCCGAGGAAGAAACGGAGAATAGGGAGGAGAGAGAAGAGTGGCCGGCGGAAATCAACTTCCCCCTTAGCGACGCCGATATGGGTAGGGTCGACACCTCCATTTCCGCCGTGGGAAAATCCCTATCTGAGTTCCCAATTCCCTCCTAAACCTCCATTTTGTTCAGTTTTCTACATTTTCGCGCCGCCAGGTCGGTTGAGTTTTCCTATGGTTTGAATTCAGGCAAAAAATATTTTGATTAATAACTCAAATGTTATCTTAAATATATTCTGGAGTATCCTGAATTTTTCAAAAGAATTCTCGAAACCTACATCATCCAAAATTTATTCTAGAGGTCCTTAAAATTTGTGCTAGTATATTCTGAGAGTATATTTTATCCATTTGATCGTTATAATTAAAAATGTTATTACTTTGATAAATACTAAATTTTACATTGATGATAATTGATTTATTAATAATTTGTCGAAGTAAAAGAACTTTTAATGTAACGTCTAAATTAAGAGAATGTACTCTTGAAGGTATAATAATAGTGAAATTTGTACTAAATAGGACTAAAACATAATGATTTTCCCAATGTAGGACTTGAACTTTTTTATTCCCTAAATAGGACTTAATAATGACCTGGTGGGAGGAATAATGTCCAGTAATGATGGACATTTACTTGAATAATGACTACTTTATAATGACCAAAGGTCCTACATTGGGAAATAAAAACATATGGTCCTATATTGGAAAAGTCATTATGTTTTACTCCTATTTAGTTAAATTTCTCATAATAATATCACAAGTTTTAAAGATTCCAAAGTATATTTCGAATAATGTGAGACTTGAGAGTTTTTACAAAAAAATTAAACTTACCGCAAAATATATTTAAGGTAACATGAGACCTGTGACTTATTACTAGAAATCGGTGGTATCCGGAAGTAATTTTTTGTTGGATTGGATCCTTAAAATGTGGCATGGATTGAAAAAAAATTTATTTGGTTAAGTATAAATTAATGAACTCTTTTTTTGTCCATCTCAAAACAATTTTCATACTCTGACCTCACAAATTTGAAGGGTTGAAAACATGTTAAAAAGTGGACACTTAAATTATTAAAGAAGAACAAACATATTTTGAATTACACATCTTTTTTCAAAAAAATAAAATATGTGAAATTTTTTTAATACGAATGAGGAAAAGAAGTGCTTCTTTTTGAAAAATAAAATGTGTGAAAATTACTTTCAGACCTAACGAAATATTGTATGCGTCCCATATGCACCTTCGACGATGCTTGTCATCGTTAGAAGCCCGCCATTGTTAAAAAAATGTAAACATGTTTAAAACGTCTACAAGAACATAGCCTTAGATATAATTTAGCATCTCAACTTTCTCTTTGAAATGAAGTATAAAGTGGGAAATGAGCCAAGCCATATGCGCCACTTCATTATTCTCCCTCTTAACAAAAGACTAAACTACGGAAGAAGAAGAAGAAAAAGTCTTTACAAATCTACAATACACATTGTAGAATAAAATTTAATAAATTGATCAAAGAATACCCCAAATTTCATGCCATTAAAAAGACTTTAGAGAGTCACTTTGTCTTTCTTTGATGCATAAAAGATATAAAGCCCAAAGACACCCTTTGGCTTCCTCTATAGCAAACACATCAAACCTCTCTTTTGGTTAGCCCCATACTGTCTAAACCACCCTAGAGGTGTATCTAAGAGCCAAACAATTCCCAGCTTGGCACCATCAACACTTGCTATTCTCTAGTTTGAAAGCATTCAAACGTTCATCATGAAACAGGGTGTGTTTTTGGGAGAGATATAATCAACTCGGTTTGGGTTGTTTCTCCGGCGGTTAGACCACAGTAGAAGAAGATGAAGACGCGTGAATGAGAGAAGTAAGGGAAGGGTGAACCCTGGCGGTCTTCAGGGAGCGCGCTTCACTTTTTCCCTCTGCATACTCTTCTCCTAATGGCCACCTTGGTCGCAAATCAAGCTGCGTTTCAAATTATGCAATTATAAAAATCATTATTATTTTTCTTAATAAAGCCGTGATTATATATTCAAATTCAAACATGTGAAAAGAGGATGAACGGCAAAGCAGAAGACAAACCAAAGCATCTTCAGGTTCATCTGGAGGAGGCGGAGGATCAAATCTTCCCACCCGGAAATGCTCAATCCCAGTCCATGCAACCATCACACCTACGGAGGAGTATCATGAGAATCATGCACATTTTTTAAATACAATAGTACATTTTCGAGATGAAAAAGAAGTTCGACTTATTTACCAAAATGCCACCACATTTTCATTTTTTTCTTCTGATTATTTTCACTTACTCACAACCCTTAGATCTTAATACCTTATATCAAATGGATCATATGCATTCTCGTCTCTCTCATGGTGCGTTTCTTTTCACTCCAAAACCTATATTTATGGAGTGTATTTATTCTTACATTATTGTTTTTCAAATAAGTATATTAGGTAACTATTAAGGCTTGGTGTTCCATCCTAAAGGGTAAACAATGAGTTTATATAATATTAAGACTCGAAGTTCCATCCTAAAAAGATTAACTTAATGGGAGAAGGGGTAGTCCAAGAATGGTTTAATAATAATAATAATAATAATAATAATAATAATAATAATAATAAACATGTATTTTATATTTGACTAATGTGTAATGATCTTACACTTAAATAATACTAACACACTTTGACTTATTTTTAGCAAGAAACAGCATACCACTCACCATTGTCAGTGCATAGAGTGGGAGGAGGACAGACAAGCTGAAGTCCATTCTTCTTAATAACCCGATTAAGCCGATCCCTAACGTACTGATTTGAGGCCACACCTCCAGAGACAACCTGAACAAGGCTAATTAAGCTATCATTAATATAAGAAGAGGGTGTGGAATTGAATCGATGCAGAAAGAACCCCACCATATGGTTTACGGAAGGTTCAATCTTCAAGGCCCATTCAATTGCTCGCTTGCACTTATCCTCCAAATGTAGCACTGCCACTCTCTGCAAGAAGCAAAAAGGGAGAAGGCTGAGAAATCAACTCTAAAGAGTTGAAGAACATTATGCATGTCTTGAAGTTTAATGCTTTTGATGGGAAACCAATTATTTACGGTTTGCTTAGAAACCGGAAAATGTTAGGAAAAGACAAGAGAAGAGAACTTTGGAAGGAAAAAAAGTTTTGCACAAAATTTTAAAAGAAAAACGCTTCAAACTCAATGAATCAATACTAAATTTTAGTTAAATTGTGTGTTGTTTACATATCTTTCCAGATTCTACTCCCTAAAATGTAAACACTAACAAGTTGTAAACATATGTAAACATTTTGAAATTTTCTGTTCAAATTTGAATTTCATTTGTATTATAAAAATAAAGCCAAACATTAAAAAAATCTTTTCCTTGGCACTTTTCCCTTCTTCCTACTATTTTCTGAGTTTTAAGCATAGCCTTGCAGAACTTAGAACCTGAAAAGATGCGGCAATATCTGCCCGAGCTTGCCTATCCTCACTAGAAGCTGAAGAGATGGGTATTCTGGCATCACTGCAGACAATATACATACAAATTTACAAATCAAAAGTTAATTAAGAATTATGTGTAAGAAACCATTTTTTCAATGTTGTGTTCCAAACCAATAAAATGAAAATTATTTTTCTAATAGTCAAATTCAATTAAACAAATAGTTAAACATTATAAAAGCACTTTTTTTGAAAACAGAACACTATACACAAACACACACACACACTAGATGAATGTCAATAAAACGATGGTTTCCCTAAATGAACATAATACATTTTTCTGGCTTCAATTGCCAGCCTCACTTGTGTCTTCAGACCAGCATATGAGAAGTTGCAGTTTTTGTATTGTTTCATCGGAACCTTTAAAACAAAACAAATTCAAACGAGAGACATCAAGATAAGCTATGGGTATATTTATGTGACATACAAATTATGTGACTAATACCATCTTCTCTTCAACTTATTCTTATTACTTATTACTTTTTCTTATTGGAATTAGATCAGATCAAATCGGAAATAGTTTTAAATATAACTACATTCATATCAGAACCATTCAAATCAGGTGCAGAGAACATGGCCTAACATTATATGCAACAGAATCTGCACTACTGACTATGGGTATATTTATGTGACTTACATTAAATTTAACAGAATCTGCATTACCCTCTAGAGCTAGTTTCTCTATAGCTGGGCCCCCACTTTTCCTCAAATCAAGCCCAAGCCATTTCGCTATTTTGTCATACGCCTCACCAATTGCATCATCAATTGTGGTCCCAAGTTGAATGTATTCACCAAGATCACGTGCAAGAATTAGAAGGTTATGCCCTCCTAAGAAACAATCATCATCACCTTAATCCCAATCTTGGGGTCGATGGCATGAAATTAATAGCATCATTTTATTGTCTAATATTAGTCGCACAACTTAACAATATAAATTCAGGTGAAAATAAGCAAAAACAATAAGAATGGCCAAAAGTATTTATTTGTAGCAGTTAAGCACCGTAAAACACCCTTATCACACTCCTGCATCAATTTCATTTACACGATTAGCACAATTTTGAAGGAAAAAAAATATTGGTGTACAGTTCAATAGTTCAATGCTTTAAGTAGAGAAGTGTTACCTGAGACAAGCAAAGCCATGAAAGGAAATTGCATCTCTCTTTCCACTAACCTAGACAAATTATAGCATTGGTTTTCACTTTTGGGTGGCACTGATGACTTTTATACTCCGTAACAAATACGGAGTATACACAACAAAAACAATAACACGAAAACTGAAAGAATCCCACGTTGTGTAATCTGGAGAGGGTAGGTGTACAAAGATTAACCTTATAAGGGTTTTAAGGTATAAGGTTGAAGCTAACCAGTAACCAGTCAATCAATGTAATATCATTAATTTTGAAATAAGCAAATTTATGTACATATAAACTAGGCGATGTTAATTTGACTATATTGTACTTGGAATCTAATTTTTACCTGGCTACCAAAGTATGAGCTTCCATGTGATGGACACCAACAATCGGTAAATTGTGAGCACCCGCAATTTGCCGAGCTTTTCGGATGCCAACTAGATACAAAAGAATAAATAGTACTACTTAATAAGTAAACACTACTGTTACAAGTCACATTCCGATCTAAATAGAAAATGAATAATACACTTTTTTTTCCTTTTAGTCTGGCAAGCGGGAAAAAAAAACTTTTTTGTGAGAAAGCACTAAAGTGAGAAGAAGCAAAGAATGGATAACTAATCACCACGCAAACACAGGCTTAAGCCAGGGCCTATTGTGACAGCAACGGCAGTAAGATCCTTCTCGGTTAGTCTAGCTTTATTGAGGGCTTCTTGTACTACCTGCAATTTGAAGGAATAGTTTTTTACAGGAATTTTTTTATAGATAGCCTTACAATATTGAAGAAACAATGGGCATGTATTTTAGGCAGTGTAAGAGCAAAAAATATAAGATAAGGAATATAAATGCACATCCACAGCTGTTTTTTCTACTACCAAATAGGGGTAAGGTCTATGTACACACACCCTCTTTGGACCCTACTTGTGGGATTTTACTGGGTTTTTTGTTGTTGTATACTTGTATCCACTAACTTTTTTTCTAAGAATAAGTTGCCTTTCAATTTAGTGTGTATCGCTTCACTGATTTCATTTTCCATTACATTTCCCACATCTAATATACACTCCCACACATTCATTGATTGGTAAAAGGTTTACAAAAACTTTTGCACTCACATGATCAAGTAAAATGGTATACCTGATCAATAACTTGTAGATGCGCTTCTTCTGCCATTTTGGGAGCAACTCCTCCATATTTAGCAAGCAGTTCTGCCTTGAACATATAGTTGAAACTTTCATAAAAAATCCATTTGATTACATGATAAAGGGTCCATTCTTTTCAACTTATTTTCAGTGACGATACTTTTCCTTTCACTCCAGCACTTTTCAGTTAACAATAAAAACTAGATTTTTCGATCTTCAGTTCGGCTTAGCACTTTTCAGTTTAGTTCAATAAATTGCAGTGTAAAAGAACAAAGGGGCAGTAAGAAATTGGAAACCTGAAAATCATACAACTAATCAAAAAGCATTGAAAATCCAAAAATATAATACCTGAGAAGAGATAACCTGGCTTAATATGTCACCATTGCTGTTCACCTGAAGAACCGAAATTCATAATTAATTTAACCTAAAACAAGAAAATCCAAAAGCTAATCACAATCTCATAAACGCGCGCATATGTATATGAACTCACAACAGCAGCAGCAGTATCATCGCAGCTAGTTTCAATGCCTAGAATAACCAAACTTTCGCCTGCGATTGGATGATTTCTCCTCGGCACCATTGCAAGGTTTGAATTTGAGGAGGAGGAAGAAGAAGAAAATATGGCTGGGAGAGGTTTGAGTGAGGCGGGGAGAACATGCCACGGCGTTTCCGGCCACCGCCTCTGTGGCGCTCCTAGATTCTTGAAAGCTCTGATTTTGAGGTAAAGTGACGATCTTTGAAGTGGGTGTAGACGGGAAATTGTCCAAGATAAGCTGGGAAGCACCATCGTCATTCCTCTTGCTCCGACGGACGCCGGCAGGTTGCCGGGTTGGGGACTTGGGGTGGCTTCGGGTCGATACGAAACGGGCCGATTTAAGGCCCACGTGTCCAAAGTCCAAACATTACATTACTAAATACAGAGTATACTTTATAATTATACAAAGAGATACTCCGTATGTTCCTAATCACATTTCTAATTGAAACAATGAAGTATAATAAACTAGTAGGTTTATTAGTGTATGTGGCATATCAAATGAGACCACCCATGTCCCCAATTGATACAAAGTATAACTAATAGAGATGCAAATGTCTTGTTTGGAATAGAGGGAGTAAAAAAATTATAAATTTATATATAAATTGAATTGAAAAAAAACATTACTTAAAAGTATTTTTGGGAATATGGAGTAAAATAAAAGAAGAATATGGGGAGAAAAAAATCCTATTATTTTAAAGTTTGGGTGGGAAGTTTTAATTCTATTGAACTAGGATTTAAAGAAGATGAGGCCAAGAGTACTAAGGTCGATATCATCTCTTCTAGCACTACTCCACTTTGACACAAAAAGTGGAAAAACACAAAGAAAATATAATTGCCGCATGTTAAAAAAGAGAGTCGATTAACAAATATTCCCTAAATTGTGTTAATCCCTAAAAATTGTGTTATTCCCTAAAAAATTGTGTTATTCCCTAAAAATACTCCCTAAAAATTGTTCTATTACTTTTAATAGAACAAGAAATTGTATTATTCCCTAAAATATGAGTTTGGCTTCAATGATGTTTTAAGTGTGTAACAAAATTGAGAAGTTTATACAAACCACTCAAGTGAATGGTATCTCCCCTGTTGTCAACCTGCAGCTAATCATTGAATGCACAACACGTCAAGACTCACAATAAGTAGCCAACTACAAGAAGATGCCTCATAAAAACAAACACTTACAGTCCCACAGGCTAGGTACTTGTAACAACAAAAATACCTGAGCAAAGGGCTTATGAGTCAAAGGGTTAATTCCCATGTTCTTGAGCTTCTTATTCAGCTTTGCGTTCTAGTAGTTTTTGACGTCATTGTCTATCCTCCCAGGTAGACGCCTTGCTTTTAAGGACCACCTGATCATCAAATGGAAAGGCCAAATGGAGTTTTTCCTACATTTGCATTTTGAGAGACTGAAGAAACAATTTAGCATGGAATTCATAGCTTTGAATCTTATGTGCTTCCAATAGTCTTGTGAATGTCTATAATGGATGTATCTTCTTCAGGTGTGAAACTTCATGTTTGAGATCAAGGCCCTGATAGTTTGTGTAATGGCCTACACCTTTTCCCACACCTGTTGAGTCCTTCCAAAGCTGCCAGAAACCAAAGGTTGATTGCCTAGTCTCCTCCAAAATGACTCTCTCAAAGTGTGGAGTGAAAGATAAAATAGGTACAAGATGACTAAAATCACGAGTGGTGGCAGGAAAGCCACATAGTGAACTGCTTAGTATTGCCTTCACTGAAATAAAAAAACTACAGGAATAGAAAGAAAATAGACATTGATTAATAAATAAAGCACCTGAGTTAAGAATTGAATATTCTAATTGTGTGTGTGTGATGCTGAGGAAGTAAGTGTAAAGAAGAAGATCAGAAAGCCATTGGGTCGCATCCTTCTGAAAGGGGACAACATCACATTGATGATGAACACAGGGAAATGATGTTTTGGTCACTTAGACGGAAACAATGCAGTGTATTTCAATCCATATTATCGTATCTCTGGTGCTTCAAACTACTATAAGCCGCGTATTCTAGGTAGTTAATATTTGCAGGTACTTCAAATTTTAGCAACACTTCCTCTACAAGCATTCATAAGCAGTTGTCAGAACCTCTCGGTCATAACAAGCAACAGTCAGGAGATGCAGAGCAAGCTGTTCCCTTCAAGTACACTTCTCATATCTCTATGATAATATGCACGACCAAATGCCCAGCAAACATAGGCAGCAGCATCGCGTACATGTGATCCAATGCTGTGTGGGCCTCTTCGAACATCATAATGTAAGGCCTGTCAAAGTCATGCCCCAAAGTACAACTTTTTAGATGAGTATACCATATGAATGATCTTCAATCAATATTTCTATAATAAGCGATGCCAATTTGTCAATATGAAGGTTGCCTAGTTAGAAGAATGCAAAGAACACATGATATTACGGCCCACACGCTAAATGGATTTCAGAGAGAGAGAGAGAGGGAAAGGGAGAGAGTTTCACAACCCAAGCAAATATAAAACATGTACAGTGTTCACCCAGGGAAACTGGAAGGTCTCCCGGGATCTCAAAGAGGCATCTTTGACCAGAGAGGAGAGGACTAAGGAGCAGAAAAAGATCAATGTCATACTCTACCAAAAGAACATTTGTTAATCAATCTTTGACACTCTGAAGTATAAACTAAAGGTCAACCATCAACAATAACCTCACTATCAGGTGAAATCACATGAGCCAACAAAATGGATAAGTACTCTATTAATCCAGAAAAGTAACAGGCAAGATTGGTAAACCTTCACTACAAATGGCACAACTTTTGAAAAGATGATGGGTAAGAGTAATCCTCTATGTGCTAATTCAGCCAGTGCCAAGCAACCAGTGGCGGAGCTAGGAAGTCACTAGTGGGGGGGGCACACCTCGGGGGTCCGGGGGCAACGCCCCCGGATTTTTCATAAAAGAAAACATAAAATGAAAAAAAAATATATTTCAAAGAATCAATTATTTTTTTAAAAAATATAACAATAAAATGTTATTATTATTAATTATACAAAATGTTAGTTATTTCTCAAAATGACAATTTGGTTAATTAATTATTTATTACTGAATAACAAATTTTTTCGAAATTATATGAGTAATTCTTATAATAAAATAACAACAACAATAATTACCCAATTGGATCGGAGTTGTATTTACGTAGACCTTTATTGCGCAGTAATAAAATAAAAATATCACTAATTGAACACAAAGCAAAGTAATTGAATATTTAATAGACTTAAATATCTCTCAAGAAGAATTCTTAATGCTTTTGCCGAGCCGTTTACTGACTATGCGCCACTACCTTTTTTTTGGACAATTGAGCATTTGGGCTGCTGGCAGTTGGGCCGACTATTTGGCAGGGTAAAATAATTTTTTTAAACCCATCATTGAAACGGCGTCGTTTTGCTTCTGTTTTTTTCTTTCCGGCAATTGTTCTTCTTCTTATCTTCTTCGATCGGCTGTAAACTCCTGGAGCATACCTGCGTGGCTGTGACAATTGGGGGGGCAAATCCGGCCTCCCATCGCCGATCGGGTACACTAACACTACTTCGCCGGAATTTCGCCGGGGGCACTTGCCCAGGCGTGCCCCCCCTCCTCCGCCCCTGCGTCTCTACACCCCTATCTCCACCCGTCTCCGCATCCCCATCCCGATCCGTCTTCGCACCCTCATCCCCATCCCCATTCCCATCCCCATCCCCATCCCCATCGGCACTCTCTTCCCCATCCGCCTTTGACAGAGTGGAGCTCCCGAGCTTCACATTTGGTTCAGTCACGGGGTGCCTGACCAATGTAGAGTGCCCCATATGCCTCACGGAGTTTGAGGCGCACGAGTGGCTACGGCGCCTTCCGTGGTGCCTACATGCATTCCACGCGGCTTGCATTGACCGGTGGCTCCATGGGAACGAGACCTACCTGGTCTGCCGCTATTCTCTGTTTCCTACAGAGGCCCAGCTCGAGATGAATCTCCGAACCGCTGCTTACGACCGCGGCAGTTCTCATTTCGAGATTGGAAGTCCAAGCCGCCGCCGCGAAGACTCTCTTTCTGCATCATCCCGCTTCGCCGCTAGCGACCACGACAGTTCTCATTTTGAGATTGGAAGTCCAAGCCGCCGCCGCGGAGACTTCCTTTCTGCGTCATCGTACTACTCTGCCAGTGCTTCCTCGTTACAGGACATTGTGGACGACCACAATGAAGTCCCGGCCCGGTGAAGTGACGACGCGGGTTCGACTGACGAATTTGACCTCTAGAGGCTGAGAAGACTAGTAACTAGCTTGGATTGGTTTTGTTATTTTGGTTTTTATTTTTCGGTTACTGTTTGGTGCCAGCTGGCTTTCTGTTGAAAGGGACTTTGGCTATTTACGTGGCTTGCACCCCTTTTGTAATGTTCAGTTGGGGAAAACTTCACAAGCAATGAAATCATCTTCTTCTTCCTTCTTATCAAATTTATCAGAGGCTCACCTCTGGACGATTTCCGAGTTGCCCGGATAGTATTAGATGTATATGTTGTTTAAGTATATTAAAAATTAACTTTTTAGTTATTCGTTTTGTTTATTTTATATTAAGTCATAGTAAATGAGCTAATGTACCTATGCAGAAAAGTGAAAAGTTCAGAAATTTAAACAAGATAGTTATAAATGAGCTAATGTACCTTGCAGTAAGTATTGAGGTTTGCACACCTTGCAGTAATGTGTGAAGAGAACTACATTGTAATAGAGTAGTAGCACTAAAAGAATTGATGTTTACCTATATACTTCACAACAAAACAGATAGGTTGTCTGGTTAAGGTATATGTCATGTGTGTTTGTGTGTGATTTCCATTAATTTCCATGTAGGATTTCTGAAGTAGATGCTCAGATGCATGGTTTTTTTCCTCTTGTGATTACATGATTGGAAGGTATTGCGTTTTTTTTTTGAAATTGCAGGACAAAAGTTTGAGAGAGCTTGCTGGAAATGCTCTTTCATCTCTTGTCAAGTATGATCCTGAATATTTTGTAGAAGCCGTTATGAAGAAATTAATTCCTTGCACTCTGTCCTATGATTTATGCATGCATGCGTCATGTATGATGCAACCTTAGCTCTTGGAGAAGTTACCTTTGGCTCTGCACAAGTGTGACTATATTCTTTCCCCATGTTGGGTTGGTTCTCCTCCCCCTCTTTGACGACAATCTTCACAAGTGGAAACATGTTACTTGTACTTTAATTTTGCATTGATGAGTGTGTTGGCTCCAAGTTACCTAGTTGAGTACCAAATCGTGTCTTAAATTGGGTCTGAATTTTGTGAAGTTCAAGTATAAAAATGCTCTTCTTATTTAGAACCAAGCATGCATGGGAACAAAATTTGGTCCCAATTGGTCTGTGCTGAGCTGACATAAATGAGCTTTTCAAGGAGCCTTGGCTGGACCAAATGATAATAGAATATATTAGTGCATTTTTTTTGGGGTGGAATTGGATAAAATGGAGAGATGGAAATTACACCATCGATCATCTTCTAGCTATAATTTTAACATCTATTGTCGTCAATGACATACTTTTTATAGAGTTTACATGATGAATGACAAGAGATCTGGTGATGCCAACTCAACTTAAGAAGCATAGAAGTGTTTCTTATAATTCAGCTTATTCAAGGATAATATCAAGAAATTCATCTCATCCAGTCATTTTTATCCAAATATATATTATCATCACCTATTCAGCTATTGGGCTTTAATTATTATGTTCTTTTAGGCACATACTTCTGTCTTCTGCCGCTCTGCTGTTTTGGACTCCCCTTATGGTGGAATTGAAATGATCAAATGAAACATAGTTTTGAAATATCTTATTTTATAAAATTTATTTATAGTTAAATAAAGATATTAATGGCCAAAGTGTTGCATTGAATATAATTCTAATTGGACATATTTCCCAAAATCTAGCAGTAAACTAGCTACTTTATGACATGAGGTGGCGGATTTGCTCCAAGTAGGCAGAAAATTAATGCGGAATACCCATACCTTAATAATTTTCCAAGACATCCGCCTTTGTGAATTTAGCCATCTTTGTACCATTCACTTCAGTGGCTTGCATAAACTTTTGATCCATTTCAATCTGCTCTGGTTTACCAACTACCTCTCCACACGATATAGATCAACTTTATCTAGTTTATCATCCGGATACAGGTCTGGTGATCCGCTTCTTTAGCCTTATCCTCTGAAGCCGAGTAATGTTTCCATCCTTCATGTTCAAAAAACTATATCAAGTACATATTTAATTTCTAAAATATTATTTATTCGGTAAGTCTAAAATGACACAAGTACTACTTGTGTCATTTGATTACACCAGTTCGTTTGGAATACCTACGGTGCTTCGTTTGTAAAAACGATGGTTCCTACCCCCTAACCCTCCCTAAACCCCCACCCCATCCCCCCCTCCCGCCCCCTCTTTACCCTGGCAGCACACTGCCACAAATTCTCGGCGCGAAATATAATCCTAAAGTACTCCAAAGACTCACGTATAGTCAATCAAGAAGGTGGTAAGACCCTTGTAGAGTTCTCAAACAGCATAGAGCCATAGCAGAGTTCCGTTGAGTTCTTGACTGGGATCTGCGCTATAACGGGATCGTCCGGGAGTGCAGATTCATGGAACGCCTCTTCAGAATAGTTCAATTTCGGCCAGTTCCGGGCGTAGTAGAAGTATCTCATCGATCAATAAACCTGCACCCAGCCTGAGGGTGATCGAGGTGGGCCCTTAATCCCCGAGGATCCCAATGAGAATCACTTAATGCCTGCTCAACAGCGTATGGAACATCGCATTAACCTCCAAGGAATGGGGAAGCATAGTCGCTGCCCAAATTACTGTGGAGGATAACGATGGTTTTTCTCTAGATGCTGTTCTAAACAAATGGCACCAAATAAGAGGCTTTATGTAGGAACTAGCCAGGGTAGGGAGGGGGCGGGAGGAGGGGCTGGGGCAGGGGCAAGGGTGGGGCTGGGGTGGGGGGTTTAGGGGAGAGTTAGGGGGATAGGACCCGTCGTTTTTACAAACGGAGCATCGTATGTACCCCAAATGAAAGTGTAAACAATTAGTGTATAAGTAACTGGTGCCATTTTAGACGCTCTCTTATTTATTTTACTTTGTCATTGTTGCCAATACTATTAAAAATCACGTGAAAAATACTCCCTCCGTCCCACTGTATTTGTCCACTTATCTTTTGGCACACCATCCAATGCACTTCTTTAATCCATTTTATCTTGTAATTTGTATATTAAAAAATTATACAAATTATATATTAATAATCTATATGTTAAGAGAAATCAAACAAGATTACACATGACTATTTTTAGACTTACACATTAAGAGAAAGTGATGAGTCAAAATACTTAGATGAACAGTTTCAAAAGTCAAATATGGATAAAGACAATGAGACGGAGGTAGTATATTTTATTTATTCCAGAAAAATAATACTCCCTCCGTCCCACTGTCTTTGTCCACTTACCTTTTGGCACACCATCCAATGCACTTCTTTAATCCATTTTATCTTGTAATTTGTATATTAAAAAATTATACAAATTATATATTAATAATCTATATGTTAAGACGAATCAAACAAGATCACACATGACTATTTTTAGACTTATACATTAAAAGAATTTGATGAGTCAAAATGCTTATATGAACAATTCTAAAAGTTAAAAGTGGACAAAGACAATGGGACGTAGGTAGTTCATCGAAATAAATTCAGAATCACAAACATTTCGTCCTAATTCGTGCATGTCACGTGTTAAATAGTTAATCCTAAATAGCAACTGTGCAAAAGTAAATCTCAATTGAACCAAAGCACTTGGCGTCGTCTAGGATTGAAGAAGCTGCTCCGAGCATGGAGGTGGAGGAGGAAACGACAACGGCGGCGAACACCGCCGCATCGCCCGACGGAGAAGACGACGAGCACGATTCTAAGGAGAGAGTTCTTCAGAGATACTTCCTTCCAGAACGGAAGCTCGTGAAGTCCCTCCTCGACGACATCGTTTGTTTGAAGAAGAGAAACTCGTCCGTCCACATGGCAGGATTTTGTTGGCCATCTTCTTCCACTTTTTCTTCTTCTCCGCGGATGAGTTCTTCTCCGCTTCTGTCTTATATATGAGCCGGAGAAGGACTTCTCCATCTACTACTCCATCTAATGCGTCCAGTCCTCCTGGAGCACTCTTCTCCTCCGCCTTACTCCTCCGTCCAGTAATTATTCTTGGTATGCAAAATTTATAACCTTCTCACCAGTGGCGGATCTAGGAAAAAATTCACTGGGGGCAGCTTCAACTCCTTCCAGCATCAATAGCGGGAACACTACGGAGCTCTAGAAAGGAGTCCCTCCATTTTTTTAGAGTGTGAATGACAAACAAATACTTCCTCTGTCCTGGAAAACCTTTCTCCTTTCTTTTTTCATCCGTCCCAAAAAATACTTCTTATTTCTATTAAAATGTCACTTTTACCTCTTACTTTTTCATACCCTACCTATCACATCATACCTTTTTACTGATAATCTATCTATCAAATCATACTTTTACCCATCACATCAAAGGACATTTTTGGAAATTCAATACCAAAATACACTTCCTTAAATCTCTTCAAAAAACAAAACATCCCATGTTTTATGAGACGGAGGGAGTACTTCGTAATTAATTTTATCTCAAACATCTATTCACATAATTAAAAAAAAATAAGAAAGTCACAATTTAGTACGGAGTATTTAAAATTTGAAGAAGATCCAACTGGATAGTTGCTCTATTTTAGTTTTTAAATGTTTTTACTCCCATGTTCTATTTTATATAGTATTATTTTTCTGATTTTCTCTATGTTGTTTCACACATAATAATTTATAACCATACATAATACAGAATGAATAAATTAAACAAGAAGGACCTAAAACAGTGACTGTTGCAACCCTGTGCCGCATGGATGGAGAAAAAAAATACACTAAGAAGATAAAGAAATAAACTCTTGGACTTAGACTTACAGCTAGGTATTTTAAAAATAGAATGGGGGCATAAATTATATTTATTGGGGGCATAAATCAAAACCCATCCAGTTTCTTTTTAATATTTTCCAGAATTACACCATTTACTTTGTACCTACTCACAATTCACTGGGGGCAAATGCCCCCCATTTCATATATATAGATCCGCCGGTGCAATTCTCACTATATAAATAGAAGAGATAGAAGATTAGAGGCTACTCCTACTCCTCGTGAAATCATTCTGCCACAAACATTGACCCTTCCTCTCTTACTCCATCTCCACTTCCTCTCTGTTCATTGTTCATCAAGATGTTAGTAACAATCTCCCTAACCCACATCACACAATCCCCGCCCGCTCTTATATAAAAGCAGCATTCATTATACTAAGTCTTCTAATCATTGCCGGCAGACTTATGTATCTCCTTTGGCGGTTGGTTGGTTCGGCGCATGCAACGAACGCGCGGCGCCACACCCATCGCCACACCCCCAACCCCACCCCCACCCCCATCCCCATCGCTACCCATCTCTACAATGGCAGAGCTAGGAAGTCACTAGTGGGGGGCACACCTCGGGGGTCCGGGGCAACGCCCCCGGATTTTTCATAAAAGAAAACATAAAATGAAAAAAATATATATATTTCAAAGAATCAATTATTTTTTTAAAAAATATAACAATAAAATGTTATTATTATTAATTATACAAAATGTTAGTTATTTCTCAAAATGACAATTTGGTTAATTAATTATTTATTACTGAATAACAAATTTGTCCGAAATTATATGGAGTAATTCTTATAATAAAATAACAACAATAATAATTACCCAATTGGAACAGAGTTGTATTTACGTAGACCTTTATTGCGGAGTAATAAAATAAAAATATTACTAATTGAACACTAAGCAAAGTAATTGAATATTTAATAGACTTAAATATCTCTCAAGAAGAATTCTTAATGCTTTTGCCGAGCCGTTTACTGACTATGCGCCACTACCTTTTTTTGGACAATTGAGCATTTGGGCGGTTGGGCCGACTATTTGGCAGGGTAAAATAATTTTTTTAAACCCATCATTGAAACGGCGTCGTTTTGCTTCTATTTTTTTCTTTCCGGCATCTGTACTTCTTATCTTCTTCGATCGGCTGTAAACTCGTGGAGCATACCTGCGTCGCTGCAATAATTGGGGGGGCAAATCCGGCCTCCCATCGCCGGATTTGTAGTAAAGAAGAAGATCAGAAAGCCATTGGGTCGCATCCTTCTGAAAGGGGACAACATCACATTGATGATGAACACAGGGAAATGATGTTTTGGTCACTTAGACGGAAACAATGCAGTGTATTTCAATCCATATTATCGTATCTCTGGTGCTTCAAACTACTATAAGCCGCGTATTCTAGGTAGTTAATATTTGCAGGTACTTCAAATTTTAGCAACACTTCCTCTACAAGCATTCATAAGCAGTTGTCAGAACCTCTCGGTCATAACAAGCAACAGTCAGGAGATGCAGAGCAAGCTGTTCCCTTCAAGTACACTTCTCATATCTCTATGATAATATGCACGACCAAATGCCCAGCAAACATAGGCAGCAGCATCGCGTACATGTGATCCAATGCTGTGTGGGCCTCTTCAAACATCATAATGTAAGGCCTGTCAAAGTCATGCCCCAAAGTACAACTTTTTAGATGAGAATACCATATGAATGATCTTCAATCAATATTTCTATAATAAGCGATGCCAATTTGTCAATATGAAGGTTGCCTAGAAGAATGCAAAGAACACATGATATTACGGCCCACACGCTAAATGGATTTCAGAGAGAGGGAGAGAGTTTCACAACCCAAGCAAATATAAAACATGTTCAGTGTTCACCCAGGGAAACTGGAAGGTCTCCCGGGATCTCAAAGAGGCATCTTTGACCAGAGAGGAGAGGACTAAGGAGCAGAAAAAGATCAATGTCATACTCTACCAAAAGAACATTTGTTAATCAATCTTTGACACTCTGAAGTATAAACTAAAGGTCAACCATCAACAATAACCTCACTATCAGGTGAAATCACATGAGCCAACAAAATGGATAAGTACTCTATTAATCCAGAAAAGTAACAGGCAAGATTGGTAAACCTTCACTACAAATGGCACAACTTTTGAAAAGATGATGGGTAAGAGTAATCCTCTATGTGCTAATTCAGCCAGTGCCAAGCAACCAGTGGCGGAGCTAGGAAGTCACTAGTGGGGGGGGCACACCTCGGGGGTCCGGGGGCAACGCCCCCGGATTTTTTATAAAAGAAAACATAAAATGAAAAAAAATATATTTCAAAGAATCAATTATTTTTTAAAAAAATATAACAATAAAATGTTATTATTATTAATTATACAAAATGTTAGTTATTTCTCAAAATGACAATTTGGTTAATTAATTATTTATTACTGAATAACAAATTTTTCCGAAATTATATGAGTAATTCTTATAATAAAATAACAACAACAATAATTACCCAATTGGATCGGAGTTGTATTTACGTAGACCTTTATTGCGCAGTAATAAAATAAAAATATCACTAATTGAACACAAAGCAAAGTAATTGAATATTTAATAGACTTAAATATCTCTCAAGAAGAATTCTTGATGCTTTTGCCGAGCCGTTTACTGACTATGCGCCACTACCTTTTTTGGACAATTGAGCATTTGGGCTGCTGGCAGTTGGGCCGACTATTTGGCAGGGTAAAATAATTTTTTTAAACCCATCATTGAAACGGCGTCGTTTTGCTTCTGTTTTTTTCTTTCCGGCAATTGTTCTTCTTCTTATCTTCTTCGATCGGCTGTAAACTCCTGGAGCATACCTGCGTGGCTGTGACAATTGGGGGGGGCAAATCCGGCCTCCCATCGCCGATCGGGTACACTAACACTACTTCGCCGGGGGCACTTGCCCAGGCGTGCCCCCCCTCCTCCGCCCCTGCGTCTCTACACCCCCATCTCCGCATCCCCATCCCGATCCGTCTTCGCACCCTCATCCCCATTCCCATCCCCCATCGGCACTCTCTTCCCCATCCGCCTTTGACAGAGTGGAGCTCCCGAGCTTCACATTTGGTTCAGTCACGGGGTGCCTGACCAATGTAGAGTGCCCCATATGCCTCACGGAGTTTGAGGCGCACGAGTGGCTACGGCGCCTTCCGTGGTGCCTCCATGCATTCCACGCGGCTTGCATTGACTGGTGGCTCCATGGGAACGAGACCTACCTGGTCTGCCGCTATTCTCTGTTTCCTACAGAGGCCCAGCTCGAGATGAATCTCCGAACCGCTGCTTACGACCGCGGCAGTTCTCATTTCGAGATTGGAAGTCCAAGCCGCCGCCGCGAAGACTCTCTTTCTGCATCATCCCGCTCCGCCGCTAGCGACCGCGACAGTTCTCATTTTGAGATTGGAAGTCCAAGCCGCCGCCGCGGAGACTTCCTTTCTGCGTCATCGTACTACTCTGCCAGTGCTTCCTCGTTACAGGACATTGTGGACGAGGAAGCACTGGCAGAGTAATACGATGACGCAGAAAGGAAGTCTCTGCAGCGGCGGCTTGGACTTCCAATCTCAAAATGAGAACTGTCGCGGTCACTAGCGGCGGAGCGGGATGATGCAGAAAGGGAGTCTTCGCGGCGGCGGTTTGGACTTCCAATCTCGAAATGAGAACTGCTGCGGTCGTAGCCAGTTCGGAGATTCATCTCGAGCTAGGCCTCTGTAGGAAACAGAGAATAGCGGCAGACCAGGCAGGTCTCGTTCCCATGGAGTCACCGGTCAATGCAAGCCGCGTGGAATGCATGTAGGCACCACGGAAGGCGCCGTAGCCACTCGTGCGCCTCAAACTCCGTGAGGCATATGGGGCACTCTACATTGGTCAGGCACCCCGTGACTGAACCAAATGTGAAGCTCGGGAGCTCCACTCTGTCAAAGGCGGATGGGGAAGAGAGTGCCGGATGGGGATGGGGATGGGAATGGGGATGAGGGTGCGGAGACGGATCGGGATGGGGATGCGGAGACGGGTGGAGATGGGGGTGTAGAGACGCAGGGGTGGAGGAGGGGGGGGCACGCCTGGGCAAGTGCCCCCCCCGGCGAAATTCAGCCAGTGCCAAGCAACATCCATGCGGTGAACCATCACCCTGAGATGGAAGAATACAGAAGCTCAAATTAGAATTGGTAACCAATATCAACACATAAATTCACATGAATTACACGCGCATGGCAATCCCAAGATAATTTGAAAGATATCTTAGAGATGATGTTTATCTCATCTCCTGATTGATATATTGAAAATTTAGTTGTTGACCAAGTACCTGAATGGGAGAAAAAAGCTCCGGTACAGATGAAGGAACTTCATCTGAAAGTGCATAAGTTAAGCGTGAAGTAACACGGCCAATACCCTTTGCAGCAGACCAATGCACACGACGGTGTCCTGCACATTTTGGGAACAAGATGCCTAAACTCACATGGTTGCATAATGAATTCTGACAGTTACACAATAAAAGAAAAAAAATTAATAAAAAATAACTAAAGCTTTATAGAAAAAGAGAAGCATGGTAGTGAATTATCTTTTGTTTACCCCAGGCATGTAAGAACAACTCGCATATGTACTTAGCTAATAAAACAATTTATCATCCCTTAGGCCTTAACACACCGTATCTCGCAGTGCAGACAACAAAACATCAATAATCTCTTCTACCATCTCAGGAACATCCATATCTTCCTCTTGAAATAACTCTGAAGGATCTCTAATGGCAGTTTCATTGTTTTTATCAATTCTGGTCAAGTCTTTGGATGTCTCTCTCTCTCTATCTCCCAGAGTTTGCTTCCTGCCCTAGACGGTGAAGATAATGAGTCCTTAAGATGAGAACTCGTGGAAATGTTGTCTTTTCAATAAAGAAGTTTTCATGAACAATCCATAAAGACACTAGATCTTGCAAGATAATGGAACAGACAGAGAATAAAGACCTTGAGAGGAAAATCAGCAGCATAATCCCTGAAAACGTTATATGATTCCAACAGTAGTTAGTGACTTTACTCTTTTAAACACTGAGCACATTGACTTTCCAAAAACTTGTGTATGACATGATGTGATGGGATATGAAACAGTGAAGAAACCTGAAAATCACCATAATTAGACTAACCATGTAGCGCCATGATTGAGAAATGTGAGGCAAACACATGAGCCCTATTTGTTGAGCTAACTTTACAAGATATTTGCGGAGCAATGCACTTCTTCCTGCATTGCTAGACTCCACCAGTGCAGCTGTGTCTTGCCAAACAGTCAGAACCACATTAAGCACTACTTGCGCACTCCCAGTCTATATTTGAAAAATTCACGGATTACCCAAATTTTCTATTTGTGTAATTTTATCTAAATGAGATTAAGTTATAAATAAAGACAATAAAAGGTTATTAATGGAGTTAAGATCACATGAAAATGAATGTGCATGTTCACTTTACTAAAGAAAAGTTCTACTCCCTCTGTCTCGTAAAAAACTTGCTTAACTTCACGGAGTTTAAGAAAAAGTAATGAAATATCAAATTATGTTAGAGGTTGGAAGTTTTTTAGATGGGGGGAGAAGTTTTTGTGAGCCACATGCTCAATTCCATAAAAGGAAATAATGTAGAAAGTTTTTTTGGACATCCAAAAAAGGAAAGTAGAAAGTTTTTTTATGGGGTGGAGGAAGTATTATACAAACATAGGTGCAGAAAAATGTACATCTACAACTAGATGGTGAGGGGGTACCTCTTGTTTTATAAAACTTTTGGTGTAGTTTTGAATACGTTATTTTTTTACTTTTCCAAATATTCAAAAAATTGAAAATAACTTGAGTCACATGTCGAAATCTGTAAACTGGTGCTTATTTAGGGGCAGAGGAACATTTGTTTTGTATTAAATTCATGAAGAGCCCTGGAAATAGAAGACGATGAGGTAACAAACCTTGAATGTGGTAGCCAATGCTTCAACTGTACCCAATAACTGGAAGTGATCATTAATGTCGTTTGCATCAGATGACATGACATCATGTGCCCAAACAATAATGCTGGTGAAAAAAAGTGGAAATAAATCATCACAATCACCTTGATCACAACTATGTTCACAATGTCTACAGTGTCCGTTAGTTTTCTAAAAGTAATGAGCATCATAAATTCATGGACATAATATGGTGGAAAATAAATGGAACTAAATGCAAGTGACTCGAGTAAGAACAGTAGTTTAACAAATTGAGTGGAAACAATGCTCAATTTTTTGATGAGTTGATTCCCAGAAAATTGAATGTGGTACACTAGTTAGGGAGAAATACTCATATAGGACCAAGACTCATGTGTATTCCATAACTTGTAACAGCACTAGCCGCACAAAACATTATAGGGGAAAAAAAACCTTTAATTAACTGCAAGGCAGTTTGAATCATGGGACGGACGTTATGTGTTGAGGGTTAACTTGGCATATTAATACCAAAAGAAATTACTATTTGAGTAAAAAAAAACTTATAGGTTGTATTTGTGGAAAGCAATGTAGTTTAACTGTTTAAGTATTATTTGAAGCAATTTTCTCTACTAGTAGTTTTCTAATTATTTGGTCACTTACCTAACAAGCTTGTGCAATAATGTTTCCAAAACTAATCAAACACTGCTAAGGTGAATGAAAGAAAACTTGGGAGAAGAAAATGTAATCATAAGACCAAGACGCCAATGCACTGAGTTTTTGTTGTATTCTTATTCTTATTTATTACTTGATATTTATCACTATTTAGAGTAATAAATTTACTACTTTTTTAGGGTGTGAAATTACTAATTAAACTAGTTTTTACCCCATGCTTCGCACGGGCTCGCATATTTCTCTATAAAATATATCTATATGTTAATATAGATATTTTAAATTAACATTTTGGATGTTTGTTAAAAGTTAAATTCATATATGAACAGAATATGAATTAAAATTTAATTTTATTTATTTTAATGTTTTAATAATAATATGATATGCATTAATAAATTAAATAATGTAATAAGATAATTTTTTTTAAACAAATCGTTTAATGAATAAATATGCATATGTGATTAAATTTATATGATCATTTTTTAAAAAGTAATAAACTAAAATAAGTTGTGGATAGTATAAAAATAATATATATATATATATATACATACATATATATATACATACATATATATATATATACATATATATATATAAATATAATATGGAGTATATATATTTTACAATGATGAAATATATATTTATAGAATTATTAAAAAATGAAAAAATTTTATGCAAATGTATTCAAAGATCTTTAAAAAAATGAAAATGGACCAATGAATTCAAATGCATAAATCCACATCATTAGTGAGTGCACATGTGGCATGCCACATGGCAACACTACAACAATTGAATTGAACTCTCTTTTACATATATATATATATATATATATATATATATATATATATATATATATATATATATATATATGATATAGGATAGGATTTGAATAATAATAATAATAATAATAGAAAAAGAAAAAAAGAAATTTATGGGAGAGAGTGGGGTGGGGGGCTGGACTGGAGGAAGAAGAAAAGTACGGAGTAAAAAAAGAAGAAAAAGAAAAAGGAAAAAGAAGAAGAAGATGAAGGCAGGGGCGAATTATATGAAGAGGGGATGATGGTGATGATGATGGTGATGATGATGACGGATGTAGTTGGAGATAACGGAGCAATGGATGGAAAGTCACCCCACAATTAGTTTTTTAATATTGTAGGGTACCTCCTGGTATATTTTAAAAACTAGAGGTACCCAGCAGTCATTATTTAAAAATAAAGGGTACCTAGCAGCAGTTTTTTGTTGTGATTGTAATAGGCCTCGAAAATGGAGTCCGGAAAAAAAACGATTAAGGTGGGTCTATATATATTAGGGGTTACCATGTTGGGCTTGGGCCAGAAAAAATTTAATAATCACCCATTAACAATTGCACTGAATGGCCCAATATTATTTTTATTTAGAGTAAATTCTAAAATGGACCATGCTACACTTACACCAAAAAATATACCCCATTTGTACACCACAGGTTTACACAAACATTTCGATGGTTTACACCGACACAAATGTTGATGCGTTATTAAAAATTCACACGGACACAAATGTTGGTGCGTTTAACAAAAATTAGTTTTACAGCAACACAAAGTGTTGGTGCAAAACTGCGGGGTACAAATTGAGGTACAAACTTTGGGGTACACATAGCATAATCCGTTTTGTCTACTAAGGTATTTTTTGATATCAGTCTTTAATAAGTTTTAATTATATACATGGTTTATTATATTAAAGTTAGATGTTGGAAAAAATTAGAAGAAATTGGAAGAAATTGAAAAATTAAAAGAGTCACACATTTAAATAATCAACAAAATAAACATGTTAGAAAATTTTAATTTTTGATAAAAAACACACCATTGTTGAGGTGATATGTTATAAATTTGGATATATAATGTTATTTTATATTAACCACATATATATCATATATAAATGTTTTCCAAGTACTTGTTGCAAATTCTTATATTATGTAGTTATTGAAAGACATTATAAGAAGTTAGAAGTCAATTTTTCAAAAATAAAAGAACGGGACCTTAGTAATGTCAAATACTAATATATGACTAATTTCCCCGTCCTTAATAATCTTTCATCTTTCTTTTTTTGTCCCGCAATTATTTTCTCTTATTCTATTAAAAGATTACTTTTATCTCTACTAATTTTTATTCTACCTATCACATCATACATTCACTAATAATCTACGCATTAATCCTACTTTTACTTACCCCTAATTGAAGATAATTTAGAAAAGTCAATACAAAAATACAGCTTCCTCAAAAAATTATAGAAGTCCAAATAACAATGATTTTTAGAAAGAGAGAGAGAGACAAAAAGAAACAAAGAGAATATCTTTGATTCACCCTAAATGGTGTACATCAAATTGACTTAACACAATTAGGTTGCATTGACTTCATCAATTATCTGATATGATCTGAATGCATATGAATAGATTTTCGATTGAATTGTTTCAGTCTAATGAGATTTAAATATATCTAAATATAATCTGATTTTGAAAGAATTTAAAATTAGGGAGAAATTCTCTTGTATTTCTTATGATTTACAATATACAGAAATGTCGTATATATAGGGTCTCACAGCATGAGACCTAATATCAAAACTATCAACAATAAAAAATAAATCATTATATAAGGAAACTACCAAAAGAAATAAATACGAAAATATATTCCAATATTCCCTTTCCTTCTTTAACATATTTAAATTCAAGTTATTATTATTTATTTATTTATCCATTCATACTCAGGAATTAAAAAGATGACTTTTAGGTTAGTTTTTTTAATTATTAGCAACAAGATCAATTTAACGTGACAAATACAGGTGCAATCGAACGTGTGAGAGAGCAGATTTATGCCTAATTGCAACACTTGGAAAACATGTTGCGTACGTATTAAACTTCCTTTTTTAGTCCACAACAATATATAGTCTAAAAATGCATAAAGAAAGCTCTTTAACTAAACACATGTTTTTTTGATACTACAGAGTATATATAATAATTCAAAAAGTTTAATAATATTATAAAATACTAAACACGTCTTTTGTCACAAATTGTAATTTGAAACTTTTGTGACAAAGTCTTTATCATGAAAATTGCCACGAAATATGATCCACGTCAATTTCAAGTGATAAGTCTATCGTAACGGCCTATGTATATTAAAGTTTTTTGGGAACGGAGCTCGATAGATTATTCACAAGATAGAGTAGAATACTTATACAAATTACGAAGTAAAACATTAGTCCCATTTTTGTTTACGAGATTAGCATCGACATTAATGCTACAAAATTACTTTTATCACTTAAATTTGAAATTGTTGCTGATCATTTATGACTGCTTTTTGTGATAAGGAGTGACGAAATTATTATTGATTTAATGAGACAAACTATCGCTGAGTCTTGATAAACCATTATGGCATTATTAATTCTCAACCAAAAAAATGAAGATTTAATTTGGCACTAGCAGTTTATTTGTGGGAGGTGCATTTTGTGTGACTTTACACACTCTTTTTTCATACAATAATGATCATGCTATTAAATATTCATTTAACATTAAATATTGATTAGGGTCCATCGCACTCTTTATACTACTGCTGTTTTCCCCCCTTAATTTTAGAAATTGAAATTTACCACGTGATAAAGAATATTTTATGTTTGTCCCAAAATCTTAGGATCTGTTTGGTACACAGATTTGACGAAATTTGAATTGAATTGAAATTTGAAATTCTGTAAAATTGATTTAAATTAGAATTGAACTCTCTCATTCGATTTTTTTGGCATTATCAATTTTGTGCTACCAAAGAGTAGAATTAGAATTATTATTTCTAATTCCAATTCCACTGTTTGAATAAAAGGAGACTTAATGTGAAAAGTTGTTTCAATAATAATGGCGCCTTTATTTTTCCACCATATACTCCATGAAATAAAACCCTTTCTATCTAATCGAAAAAAACATTTTGTACAGTATCACTTTATATAAAGAGTTTATGATGATCAAAAGTTCATATATTGTGGCCTCTGCACTTTAGAACCCACTTTCATATTCCCTCCTCCCCCAGTTGTCCCAATTTAATTATTCACTTTAAAAAAAACTGTATCTCAATAAATGAATGTAGAATAATACTGAATAAGTTATTTGAATTAAATAAATTTATTGCTCATTTATGTCAACAATGTAACAATATTCAGGTCGTCGTATCAAACAATAATATATACTCCGTACTTACAAACATGATTCATAGTCATACCGCATTTTTACTTCACTGATTAGTTTATACTCCCTCCGTCCCAAAAAGTTTGTTACGTTTAGAAAAAACTGCGTCCCGTAAAGCCCGTTACATTTCTATTAAAAAACTACTTTTACCTCTTACTTTTTCATACCATACCTATCACATCATACCTTTTTCCTAATAATCTATCCATCACATCCTATTTTTACACATCACATCAAGGGTATTTTTGGAAAGTCAATACCAAAATATCCCCCCTTAATTTCTCAAAAAGTCAAACCGTCCCATTTTTTTGGGAGCGGAGGGAGTAATAAGTATCCTTAATTATTATTTTCCGGGACCTAGCCTCTGGAACGAGACATCACAAAGAGTACATATAAAAACATGTTTTATTGAACTTCATGCATATTTCATTTATTGAACAATTAGTATGTTACTACTTTTTTGCGAGAACTCCAACATTTTTTCTTAATCCAAATCACTAACATTATTAAAAAATGTTGTTTTCACACAATTAAATTAAAGTCGGTATATATATATAGAGGGATTGTAAAGTTACGCTACTTCAAGTTGTGTAACATCGTGAAATCATTTTAACTGTGATATTTATGATGCTCCGTTCATAATATTGATTGTTTCTGCCTCTTATAACTTCTCTTATAAACCCCCACCCCCAACCTTGCCTCCCTCACGACCGTCGTCGTCACATCCCTCCATAAGTTTTGCAGTGGTTAGAATGGTCGCGAGGAGGTGAGGTCTGGGGTGAAGATTAATTATGAAAGGATAAGAAACGTCAAATTTACGAACAAAAGATCTCAGGTGTCCCAATGCAAAGAGAGCAATTCTTCTATTTTACATATATGCATGTATATAGTAGTATAGTACCTGCAGCCTTCTTCTTCTTCTTCATTCCCTCATAATTTTCAGCAAGCTAATTAATAATATAAGAAGGCCTCTTTAATTAATTTGCACAGTAGAATATAATAATACTCCGGAGTAATTCTTTATTTTTACCGTAGATCGGAGTACCTGCTTGCCGGCGGCGGGGGCGTTCATCCAATTACTCTCTCCGTCCGGTATTAAACTTCACTTTTTCCCATTTTTATGAAGTATTGACTTTAGAATGGAAATGTCCAAAACACCCCCGTCAATCCCACCGCTACCGCAGGCCAAAACTATCGTCGACCGCCCACAATCTTCGCTGCCCCCACCATCACCCCAGTCCCTTAATCTTCCGAGATCGTACAGATTTAGAAGACAAACAAATAGGAGAAAAAGAGGAATAAGAAGAGGAAGAAAGAAGATGAATTTATTTGGGGAAAGAAAAGAGGGATGAGAAAGAATCGGGGGAGAAGAAGAAGAAAGATCGAGGAACAGATCTGGAGGGATGGCGAGAAAGAACAGAGGAGGAGGAGGAGAAGAATGAACAGATCTGGATAATTGAACAGGGGCGAGAAAGAACTGGGAGAGAAGAAGAAGAAGAAGAAGAGGCAAAATGAGCAGATCTGGGGGAACAAATGTGGAGAGAAAAAAGAAGAAGAAGAAAAGGAAAGTAGAGAACGAGAGGAGAGAGGCGAGGAACTAAAAGGAGAGGGGAGAGATAGAGTGAATATTGGTAGGTGGGGGTATTTTGGATATTTGATAAAAAAAGTACTCCATCCTTTCTTAAAACTATTCTTATTTTGACTTTAGGCCAAAATAAAAAAAGTATAATTTTAATTGACTTTCTAATTTTGCCCCTGATGATAGGGTAAAAGTAAGATATGATAGTTTGGTTATTAGTAAAACAATATGATGTGATAGGTAGGGTATGAAAATGTAAAGGTAAAAATGGCTTTTTAATAGAAAGTGGAAATGTTTTAATGAACTGAAAAAAACGAAAAAGGAAGGATTTTATGAAACAGAAGAAGTATATTGTATCACAACTTATTTTGTAGAGTTTTTTATGTTATTTTTAAATTGGTAAATTGTAATTTTTAAAATTTCACTGCAATTCTCATATTACTTGAATTGAAAATAATTCTAATAAAACATCGTAAATGGAAAAAGTCACTTTAAAATGGTTCGGATGGAGTATAAATCGATCGCTTATTTTTATCCAGCCCCTAAATAGAAGTATTGGCTCAGGAAAATAAGTAACATATACTCCATCTGTTCCTAAATAGATTACAATTTTTTCTCTGTACTCTTGATAACTTTTGTTTGTTTACGTGATTTCATTAAATATTTGATAAAATAAAATATTTTTGTCACCTTTTATTTTGTAGAACTTTTGACGTAGTTTTTTAATATATAATTTTTATATCTTATTGATATACCAATTTATAAATAAAATGATTTTAAAAAATATAAAATTTTACTCCGTAACTCACAATTTGTAATCAAGTTGGGATGGAAGGAGTATATAATTTGACATTGTATATTAATACTCCCTTCGTCCTAATTTAAATCGTCTGTTTTGACTTTTGGACATATTTAAAGAAAATAAAAAATAGAGTTGATTTTTTAAAATTGACATTACTTTTTAAGAGCGGTAATGATGAATGAGAAGATAAGGTGAAAAAGAATGACTTATTTTAAGGGTAGTTTAGGTATTTTATTTTTAATAGTTTACGAAAATAACTAACAGACAATTTAAAATGGGACAAAGGGTGGTTTTCACTAGGCGCACGTACTTGTGTTAGGGGGTGTTTGTTTTTTCTGCAGGAAAAGGTCTGCGGTCTGCGGACCACTACTGTAGACATCTGCAGGAGAAGTGGTGGACCGAAAGTCTGCGGTGTGCAAGAAGAAGAATGTTTGTTTTTTTAATGTCTGTAGACTGCTATATAAATTAATGGTGGTAGTGTACGGTGGTGGTGTATGGACGATTGTGGTGGTGGTGGAGGATGGTGGTGGACGTTGACGGCGGTGGTGGTGGACGGTGGTGGTAGTGGCGGTGGATGGTGGCGGTGGATGGTGGTGGACGACGATGGTGATGGACGGTGACGGTGATGGTGGACGGTGGTAGTGGTGGACGGTGGCGGTGAACGGTTGTGGTGGTGAAGAGAAGTAGAAAAAAAAGGAGAAGATGTTAGAAGACATTGGTTAATGTCTTCTCCAAGAAGATGTCAGGAAGACCTTTTTGAGTGAAATGTCTTCCAAAGAACAAACAATTTGCAGAGCCCATCATCTGCGCGCGTCTGCGCGGCGCAGACAAAAGACGCCAGAAGGTCTTCTGACGGAAAAACAAACACCCCCTTATTGGACAACTGCCCCAAAAAAAAATACTGGGGTATTTCATAAAATTAGATGGCAAAGTAATTTTTAGTGGTAGTACACTATTATTATAAAAAATGTCCCCCACTCAATGGGTCAAACCGTCAAAATCAAACATTTCCCCATCCCCACATCCCCACTATAACAATATGTCCCCACCCCAATTCAGCCTTTGCCCAACAACTTTGATTTCGTTTAATTACATACTCCGTATTTTATTCAATTTACTTTATGTGTATTACTCTCTCTCTCTTGTCAAAAAAGATTGTTTTACTTGGGGACTCTAAAATTTATAAGAAAAATATTAAAAAAATAGAAAGAGAACAATTGTTAATTCATTAAGCAAATAGAAAAATTATGAACCACATGTTCTTTATTTTTATAAAAGTAAAAGAGTGAAAAAAATATTTTGAGACATACTTGAAAAGAGAGTGAGACGCTTAATTTAGAACATGGTCGAAATCAATCAATTAGGTTCCCCCTTGTTTCAATATAAATCCATATTAGTCTCTGGTGCGCACTAGGATATGGTTTAGCTAAGTGTTGTACTTGGGTCACCGTGATTTACCTCCTCTCACATTCTCGTCGGGTCGGGGGTGAGAGGCGCCCGGAGTGAGCGATTTCACCTTTTGGAGAATATATCCATATAAGTGAAGAGACTACACCGCTAGGACAAATAAAATGATTGATTCCCCTCGGAACTCAAACTGGTATTTGGAGTTAATAAAGAAGAAGAATTGATAAAGCACAAATAAAAGGTAAAAGCAAAAGGTTGTCTCTAATTTGCATGCTCGACATACAACTGCTACAATTCAAAATTGTTTCACTTTGACTCTACAGTTTATAAGAAAAAAATTTAAGAAAATAAAAAGAGAACACTTGTTATTTCATTAAGCAAAGAGAAAAATTGTGAACTATATATTCTTTATTTTTTATAAAACTAAAAAAGTGAAAAAATTATTTTGAGACAGACTTGAAAAAATTATTTTGAGACAGACTTGAATATATTTATATTGGCCAGCTCTACCACCGTAAAACAAAATCTGAATATGCCACTAATAGAAAAGAACTTCTATTGATCCATCAATGGGAGAAGAAAACTTGGGGGAGCAATGTCCCAAACAATAAAATGAGTATCACACCCTCTAGCCAAAATATGAGCAAACTTATTAAAAGAACGACGAACAAAATTTATAGAAATGAAATCAAATTCATCTAAAACAGCCCTGCACCCATCAATGATGCCTCCAAAGTATGAAGGAAAGTCGGGACTAACCTCTTGACATAGCAATTGCACCACGCTAAGACAATCCGAATAGAGCTCGACCTCACGCACACCACGCCGTCTAAGCCACAAAAGTACTTCACGACATGCCAAAGCTTCCGCCACCAGTGGATCTTGAACCCAGCAAAGAGGTCCGTTACACGCTGCCCGGAATTGACCCTCGGGACTAAGTAAAATTCCACCAAAGCCAACACGTCCAGTCCGCGGGAAAAGGCTTGCATCCACAAAGCATTGCAACACACCTGGCCGACGAATATGAAGGGGAAGAACGGCTCCCTCCTGTCCTATAGCATCAAACCTATTTCTCCATCCTGCCACCATGGAGTGAATCATCCGAACCACAGCCTGCGGCATTACCACACTTGTTATTTCATTAAGCAAAGAGAAAAATTGTGAACTACATATTCTTTATTTTTTATAAAACTAAAAAAAGTGAAAAAATTATTTTGAGTCAGACTTGAAAAAATTATGTTGAGACAGACTTGAATATATTTATATTGGCCAGCTCTACCACCGTAAAACAAAATTTGAATATGCCACTAATATTTTTTTGAATTATGTGTTAGCATAAATATCCATACATGGTCGAAATTGGCACCATATATGGTGTCTTGAATTGTGTGTGTTGGGCTCATCTTAGTATACGCTTTTGATATACTAGTATCAATTTTTTTTATCATTTGGTATTTATTTAGATTATATTTGAACCAAAAAAGTCAAAATATTAAAGATTTTTAGAACCGGAGGGAGTAACAAATACGTAGTAATCATCAAAATGGGAACATTGATAAATTATTTATCCATTTTAAAAATACTAAGGCCACCCAATTTCAGTTTCTAAGTATATAATCGATCAAAACGGGAAGAAATTAAAAATGCATGTCGTTAGTTAATAAATCATCCATTCGTCTCAATCTCTCAGATAAACTTCATGATTATAATATGAAAAATGTATGATTATAATTTGTTTAAAAAACGAGAAATGATGTGAGCTACAAATATGATTCTTTGAAAAGAAATACGGAGTAAGAAAACCATGAACTTCACGATATAATTCTTTGAAAAGAAGTAAGAAAACTATGAACTTCATTTTAGGATAGAAGTAAAACGTGAAGTTTACCTTTTACAATACTTTTTAACACTTCTTAAACTTTCATGAAAGGTCAAAGTGCATATTTTATTTTAGGATGAAAGGAGTAATTAGCGAACCCCATATGTTAGTAAAGTTTGACGTGAATTAAAAATAAGCATAGGGGATGTGTTAGCCATTGTTTTTTGGCCCCAAAATTTGAACTTATTATATTCACTGCAATTATAATGATCTGAATAGGGATATTGACTCTGATATTTGAGAAAGTATACGTGAATAGATATTACATTTCAATAAAGTTATTAGTAATGAAAAAACATCTTCAAACGAGCAAAAAACTTTACTCCCACAACGGAAAAACATAGAGTCAAGCAGCAAACAAAGTTGAGCAACTATTGTATTTATTTATTTATTTGTTAAAAACAAGAAGGGAAGATGAGACTGCTTGATTCTTGCACCAGAGATGGATCAATAGATCGACATGGAAAACCGGCGCTCAAGGGGAAAACAGGTGGATGGAAATCCGCAATCTTAGTACTAGGTAACTTCAATAACAACATAGTAAGACTCAAGATTCTATGGTTCAAGAACGAACGCGTTCAATGCACTTATTATAGCCAGCAATAATCTGTAGTTTTTTTTTGAACGTGCAGCAAGTGAAGGGTTGGCTACAATGGCTTTCACAGGAGTGGAAGTGAACATGGCCCTCTTTTCCAAGTCTGTCATGAGAAAATCAAATGTAGATGCTGCAAACTTCTTTAGCAGGTGGATGGGTACCCTTTATGTTTTCTCTCTTGTGGGAGCTTTCCTCAGTGACTCCTACATGGGAAGATATCTCAATTGTATCATCTTCCTTGCTGTCATGAATTTTGTAAGTCCACCCGAACTATGTATGTCTACATAACACTTCTTCTCTCAATGTAAATCCTACTTTTGTGGGATTTTGCTGGGTTGTTGACCTAAACTATGTCTGCATGGGCTTCATTAGCGCTTTTTATAACACTGATATTGAAACTCTAAAGGTACAATTTTGCAAGAGAAGCTACTGGTGTTGATTGGTTTGGTTTTGTTGCAGGGATTGGTGGCACTGTCATTGTTAACCCATATGTTCATGCTAGTGCCTAAAGGGTGTGGGAGGATAGGAGAGCTATGCGACCCACAGTCAATGGTTAAAGTTGCAATGTTCTATGTGTGCATGTATTTACTAGCCATTGGAAGTGGCTCCATAGAACCCGTACTATGATTGTTACTCAATCGCCCCCTCTGTTCGTCTCCCGCGCCGTCTTCACCCCTTTTTGTCTCTCACCGTCTCCACCCCGAAACAAATCTACCCTTCTTGAACAGATCTATCAAAAGCTTCTTGCGATTTGATCGATTAGCTTTGCGGAAAAAGCAAGGTCGGGAGGGGGTGTGACGAAGAAGAACGAAGAAGGAACGTAGAAGCTAGGGTAGAAGAAGAAATTTAAAAGAAGAAGAAGAAGAGAAATTGTAGAAGAAGAAGCAGATCGAAGAAAGAAAGAAAGAAAATTAAATGAATGGTGGAGAAGGGGTGTGGGACAAAAATTAGTGTACCCCATTTGTCCCTCACCCCCTCCATTACCACAAAAATGGGCAAAAATTTTAAAAAAAATTAAATAAATAAAAAGTAGATAAAAATGAATGGTGGAGAAGGGGGTATGGGACAAATGGGGTACACATTTGGTGTACCCTAGCATTGCTCTTTAAGGAATGAAAAAACACAACTAAATGGGGGAAGAAACACATCGAAGAAAGAAAGAAAAAGAAAAAGAAAAGCAAAAAGAAAAAGAAAAGCAAAAGCAAAAGCAAAAGAAAAAGAAAAGGGGGGAGGTTGAGTGGATGGGCCGTGGTGGGCTGGTTTGACTTGTCTCAAATAAGAGAAGATGAAGAACCAGAAAAAAGGTTTTCTGGTCCTAAAATTAATTTTCCATTTGATATTTCACGGTTTTTAATGCGATATTTTGACCATTATTATCTCCATTTTATATGTATATATATTATCAAAATAATATATTTCAAAACTATGTTTCAAAATAAATTTATTGGTACTAAATTTATATGAAAATTCAATATATATTTTCCGTAATACACAGTCAAAGTTTAAAAACTTTGATTACAAAAGTCAAAATGAGAAATTAATTTTAGGATGGAGGGAGTAGATTTTATTTGTCAAAAATGAAAACGGAACAATCAAATGGGATGAACCTAAAAAAATGAGAAGAAAGATATGAGACACATGAAGTAGAAAAATAGATAGTGTAATTCTGATAGTAATAGGCCTCGAAAATGGAGTCCGGGAAAAAAAGAATAGAAATCATTCTAAATAGGACTAAAATATAGATAAAAGTACGAAAATAAGACTTTCATGTTTTTTTCTCGGAATAAGACTTTGCACAGTGTTAATGTGACCTTGCATTGTGGTAATGTGACAGTGTACATGTGCAAATTACTATGCTTTTTTGGTAATGTATGTGACCACAGTTTGTAATGTAAGTTTTATTTTGGTAATAAAAATATGAAAGTTCTATTTTGGTATATTTTCAAAGTTTTAGTCCTAATTTGGTCTTTCTCCCAAAAAATGAATAAAGTGGATATATTTATATTAGGTGTTACCATGTTGGGCTTGGGCCGGAAAAAATTTAATAATCACCCATTAACAATTGCGCAGAATGGCCCAATATTATTTTTATTTAGAGTAAATTCTAAAATAGTTTTCTCTACTAAGGTACGGAGTATTTTTTGATATCGGTCTTTAATAAATTTTAATTACATGGTCTATTATAATAGAGTTAGATGTTCGAAAAAATAAGAAGAATTTGAAAAAATTGAAAAATTAAAACAGTCACTCATTTAAATAATCAACCAAATAAATATGTTAGAAAATTCTAATTTTTGATAAAAAAAAATACACCATTATCCTTGTTTGAGGTGATATATTATAAATTTGGATATATAATATTATTTTATATTAACCACATATGTATCATATATAAATGTTTTCCAAGTACGTGCTACAGATTCTTATATTATGTAGTTGTTGAAAGAAATTAGAAGTTGAAAGAAAAATTAGAAGAAGTTAGAAGTCAACGCATAATAGCCACACACTTTGTGGAGGGCTTACGGCGGGGTTGGGGTGGGGGTGCAGGGGCGGGGGTAGGGTGGGCGGTTTAGGGAGTGGGTTAGGGGGGTAGGAACCGTCAATTTTGCGAACGAAGCACCGGAGGTGCCCCAAAATGCCAGTGGCACCGCTAGTGGCACCGAATTCCAGTGGCATTGGAACCCCACCCTATATATGTGTGTGTGTGTGTGTGTGTGTGTGTGTATAATCAAAATAATATATTTCAAAATGAATCTATTGATACTAAATTTATATGAAAAATCAATATATTTTTTCCGTAATACACCGTCAAAGTTTAAAAATTTTGATTACAAAAGTTAATATTAGACCTGGCAAAACTGACCCGAACCCGATAACCCAAACCGAATAACCCGGAACCAAACCCGATTTGACCTGAAAACTGAAAAACTGAAATAGAACCGAACACTCGAAATGATCCGAACCGAACCGAATGTATTCAGACCCGATTCAGACCCGAATCCGATTAAACCCGAACCGATTAAATCCGAACTGATTAAACCCGAACCCGGAACCGATTAGACCCGAAATTGATCAAATTCATTGATATTTCATTTATCAAATGAATTTGGAGAAAATGAATGACCTATATATTTTTACATATGTTGATGTGTTTCTAAAAAAACATATTTAAATTATGGGTGCAAACCATGTAACTACTTTCATGTGCAAATCTTTTACTTTGCATTTTATAACTTAAGTTAAAGTACTTTTGTATTTTTATAGAAAATATATAAAAATTATAGTTAACTAAATGTGAGAAAGACCTAAGTAGGATTAAAACATTGAAAATATACCAAAATATGACTTCCGTGTTTTTATTCCCGAAATAGGACTTACATTACCAAACATTGTCATATACATTACCAAGAAAGTATAGTGATTTGCACATGTACACTGCCACATTACCACAATCCAAAGTCACATTACCACAATGCAAAGTCATATTTTGGAAAAAAAATGAAAGTCATATTTTGGTACTTTTCTCTATGTTTTAGTCTTATTTAAGATTATTTCTATAACTAAATTAACTAAATTTATTATGTGATTTATTCATTTATTAGTATGTATGTGTTTACATTATACTTGAACTAATATAAATTTAAACTGATATAAACTCAAATCTATATAAACACAAATCAATACAACCCGAATTGATACAAACCTGAACCGATATAACCCGAACCGATACAAACCTCAACCGATAAAAACCCGAACCGATATAAACTCGAACCGATACAAACTCGAACCGAAACCGAACCGAAACCGAAAACCAATCAACCCGAAATAAACCCGGAACCGAACTGACCCGAACCGACCCGAACCGATTATAACATATATCCGAAAGAGACCCGAACCGGAACCGAACCGATTGACCCTTGCCAGGTCTAGTTAATATGGGAAATTAATTTTAGGACAGAGAGAGTAGATTTTATTTGTCAAAAATGAAAACGGAACAATCAAATATGATGAACCTAAAAAAAGTGAAAAGAAAGATATGAGACAGATGAAGTAGAAAAATAGATAGTGTAATTGCGATAGTAATAGGCCTCGAAAATGGAGTCTGGAAAAAAAAACGAATAAGGTGGGTCTATATATATTAGGAGTTACCATGTTGGGCTTGGGCCGGACAAAATTTAATAATCACCCATTAACAATTGGACTGAATGGCCTAATATTATTTTTATTTAGAGTAAATTCTAAAATAGTTTTATCTACTAAGGTATTTTTTTGATATCAGTCTTTAATACGTAGTAAGTTTTAATTACATACATGGTCTACGAGTAATAGAGCTAGATGTTGGAAAAAATTAGAAGAATTTGGAAGAAATTGAAAAAATTAAAAATCACAATTTAAATAATCAACCAAATAAATATGTTAGAAAATTCCAATTTTTGATAAAAAAAATACGCCATTATCCTTGTTTGAGGTAATATGTTATAAATTTGGATATATAATGTTATTTTATATTAACCACATATATATCATATATAAATGTTTTCCAAGTACGTGTTGCAAATTCTTATACTCCCTTCGTTCCACAAAACCCTTCCTCTTTCGGTTTTTTTGCTTTCCACAAAACACTTCCACTTTCTATTAAAAAACCACTTTTACCCCTACTTTTTCATACCTTACCTATCACATCATGCTTTTTCACTAATAACCAAACTATCTCATCTTATTTTTTGCTATCACATCAGGGGCAAAATTGGAAAATCAACCAAAATTACACTTTCCTTATTTTTCCCCAAAGTCAAAACCGGAAGGGTTTTGTGGAACGGAGGGAGTATTATGTAGTTGTTGAAAGAAATTAGAATTTGAAAGAAATTAGAAAAAGTTAGAAGTCAATTTTTCAAAAATAAAAGAACAGGACCTTAGTAGTGTCAAATACTATCGCTTAAAAGTCTTTAAAAGTCTTTCATCTTTCTTTTTTTGTCCCGCAATTATTTTCTCTTATTCTATTAAAAGTTTACTTTTATCTCTACTAATTTTTATTCTACCTATCACATTATACATTCACTAATAATCTACGCATCAATCCTACTTTTACTTACCCCTGATTGAAGATAATTTAGAAAAGTCAATACAAAAATACAACTTCCTCAAAAATCATAGAAGTCCAAATAACAATGATATTTGGGAAGAGAGAGACAAAGAGAAAGAAAGAGAATATCTTTGATTCACCCTAAATGATGTACATCAAATTGACTGAACACAATTAGGTTGCATTGACTTCATCTAATTATCTGATATGATCTGAATGCATATGAATATATTTGATTCGATTAAATTGTTTCAGTCTAATGAGATTTAAATATATCTGATATAATCTATCAACAACAAAAAATAAATCATTATACAAGGAAACTACCAAAAGAAATAAATACGAAAATATATGGAAATATATTCCAATATTCCATTTCCTTCTTTAACATATTTAAATTCAAGTTATTATTACTCCGTATTTATTTGTTTTTCCATGCATACTCAGGAAAAAGATGACTTTTAGGTTAGTTTTTTTTTAATTATTAGCAACAAGATCAATTTAACGTGACAAATACAGGTGCAATCGAACGTGTGAGAGAGCAGATTTATGCCGAATTGCAACACTTGGAAAACATGTTGTGTACGTATTAAACTTCCTTTTTTAGTCCACAACAATATATAGTCCAAAAATGCATAAAGAAAGCTCTTTAACTAAACACATGTTTTAATTTTTTGATACTACCGAGTATATATATAATAATTCAAAAAGTTTAATAATATTATAAAATACTTTATCCGTTTCTTAAAACCCTTCATCTTTCATTTTTTTGTTTTTCTCAAAACTCTTCCATTTTCTATTAAAACACCATTTTTACCTATACTTTTTTTCATATTCTACCTATCACATGATACTTTTTCACTAATAAATAAACTATCACATCTTATTTTTACCTATCACATCAGGGGCAAAATTAGAAAGTCAACTAAAATTACACTTTCTTTATTTTTCCCCAAAGTCAAAAGAGGAACCAAAAGCTCTTTAACTAAACACATGTTTTAATTTTTTGATACTACGAAGTATATATAATAATTCAAAAAGTTTAATAATATTATAAAATACTAAACACGTCTTTTGTCACAAATTGTAATTTGAAACTTTTGTGACAAAGTCTTTATCATGAAAATTGTCACGAAATATGATCCACGTCAATTTCAAGTGATAAGTCTGTTATCACGGCCTGTGTATATTAAAGTTTTTAGGAACGGAACTCGATCGATTATTCACAAGATAGAGTAGAATATTTATACAAATTACGAAGTAAAACATTAGTCCCATTTTTGTTTACGAGATTAGCATCGACATTAATGCTACAAAAATACTTTTATCACTTAAATTTGAAATTGATGCTGATCATTTATGACTGTTTTTTGTGATAAGGAGTGACAAAATTATTCTTGATTTAATGAGACAAACTATCGCTGAGTCTTGATAAACCATCATTAATTCTCAACAAAAAAAATGAAGATTTAATTTGGCACTAGCACTTTATTTGTGGGAGGTGCATTTTGTGTGACTTTTACACACTCTTTTTTCATACAATAATGATCATGCTACTATTAAATATTCATTTAACATTTAAATATTGATTAGGGTCCATCGCACTCTTTATACTACTGCTGTTTTCCACCCTTAATTTTAGAAATTGAAATTTACCACACGATAAAGAATATTTTATGTTTGTCCCAAAATCTTAGGATCTGTTTGATACACGGATTTGACAGAATTTGAATTGAATTGAAAATTAAAATTCTGTAAAATTGATTTAAATTGGAATTGAACTCTCTCTCATTCGATTTTTTGGCATTATTAATTCCAAATGTACATGTTTTTGTGCTACCAAAAAGTAGAATTAGAATTATTATCTCTAATTCCAATTCCGCTCTTTGAATAAAAGGAGACTTAATGCAAAAATTGTTTCAATAATAATGGCGCCTTTATTATTCCACCATATACTCCATGAAATAAAACCCTTTCTATCTAATCGAAAAAAACATTTTGTATCACTTTATATAAAGAGTTTATGATGATCAAAAGTTCATATATTGTGGCCTCTGCACTTTAAAACCCACTTTCATATTCCCCCTTCCCCCAATTGTCCCAATTTAATTATTCAGTTTTTAAAAAAACTGTATGTCAATAAATGAATGTAGAATAATACTGAATAAGTTATTTAAATTAAATAAATTTATTGCTCATTTATGTCAACAATAATGTAACAAAGAGTACACGCCCTAAGTATCCTTAATTTATCCCGCTCTTTTTTTACAGTCTTAAAGAATAGGCCCTAAGTATCCTTAATTATTATTTTCGGGGACCTAGCCTCTGGAAGGAGACATCACAAAGAGTACATATAAAAACATACTCCCTCCGTCACAAAAAGTTTGTTACGTTTAAAAAAAAATTGCGTCCCGTAAAGTCCGTTACATTTCTATTAAAAAACCACTTTTACCTCTTACTTTTTCATACCCTACCTATCACATCATATCTTTTTTCTAATAATCTACCCATCACATCCTACTTTTACCCATCACATCAAAGGTATTTTTGGAAAGTCAATACCAAAATATCTCTCCTTTAATTTCCCAAAAAGTCAAACCGTCTCATTCTTTTTGGGACGGAGGGAGTATTTTATTGAACTTCATGCATATTTCATTTATTGAACAATTAGTATGTTACTACTTTTTTTGCGAGAACTCTAACATTTTTTCTTAATCCAAATCACAAACATTATTAAAAAATGTTGTTTTCACACAATTAAATTAAAGTCGGTATATATATATATATATATAGAGGGATTGTAAAGTTACGCTACTTCAAGCGTGAAATCATTTTAATTGTGATATTTATGATGCTCCGTTCATAATATTGATTGTTTTTGCCTCTTATAACTTCTCTTATAAACCCCCACCCTCAACCTTGCCTCCCACACGACCGTCGTTGTCACATCCCTTCATAAGTTTTGTTGACTTTATAAGTTACCTTAATTTTGACCAAAATATCAACCAAATTTACATATATGGTGCAATTTTACAAACAAAACATTGAAGGTGTCGAATTGAAAGAGAGCAATTCTAAAATTTTCCGTCACAATCTCAGGCCGGCGTCATGCAGGCCGCGTCTCAACTGTTAGGACGTTCGTTATTATTATTAAAATCTCACCCACCCTCTTCGCTCCCTCCCTTTCAATGGTGTACTAATAATTAATAACTATTTAATAAATTAATAATAATTATTAATCTCTCTGCTAGCTAGCTGTCCGATCCGTTAAATTTGCCACGTACGTATGTAAATAATTAATTAATATATAAAGCTAGCTGATTAAACTACGACGTACTATATGCATGTATATAGTACCTGCAGCCTTCTTCTTCTTCTTCTTCTTCTTCATTTCCTCATAATTTTCAGCAAGCTAATTAATAATATAAGAAGGCCTCTTCAATTAATTTACAGAGTAGAATATAATAATAATTCTTTATTTTTACCGTAGATCGGATCGGAGTACCTGCATGCCGGTGGCCGGGTCGTTCATCCAATTAATAATTATTAATGGAGAAACAGAAAGCAGCAGCAGCAGCCAATATTATTATTCTCAATAACAACAACACCAATAATAATAATATTAATAATAATGGCCGCTCATCATTATCATCGCCGGCATGTTTCCTGGACGAGGACGACGACGACGACACAGCTAATCAACGACCACCACCTCCTCTTCCTGCCGCCGCACCTTCTTCTAAATTCATTCATTCTCATTCTCAGGTAAATTTTACCCCACACACACACATTCACTCTGCCTAAAAAACACACATTGTCAAGAAACCAACTCATCGACCAAAAGCTCAAGCTTGTGGTTGTGGCCCAGGAATAGTTATTTACATTCTAACACGCCCTCTCACGTGCAGGCGTAGTCTTTTTCGAGCCTTGCACGTGAAACCTTAATTTTTTTAAAACTGGGTAGCGCTGAGTTTCAAACCCGTGATCTCTTAGTCAACGAGGTTTTGATACCATGTCAAGGAACCCGTTCAACCAAAAGTTCAAGCTTATGGTTGTGGCCCAGGAATAGTTATTTATATTCTAACACGCCCCCTCACGTGCAAGCGTAGTCTTTTTCGAGCCTTGCAAGTGAAAACTTAATTTTTTTAAACTGGGTGGCATAATGTTTTTTATATTCTAACACACATAGCCTATTTAGTGACCCTATTCATAGGAAAACTTTATTCACCTTATTTAACAAATTTTGTTAGTTATAGAGTATTTGATAAAAAAGTATTCCATCGGTTTCTTAAAACTATTCTTATTTTGACTTTGAGCCAAAATAAAGAAAGTATAATTTTAATTGACTTTTTAATTTTGTCCATGATGATAGGGTAAAAGTAAGATGTGATAGTTTGATTACTAATGAAACAATATATATGTTGTGATAGGTAATGTATGAAAATGTAAGGATAAAAATAGTTTTTTAATAAAAAGTGGAAGTGTTTTAAGAAATTGGAAAAAACAAAAGAGGAAGGATTTTATTAAACAGAAGAAGTATATTGCATGCATCACAACTTATTTTGTAGAGTTTTTTATGTTATTTTTAAATCGGTAAATTTTAATTTTTAAAATTTCACTGCAATTCTCATATTACTTGAATTGAAAATAACTCTAGTAAAACATCATAAATGGAAAAAGTCACTTTAAAATGGTTCGGATGGAGTATAAATCGATTGCTTATTTTTATCCAGCCCCTAAATAGAAGTATTGGCTCAGTAAAATAAGTAACATATACTCCATCTGTCCCTAAATAGATTATAATTTTTTTCTCTGTCCTCTTGATAACTTTTGTTTGTTTACGTGATTTCATTAAGTATTTTATAAAATACTCCGTAAAATATTCTTGTCACCTTTTATTTTGTAGAACTTTTGACATAGTTTTTTAATATGTAATTTTTTAATCTTATTGATATACCAATGTATAAATAAAATGATTTCAAAAAGTAAAAAAAATTTACTTTGTAACTCACAATTTGTAATCAAATTAGGGACAAAGGGAGTATATAATTTGACATTGTATATTAATACTCCCTCCGTCCCCCTAAGATCTTCTCGTTTTGATTTTTTGCGGTTTTTTAGGAGAGTTAAAAAAAGGTCAAAGTTTACCATAATACCCTTAATGAAAATGGGTGGAGTGTATTAAATGAGGTAGGTGAGATGTAATAAATAAAGTAAGTGGGGGTAGTTGTGGTATTTTAAGTGTTAAAAAAGGTAATGAGAAGATCTATGGTGGACAAATAAAAAAGGCTAATGAGAAGATCTATGGGGGACGGAGGGAGTATTTGATATTGGTTTTCATTGGGCGCACGTACTTGTGTTAGTGGACAACTGCCCCAAAAAAATTATTTCATAAAATTAGATGCAGGAAATTGCTGTCAGGTACCCTCGGTTTTGTGATAAGAACTCACAAGTCCCATCTTTTTTAAAATTATACTCCGGGGTACCTTTAATTATCTGAAAACTAACTCCGGAGAGACTTTCCGTCCATCCCCCCGTCAAATTCATTTTCTCCGTTAACTTTTCATCTTCCTCTTCCCAAAAATTGTTGTCAGGTACCCTCAATTTTGTAAAAATAACTTCCAGGTCCCATCATTTCTAAAAATATACCCGGGTACCCTAAAATATCCAAAAACTTGCTTTGGAAGAATTTTCCTTTATTATTATTATTATTCTTAGATTATTATTATTATTCTTTTGTGACTATTACTATTATTATTTATATTACGGAGTATTATTATTATTGTGATCGTTATTATTATTACTATTACTAGTGTTACTATTATTACAGAGTATTATTATTAGTCACTTCATCATTATCTTCCGCAGTTGTAACTCGCTGCCGCGTTGCCTATTGAGTTGCATTGGATTTTCGCTACACGCACTAGAATAATAATAATAATAATAATAATAATAATAATAATAATAATAATAATAATAATAATAATAATAATAATAATAAAAGGAAAAAAGGAAAACCCCCCATAGTAACTTTTTGGATATTTTAGGGTACCCTAGAGTATATTTTTAAAAATGATGAGACCTGAAAGTTAATTTTATAAAATTAGGGGTACCCTAAAAGCAATTTTTAGAAAGAAAATGATGAAAAGTTAACGGAGAAAATGAATTTGACGGAGGGAATGATGAAAAGTCTCCTTGAAGTTATTTTTCGGATAATTAAAGGTACCCCGGAGTATATTTTTCAAAAAGATGAGAGCTGTAAGTTCTTTTTACAAAACTGAGGGTACCCGACATCAATTTTCTGAAATTAGATGGCAAAGTAATTTTTAGTGGTAGTACACTATTATTATAAAAAATGTCCCCCACTCAATGGGTCAAACCGTCAAAATCAAACATTTCCCCATCCCCACATCCCCACTATAACAATATGTCCCCACCCCAATTCAGCCTTTGCCCAACAACTTTGATTTCGTTTAATTACATACTCCGTATTTTATTCAATTTACTTTATGTGTATTACTCTCTCTCTCTTGTCAAAAAAGATTGTTTTACTTGGGGACTCTAAAATTTATAAGAAAAATATTAAAAAAATAGAAAGAGAACAATTGTTAATTCATTAAGCAAATAGAAAAATTATGAACCACATGTTCTTTATTTTTATAAAAGTAAAAGAGTGAAAAAAATATTTTGAGACATACTTGAAAAGAGAGTGAGACGCTTAATTTAGAACATGGTCGAAATCAATCAATTAGGTTCCCCCTTGTTTCAATATAAATCCATATTAGTCTCTGGTGCGCACTAGGATATGGTTTAGCTAAGTGTTGTACTTGGGTCACCGTGATTTACCTCCTCTCACATTCTCGTCGGGTCGGGGGTGAGAGGCGCCCGGAGTGAGCGATTTCACCTTTTGGAGAATATATCCATATAAGTGAAGAGACTACACCGCTAGGACAAATAAAATGATTGATTCCCCTCGGAACTCAAACTGGTATTTGGAGTTAATAAAGAAGAAGAATTGATAAAGCACAAATAAAAGGTAAAAGCAAAAGGTTGTCTCTAATTTGCATGCTCGACATACAACTGCTACAATTCAAAATTGTTTCACTTTGACTCTACAGTTTATAAGAAAAAAATTTAAGAAAATAAAAAGAGAACACTTGTTATTTCATTAAGCAAAGAGAAAAATTGTGAACTATATATTCTTTATTTTTTATAAAACTAAAAAAAGTGAAAAAATTATTTTGAGACAGACTTGAAAAAATTATTTTGAGACAGACTTGAATATATTTATATTGGCCAGCTCTACCACCGTAAAACAAAATCTGAATATGCCACTAATATTTTTTTGAATTATGTATAAGGATAAATATCCATACATGGTCGAAATTGGCACCATATATAGAGTCTTGAATTGTGTGTGTTGGGCTCATCTTAGTATACGCTTTTGATATATCAATTTTTTTTATCATTTGGTATTTATTTAGATTATATTTAAATAAAAAAAGTCAAAATATTAAAGATTTTTAGAACTGGAGGGAGTAACAAATAATCATCAAAATGGGAACATTGATAAATTATTTATCCATTTTAAAAATACTAATGCCACCCAATTTCAGTTTCTAAGTATATAATCGATCAAAACGGGAAGAAATTAAAAATGCATGTCGTCTCAGTCTCTTAGATAAACTTCATGATTATAATATGAAAAATATATGATTATAATTTGTTTAAAAAACGAGAAATGATGTGAGCTACAAATATGATTCTTTGAAAAGAAATACGGAGTAAGAAAACCATGAACTTCACGATATAATTCTTTGAAAAGAAGTAAGAAAACTATGAACTTCATTTTAGGATAGAAGTAAACGTGAAGTTTACCTTTTACAATACTTTTTAACACTTCTTAAACTTTCATGAAAGGTCAAAGTGCAGATTTTATTTTAGGATGAAAGGAGTAATTAGCGAACCCCATATGTTATTAAAGTTTGACCTGAATTAAAAATAAGCATAGGGGATGTGTTAGCCATTGTTTTTTGGCCCCAAAATTTGAACTTATTATATTCACTGCAATTATAATGATCTGAATGGGGATATTGACTCTGATATTTGAGAAAGCATACGTAAATAGATATTACATTTCAATAGAGTTATTAGTAATGAAAAAACATCTTCAAACGAGCAAAAAACATTACTCCCACAACAGAAAAACATACAGTCAAGCAGCAAACAAAGTTGAGCAACTATTGTTTTATTTATTTATTTGTTAAAAACAGGAAGGGAAGATGAGACTGCTTGATTCTTGCACCAGAGATGGATCAATAGATCGACATGGAAAACCGGCACTCAAGGGGAAAACAGGTGGATGGAAATCCGCAATCTTAGTACTAGGTAACTTCAATAACAACATAGTAAGACTCAAGATTCTATGGTTCAAGAACGAACGCGTTCAATGCACTTATTATAGCCAGCAATAATCTGTAGTTTTTTTTTGAACGTGCAGCAAGTGAAGGGTTGGCTACAATGGCTTTCACAGGAGTGGAAGTGAACATGGCCCTCTTTTCCAAGTCTGTCATGAGAAAATCAAATGCAGATGCTGCAAACTTCTTTAGCAGGTGGATGGGTACCCTTTATGTTTTCTCTCTTGTGGGAGCTTTCCTCAGTGACTCCTACATGGGAAGATATCTCACTTGTATCATCTTCCTTGCTGTCATGAATTTTGTAAGTCCACCCGAACTATGTATGTCTACAGAACACTTCTTCTCTCAATGTAAATCCTACTTTTGTGGGATTTTGCTGGGTTGTTGACCTAAACTATGTCTGCATGGGCTTCATTAGCGCTTTTTATAACACTGATATTGAAACTCTAAAGGTACAATTTTGCAAGAGAAGCTCCTGGTGTTGATTGGTTTGGTTTTGTTGCAGGGATTGGTGGCACTGTCATTGTTAACCCATATGTTCATGCTAGTGCCTAAAGGGTGTGGGAGGATAGGAGAGCTATGCGACCCACAGTCAATGGTTGAAGTTGCAATGTTCTATGTGTGCATGTATTTACTAGCCATTGGAAGTGGCTCCATAGAACCCGTACTTGCAACCCTAGGAGCAGACCAGTTCGACGAAGAAGATCAAGAAGAGAGCCGATCAAAGACGAAATTTTTCAGCTACTTTTATGTCGCGCTAAACCTCGGGTCACTTGTGGCAGAGACAGTTTTGGTGTACATTGAGACTTTAGGGAAATGGGTACTTGCCTTTTGGATATCTACCATATGTGGCTTTGCTGCATTGAGTCTGTTAATGACAGGTGCATATAGGTATCGCCATGTCAGACCTTCCAAGAACCCTGCCTGCAGGTTTTGTCAGGTGATTGTGGCTTCTCTGAGGAAAATGAAGCTTCAAGTGCCATTGAATGGAGAAGGGTTATATGAAGCTCATGACAGTGCAGATAATTGCAACAGAAGAATCTCTCACACAGATGGTTTTCAGTAAGTTGGTTTTCTTGATGCAACTTTGTTTTTGTTCATTTGCCAAGGATCACTCCTTTGGCACTAGGCTGCCCCACATCTCATACATGACAAACAGTAAGGGTGTGTTTGGTTCATGGGATTCCTTAGGTGGCAGAGTATAGCTTTTTCCACTGATATGTTGGTAGTTGATATTGCTTTTATCTAAACAAGCAGGTTTCTTGATCGAGCTGCAATCATGGTCTCAACGGACATGGTGACCTTAATGCCAGCCAAAACAGAAGTTCCAAATCCATGGAGGATATGCACAGTGACTCAAGTGGAGGAAGTGAAGTGTGTCCTTAGACTACTCCCAATATGGATTTGCACCATGCTGTCATCCATAGTATTTGCACAAGTTCTTTCCCTCTTCGTCGAGCAAGGAGCTGCCATGAACACCAAAATATCAACCTTCAACATGCCTCCCGCCAGCATGACATCATTCGACATCATTAGCACGTCCACCTTCATCATCTGCTACGAAAACATCATACACCCACTCTACATCAAGCTAACTAAAAGAAAGCCGAAGCCATTGAGTGAACTGCAGAGGATAGGGGTAGGCCTGGTCATTTCTGCCGTTGCCATGGCCACAGCTGGTGTGGTTGAGCAATACAGACTCAGATATGCATATGAGGAGGAAGAGGCAAGTTCTTTGAGCATCTTTTGGCAAATCCCTCAGTATGTATTTGTGGGAATAGCAGAAGCCTTTGTGAATGTCGCGCAGTGGGAATTCTTTGCATCACAGATCCCTGACAGTCTCAAGAGTATGGGGCTTGGTTTGTCAATGTCCTCTTCAGCATTGGGTAGTTACCTATGTAGCATTTTACTAACAGCCGTGATGAAGATCACTGCTAGGGACGGGAAGCCTGGTTGGGTCCCACCAAATCTAAACGATGGCCACCTGGACAGATTTTTCTTCCTGTCTGCTGCTGTAGTCGCATTAGATCTCGTGTTGTTCGTGTTTTGTGCTAAGAGGTACAAAGGTATAGTGCTAGAAAAACGAGAGGGGATGGTTGAGGCCTAAGCTCTCAACTAAGATTATTGCGTCATTCGTCTTACAAACCAAAAAAGTTGTACAAAATTCAAGTGTAGCATGAAACTGACATGACTTTATTATGAAAACAAAAGGGTTGGCTTAAAACTAGAATAACCAGATATCATGACATTATTAGTAGGAATAGGGGGTTTTCTGTACTAATATTCGTCCCAAAGGTATTTTTATAGAGAGGGCTTTAAAACGCTGGAGTATAGTAAGTCAGAAGCTACATATTCTGACATTCTGTTGATGCATAATAAGCCACTTCCGGCCACCAAACGAAGCCTAAAATCAAGATGAAGAAGCTAGAGCTAAGACATTTTATTATTCACCAAATAGGCCCAAATTGCACAATATCAAGGATTACACGAATGTTGAACAGAGATGTGCTTAATTGAAGAAGAAAAAAAGGGCCATTGTCTGACTAAAACTTCATAAATTCAGTAATAGGAAGTAGCAAAGGGTATAGATTGTTACTTTTTTCACTTTGATATCTTAGCAGCCAATTCTCTCACAATCTTTGCAGCAACCATACCAGTCATCCCATCAACAGTGTCACGCTGCGGATTGAACTCGACCACATCAGCAGCCACAATGTCCCCTTGAAGGTTGTGGAGAATGTTGAGGACGTCTCTGAAAGATAGGCCTCCGGGCTCTATGTGGGACACACCTGGGGCAAATGCAGGGTCAAGACAGTCTATATCCACAGATACGTACACGCCCTTCACCCCCTCACCTAGTTTCTGGGGACAAGAAAGCATCAAGAATTGTTATAAGAAATCAATCTTTGATATAAAAAGAAAAGTTCAAAACACAGAGCAGAAGTTAGACTGAAACCAGATTTTCCAGATACTGGCGGTCTCTAGAAAAAGTTCTCATTTCATACAGCTCAGTACCAAATCTTTTTGCTTGCTCGCGGCCTTCCTTTGTGATTGATCTAATCCCAACCTGAATAGCAAGAATTCTAACTTTAGATAGACACAAACAGCTAAGATAATGTTCCTATACCATGTCTTTGAAATATAGCAAGTCCCACAATTTAAGCTATTGTGGGAAATTCATGAAGGCTATAACTTTTGAGGGAATTCAACAAGAACGATGAAAAGATTGGTTTTTTTTAAGTTTATCAGTGAAAATTCTACTTGCAAGAGCCGCCTGGCATAACCGCCTTCCATTATTCTAGCAAAACCAGAGGCATGTGAGTATTTGTTTCCTTCAAAGGCATCGTAGTTATCAGGATGAGCATCAAGGTGAAGGATATCCACTTGTCCTCCAAGTTTCTCTGACACAGCTCTCACAACAGGATATGAAATTGAGTGATCGCCCCCCAAGATTAATGGACGCAATGGTACCTGTGGATAAAAGAAGAAGACGAAGAAGAAGAAATAGGTGTGAGAAAAGAAATGCAACCAAAAGTACAATACTTGCAGTAAGTACTACAAAAGAGAGCTGTCTCACTTCTTCCATCACTAGCTTGACAGATTTACTAACAATATCCATTAGTCCATCATCATCAACCCCACAGTCTCTTAACTCTTGTACCGGTACATCACCAGCATCACTCAAGACACGAGGATCACACACCTGTTTGCCTGAATGAAAAATTGATAGTTTTGTAAATGATATCACTCGAAGGGTCCATTTGGAACTAAAAAAATGCTAGGGAAAGAAAATAATGAAGAGATGAGAGATGGCTATTATCAAACTTATACGATTCGATGAGGGGACTGACATTAGTTATTTAGGGTGTGGATTAAGTCCACACCCCATGAAATTTGTAGACATATTTTAGAAAATTTTACTCTTTCTTAACCAACATTATCATAGAAAATATAACGATATATCTCATGTCTAATGGCCCCTCACATTTTAGCTACTCCCAAATAGAGTTGAAGGACAGGTTGTTTGCCAGAACAATCAAAGTGAAACATGAAACATATAATTGTTCATCAAGGTTTATTTATATCATCTCTACTATACAAAGACTAAGAATTCCAAATATATGTAAAACTTTATCAAATCTCAATTTTCCAGGTAAAACCAACAACAAAAACAACAACCTTATCCATGTGAATAAAAGGCTATTTCAGGGAAACCATCAATGCATTTACTGCTAAAAAACTTCATAGAAAGTGAGAAGCAACTAAGCAATGGAATTTAATGCGCCATTTTGGTTTGGTCCATTATTGACATGAAGCTATACAACATAACTTGCAGTGTCCCAAGTCAACAAATATTTCTTCGCTCTTCAATAAATCAGTTGCATAAAAGCTTAATTTTACCACCTTCTTCAGTTGTAGAGTTTGTGCTGCCACACCATATAGCTTCACGAATGCGGGGAGGAGCAAATGCAGGCCCTTGGAGGAATGAGGAGTTATGCCCTAGAGGTACCCCAAGAAGGGTTGGCGATGCTACTACACCCCCTAGAGCACGGAGAAGTTCTCCCTGTAACAAAGTGTTATTTTTAAACAGAGAACAACTAAAACAGGAACATGTCATTGTCTAGTACCACCCTCTCATGTGTTTTCTATCGTATTCAAACCAGCATTTTTTCCCTTTAGAGGTGAAATATGATGAGAAAGACATTTTCCATTGTTTTCCACCCTCTTATTTCTCTCTAATGGATGGAAAATTCTCTATTTACACCCCCTTTCTTATTTTACCTCAACCCGAATTCCGAACACAAGAGTTTATAATGAGAAAAAATAAAATTTCCTTTTCTTGTTTTCCTCTCCTCTTACATATAAGTTCTAAACATTTTCTTCAATTGATAGCCAAAACATACACTCCCTCCCTCCCAAGAAACATTTCTTGACGTCCTAAAAAACATTTCCTACTTAATTACCACCTTGAAAAAACAAGACCAGAAGGGTTCTTTGGCTAATGTTCACTAAATTTCTCCAAGATTACTGATTTAAGGGAGGGGATGGGAGGGGAAGGGGATTCATTACAAATTTACAAGCATTCATACCTTCAGCTTAGCCCTCTCTCGGATAAGGGTCAGAGACGCTTCAATGACACGCTTTTGCCCCTTCTCAATCAAGTCCTTTGGGATGTTTTCCGCATTCAATTTGTGCAGATAATGGAATCCCATTTTCCCGAGCTGGTTTTTCATGTTTGCAGATGAAGAAGAAGAAGAAGACCCTGCTCTGCAACAATGGCGCCCAAAACCCTATACTAATGATTTCTTTGGAAATGACACTGCATTTGATTTTCAAATCGTTGCCTTCTTCCGTACTGGGTATATGCATGTCACGGGTAAAATGTGACATTTGGAACTCCAGGTCTTATCTTCCATGCATGTGGTCATACTTTTTTGTGTCTTCACCATATTTTGTCTAAATTTAGAAACTTATTAATTACTCACCCCTCCCATTATTTTTAGTATTCCCTGTGTAAGGTTTTAAGGTGGGCAATGGGCATTGGCAACACAAGGAGTGTCTATGTTGTAAAATCCGAGTTCGATTCTTTTCTTTTGACAACTGGTAGGTAAATATGTTACGCATATGGTCTCTGCAAGCACCAAGTGCAAGTTCTACTTTTTGTCATTAATCTGCGATATAAGTATAATTTATTCCCTCTCAATGATCGTATGACGGGATCTGAATGAACCCTCATGAACGAGACTCATCTTTTTTAGTATTCCGTATGTACTTGTTTTGATTGAATTTGTAAAATTAAATTCGACTTATGACAATAATGACAAAAAATGATCATACTCAACATGCAATAATTTTTCATATATAATGAACATATCTTATTTCTTAATTAATTTGCATACTTTAGGGTCAAAGTCTAATCAAATACGGAGTAATATTTTTTAATTTCATTACTTCTTTGATAAAATAAAAAATGTTATCACAACATGCATCATGTAAGTTTTGACATATTTTTGTATAATAACGTTTCTATTTTAACAAATCCAATGGTTATTTGTAGCAAACACACTTGCTATTTTAACAAACTTATTTGTTAATTAATTTTTTTTATTTAAACATAAATGGAAGCAAAGTCGTATCGAGAAATCAGGAGCCCGACACGACACAACACGATAAAGATGGACCCTTATATCATACGGAGTAATGAAATAGAATTTACTCTGTATTAAATAATTTTATTTTATTAAATAAATAACTTAAACGAATAAACTTTTTTTATTGTCCCATGTTTTGAATAAAAATCTATATCTTTCAAGTATTTAAAATTATTTTATGCTAATAATATATCCACAAATAATAAATTTATGGATTTTGTGTAGGAGTTGTGAACTTGTTGCTCTAAAATGTCACACGCCAATGGACTGACCAAAAGTGATAGAAACGTAAATCGGATTTCCAAAGCGCCAAAAGTAACTCTCAATTGCCAGTAACCAAAGCACGCTCACTTCAATGGCGTCGTCTATGAACGAAGAAGCTGCTCCGAGCATGGAGGTGGAGGAGGAAACGACAACGGCGGCGAGCACCGCCGCATCGCCCGACGGCGAAGACGACGAGCACGACTCCAAGGAGAGAGTTCTTCAGAGATACTTCCTTCAGGAGTGGAAGCTCGTGAAGTCCCTCCTCGACGACATCGTTTCGCGCGGCCGTGTTTCCGATATCTCATCCGTTCACAAGATCCGATCCATTGTACGCCATCCCTTCTCTGCTTATTTGGTTCTCCTTGCTGCTAAACTTAATGGAATTCACCCTTTTAGATTCTTTCTTTTAGATTCCATTTCTCAATTCCACGCTAATTTTTCAAATAAATTGAATTGTTAATAAATTCATTCAACCATCTTAAACCGAAATGTAAAATTGTTTTTTGGGACGGATGGAGTATTTAATTTCTCCATATTTAGTTAGAGAAAGTCAGCTTTTTTTTGTTTTGGCTAACATACTGAATGTGATGTTGTAGATGGACAAGTATCAGGAACAAGGTCAACTCGTAGAGCCATATTTGGAGAGCATAGTTTCTCCCTTGATGGATATTGTCCGTTCCAAAACAGCTGAAGTAGGGGAAGCCTCGGATGAAGTTCTCGAAGCCATTAAGCCTTTGTGCATTATCATTTATTGTTTGGTAACCGTTTGTGGATATAAGGCCGTTATCAAATTCTTCCCGCATCAGGTTTCTGATCTAGAGCTTGCGGTCTCTCTGTTGGAGAAATGCCACATTGCACATTCAGCAACATCCTTGAGGCAAGAAAGTACAGGCGAGATGGAAGCAAAGTGTGTGATACTATTATGGCTTTCCATACTAGTGTTGATCCCTTTCGATATATCATCTGTGGATACTAGCATTACTGATACTCAATGCACAAGCACAAATGAACCACCTCCATTGGCACTGAGGATCATAGAATGCTCTAAAGACTACCTTTCAAATGCTGGCCCTATGCGTACTATAGCTGGATTGCTGCTTTCGAAACTTCTAACACGCCCTGATATGTCGAAGGCCTTTAACAGGTAATTTTGCATTATTTACTTATGGGAGCTAAACTATTTGATCAATTAGGCCAATAGGATGAAATACTAGCTATAGACGGGGAGTCTTTCAAAACTGCAGTAGATACTAAACATTGTCCAGGGACTTAATTGAGCCTTAAGTAGAACGTTATAGACTTATAGAGACTCATTAGAATTTATGAGTTTGTCTTACATTTTGTTTTGTATATGAGTGCATTGGTGCCTTACAACAAAAACTCAGTGTGTTGGTGTCTTGGTCGTATGATTCCATTTTCTTCTCCCAAGTTTTCTTTCATTCACCTTAGCAGTGTTTGATTAGTTTTGAAAACGTTATTGCACAAGCTTGTTAGGTAAGTGACCAAATAATTCGAAAACTACTAGTAGAGAAAATTGCTTCAAATCATACCTAAACTACATGGCTTTCCACAAATACAACCTATTAGATTTTTTTTACTTAAATAGTAATTTTTTTGTATTAATATGCCAAGTTAACCCTCAACGCGTAACTTCCATCCCATGAATTAACTGCCTTGCAGTTAATAATTAAAGGTTTCTTTGCCCTATAATGTTTTGTGCGGCTAATGCTGTTACAAGTTATGGAATACACATGAGTCTTGGTCCTATATGAGTATTTCTCCCTAACCAGTATACCACATTCAATTTTCTGAAAATCAGCTCATCAAAAAGTTGAGCATTGTTTCTACTCAATTGGTTAAACTACTATTCTTACTCGAGTTACTTGCATTTAGTTCCATTTAATTTCCACCATATTATGCCCATGAATTTATGATGCTCATTACTTTTAGAAAACTAATGGACATTGTAGACATTGCGAACATAGTTGTATTCAAGGTGATTGTGATGATTTATTTCCACTTGTTTTCACCAGCTTTATTGTTTGGGCACATGATGTCATGTCATCTGATGCAAATGACATTAATGATCACTTCCAGTTATTGGGTACTGTTGAAGCATTGGCTACCACATTCAAGGTTTGTTACCTCATCCTCTTCTATTTCCAGGGTTCTTCATGAATTTAATACAAAACAAATGTTTCATTTTCATTCTAACACACACACACCCTCTGCCTCTAAATAAGCATCAGTTTACGGATGATGGCATGTGACTGAAGTTATTTTCAATTTTTTTGAATATTTGAAAAAATAAAAATAATAAAAATTTATGTATTCAAAACTACTTCAAAAGTTTTATAAAAGAAGAGGTACCCACCCCCCCTCCCCTATGTTTGCACCTATGTTTGTATAATACTTCCTCCACCCCCTAAAGACTTTCTACTTTCCCTTTTCTGGATGCCCCAAAAAACTTGCTACATTATTTCCTTATATGGAATTGAACATGTGGCTCACAAAAACTTCTCTCCCCCATCTAAACAACTTCCAACCACCCACATAGACAGAGGGAGTAGAACTTTTCTTCAGTACAGTGAACATGCACATAATTTGATTATTCATTAGATTGATTAGTTAATAATGCATTTACAGTTTTAGACATGATTGATTCATTTTCATGTTATCTTAACCCCATTAATAACCTTTTAGTGTCTTTATTTATAACTTAATCTCATTTAGATAAAATTACACAAATAATAAATTTGGGTAATCCGTGAATTTTTCAAATATAGACTGGGAGTGCGCAAGTATTGCTTAATGTGGTTCCGACTGTTTGGCAAGACACAGCTGCACTGGTGAAGTCTAGCAATGCAGTAAGAAGTCCATTGCTCCGCAAGTATCTTGTAAAGTTAGCTCAACGAATAGGGCTTATGTGTTTGCCTCACATTTCTCAATCATGGCGCTACATGGTTAGTCTAATTGTGGTGATTTTCAGCTTTCTTCACTGTTTCATATCCCATCACATCATGTCATACACAAAAGTTTTTGGAAAGTCAATGTACTCAATGTTTAAAAGAGTAAAGTCACTAACTACTGCTGGAATCATATAACATTTTCTGAGATTATGCTGCTGATTTTCCTCTCAAGGTCTTTATTCTCTGTCTGTTTCATTGTCTTGCAAGATCTAGTGTCTTTATGGATTCTTCATGAAAAACTTCTTTATTGAAAAGACAAATTTCCACGAGTTCTCATTTTAAGGTCTCATTATCTTCATTGTCTAGGGCAGGAAGCAAACTCTTGGAGAGACATCCAAAGACTTGACCAGACTTGATAAAAACAATGAAACTGCCATTAGAGATCCTTCAGAGTTATTTCAAGAGGAAGATATGGATGTTCCTGAGACGGTAGAAGAGATTATTGATGTTTTGTTGTCTGCACTGCGAGATACGGTATGTTAAGGCCTAAGGGATGATAAATTGTTTTATTAGCTAAGTGCATATGCTAGTTGTTCTTACGTGCCTGGGGTAAACAAAAGACAATTCACTACCATGCTTCTCTTTTTCTAGAAAGCTTCAGTTTTTTTGAATTTTTTTCTTTTATTGTAACCGTCAGAATTCATTATGCAATCATGTCAGTTTAGGCATCTTGTTCACATAATGTGCAGGACACTGTCGTGCGTTGGTCTGCTGCAAAGGGTATTGGCCGTGTTACCTCACGCTTAACTTATGCACTTTCAGATGAAGTTCTTTCCTCTGTATTGGAGCTTTTTTCTCCCATTCAGGTATTTGGTCAACAACTAACTTTTCAATATATCAATCAGGAGATGGGATAAACATCATCTCTAAGATCTTTCAAATTACCTTGGGATTGCCATGTGCGTGTAATTCATGTGAATTTATGTGTTGATATTGGTTCCTAATTTTAATTTGAGCTTCTGTATTCTTCTATCACAGGGTGATGGTTCATGGCATGGAGGTTGCTTGGCACTGGCTGAATTAGCACGTAGAGGATTACTCTTACCCATCAGCTTTTCAAAAGTTGTGCCATTTGTAGTGAAGGTTTACCAATCTTGTCTGTTACTTTTCTGGTTTAATAGAGTACTTCTCCATTTTGTTGGCTTCCGTGATTTCACCTGATAGTGACTAGTGAGGTTATTGTTGATGGTTGACCTTTAGTTTTACTTCAGAGTATAAAAGATTGATTAACAAATGTTGTTTTTGCTAGAGTATGACTTTGATCTTTTTCTGCTCCTTAGTCCTCTCCCCTCTGGTCAAAGATGTTTCTTTGAGATCCCGGGAGACCTTCCAGTTTCCTTGGGTGAATATAAATTATATTTGCTTGGGTTGTGAAACTCTCTCCCTCTCCCTCTCTCTCTGAAATCCATTTAGCATGTGGGTCATAATATCATGTCTTCATGTATTCTTTGCATTCTTCTAACTGGGAAACCTTTATATTGACAAACTGGCATCTCTTATTATAGATATATTGATTGAAGATCATATGGTATACTCATCTAATAAGTTGTACTTTGGGGCATGACTTTGACAGGCCTTACATTATGATGTTCGAAGAGGTCCACACAGCATTGGGTCACATGTACGCGATGCTGCTGCATATGTTTGCTGGGCATTTGGTCGTGCATATTATCATAGGGATATGAGAAGTGTACTTGAACAGCTTGCACCACATCTCCTGACTGTTGCTTGTTATGACCGAGAGGTTCTGACTTCTGACAACTGCTTATGAATGTTTCCCTTTCTCCACTATTTGTTACTCGGTAGTGCGTATTTGAATGATTAATACTCTGGCTCAATCTCCAGGTTAATTGTAGAAGAGCTGCTGCTGCTGCTTTTCAAGAAAATGTGGGTAGACAAGGAAATTACCCACATGGCATTGATATAGTGAATACAGCTGATTATTTTGCACTTTCTTCCCGCGTATACTCTTATCTCCATGTTTCGGTTTGTATTGCTGGATATGATGGATATCTACACCCTTTTGTCAATGAGTTGCTTCATAACAAGATCTGTCACTGGGTATGTATTTCTTCCCTCAATGTCAGTATGATTTTAACGCGAGCTTTTGTTTTGGCATTATTGGCAATTTGGCACAACACTAGGTATTTACTTATTTTTTATCGATATATGGTAGATTACACCATTTGGGAGAGGTTTTAGTCCATTTTTAAAAGCTCTTAATGCAGGTTTTTGGTTTATTAGGATGCTCTCTATTAAGAACTTTTAAAGCACCAAAATGTAATACGAGTATTTCAAAAGCTATAGTTTGATTTCCAAAAACTACAAAAGGGTGAGCTTTTGGAATATTTTTTAACACAGTCCTGAATATATTAAAAAATAATAAAGTGAAAAATAGTACTCATAATATTAGCTTTAAGAATAAGTGAAAAATATTTTCCATTTTTAAAGAAAATTTAAATAGAAATAAATTTATGGATGTCAAATTTTTTATTTTATTTTCCATTCATTTTATTCTAATTTCCTCGTATCAAAGTAACATTATAAATACACAGCCATTTACTTTTCCAACCATTTTTTAAAACATTTTTCTCTACTCCAAATGCTACTGTTCTAACCTTTTCAATACGACAATAACAAATCCTGTTTAATCTCAATTCCGTTGTAGTTTGGGGATCAACATGTACACATTTTTACCCTTGTAAGAAAAACATAGAGGTTGTTTCCGTTAGACCCTTGATGCATTGCTGCATATACTGCCCAATACGTTGTAGGAAGAAGCAGGGGAAGTTTAATGCACCATTTTGATATTGTTCATTATTTGATTTATTTCCCTGCAGCTAAAACATTATTTTAAAAAATCATTCTTTTAGCTCCATTCACACGGTACAAACACTTTTCCACCACTTCAAACACACCTCCTTAATCACTCGCCCAAATGGAGCCTTAATAATTTAAGCGTATGTTACTCTTGTCCACGTGACAGTGACTACTAAAAGAACCTATAGCTCATTCTCTGCCAATATTCATTGCACATTGGTTATTAGAAAGAAGTCACAGAAATGTTATTAGAGAAGTCTGTATAAATACATATAACAAAAAGCTCCCCCCCCCGGCTTTAGTGGTAGGAGGACCACCCCCAAGGATTCTAGATAGAAAGCTCACCCAAGTTCGAACCCTAGCGGGGCCGGGGGCATTGACTGCATGCGCTTCAGGAGGTTGAGAAAGTATGCATGAACATAACTGCATTGTAACAGAGCAGTACCACTAAAAGAATTGATGTTTACCTATATACTTCACAACAAAACAGATAGGTTGTCTGGTTAAGGTATGTCTCATGTGTATTTGAGTGTGATTTCTATAGATTTCTAGGTAGGATTTTTGAAGATGCTCAGATGCATGGTTATTTTCCTCTTGTGATTACATGATTGGAAGGTATTGTGGTTTTTTGAAATTATATTTTTGAAATTGCAGGACAAAAGTTTGAGAGAGCTTGCTGGAAATGCTCTTTCATCTCTTGTCAAGTATGATCCTGAATATTTTGTAGAAGCTGTTATGAAGAAATTAATTCCTTGCACTCTGTCTTCTGATTTATGCATGCGTCATGGTGCAACCTTAGCTCTTGGAGAAGTCACTTTGGCTCTGCACAAGTGTGACTATATTCTTTCCCCAGGTTGGGTTGGTTTTCTTCCCCCTCTTTGACATTCTTCACAAGTTGACATGGAAACATGTTACTTGTACTTTAATTTTGCGTTCTTTAACTAGGTAAATCATGTAGTGTAATTCCTAGCTTTTGTCATGTTAAATTGGGCATAAACAATCCCCAATAGGATCCCAATGCCCAAGTAGTGAGGTTTACGGTTGACCTCACAGTTATGCACTAGATTCAAACCCAGCAGACAGCATCCGGGTGATTGATACTTAACACACACACACACACACACCAAACAAGCAGTCCCAAACCATTACGTGAGCGGGCATAAACAATCCCCAATAGGATCCCAATGCCCAAGTAGTGAGGTTTACGGTTTACCTCACAGTTATGCACTAGATTCAAACCCAGCAGACAGCATCCGGGTGATTGATACTTAACACACACACACACACACACCAAACAAGCAGTCCCAAACCATTACGTGAGCGGGCACCCCACAAATCACCACCAAACAAACTTTAATACCTTGTTCAATCGGGTCCAACCCACCCAAAAGATCCTTAACAAGTGATGTTAACCTCGCACTTATGTACTAGACTCAACGTGAATAGGAAACCGATGTGGGATAGTCAATATCTTGAGTGTTTTGAAATGTTCATCTACGCTTATTATTGCCCGTCTATGTTTCTCCCCAACAGATCTCCAGAAACAAGTAGCTGGTGTGGTTCCTGCAATTGAGAAAGCACGACTTTATCGTGGGAAGGGTGGAGAGATAATGCGTTTTGCTGTTTCACGTTTCATAGAGTGCATTTCTTTGGTGCATGTGCATTTGACCCACACAACAAAACGAAATCTGCTTGGTACACTCAATGAGAATTTGAAGCACCCTAATTCTCAGATACAGGTAACCCTCATTACACTGTATCAGCACATTTTACTATTTTATACAATACTACTGATTGGAAGCCCTTTTCTTCTTTTAATTCAATGCCTGAAATCCCTGAATTGCTTGTATTCTGTAGGGTGCTTCTGTTGCTGCCCTGAAGAGCTTCATCCCTGCTTACCTTGTGGCTATAGAAAATAAACCATCATTTGACATTCTGGAAAAGTACCTTGAACAATTGAATGAACCCAATGCAGCTGCCAGAAGAGGATCGGCACTTGCTCTTGGTATATTGCCTTGTGAGTTTTTGGCTAAAGGATGGAAAAATGTGCTATCAAAGCTATCAAAGGCTTGTGAGATTGAGGTTGGGAATATTTTCTATTGCCTTCATGTTTGCTATAACAGTTTTTGCCCAAACTTTGCTTCCTTCCCCACTTCTTGTTACCCAGTCACTATGAGGAGTTTAAAATATTTACTGAATACCTTATTTATTCCCTTGACTATAATTTCACTCTAATTGGTTTTTTTTACTCAATTGGTCCTCATGCATGCAATTTAGACTCATTTGCTCGTGCATAATATACTCTATATTAAGGGTATTTTCATCTCTTGATGAGTATGTTGGCTCCAAATTACATAGTTGAGTGCCAAATTGTGTCTTAAATTGGGTCTAAATTTTGCCAAGTTCAAGTATAAAAATACTCTTCTTATTTAGAACCGAACATGCATGGGAACAAAATTTGGTCCCAATTGCATGGTTCAGGACTAATTTGAGTAATAGCGAATAATTGAGGGACTAAACCAGGTATTAAATCTTTAATATTTGGTGATGTGTGCAGGAGAATCCTGAAGATAGGGATGCAGAAGCACGGGTGAGTGCCGTGAAGGGGCTCGTATCAGTGTGTGAAACATTAACTTACACAGAGCAACTCTCTGATTTCTTCTCTGAAGAAGATTACCATTCTCTGTTTTTTGTCATCAAGAGTGAAGTGATACAGAGTTTGCTTAGAGCTCTGGATGATTACTCCATAGATAATAGAGGTGATGTGGGTTCTTGGGTTCGTGAAGCTGCCATTGAAGGTCTTGAGAAATGTTTATATATTCTTTGCAAGAGAGAATCCAATCACTTGCCAAGTCAATCAGAAGTGGTGCGTCTTAAAGGCAAGAGGGGATTATTTTTTGATGAAGATCTAGCAACCTGCATTGTTGGAGGCATTGTTAAACAAGCAATGGAAAAGATGAATAAATTAAGAGAATTAGCTGGAAATACTCTCCATAGAATTTTGTACATCAAGGAAATTTTTGTTCCATTCATACCTTATAGAGAGAGACTGGAATCTCTGGTTCCTAATGACACGGATCTGAAGTGGGGGGTAGGTTAAAAGAGTCTGCATTTTAGTTTTACGAATAGTCTTTAGTTTTTACTGAGAATCTTGGCTATCTGAACTTGCAGGTACCTACATTTTCATTTCCTCGTTTCATTCAGTTACTTGGGATCAATTGTTACAGTAAATACGTGGTTTCTGGATTGGTTACTTCCATTGGTGGATTGCTCGATTCTTTGAGAAAAGTAGCCGTTGCTGCTTTAACGGATTACCTTCAATCGTCAGAAAGCCACAATGGTTCTAGAGAGGAGAGTTTGTCTAATGACATTCTTTGGGTTCTTCAAATGTATAAAAGATGTGATAGGGTCACCACACCAACTCTAAAGGTAGATTGAAAGAAATGCTATTTTTGGAATTGCTTTTTGCTCAGTCTGATGTCAAAGCTGCAGTTACCAAACCCTTTTTGTCTTTCTAACCTTTAATGTACCTTCTTTGTTTTAGACTATCGAGATTCTCTTGAGCAAAAACATATTTGTAAACAAGGAGGTTAGTCCGTATTTTCTTGTCTTGGTGTGGCTGTTTTACAAAGTCCATTACTTTTCTCTTAATTTGGTTTGTGCTAAACTGATTTAAATGAGCTTTTCAGGGAGCGTTGGCTGGACCAACTGATAATAGAATATATTAGTGCATTTTTTTTGGTGAAATTGGATAAAATGGAGAGATGAAAATTACACCATCATCTTCTAGCTATAATCTTAACATCTATTGTTGTCAATGACATACGTTTTATAGAGGTTAAGTGAATGACAAGAGATCTGTTGATGCCAACTCAACTTATGAAACATAGAAGTGTGTCATTAATAACAATAGATTGTTTCTTATAATTCAGCTTATTCAAGGATAACATCAACAAATTCATCTCATTCAGTCATTTTTATCATCACCTATTCAACTAATGGTCTTGTCTTCTTTTAGGCACATACTTCTGTCTTCTGTGCTGCTGTTTTGGACTCCCTTCTGGTGGAATTGAAAGGATCAAAGGACTTCTCCAAGTTGAATGCTGGAATCGCAATTCTGGGATATATTGCTTCACTTGTAGAGCCTATTAGCACCCGGGCGTTTAGCCAGCTAATGGCTTTCCTCATTCACCGTTATCCAAAGGTACTTTACGTGTGAAGAATTAATGTAATGCTTCCATCTTTCAAGTGACTAAACAGAAGACCCAAATAAAAAAATGTGTCTCGCTATGTTTTCCTTCTTTTTTGGAAGGGAAAAGAAACTAAAATTGTGATGAAGAGAATTTTTGGTGACTGGTTATAAAGGAAAAGAAAAGAAAGCTAGGAGGAAAATAAAAGGTGAGGGAAATATAAAGCAAATACGGAGAAGTCATTTTCCTTCCATTGTGGTGAGAAAAAAGAGAGAACAACAAAACACAAAAAGATCCACGTCATTGAAAAATAATTTCCTCACTAGTTTCCATACTAACCAAATATTCAGATTTTGGATTTTCTTTTATTTTTTTTCCTTTTTCTTAGTATTTTCAAGCCTTTCCTCATTACTCGACCCAAACAGAGTGTTAATGTTTTCCGTTTTCCAAACGGATCTCAAACAAACTTCGCAGATTAGGAAATCCAGTGCAGAGCAAGTATATCTTGTCCTCCTACAAAACACAAGTCTTGTTTCAGAAGAGAAACTGGAGGAAGCACTTGAAATTATATCTGAAACCTGCTGGGAAGGAGACATTGGGGAAGCTAGACAAAAGAGAGCACAGCTTTGCACCATAGCTGGCATTGAAATTGGCCAGACCTCTGGAAATGGGGGTTTACCACGCATGACTGCTGGAAAAATGACCAATGCAGATGAAAATGAATCCTACTTGTCACTGGTTGGATCCGCTGGGTTTTAGTCAGAAACATGGTCCTCTGATTGGCCAAGGAAGACCATTTGATTGCCATATCAAGCATATGGACTGTTCGGATCAGTAAAAGTGATTTGTAGTCGTCTGATAAACAATTGGGCGCATGCTGATATATTATGGCTCAGGTGCACCAAGTGGAGAACCCTTATCTGGTTTTACCATTTTGGTCATTGTGGTCTTGCCATGTTTTGCCATAGCTCATGTTTGGCTTGTCTAGTGTTCGTTCATGTTCGTTTAATTTAAACAAACGTGACGGAGACTTGTTTTAGGGCTCTGATTATTAAAAACACACAACCTGGACCATGAGAAGCTCATTTGATAAGAAGCTCATGAACGGGTCAGTCGGTGCGTATTAAGCGTGTTCTTGGACAAAGTCGGATAAGCTTTAGTGGTCTTTAGCAAGTTTAATGAAGGATAGAGTATAATTTTATATACTCTGTATTTCAATGTAAATTGTAATTTGAGAAAAGTGATTTTTGTTTCAATGATGTGAAAATAGATGTTTATTTGCTGTTTTGATTGTGTTTGGTAAGGTTATGTTCATTTGTTTGTTTATTGTTCGTGGACGAGTTAAATTACTCTTGTTTAATTACTCCAAACTTTATTGTTGGCATTAAAGTCCATGCCATTAATCTCATACTCCGGTATTTCAACTTAGCAAATGGACCTTTAATATCCCAAACATGAGCCATATCTTTAAGTTACGAGGATTAGTTATGATTCTCTTTGTCCAGTAAGATTCTTCTACAATTAACCGGAGTAAGATAAAAGAGAAATGATGTAAGACATATAAAAATTGTATAATATGAAAAGTGAAACTTGATTTTGAAACAAATAAAAAAAATACATTGTAGATACTTTAAACCAAGAAGTATCTGGTCCAAGAGCAGAACTCACTGTGAAATAAAAAATCTTACGTCTTTTATATATGAAAATAATTATTATCATGTTCTGCAAAGGTAATAAAAAAAGTTGTGTGCAATATTATTATTTTTTTTGCAAATGTAATAAAACGATAGACTACATCTGGTGTATACTAGCAAGTAGCAACCAATAGAAAAATTTATGAATAATATTTGTGAAATTCCTCACAACTAGCTTTTATTTCTTTATGTGAATAAAAATGTGATGTATAATTTGGTACTTATAATCTTTACACTAATAGGCAAAACTTCAAATGGACGTGTTAGTTGAAAAAACAACTTACAGTCAAACGTTTAAATGTTCTAGTTAATAACGGTTATTTTTGTAATTTAGTGACCATTGCATCTCTATTATCGTGAAACATTCAAATGTATTTCCTCCGTCCCAAATTATAATACATGTTTACTATTTACAGGGTCAAACTTCATTCACTTTTTTTCTTTATTTTCATTACAATTTGATAAAATAAAGTAATATTGTCACGACTAGTTTTGTAGATATTTTAATATAGTATTATAATATGTAAATTTTATTTTGTAACTATATACTATTTGTCATATAAAATGATTTAAAAATAATTTCTATCAAACATCGTAAACCAAAACAAGCATTATAAAATAAAATGAATGGAGTACTATTATTTTATACTTTTGAATGTATCACTCTAAACTTTTTTTAAAATAATAATGTCTAAAATAAAAAATTTTCCTACTATCCAAACGGCCCCAACCCAGGTCTCTGCGCCTTAGACCCTACTACTAGGGGCTTCCTCCCCAAACATTCGTTATGAAATTTGTAATATTGTTAACCGAACATGCACTCTATATTTCCAAAGTCATTAACGTCTATTAAAATTCTCATCCATTTTAAATAAATTCCAATTACATAAAATACCCAATGACACTAAAATCACCAACAGAAAAATGGTGAGAATAATCATTGGATTGATTATTGTTCATGAAGAAGCTTGATTAGACCATGTGAGCTTGTTTGCTTTATCCAAGTGAACGAATACAAACTCATTTGGCTTGGCTCCATGAGTAGTTGAGTACTGGTATTTTGGTAAAAGAACAAACTCATTTGGCTTGGCTCAAGCAGAACTCTTTTTTTTTTTTAACACAAATAATTGAAACAAAGACTTACTTTTTCAAAGTAACAATTTATGCTATTATCACTACCAGTCCAAAATATAACATAGAGAGAACAACAAATGTGAAAACTTTTGTTTCCAGAAGCCCATCTTAAACTTCAATTCTGGTTCTTATGCTGCTACTCAAAAGCACAATTTTTTTTTCTCAAGACAAAATTTCAATCTTTTTTTCTTTCTGGAACTACTTCAACCAAGGGAACACAGCAGGAGAAGTAGGCAGCCGCGCTGTGAGAACTTCAACTCCGGTCTCAGTCACCTATTTCAACAATGTCATTCAACACACACTCATATATATATATATACACACACACACAGTTTGGGATTCAGATTCAATTAGAGGCGATTGACTCAAATTAAAGAGTTTCACATATCCACCATTTTTTACCACAATTTCACCTTTCCCAATAACCATGCCTAGTTCTCTTATGAATAAGAGGGAGTAAAATATAGTTACTGATGCTTACCAGCATCGTGTGTTCAAACTGGGCACTGCGTTTTCCATCTGCAGTCACAGCTGTCCATCCATCAGGCCACATCCGATCACGCCAAACACCTGCTAGCTCCAATATTTATTTACTTGACAGGGCACAGCTCTTATATTACACACAGCTTATAGGGTAACTAAGTTTTTTATTTAAAAAAAACACGCATTAATTACCTGCGTTGATCATGGGTTCAATGGTAAAGGTCTGGCCAGCCTTCATTATACCAACTGCTTTGTTTCCTGATCATGTTAAGGTTAACCAAGAGAAAGTTGGCAGAAAAAAACATATGGAAGTAAAGAACTCTCTTTTTTTCACCAGTAGTTTGACCAAATAATAGAGTCGTATCACCTCTTGTTTGTTTACTTTATTTTGTTAAACTTTTGATGTAATTTTTAAATATATAAACTTTATTTCTTTTATTTCTAGACCAATTTTGAAATGAATTGAATTGAAAATAAATTTGGAAAGTGCATCTTTTATTTTGGAATGGAGGTAGTACAAAAGTGAGAAGTCATGAGGATACGGGCATAATGAGGAATATTTGGTGCACAATGGAACAGCTCTCCAATACCATGTCCACAATATGATTTCACCTGTGGACAAGACATTAGGAAATGACACATTTATTAAAAGGTTAGTTTCAACACTTTGAATTTTGAACTATTATATGCTGAGGTGACCGTATCTTTTCAAAAAAAATACATCAACAACAAACCTAGTAAAATCCCACAAAATTAAGGTCGAGGGAGGGTGTCACCTTACCCCTACGTGGGGCAGTACAGAGGTTGTTTCCAAGAGACCTCCCGATCTTTTCAGAAAAGTATATAAAGAAATCCTATTTTATATATTGTTGATAAATTTATCTTAATGCATGTTTTCAAAGCATCAACTTTTAATATTTTTACTAATAGTTTATTAAATGTATTAATGCTCAAAGTAGTGTATTAACAAATGTGAAAGTCAAACTGTTGCAACTAAAAAAGAACAAAGGAGGTATCTAGTGGAGTATTTAAAGGGAACACTCACCACAGAGAACCCTGACATTGTTGCATGACGATTAATGACCTCTCCTACTTCCCGAAAACGTGTTCCGGGTTTAACTGCCAATGCCAAGGAACCATTAGCACAAAAAAATCAAAGAGGATAGACCCTTGATGCATTGCTGCATTTACTACCCAAAACTTCATTGAAAGTAAGAAGCAAAGGAAGCTTAATGGACAAATTCTTAAATCACACCCAAGTTGCACAAAAGAAATACTCACACATAAGCAACAAATTATTAGAGAGATTAGCATTTATTTATTTTATTAATTTGCTTGTGTGAGAAGGTCGAAGATGCAACTTGAGTGCATGATAGAAGCACTCAAGAGAAGTAGTGAATTCTTCCCTCTACAAAATACATATAATAAGAAAACAACACCTACCTATTGATATAGCTTTTTCCAAGCATTCATATGTACATTGAACAAGCCGCTGAGAAGTTTCGTCAACATTACCAACAAAGAAAGTTTCATTAAGATCGCCTGCATGGTCAGTGGAACAATAATTTAGGAAAACGATCAAATAATTGAATAGTGATATAGATATGCGGTGATTCTTACCATGGACTCCCTTATAACATACTGTGACATCAACATTTACAATATCGCCATCCTCTAGCTTTCTGAAAGGAAAAGCATTTCATAGCACTCCATTCAGTCAAATAAGTCAAAATACACTTATTCTGGTAATGTTAATGAGCCGAACTGAAGAAGCCAAAATATACAAAGTACTAAAAAACAGAGCCTTAGTTTTTCATGCTTGAATAAAGGATATAACCTGGCATCAGGAATCCCATGGCAGATCACTTCATTAACTGACCTGCAGCAAGTATCAATAAAACAAATTGCTCACGATAAGTCAATCACAATACAAACCACAAATCATGCAAATTTATCCAATACCAAATACCTACGTGCAGCATGATTTGGGGAAAAAATGATAGTTAAGAGGAGACGGATATGCACCTGGAAAGGGTAAAAAGATAATTTAGCAAAAGCATGAGATATACGGAGTACTCCGTATGTAAATATAAAACTCAACAACCACTTACATGTACTAAGAGTCAACATACTCAAACAACCAAACATATAGCTTTGTTGATAATGGTTTATAAAAACCAAACTCATGACATATATTAACCCAATCTTTTCCCGTTATCAAAATAATTTCACAGTTTAGGTATTATAATCATGAAATTAAAAATATTAAGCCAAATGTAAGGTCAGCATACCAGCAGCAATGGTAGCTTCATGAACAACAGCATCAATTTCATCAGTGGTCACACCAGGTTGAATAAAGCGAGCAGCTGCATCCAAAACTTCCCTTGCTATCTGAAACTCACAATGTTCATGTTATAAAATAGTACTCCTTTCCCAATTCATCATATCTATTTTCCTACTTGGTCCATTCCATTTTAACATGTTTGTTTCCATTTATTAATAAAAGCATTATGTGGTTTTTCTCGTGTCTTGTGCGCATTCAAAGTAGGCATGGTAAAATAGGACGTAGGGAGTAACGATTAAGAACCATGCGATTAAAGTGCTAATGATGATGTTGATGATGATATTCAAGAGTGAAACAGCTGTGGAACAAAATATGATATGAAATGGTACTATTCCAGTTTGTGTCAAGTCCAGACTTACACGGCAAGTTTCTCTCATTCGTTCAATTTGTTCTGGAGTCTTGATCTTCATGAGATGCAATTTGAAGACAAAGAAACAAAAAAACTGTTACAATATAGTTTGTTAGTATAACATACCAAAGACAATGGCTATTGAGACAAACATAAAAAAGAGTACCTCGACCACACGCTGCAGATCACTGTTGGGTTCAATTTTAGGGATACCCTACAAAAGAAAATTTTAAAAATAAAAAGATTGCTCGAGTTCAAGTGATAAAATTATTTACAGGATTGAGAAAGGGTAGTCATTGGTGTGAATAGTCTATAGATCATGAAGTTTTTCTTTCCAGTCCCAACTTGCAATTCACAGTACACACTACACAGTTCTAAGAAATTAAGCATATCTATTTCTATCAGTGTAACAAATAACTAAGCTACCATCCGGAACCAAACTATGCCTCGCACTCTCTTCTTCAAATAACACCTTATCAAGAGTCAAGACACCTAAATCACAACAAAAACTTGTTACTTATGTCTAGCACATATATAACTAGCAAAATATAGAGTGGAGTGTTTGCCATTAAGATGCACCCTAGAGGAATCCAAGATCTATTTTACGATCTTCATTCAGGCCTATGGGCACATAGTCACATTCTCACGTACGCTGCCACCTGGGCAGTTTTATTATGGAGTATTATTTTACAACATCCATTCACACTCATGTACATGTCGCAGTTACCAAGAGGCTCACTGCATAGAGAAAATTAACTCGACAATTGTTAAGTAAAAATAACTAACATCAACAGCCCAATCAGGTTGCTCGATATGACCAGGAACCACACGTTTACTTGAGATCGGATATGGCTTTAGTGTCCTGTGAAGACAAAAGCAGCAACGCGATAATTACTATATACTCAGGGTGAGTGGGAATTTACTCTGAAGCAAAATGACAGGGGGGGTTTAAGAATTTAGGCAAGATGGGTGAACAAAAGTAGACAAAAGTAGAGTTTGTAAAGATCACATGAAGTGATTAAAACCATTGCCACTTAAAAGAAGAAAAAACATGAAAATATGAAGAAAAAAATCCACATTTGAATTATGATTCAACCATGATCTAGAAGCGATTGATGTGTATAATTCATTTTTATATTAGCTGTTTTGTTTTCTTTAACCCCTTAAGCAAACAATTCTTTTCTTCTTCTAATTGAGTAGAATACCCGGTCCAGTCAAAATGAGGAAGTTTTGGTGTTCGAGACTGTCCTTTCCTCAAGCAATATAACCATCCATCAGCAGAGGAACCATTATTTTCTCCTGAAGTGTCAGTTGAGAGAGAGGACAATTTTGCCTTTAAATGAACTACTTTGTGGGAGGTCCAGGAGGCCTTAAAACAATCCTGTGTGCTGTAAAAAGAAACTATGTTCATCAAAATTAAATCGATAAAGTTAAGGATGTGGATGCAATGAACCTATGGTGAGCATCTGAGCATATACAGTTAAAGTGCTACACCTCTTCCTGTAAGAAAACATTGGCAGCTTTGAGAATCTCAAGCACTACATTCATCACTAATAACATTGCAACACAATTCAATATTTCAATGACAAAAGAAAGGTATCAGCTTGTAACCTGACGCTATCAATTAAACACTTTCAAGCAATAAAATCATCCACCATAAGGTGATGTTCTCATCACCTTATTACTTATTCTTATTTCAGAAACACTCAGATTACAATGCACCATATATCACACCAGACTAATAGAATAACGATTGAGATCATTTAGATCAAAGCAGACCAGATTTTACGTTTCAAACAAAAATATTGACAAGAACAAAAACATTCAGATCACACCAAAAAGATTCACAACAGACCAGAAAGCACTAAGATTGGACCACAAAGATGCAAAAGAGGTCAAATCAAGCCTTTTTTAGGAAAAGAGAGCATGTCCTACATCACATTAAAAGAAATTTGATGGTGTCGTTAAAAGTTACAAACCAGAATGAAGCTCCTTCACGAGAAAGCTTTAACTCGATGCATTTGGGGCACCTGCAAAACAAAACATGTATAATAGCAAAAAAAATGGAGAAGATGTTGGAAGATTAATAAATACAAAGCCTTTTTCTGAAGGTATAGACGACAGGAACAAGCCAGAAACAAGTAGACTGACAACCCATACGGTTTACAATTCCATTTCGTTATTCTGTATAGAAAACTCAATCGCTTGACAATAATTACAGCTGTACAGTGTATAAAAGTTGAATAAGATTAAACTTTAACAGTTCTTTAAAACAAATTAATAACCAACACACTTACACAACTTACACTTCGATCACAACATTAAAAAAACTCTGTATGAATTACTAATCTACCATTCAACAAACAATTAAACCAAGAAAAGACCTACCATTATACGCAAATTAGCTAACAGAATTTTTGGTTTAGTCAATTATTCACCTGAAGCTAAAACATTGCGAATAATGACTACTTTAGCTCATTGGCAATGGACTCAATTACTAACCTACCATTGAACTTATTGAATGGTGCAATCATTGAACACTAGATATGTGTCGACAAGAGCTGTGTACATACAATAAATGCATTTCAAATATAAATCAACAAACTAACAAAAGAGAAGCATTTCATACTTACATTATACACACACCGTACAAATCATAAAAAAATCCAATACCATTAAAGAAATGAGATAGCAAGATATATAGCACTTAATGAGAGACAAACAGGGTATATGTAAACTCAAATACATACTGAAGGCGGGCAGGTTTTCCACATTGAATGCAAGATAGACTAGTTTCAGCACCCTCTGATCCTCCGGTCATCGGTCTCTGTGCTGTAATCAGAGAAATGTCATCATCTAACCGTCTTAGCATTTGATAACTTCAATACATGCATACAAACATAACATATCCTTGGGGAAACAGAATCAAGAACAGATAAGCTGACATTGATTTTAAGGTATTGGGTGAAAAAAAGATATGGAGCTTTCAATCAGGGTTTTAACCAGGGAATGAAAGCCAACGTGTCCTTACAGTATAATGTTGTTTCCTTTACCAACCCCCCCCCCCCCCCCCCCCCAAAAAAAAAAACATAAAAAGGAAAAAATAAGTGACAGACAAAACAGTGACAATACCAGCAGAGCGTTTGGAAAGTGGAAATGCGAAATCAGGGATTTGGTAGAAATGCAAGCTGGAATTAGATGTTGTGATTTATTAGAAAATCTTAAGCTATCGCTAGTGGGAGTGCCGGCAGTGAGGCAGCGCAACTTGCAACTGTAGAATGGGAAACAGTTTTTTTAAGAGAGGTAGGCATAAATTTTGAAAAAGAAGTGGATATTTATGTCAAGAGCCTATACTATACTACCCCCCCAATTATAGACCTCTACATGTTTCTATCTAAAGCCATATCCTTGGTAACTTTCCCTAAATTGTTCCATCACTTCCATGAATAACTCAATAGAAACTAAAATAAAACTAAAACTAAAAAAATAGTTTATTACTGAGTCACTATGACTATTAAAGTGGGAACAAGTGACAATTTCTTAAATGAATATTAGGTCCGCGGACGAGTTATATGAACCTTCTCTAAGTTTGGGTTGGGCAGCTAATACTATGTCATTTTGACTCATCTGCGTACACAAGTTGAACCCACTCATACCCACAACAACACAACCCAGTTGGAATCCACGAGATTAGGGTCTGGAAACCCACTCATACCCATTTTTCAAAAATAATATTTGGGTATGTACTTGTACATACCGAAGGAATTCGAGTATGGGTACTTTAGCCAAAAGGGAGTACCAACGTTTCATAGTTGACCCCCATTAGATAAGGAAATTGTTTGAATCTTAGGACGACTATTTAGTCTTAAATTACTGAGTACATGTAAAAGCATTCCAGGGATGGCCCTGGAAATTCCCTTAGGTAGTTGTTTGGAAACTAGAAATTCATTTGAATTCTTGGATTTTGATTCTACAATTTGAACTCTTGGATTTCAAATTAAAAAGGGTGGATTTTTAATTGAACTTTGTAGGAAACTAGTGGAATGTGGCCCAAATTGAGATCCAATTTTTTTGGATTCTCAAACATGTACTTTGGGTCAAATCTGAAATTTCACATCCCAAGTTATGTTCCTAAACAGGCCACTAACAAGTTTGAAATTCAGAATATTCAGTTTGTTAATATGGATGAACAATAACAACATTACCTCAGTGCCTCAAAGAACTATAGTTAAGAAGAGATAGTAAGGACTATGGTATTATGGAAAATTTTAACTGTTGCCCCAAGGGAAATGGTTAACAAACCAAAAAAAACAAGCTTCTGTTGGGAAATGAGAATTTGATTTCTTCAATGCATTCATAAATGATTACTAACAAAAAACTTGCCTTTTTGAATTGTTAACCATTGCCACTCTTAACATTTCCCTTTATTATTGGCAATACAACAATTTTACATACAAACATATTCCCACCTCCCATTATCACTCTTCCCAGTCCCCATGCTCTGATTCATTGTTGAGAATAAAATTAAAAATTCCCAATCCCAAATCCTCAACTCTTCTTCCCATAAAACAAACATGGGAATTGAGAGGATATGAGTCATATTCCCAATCCCACCATCTAATTCTCATGAAAAAAGCTCCCTTTTTGAAATTCATCTCCAACCAAGCAATAGAAGGTTAAAAAAGTTACACTTTTCCTTTCACATCGGCAAGCATGTCTGCATAAAAAAATTTCCTTTGACTGACAGAAGATCTATACATTGGTTTTTAAGTTTTGGAACTACCGACCATGAATCTAATAATTCACTAACAATAAGAAGTAAAGAACATCTAAAATTTAGCTTCATATCTGGAAAATCAAAAAAAAATTGATTTTTATACTACTTATACAAGGTTTGAGAGCTGAAGCAGCCCAGACTGAAGATGGAGGTAGAAAGAATGAATTGAAATACCTGTGGATTGAATTGGGTGTGGAAAAAGAACTGTGAATTGGGAGTCTTTGCAGAGCGGATGAAAATCGTTAGACGTTTATGTGTGGTATGAGTCCAAATTTCTAATGCTAAATTGAGCTCGGTTTACAAACAGGCCCAATATAATTGAAGAAAAGTCAATAATAAAAATGAACAAATTCTCAAACCGTCCTTTCGTTCTATAAAAGTGTTCCTATTTTGACTTTGTGTAAAAATAAGGAAGTATTAAATTATATTTGACTTTCAATTTTGCCCTTGATGTGATGGATAAAAGTAAGATGTGATGGATTGAGTATTAGAAAAAATGTATGATGTGATAGGTATGGTATGAAAAAGTAAGGGTAAAAGTGGTTTTTTTAATAGAAAGTGAAAGTGTTTTGTTGGAATTAAAAAAAATGAAAGGGGAAAAGTTTTTTAGAACGGAGGGAGTATTTTTTTAAAATTAGCCTTGGATATATAATAATAACCAATGTGGTCTTTTGTAATTGAGATATATTCCCTAAATATTATTTTGCCAAGAATATCTATTAAATACGGAGTATAAGTCAAATAAAAGATACTTTGGTGATTTTTATTATCTAAACTTAAGAGATGTATTCAATTAGAAGTTCGTAAGATTTTTTTTAGACTTCCAAAATCTGAAGGTATTCAATCTGGATTTTTTAAAGTTTTTACAAATCTTGAGATATTCAATCTGGATTTTAAAAAATCTTTAAAAATTTTGAGTTATTTAATAAGGATTTTAAAAAGTTTTAAAAAGTCTTTAGATAATCAATAATGAAATTTTTTTTTAAACTGATAATTTCTAAGTAAATATTTTCCTAAAATTGAGTCCATGAGCCTACTCAGTGTGGGTCCGTTCCTCTAGTAGCCACTCACTTAAATATAAGGACCATTTTGAAGATTTATTCATAGATGGGAAATACAAAAACACTCTTCATTTAACTCTTACTCTCTCCGTCCCGGAATATTCGTCCAATTTTGACTTTTGGAACTGTTCATCTAAGCACTTTGACTCATCAAATTCTCTCAATGTGTAAGCCTAAATACAGTCATGTGTGATCTTCTTTGATTTGTCTTAACATATAGATTATTAATATATAATTTCTATAATTTTTTAATATACAAATTACAAGATAAAATGGATTAAAGAAGTGTATTGGATGATGTGTAAAAATAAAAGTGGACAAATACTCTGGGACGGAGATAGTATTTAATAGGCATTTGTGATAGAGAATTATTTTGGAAATACATCTTAATTACAAAGGATCGTGTTGGTAACTATTGCTTCTTGGAAACTAATTTGGGAAAACACCTAATTAGAAAGAATTGTTTTCGGAATTTGCTCTAATAAAAATGCATTCTCACATCTCTAAAAGATGTTTATTTTTTCACGGAATTTATTTTAAGAAAATTGCATTTATATTTGATTAATACACAATAATATTATATAACCAAATTTATAACATACCACTCCAAACACAAACAAATATAAATTCTTTTTTGTACAAAATTAAAGTTTTCTTACACATTTAATTCATTTGGGTGATTATTAAAATGAGTAAATTTTCAACACTTTACATTTTCAACTCCTTACGATTCAAATTTTAAAATTTCAACTAAGAAAAACATGGCGTAAGAAATTGTTATCGTGCTTAGTTCAAAAATACCCGGTAAACTCTAAGCTAGTCTCCAAATGTCAACTCTCTTGAGCAAAAATGACAACTTTAGGAAATTCTAATCTGCTCATTTTTTCCACGATTCAAAATTTAAAAAAAAAAAATAAAACGACCGTACCCATGTTTAGATTGGAATTAAGTTTCGAAATACTTGTAGAAAAATAAAGGAAATTAAAACGTGACTCACAAAGAAAATCCTGAATTTTGGCGTTGAAAAATGTAGCATAAAAAAAGGAGTAATTTACCTAAATAGGACTAAAACATAATGACTTTCCCAATATATGACCATATGTTTTTATTTCTCAATGTAGGACTTTTGGTCATTATCAAGTAGTCATTATTCAAGTAAATGTCCATCATTACTGGACATTATTCCTCTCACAAGGTCATTATTAAGTCCTATTTAGGGAATAAAAAAGTTTAAATCCTACATTAGGAAAGTCATTTTGTTTTAGTCCTATTTAGAGCAAATTTCACTAAAAAAAAGATTTAAGTAATTGTTCTAGGTTTATTTATTAGTGAGATCCACTGATAATTTTACAGTTAATTAATGCATGTGTATCTTCTTACGTTTGACAAATGTTTCAGTGTATTATGAAAACTAGTACCACACCCGTGCGTTGCATGGGTCATATTTACGTTATTAGATTAAGATCATTTTTGAAAAATACAAATTAATATCTAATAGAATATATAGATTTTATTTTTTTCAGGTACAAAGTAATTAAAAATTATTGAATTACAATATTTAACATATACACTACTTCAGAATAATCTATGCCATAGTTTTTGCACTTAAACCTGGAACCAAGATAACATCATTCGTTGGTATTTTCAATGTCAACCACATCACCAATTATCTAATAATATCCTTTCTGCAATTAAATCTTAAATTTATGTGTATAGTTTTAAAAATATAAATAAGTCAAATCAAAATTTTGGCCAGAAATTTTGTTCATATTTAATGGTTTTTTTTACCATTTTTCTTGCCGAACTAATAATAAAATGGAGAGTTTTATATACCACATAAAAATAAAGGAATATTATTTAAAAACATAAAAAAAATTAGAGAGGCTAATTACGAAAGTGATTGAAAATGACCGTATTTATAGTATGAAAATTTTTGTTCCTTTTTTCTATTTAATGGCGTCAATTTTTGTTATAATTTATAATTTTCGGAACAAACCTAGCCCTGTAATAAATGGAAACTTTTTAAATATTCACGCCTCTATTTTGGGGTACACTATAATTAATGGCACCATTCACATTTATTATTGTTGTTGTTGTTGTTGTTGTTGTTGTTATTACCATATAAGCATGTGCAAGTAACCATTGTTAATTGACCAAATAGAAGACAAATTATCATTTCTAAATTCAACACTTACCATATATTATCTCACACTTATATATATTTTTTATATTCTTCCAACCAAAATAAGGTATAATTATCTTATACGTTTGTCATTATTATTACACTTATTATCATGTTTATTATTATTACCATATAAGCATGTGCAAGTAACCTTTGTTAATTGACCAAATAGAAGACAAATTACCAACTTATTAAAAAATACTTTGACTTCTTTTGGGAAATGTATCAATAAGCCTTATCAGCCCTTTCATAATAATAAGTATAATTTTGAAACACACAATAATTAATGACGTCTCTGTTTTTATAACTTATAATTTTATCAGAACAAACCTAGTCCTTTAACAAATGAAAACTTTTTAGTAATGGCGTACCATAATTAATAGCACCATACACATTTATTATTGTTATTATTGTATGGTACATCAAACACACTCATCTTTCTGTAATTGTTTATATTCTTAACATTTTTATTTTACCGTTTTCATTACTATTTCGAGGAAAAGGTAATAATTATTTCATCCAAAAAATAATATATTTCCATAAAAGGTAATAATGTAACGTAAATATGTAAACGGTTTCCGAAAAGGAAACAAAATATAAAATTATTTATTTATATAAACTTCTGTTTAGTACCCGAACTTTACAAAATTGGAAGTGATATAATAAAAAAATATATTACCATTTTTATTTTATTGTTTTTATTACTATTTCAATGAAAACGTAAGAATAATGTATGGTACATAAAATGCACTCATCTTTGTTTAATTATTTATATTCTTACCTTTTTTTAGTATTTTTATTAGTATTTGGATGAAAAGGCTAGGTAATAATGTATTTCTTCCAAAAATAATATATTTCCATAAAAGGTACTCCCTCCCTCCTGAAATGATCTTTCCATGATTTTTATTGGTCAAAGTTTGTTAACTTTGACCTTGATGTATGGAAAAAATACATTGTATTTCGATATAAATATAATATCAATAGTTTCCTTATTAAGCGTAGTTTTGAAATATTAAATTTACATAAAATATATCTATGTATAAATGTACATATTAATGGTCAAAATACAAATTGGAGACCGCGAAAAGTCAAATGAGAAAATCATTTCCGAACGGATGGAATATTAATATAACGTAATTATATCAACGGCTGGGTTCTAAAACCGCTCAAAAAGAGTGGCTACGGAAGCCATTCACCCAATTGAGACACCTACGGAAGCCACTCACCAAATTGATAGTTTCTAACCCCTCTAGCCCCCCGGTAAACCCCCACCCGGTTCCGATCCCAACTCATCCCCCTAACCACGTCAATTGCGGGGTGCAAATTTAGTTGAGAGTAAAAAAAAAAATTAACATCAAAGGTAAAAAATTAACATTATTTATATTTATTTTAATAATGTATATTTTAGTTTATAACCAAAATTTTTAAAAGCTATTAAAACCTTTCAATAATTAAATTGACATTATATAAAAGATATATTGGGCAATAGTGTAAAAAAGTTTCCTAAAAATAAACGTTATTTCAAAACTATTTCCATTCTTACCTTTTTTAGCTTAGTATTTTTATTGCTATTTCAACGTAATACATGCCTAACAAAAGAGGGCAAAAGTGTAAACCCCCTCTTACGCAATAGGGATTTTATGGAACGAGAGAACTACCAAAACAAGACAAAAATATGCGTCAATTATCAAAATAACATTTTAAATGTTTTTATACCAAAATGGAGTTTAATTACATTGCCGAAGTGTGTCGGCATAATGCCAACATAAATGTCTAATTGTGACATTGCACTCTTATTTAGTGAATAAAAATATAAAAAAAAATGCATGTTGGTAAAAATTTAATGTATTTAGTCTTATTTAGATAGATTTCTTCAATTTTATCGTGGGAAGAAAGTGCACGTGTTCTCCGTAACGGTGGGCACTTCTATGTATTTCAAGGACAACCCTGACGTATAAATGTATAATGACCATAGAGATGGTCATTAAGACATTAACCTTCTCACTAATTTATTTTATTTTATTTTTTGACAGTAGTTTTCTTATCCGTCGTGTACATGTACATCTAATACTCCCTCAATCATAAAACGTTCTTCGCAATTACTATTTATACGGTCAAATTTTAACCACTTTATTTACTTATTTTCGTTAGTTCTTTGATAAAATAATATAGTCTTGCCACCCCTTGTTTTATATTTTAATGTAGTTTTTAAATATATATAAATTTTATCTTTTAATTTTACATATTTAACGAAATAAATTAAACTGAAAATAAACTCGATTAAACTTGTAAATAGAAATGGAAAGAACATTTTAAAAAGGAAATAGGCAAAATTCACAAGAACACTCCCAGAAATTAAAGATTTTACATAAATACTCCCAAATTTATTTATTTACACCATTACTCCCACATTTCTCTTTTATTTACGTCGTTACTCCGTGATTGCTTCATCATCAGTGTTTCTCGGGTGCCTCTTTTTATACGGGGTTTTTCATCTTTTTTTATTGAATTTAAATTAAATTAATATGAACAGACTTGATATTAATCATTAAAAAGATTTAAGAAGTTTGAAATCTCAAATTTTTTAAAAGTGATGAGAAATAAGAGCAATAATTAGGCTTACTAAGACGTGAGAAAGACGGTGGAGAGAATAAGTTGAAGTGAATTTAGTATATTAGAGTGGAAAAAATACATGTTTGCATTTTAACTGTTCACTTAACGCAAAAATGACACATCCAAGTAACACTAATGATCACTACCAAATTTGGGAGTAACAACGTAAATAAAAGAGAAATGTGGGAGTAATGATGTGAATAAACAAATTTGGGAGTATTTATGTAAAATCTGTAATTTCTAGGAGTATTCTTGTCAATTTTGCCAAGGAAATATTATTTGTGACATTTGGATATATAGAGAGCTTTCAAGAATTGGCCTAAAGTACGACATAGCATGTTGTAAGTTAATTAAATGGATAATTACGCCTTTTGATTGAGTGGTGACATTCACCCACGTTACATACATGCATTCTCCTTTTCTTCCAAAAAGAAAATCCACTATAAATCGACATGATAATATATAAAAATGACATTCTATAAGCAAAAAGATGTTAAAGTATCATATACCATATCAAAAATGGAAGAAAAAATATTCGGTATATAAACATTTGAATTAAACTGGAGTAGTAATCGATTGAATTTAATTTTTTAATGTCTCTCATCACAAATGTTTTTTTGCTCAATCCAATAACTCTTAAAGATAAAAATGAACAACTTAAAATATTTTATAAGGCTCCGCTTCGTACAAAAAATTTAAACTATGGAAACAATTTCATTTTTGTTGTTTGGTAGCACGAAAAATATATAGATTTGAAATTTGTAGTGCCAAAAAAAAATTGTTGTTGGAAAATTCAAATCTATCCAAATCAATTTCATAGAATTTTAACTTTCAATTTTGTGAATTAGGTATGCCAAATTAGAGTATCACTCTTTTGGAACATTAATACTTATACTAAAATGTTTTGTAGCAATTAAAACATTTGGAATAAATAGAAAGGAAAACTCTTTTTCCTTTCTCTTTTTTCCCACAAACTTCTTTTCTTTTTCTATTAAAAATTTACTTTTAACCTTAGTAATTCATACATTGTCTATCACATTATGCAATTTACTAATAATCTATCAACCACATCTTTTTTAATAACATCAATGTTATTTTTTGAAAGTCAACATTAAAATTTCTCTACCTTAAATTCTAAGAAAATCAATACGAAAAGAATTTTAAGAAACGGTGATTCAGAGATTTGGGAATAGTCCTCGGATGTCGTTAAGTCTTGTTTGGCATCATTATATTATACGGAGTACTTCGAAGTCGATTTCCTTCTTACAATCATTCATATTGTTTTGTGTCCCTAAATTTCTTTTTAAAAATTATGGTGTCAAAATTAAGATACTTTAGGCCTAATTCTTATGCTCCCATGTAGGAATTATTAAATTGTATAAAGAACACTGCGGAGCAGTGTTGATGAAGAACTCGATAGTATTATTCTAGACGCGTACGTTCGCGCGGAGAAGAAGAAACGCGCGAGAAGAAGATCATGCGGTTTTAGAGTAAAATTTGACATTATCAAGTAGTTTGAGTCCTTTATTATTTTGGAATCTAATAACAAAATTCATTATATTTTAGTGCTATTAAAGTAAATTTGTCTTATATTAATAATTATTGGAGGTAGACTTTTATATGATCAAATAAAGTAGGTGGCGTTATTAGAAGTTGAATGCAAGGATAAGCCATCATGCAAAGTTCAAAGCTTAAAATGTGACTAATAAAAGGGTCATTATTAAAATTCTTAGTAGATCCAAGTTCGACATAATTTATAATCATGTCTCATATTTTATTCAATTTAGCATTCAATTTATTTTGATGCATTTGGTTCCCTAGTTTCCGAGGTCACGGAGCTCTTGAACGGATTTTAACACGTCGTGCATAATAATTTCTCGACCTCGCATGTTTTTGTTTTTCGTAAAATTGATTTTTCTATCTAAAAGCCAGTTACAACGTCGCTTATTGCATGTTTACCTGACACTATTTTGTATAGATATACTATGTATATCTGTGATTATTTGTCTAGTTTGACTTTTTATAGTCAACCATTATCAATTTTCGACCTATACTTATATACTCTATCCGTCCTTAAAAAAATGCCACAGTTTGACTTTTTTGGTCAAAGTGTGGCACCCTTTGATCGTAAATTATGGAAAAAGTATATTTAGTTATAATGTAAATTTAGTAAAATTGAGTATATTTTAAAATTTAATTTTGGCATATCAAATTTTTATAATATTTAATTATTTTAAACTATATTTTATTTACGGTCAACGGGTGTCACAGTTTTCCAAAAAAAGTTAATCTATGACAATGGTTTATGGACGGAGGGAGTAAAATACACTCCTCCGACCTTAAAAGTTTTTCTGCTTTCTGTTTTGACTCATAATCGATCTAGACTTCACATCATACTTTTTACTCTCACATCAAGGATAAAGTGGAAAAATCAATACAAAAATATTTCTTTCTTAAATCGATCACATAAAAGTCAAAATGCAAACTTTTAAGGACGGGGAAAGTACGTAGTATATTAATTAGATAAAATAATATTTTAAATTTAAAAAAAAAAATATATAAAATAAATCTAATAAAAAACTTCAAATCATTTTTATCAATGTCTAACATAACTTTTTTAAAATTTATGGTCAACGTTTGCTAACTTTGACTAAAAAATCAAAATTAAATATAATACTCCCTCCGTCCCATAAAACATAGGATGTTTTGCTTTTTCAAGAGATTTAAGGGGAGTGTATTTTGGTATTGAATTTTCAAAAATGTCCTTTGATGTGATGGGTAAAAGTAAGATTTGATGGATAAATTATTAGTAAAAAAGTATGATGTGATAGGTAGGGTATGAAAAAGTAAGGGGTAAAAGTGATTTTTAAATAGAAATGAGAAATGTTTTGTGAGACGAATGAAAAAAGAAAGGAGAAAGGTTTTATGGGACGGAGGGAGGACATCTATTTACTCTAATTCTCAATTTCCAACCCGTCATTGATGACTTTTTTTATTCTCAATTTTATTGCACATTCAAAGCATCATTAAAGGCAAAGCATCTAATGATCTAAACTCTAAAGACAAACATATCAAAGAAGCTAAGAAAGCCAAGGGATAATATAGGTATACAGCAATTACACCTGGCGGTGTTAATTTGGTGTTACAATATACCAGTGCCAAACCGAACCAAAATTTCGGTGGATCGATACTTCGATAAATTATTTTTCGTACCAAATACCGAACTATATATTTTGAATCGATTTGGTTTGATAAAAAAGAAAAAAAATCGATTTGGTAAATGGTTTTACCAAAAACCGAAAAATAATGCTATACGAAATCCTAGAATCACCACTTGAATTTTTTAGGCCAAAATATGGTTCAACTGAAATTCTTATACTCAATATGCCCCAAGAATCAGCACAAATCTACAATGAATGGGCACAATAGACAATTAAACATTTTCAAAAATTTAAAGTAGAAAACATTAGAACTACAAAAACTAGAAAAACAAAATAATCAATTGGAGAATGAAGAGTCAATGGGTTGAAGACCTGAGTACCTGAACATTAAGTGGAGGTCGCACTCCTAAGATGTGTGTGAGTAAATAGGATTGGGTTCTTGGGCAGGGTAAATTAAAATATCTAGATTGGACTGGGTAGATTTAAGTGTTTAGAATGGGATGGGTAGAATTGGCCTGGGTTAATTACTTGTGTAATTCTAATTCAGTATCTGGTAAAAACCGAATTGTCGACGATGTGTTCTAAAACCAAATCAAAAACCAGAGTTTTAAAAATGGAAAACTGAATACCGATCGACCAAACTTTCGGTTTCGGTATGTACCAAACTTACAGTTTCGGTTTGATTCGGTCAGTTTACCGAATTGTGCACACCCCTACACTGACCTCCAACCTCTCTTTTTTTGTTTTTAAAAAAAGTACTTGTACTATTTTCATAAACTCAACACACATATCTTCCTTTAATTCTCTCCCCATATTCTTCTTTTATTTTACTTCATACTTCCTGTTAGCTTAGTAATGTGCCCCAGATGATATACAAGCAGAATATGGTCCCACAAATCACAATGAATTAAATCAAAAACAGCAGCAGCTTTATTATTACTAACAGGAAATGAGGAACGTGTTTGTTTAGATAAAAAACAAATTTCACAGGTCTGCAATTTCTTGACAATAAAGTTTGTTTTATTCAAACCGAGAAAAGGTAAAACATCTTAGGATGGGTGTCCTAACCGTTGATGAAGAACAAATGGATCAATATTAGCTACGAGAGCTGACGCTGAAGGGGAAGCAAAGACATACACACCATTTCGCAAATCACCTTGTCCAATCACAGTCTTCGATAAACGGTCCTGTATTACACAACAATGATCATTAAAAGTCACATAACAAGTATTATCACGAACCAAGCAACCAACAGATATCAAGTGACAATGTAAATTTGGGACATATAACACATTACGAAGTACCAAACGTGGTGACAAGTGCACACTTCCCTGTTTAATGGCGTGAACACGAGACCCATCAGCGAGACAAATAGATTGAGGGGATACATCCTCAATATTAGACAAGTGTAATAAAGATCCAGTCATATGATGAGCGGTCGAAGCACATTGATATTGATTGTCATATTGTCCGGGAGTGCATTCAGCGTAACCATGTTGTCACAGCTTATGTTCCTACTCGTCTACAGATTGCGGACATCTTCACTAAGGCTTTGTCCGGTCCTTTATTTCACTGCTTATTATCCAAGTTGGGCATTTTTGATCTTCATGCTCCAACTTGAGGGGGAGTGTTAGCTTAGTATTTTTGGTACATATTTGTTTTAGTGTATATATATTCTTTATGTATTTGTATTTGGGCTCCTCGTTTGTATCACCAGAGGGCTCCTCGTTTCTATCTCCCGTGTGTATTTATATATGTCTTTGCATCAATGAATAAAGCAACAATTTCAGTTCCAAAATTCAACACTTCCCCGAGATATTTTCATGCTACACATTAGAATTCTTAAGTGACATTTTTTTTTGTTCCATTCAATTTATATAAAAGTACATGTAAAATAATACTCTCTCCGTCCCAAAAAGAATTTCCTACTTTGATTAACATGCAAATAAAACCCCGTAGATTTTAAAATTATTTTATTTGCAAATTGGTAGGGAAATAACACATAAAAAATATATATTTAAAAACTACATCGAAAACTCTACAAAATAAGAGGTGACAAGAATATTTTATTTTATCAAATGATCAATGAAAACACGCAAACAAATACTCCGTAAGAGTTATCGAGATGCCGTAATAGTAAACAGGAAAGACTTTTTGGGACGGATGGAGTACTTTGTAAAATTTATAGACTGTACGTTAGGTTTATAAATATAAAAAAAACCTAACAAAATAAAAATTGTTGAGAGCAAATTAACTTAAGAAACGAAAATAAAATTAAGTAAATAAAGTGGACAAAAAACTCATGAATAATGAATAAGGAATTAGTCCTTATTATAAAAAAAGATGAAATAGTACGGTACTTTTGTTCCAGACAACGTGGGACATTGACTAATGCATTATTACCGTCGGCGTATTGGATTATTGAAAAGATAAGAATAAGACACGTTCGTAGTAGTCTTTAATTGACTAGGCATTAAGCATATGAGACCAAGAATAATTCACCAATCACCATATATTAAACTATAAATATATATATAAATAAAATATCATATGCTTTCCACTAATCAAAAGAAAAGGAAATTGCAAAGAAATGTTATGGTTCAACCACCCCTATGCGGACGTATATCTATATAAAGGGAACCACATTTGCAACCAAAGACATATATCTCATCAAGTCAAACACCACAAAAATACCATAATGGCGAGTAGTCTCCAAGTTATGATCTTCACATGTTCATTATTCCTAGCTTCCTCCTCCCTATTCGCGGCGGTTTCCGGCCATTCTCTCGAGTGGTGGTGCCGCCAAACGCCGTATCCGCAATCATGCGAGCAATACCTTAAAGGTTGCGGCCCTATCAAGGACAAATCCGACTTCCTCAAAGTCACAACGAAGAAGGCTTTGGAATACGCCGAGCTGGCTAAGACCAAAACCCACTCGTTAGGGCCTAAGTGCAGGAACGAGCGCGAAAAGGCAGCGTGGTCTAACTGCTTGTATCTGTACGAGAACATGGTCGAGAGGATCAACACGACAGCTGATCCTCAGACTAAGTGCACTGCAACTGATGCACAGACCTGGCTGAGTGCGGCCCTCACGGACTTTGAGACGTGCTTAGCTGGGTTCACGGACCTCGGTGTCACGGGCAATATAGAGACTTTGTTGGCAAGCAACTTCTCCAATTTGATTTGCAACAGCTTGGCACTTAACAAGGGGTACACCACCAGCGATGACACTGCCACATACCCAGACGGGTTCCCTGCCTGGGTGATGCCCGGAGACCGGAAACTCTTGCAGTCCTCGGCCACCGCTAATGCTGTGGTGGCCAAGGATGGGTCCGGGAACTATAAGACGGTGAGCGAAGCCGTAGCTGCTGCCGGGAAGCGGTCCGGGAGCGGGCGATTCGTGATTCAGGTGAAGGCGGGAGTCTACAGCGAAAACGTGGAGATTGGTAGTAAGGTGAAGAACATAATGTTGGTTGGTGATGGAATCGGGAAGACCATTATTACCGGAAGCAAAAGTGTCGGCGGCGGCGCCACCACCTTCAGATCAGCTACCGTTGGTAAGCTAAGATTCCATATATATCCAATCATTTTTTATTTGACTTTTCTTTTCAACGTTTTAAAGCTAATTAATAAAAAATTCATTTGACTTTTCTTTTAGCTGTGGATGGGGATGGCTTTATTGCACGGGGCATAACTTTCAGAAACACCGCCGGGGCGGCGAACCACCAGGCGGTGGCGATGCGGTCCGGCTCCGATCTATCGCTGTTCTACCAGTGCAGCTTCGAAGGATATCAAGACACCCTCTACGCCTACTCCGACCGGCAATTCTACCGCGACTGCGACATCTACGGCACCGTGGACTTCATCTTCGGCAACGCCGCGGTCGTGTTCCAGAACTGCAACATCTACGCCCGTAACCCGCCCAGCAAGACCAACACCATCACCGCCCAGGGCCGGACCGACCCGAACCAGAACACCGGGATATCGATCCACAACTCCAGGATCAAGGCGGCGTCCGACCTGGCGGGTTCCGTGGGGTCCGTCAAGACCTACCTCGGACGCCCGTGGAAGCAGTACTCCCGGACCGTGATCATGAAGACGTCCATGGACGGCTTGATCAACTCGGCGGGGTGGTTGCCGTGGGACGGGAACTTTGCTCTGAGCACTCTCTACTACGGCGAGTATGCCAACACCGGGCCGGGGGCGGCGACCGGCGGGAGAGTCAAATGGGGCGGGTATCACGTGATCACCAGCGCAACGGAGGCTTCGAAGTTCACCGTCGGGAACTTCATCGCCGGCGGGTCTTGGTTGCCTGCTACAAACGTGCCGTTCACGTCAGGCCTGTGAAGCTAGCTCTTGCATGCATGCATGCATGAGTGCCATCACGCCTCGGGTCCGATTTAATTTGGAAATTAATTAAGCAACGCATATTTGTATATCGTAATTTTATTGTGTACTTCAGATTTTTTTATTTTGCGAACAAGTTGTGTACTTAATTTGTACGTCTTTTCTGTATTTTGTTTGATAGAGTTGTCAATGCTCCAATTTTTTGTACTAAATGCGCTGATGTTATATAACGAATAATGAAATGTGATGAATTTCTTGCTTTAAGTTTCAAGCAACCCGTCACTTCAACTTATCTTGTATAGTACCTCATTTTTTAAAAGAAATATTTGCATTAAATAACACTAAAACTTAAGTCATTTCCATAAATAGTACTTAAATTGTTTTATTCCCTAAATAACATTAAATAATGTCCATAATGTCCAATGATGACGAATATTTACTTGAATAAAGACTAATAATGCATAATGACTAAAAGTGCTACATTGGAAAAAAAACACATATGGTGTTATTTAGGAAAAGTCATTATGTTTTAGTGTTATTTAAGTAAATTCTCCAAAAGAAATTTTCTACGCCCTCCGCAAATGTTCTTCCCACTTTAATTTTTTATTCATCCAAAAATATTCTTCCATTTCCTTCCTTAGTTCTTCCTCCGTCCACAAATAAACTTTACATTGCGCGTTACGATGTTTGACTGAAGTTATTTTCAAATCATTTTATATGAAAAATGGTGTAGAATGGAAAAATAAAAATTACATATTAAAAACTATGTCAAAAGATCTACAAAACTAGAGGTGACATGACTATATTATTTTATCAAATGGGTGACGAAAATAGGTCAACAAAGTGAATAAAGTTTGATCATGTGAATAGTGAACGTAAAGTTTATTTGTGAACGGAGAGAGTATATATATTTTTTAAGAATAAATTTCAATAATACCCCTATTTTATCACCAATCCACTTTTTTAAATAGGAAAGGAGATTTAAAAAATTAATAGGATAAGCATTTTTGGAAATTTGGCATTATTTATATTACTTCTCAATAAGCGTGTCAAGTCAACACGGGATGAACATTCCCAAACGTATGGAGTAATTAATACCCTTCATTCCAAAAATTATCTTTCTATTATGCATTAGGATATTTGAATTGAATTATTTTCAATTCATTTTATGTGAAATAGTTAGAAATTACATATTTTAAAAACTGCATAAAAATACACAAATTAATACTAAAGGTGACATAGCTATACTTGGACCCTAATCTTGTTTCCTGGAGGCTGGAGCACGGAGAAGCAAAGCAGGTTCTCCAAGTCGTCCACCGAGGCCGAATATGGAGCCCTCTCGTTCGTTGGAGTTGAAGTCATGTGGCTCTCCTATATGTTTGGAGTCATTCATATATGCCAAACAAAATATCATGTGTTTCACAAATGAATGAAGCATGTTATATCCGATTGTCATTTTATTCGGGAACAAGTGGTTGTTAAGATGATGACTGTTTTCTATGTTCCTCACAAAAGGGCTTCATTCTCCTCGCTACAGAGCTTTAATCTCTAAGCTTCCTCTCGTTTCACGGTGTTCAGCTTGAATGTGGATGTTAGTCAATAATAATAAGACGCAATGAATTGTACTCCCTCCGTTCCAAAAAAATTGATACATTTTGACTAAAGTGGTAAAATAAGAAGGGATATTTTGGTGTTGACTTTCCAAAAATATCCTTGATATGATGGGTAAAAGTAGGATGTGATGGGTAGATTATTAGAAAAAAAGTATGATGTGATAGGTAGGGTATGAAAAAGTAAGAGGTAAAAGTGGTTTTTTAATAGAAATGTAAAGAACTTTAAAGGACGCAAATTTTTCAAAACTTAACTGGCTTTTTGGGACAAAGCGAGTATTATTTATGATAGTATTAGTTGTGGTAGATTTTATGTTTTTTCCATTCATTTTATTTAAATATTGATACATAAATAAAAAATAAATTTTTACATATTTAAAAACTACATAAAAATTATTCGAAATAAAAGTGTTTAAATATTTTATTTTATCAAATAATCAATGAAAACGTACAAATAAACAAAAATTTTTGTGATTGTTGCAAAAGGAAATGTGGCAAAAATTTAAGAAGGGAGGGAGTATAAATGTGCCAAAACATTCTTTGAATAAATCATATCTAAGTTTGCTCAATTCAAATCCAAAATTTCATTACATTGTTCGTCGGTGTTCGTTGTCGCCACTCATCACCCCACTATTTATGTTCAAAATCGTTTGATTCTTACAATAATTTTGTTTTATTTTAAAATCGTCAAAGGACCATAATATAATCGTGCACGCAACACCAACAATAAACCGTGCAATTTAAATACAATTAATTTAGTACTCCGATCGGTGCTACTTGCTACTCCTTTCGTCCCATTGTCAATTTGACTTTTTTTAATTAAATTATACAAAATTTAAATAATGATTACGCTCAATTTGTATTACATAATAATACAATAAAAATAAACTTTTGAAAGCTCTAAACAAGTTAAATATATTAAAATGATTTTTACATTAATATGCATTTTTTTAAAAATTTAATTACGGAGTAAGAATCAAATTTTATACAGTTTGATTCGAAAAAAATCAAAATGTAAGAATACTTTGAGGGCAGTACATTGCATTTCTAGCAATTAGTTGTTGAGTGTTGAAATGAAACCATCTTTACTTTGACTAAAACAACTAGTTCCGGTCAGTTTTTCTGCACAGATTTAATTTAATTAAATGGATAAGTTTTGAAGGGATAATTTGTTGCATGCTTGGATTGAATGCTAGCTAGCCATGACCAAATGTTTGGTACAACCTAAAATTAGCGGTGAATTAATGAATCGAGAATCCGTCCATTTGAAAATAATTGAGTTAATATATGATGTCTTCTCTGAGACGACTTTTCGCCACAATTGGTCAAATGAAAAGACTTCGTTGATTAATTCCACTTGCTACTTCAATTCAGAATTATTGCATAAACATGTTTTGTTCTTTTGCTGCTTTATATCCTTTCAATTCTTTTGCATTTTCAATTCGTTAATTGTTTGGGCGGCGGCATTACACCTCATTCCCATTCATATAAGGCTTTTCTATGGTACTCGAGCATATCAATTGAGCTGTAAACAAAGAATATATTTAGTGACGAATACCTATATGACCTAATCTAAAATGACCCGTTAAAATAGGTTGACAGTGGTTGCAGCTCTGTTATCGGTAGCATTGTGCCCGATGGCGGTACCGGTTCCCCCCCCACTGCCTGGCCGGTTTTGGTACCAATTTAGAACCGGAACCGTGTACAAATCTAATTCAAATTTCAAACTTGGGACCGTGTCCACTGTCCAGATCTATTTCAAATTATACACCAACATGGGGTATTCAATTTATACACCAAGCCAACACAAACACACACATACACAAAATATTTGTGCTGCACAGACATTTTGTGTATGTGTGTCTGTGTTGGCTTAGTGTATAAATAGGGTACCTCATTTTGGTGTACCCCTAGCATTGCCAAATTTGTTATCATCCATGTACCAAAATGCACCAACTTTTATGTAGAATCTAACCATCGACTTGGTAAAAAAATTCGATGTAATGGATAAATAGTGTTAAGTAACCGATGCAATCATAAAAATAAAAACATTAATTATTTCTTATGTCCAGAATGGTAAAATTCTCTAGTAAAGACTTACAAGCTAACTTAATTAAATGGATAATTAATTAGTTGCTTGCTTTGATTGAAAGCTGCCATTACCAAATGTTACTCCGTAGGAAAATGCTAAAGAGGCACTACATGTGCCTCCAAGCATGTCACCCAATATATTTAAAATGTAATTTTTTTTCAGTTTTTTTGGGTGGCTTTTCGTCAGCCCCAAAAATCCCAAATCTCCTTTCTCCCGCTTCAACCTCTACAACCTCTCCGTCCTTCTTCTCCGGCATCTGTGACGGTCTCCCTTCTCCCAAGTCCTTCATCTCTGTCCTTCTTCTCCGCCCACTCCTCCAGCGCAGGTCTTCCTTCTCTCGCTTCAACTCGCAGCGTGCGACGAAGTCCTTCTTCTCCGTCCACTCCTCCAACGCAGGTATGATGCTAATTCCAAAGTAATTTAGAATTATTGATCATTCTACATAGTGATTCTTGTGCAGCATATTAGGTTTTTATGGTATCAGGTAGACAAGATCCCTCTTGTAGAGGAAATAGACTAGCTCGACCTGGCAATACCAACTTAAGCTTATCAAGAGTTTTATCACATCCACAGCCAGAGTTTTATCAAGAGTTTTATCACATTCACTGTGTGAATTGTATGACATAAAAGGTTAAGTTCTGTTATTTGAACTTCATATAACATTATTGTTCTGTTATGATTTACAGATTTACTTTCAGATCCCTCACAGAGAATAACTGTCTATTTTACCCATTACACAGAGATTTAATGTATGTGACGACAGAGTTGCATAACTTTATGCATATACACCATCTTCAGAATCTTATCACATATGTGGGGGTCTTGTAAAGGTAAAAAGAAAGTTAAAATGAATACATTAGATTTCATGGTGCTCACATGGAATAACTGTCTATGTCACACACTTCACAGAGAGTTAATGTATGTGAAGACAGAGTTACATCAGTTTATATGCATGGAACTCAGAGAAAATTATCATATTTGTTACATACTTTATACAAAAAGCAAAAAGCAAAAAGCTATGTGATTTGGCTTTGCGAGTTGTCCTAGTCCGCATTGGAAACCTACACTTCGAGCATAAGCCAGATAGTGTTCTCGGATTTTTTCAATGTTTGTAAACTTCATCCACACTTCAAGCACGCTACCTTTGTTTCCTTCAGAAGGACACTAGCCATTGTTCCGGATACCATTGTTAATACTTGTTAATGTCATCTGTGTTCTGTCCAATCTCACCACTCGCCTGTTCTTGCCCTTCGTCGTTAAATAAATACTGAAAGCAAGGATCGTTAAGAAACAAATCTGGTTCAAAAGCTGCAAAAAACATTATCTTTAATATAATACAATGCCTGACTACGAAGAAAACAAATATACACCAAATGCAGAGTGCATACAGATTATTAGCATTTGTGACAAGGACAAACCCTAGGTTCACATAACTTTAATCTGTGTAACACCAAAACAAAACAATTTTTTTCCACTACTTCAAATGAATATACAATGAGGTCTAAGTATCAACACTTACAACTGGGCTGCAACTCATATAAAACCATGTCTTCTTCTTCACCACCAAAATCATGTGGTTGATCATTCTCAACATGTGTAACAATACATGTTTGTAAGTCCATAATCACCAAATACCGTATGTACTCCACAAAAATTCAAAAAATGTATAACACAAAAATTCAAAAAATTATAACTGGCCGCGAAGGAAGAGCCTGGGTGGTGGTGGTGGCTGGTCGGCCACGAAGGAAGAGGTTGGGTCGGCGGCTAAGGAGAGGTCGACGGCGAAGGGTAATTGGCCGGCGAGAACAGGCCGGCGAAGGGTGGGGTGAGGGACTGTGAACAGGTCGACGACAAAGGGTAGGGGAACCGGTCGGCGGCGACCTGCAAACGGGTAGTAGAGGAAAGAAAAAAGAAAAAAAAGGAGAAAAGGTAAAAAAAGTTTAAATAAGGAGGCAGCAAAGGAAGCAGGGTGAGTGCTTAAACCTAAAGGCAATTAATGAATGGATAATCCGTCCACTGATTTAAACGGAGCTAGTAATAAATTAATAATTGAGTTATACATGATTCTTCTCGGAGATTACTTTTCGCCTCATTTGATAAAATATTTGTCCACTTTAATTTTTTACTATAAATTATTTTTAATTTTCGACTTACAATAATTTAAATATATTGTATATTAACTAGATAAAATAATATTTTGAAAATATTTTATAGAATAAATATAATAAAATTATTTTTGTATTAACATTGTATGTCATTTTTATTTAATTTTCGGTCAAAATTTTCAAATTTTGTTCGAAAAAAGTTAAATGTAGACAAACACTCAAGTACCACATGGAGTATTCAGTAATTCTTCATTCAGTATTAAACTATTAATTAACTTGTTGATTTTTTAAAACACTAATAACTCTATTATAATGTTCATAAATTCTTAGCCTATTAAAACTCAATGAGTTACTACCCGCACTGGAGATTGAACAGATAACCTCTCATTTGTTCATTAATTCCACTAGTTCAGAATTGTTCCATCAACATGTTTTTTAATGCTGCTTTACTTCTTTTGCATTTTGGTTACTTTGGGCGGCGGCATTACACCCAAATCCCAAAATTCTACTCCCTCCGTCCATAAATATTTACCATACTTAGATTTTTGAGGTAAAATATCAAATTTTTTTCAATTCATTTTACTTTGAATATTGGTATAAAAATTAAAAATAAAATTTACATATCAAAAAACCACATGAAAAGTTTTTCGAAATAAGAGGTGTCAAGAATATTTTATTTTATCAAATAACCAATGAAAACGTAGAAAAAACAAATGTTCCCGCAACTGCTGAAAAAGTAAACGTTGTAAATAATTTGGGACGGAGAGAGTAATAGGGATTTTCTATTGTACTCCGAGTATAGACTTTGATAAAATTTGATTTAGACTTGTTCTTAAACCGAAACCCGGCCGGCCACAGAATATTAGGTTTTGAACATGGATAATTGTGTTTACTCAACCCGTTTTAACCCACAAAAAATCTAAAGAGTAAGTCTAAAATGACTTAATGGCGTCATTTACATACCTCAGTTCGTTTGAATATCTACAATGTCCTATTTGAAAAAAATGACGGTTCCTAGCTACTCCCCTCACTCTTCTTCTAAACCCCATGTCCCCACCCCACCCTAACCCTCAACCCTTGCCTCCCGTCCTGCCCCTGGCAGTATACTGCTAGGGTAGGGGTAATGCTGAGCTAGGGAGTTTAGGGGGAGGGTCAGGGGGTAGGAATCGTCATTTTCACTAACAAGGCATCGTAGATATCTTAAATGAACTCAGGTAACTGGTGTATAAGTAACTAGTATGATTTTAGACGCTCCCAAATCTAAAATAGGTTAAACACAATCGTACTTGAGCCCGACTTGTTAAAATAAGAATCTTTTCTAAAAAAAGTGTATATGTACAGAGTACATGCTTTAGTACTCCGTATAATATGATAAATTATTACTCCACCCGTTCATGAAAATTTTTCTCCTTTCTTTTTTCATCCGTCCCAAAAAACACTTCTTATTTTTATTAAAAAGTCAATTTTATCCCTTACTTTTTCATACCCTACATATCATATCATACATTTTTACTAATAATCTACCTATCAAATCCTACTTTTATCCATCACATCAAAGGACATTTTTGGAAATTGAATACCAAAATACACTCCTCTTAAATCTCTTCAAAATCAAAACATCACATGTTTAAAGGAACGGAGAGACTACTATTTTTTTCTCATTATTGTTAGTGTATAAATTTATTTTTTCAAACGAATTTTTAATAATATCATGTTATTGTACTCCCTCCGTCCCATAAAGTGTTACCCATTTTGACTAAAGTTGAAATTAAGGGAGGAATAATTTTGTGTTGACTTTCCAAAAATATTCTTGATGTGATGGGTAAAAGTAGGATGTGATGTGTAGATTATTAGGAAAAAGGTATGATGTGATATGTAGGGTTTTAAAAAGTAAAGGGTAAAAGTGGTTTTTTAATATAAATAGGTAAGAGATTGTGGGACACAATTTTTTTGAAACGTGTAAATCTTTTTGAGACGAAGGGAGTATTATATACTCGTATAAAGTTTCAAAAGAGTATTTTTTTCAAAAGAGTCTTTAAGATTTATACGTATTTAAATTTTTTATGCTCCGTATTATTTATAACAATGCGTACTCCGTGCATTTCTAAAAATCTTTACTCTCAATTTCATCTATCCCCAAAAAACCATCACGCTTTCTATTAGAAAATTATTTTTATCCTATTGAATTGATTTTTACACCACTTATCACATCATATATGTTCACTAGAAAATTTGTTATTGAAATTTACTCGATTCGTACCCGTGCGTTGCACGGTCAATTATTTATCTAAAATATAAAGAATATAAATTTAAGAAAATAAATGTTTAAATCTAAATTTAAATATAAAGAATAATATAGAAGTATTTTAATTAAAATAAAAGCAAGCAATTTACTCCATAATATAATGCGGAGTATTATAGTAGTAGTAGAGTATTTTGAAAAATATATTATGTATTCCCAAATTCTTTATAATCCAAAGATAAGCTAGAGCATGTAAGCTATGTTTTTTTGGATTGGGAACATTAACTTTCAGCCTACCAATTCTTTTCACCAACGAATTAAAAAATATTTATATATGATTAATATAAAAAATTATTATATACCAAAATTTATAACATATATCACATCAAACACAGACAATAATAAATTCTTTTTAATTTAAAAATAAAATTCTCTCATAAATGATCATTTCATTAGGTTCTTTTTTAACACTTAAATTCTTCTAATATTTTCCTATATTTTTCAACTTTTTCTTATGAATGATAAATGATCAATTTATAAAGCCAAAAAACTTCCATAAAAAAGAAAAGAAAATGCAAAAAAAGGGGAACAAAACAATTGAAATTATACTAAAAAATTCAATTGACATTCCTAATTAAACCAAGCTTATTATTCATTTTTTAAACAAAAGTAAAAATATTGAGACACCAACAAAATACATCAAAATGTCTATCTCTAACGACCAAAATTTCTACCAAACTCCTATTAACATAACACCCCAAAAGAGGCAACTAAACTACTACCTCCAACAACTTTACTTCCTTCATGATATAGATATTAACATGAAACTGATCCAATTTACTGAGGGCATTCTTTCGCTCAGATGGTTCCTCTGTATCTTGCTTTATGTATTTCCTTATATACTTCCAAGTGACATAACAATTGGTAATATAAGTTCCCACAACATCATTCTCCACTTTTGCCGATAAAATTTATGTCTGTCATGCATTCTTCAAGATATGTTGCCACCTAAAATGATCCCACTCAAAGAGACATTTCCTGGAATACATCTTAAGCAAATTAACATAAGCAGACAAAATGTTCCACATCCTCTGACAAATGTTTTCACTTTAAGAAAAAAACAGATAATACATAACAAAAGGATCTTTTTTTAGCAAGTAACAATTGATCCTAAAAAAGTAAGAACTTCAAAATTGTTGAAGCAGTAATGAAGGAAAAAATAGTGTTTGTGACTAAAGGAAGAAGCAACAAATATCTAAACTGTAAAAATCACAACAAATGATTTTGAGATAGTCTAGGTCACCAACTTGATAGGCTAAACTATTGCGACTACTTCGACTTACCAGTTCCCACATGTTGTTGGCTTTCGAGGTGTCAGATTAAAGATGACAAAACGATTAATTGTTGACCACTCACTCCATCTTTTAGAGCAAAAAGGTGTAAAACCTTCCAATTATGTCTTGTTTGACATGAAAACAATAGCAGGAATCCTAGTTTGGCAGAAAGCCAAGAAGCTCTATTTCTATTGTTACAGTGTAGAATTTTCTTTGGCTATTCTAATATGAGGTAATGTTTTGAAAACTGATGCTAAAAGTTTGCATATGATGCAGCTTGGGTTTGACATTGTGTTGGAAAGTATGCTCGGCATATTTCATTTCGTGCTTTTATGTTGCCGTGGTTCTAAAATTTTGTGTGAGAGGTTGGTTAATTGCTTGCTTCATTTCTTGGTGTAATACTATATTGAAAAGATTTCAAGTTTTTATTGGTGTAAACTAAATGGAAAATAGATGGTTTTTTAAAAATACACCATTCCAAGAATTCCCTTGAACTTCATTAACTAAGAATAAAGCCAGTGATGTATATATCTATAAAAATAAAGTTGAATAAGAATATAAGATAATGTCTTTGAACAGAATAAGAATTCCTTCGAACTCCATTAACATTATATCTTACTTAGAATGTAATGTCTATAAAAACACTAAAACACTCTTAAACATTGTTCTATGCTATAATTTGCAAATGTTCCTAACACCTATTCATTTATAAATAATTAAAACAATTGAAAAATACTTTGGAAACGATATCAAACTCTTTTATTGAAGAATAAGTCTTTCTTAGCTGTAATTGCAGGCATCCTACATCCACATAGGTTTTTTTAGATTTACTTGCATATAAAAAATGGAAAATTGTTGTTGAAACAAAATCGTTTAAAAATATTGCTCCAAACCCCTTTTAGCTCTTCGGCTTTTTTTCCCCTACTCTGCTCTCATAACTATGTAGACATTCAACAACCAATATCCTTGTTTTGTCGTCTCAGTTCCTCCTGGACAACATTAGCAACAACAATAGGTTCACCTTCAAAACACAATTATAAGGGTTTTAGAGAGAAGCAATAAATTAATTAGACAATTATCTTTTTCATTAACAAACACATTCCTAGATAATAGAAAATATCGAGTAGTGTTTTGCTTTAAACCTAAATGATACGGAATATTTGTTTACTTCATCTTGTTGATTCAGCATTTTACAATTCATCTTGAAGAATATATGCTCTCTTTAAGAAAATTGAGAACATTTGGTTGTCTTTTTGGGATCAAGATCATATATGAAAGTCACCCATGATTGCACATAATTACCCAAAGAGAACATAAGATTAAATATATGACTTGGTTCACTAAAGTATATAGTATGCATTTCTATTAATTAAATAAACATGTTTTCACTAAAAAAGGACATATGAAAATTTCACTTCATCCACAAACATTGTCTTGAATCTTCAAAAACATTAATTTAAAAATTAAAGAGTTTACCATTCAAACAATATATGAAGTCCATCAATCTAGAGAGACCCGTCTTTCCAAATAGACTTTAAATTTAACAAAAACTGGTGTTCAACAGCATGTATTATAAAGACCTATTTTCTTGTGCTCATATTGAGATAATTTAGATCATATTTAGTTGGTATTGTAGGAATTGTAATTAAAAACACTATTTCATATATCAATGACTTATATAGTAGCAATGACATGAATTGTGCAGGAATAAGAGTCTTTTGTTCAACATTAGGACGCCAAGCCTGCACGGGTAGGGATTGATTTAACATCAACATGGTAAATAACTAAATATACTTCTAAAACAACGATGAACTCATTTAAAATCTAATTCTCTAACCATCATCACTTCTAAAAGTAAAATTTACTCAAATATCTTCATTCTAGAGATTATTTATTCTAAGACAACCTTAAAATCAATAGTTATAATTTATAAAGAACCTACAAATCCACAATGTAATATACTCCACTGACATTCTACTTGGTGTTCTAAGACAATATTCTTCATCTTTATGACTGTCCTTCACAAAACCCTTCAAACTAACCCATTGAGATTTTAGAATTGCTAGGGAAAGAACATGAAAGGAGAAAAACAAAACAATTGGCAAACCTTTACGAATTCTGGAAAATGTGAAACAGGTGCCTGTGTTCATGGAATATAGCACAAAATTACTAAAATATTTTTCGAAAGTTATCTCCCGTGAGTTTAGAACAAAAAAAACAATCAGAATTCAAACAATCAAATTGCACATAGATCTCGATATTTAAAAATAGTAAAGTTACATAGAATCGCTAACCAAATTCATATTCAAGCATATAAGCATATAGCTCTCTTAGCCCTAAAATCATGTTCCATTCTCAGCTTTAAACTGGTTCTGCAAAGCTCACACATTGAGGGCATGTTTCATGGAGGACCTGATTTCCAAATTGAAGGTGTACTCTAACAATCAAATCACCAAATATAATCTTTAAAAATCCACACATTTTATTCCGCCACTTACCTGATATATGAAGCGGAGGGATGAAGATGAGTTTCTTTGGCTTCGTAATTGAAGCTGGTTCGGCTTCAGGTGGTCGCTGATAGTCACGCCTTAACTGCTATCCTTCGTTATCCCTATCGCTCTTGCTTTGTCTTATCGCCATCGATGTGGTCTAGCCTCTAGGGTTTTGCAGATTATTCGATTAACCCCGTATTTTTTTCAGAAAAAAGAAGCTTGCTTTGTAAGTCTGTAAGCTTAGCGTGCAATGGAGAAGAAGCCATTATCTTCTTTTAACGCTAAAAGATATTGTAGCGCATAAAAAGAAGAGATAAAGATGCTGATTTAGACGTTTACTTTTTTGTGGCGTGTGGCTCAATAAGCAATTTGGAGTTTTTAAACATTTTCTGACCACTACTCCACAAATAGGCCTCATTTTCCGGTATATCCATCTCACAGGCCCATTTGGCATAGATCCAGCCCAATATTTTAGGCGGGAACACTGTTCCTTTTTCTCTCCTATCTTTGTATATAGATAGATTTAGAAAAGAATAATAGCACGTACCCTATGTATTATATTATAAAAATATTTGCATTAAATAGCACTAAAACCTAAGTTATTTAATTTCCTTTTAAATAGTAATACTTAAACTGTTTTATTCCCTAAATAGCACTTAATAATGTCAAGTTATAACAAATATTTATTTGATTAATGACTAATGCATAATGATTAAAAGTGCTACATAAAAAAAAATAATTATTTTTTAGTGTTATTTAAATAAATTCTCCTATATTATATGCATGGGTTTCTTTACCGTATGAAAGCAAATTAATGCGTGATATGTTTGAAAACAATAAGAAAGCGAGTGACTATGAAAGTTTGTTGACTTTGTTCTCGTCAAAGAAATACTCGTACGACGTACTACACAGGTCGTATATAATTGACTGAAAATAAAGAAATAAAAATAGAAATATTTGAATTAAGTAGTACTAAAACTTAAGTCATTTTTCCTAAATATCACTTAAATTGTTTTATTCGCTAAATAATGTCCATAATATCTAGTGATGACAAAAATTTACTTGAATAATGACTAATGCATAATGACTAAAAGTGTTATATTGGGAAGAAAAACACATGTAGTGCTATTTACGAAAAGTCATTATGTTTTAGTGCTATTTAAGCAAAATAGAACTTAATTTTTTCATGATTTATTTCGATAATTTAAGAAGGAAAATAAAATAAAAATCAAAGAAAGAGTTTATATGGGTGAGTTTACAATTAAGTTCAACCACCCCACTATGAACGCACTCCTATATATGTTTATAAAAGGAATCACACATAGTACATGGATCTCAACTAGCTAGCCAAACACCACTTAGTACCATATTCATCCAAAAACAAATAAAAATGACAAATCTCCAAAATGTCATATTCCCTACATGTTCATTGTTCCTAGCGTTTTCTTCCCTTCTCGCGGCGGTTTCCGGCGGCTATTCCCATGAATGGTGGTGTAGCCAAACCCCGTACCCCCAATCATGCCAGTACTACCTTAGAGACTGCCCACCTATCAGGGACAGATCCGACTTCCTCAAGGTCACCATGAAAATGGCTCTCGAAAACGCCCAGAGAGCCAAAGCCAACGTCTACTCGCTGGGCACGAAATGCCAGAACGAGCAGGAAAAAGCTGCGTTGACCGACTGTCTAGAACTGTACCAGAACTTGGTCGAGAGGATCAACGCAACAGCTGATCCCCAGACCAAGTGCACTGCCACTGATGCACAAACCTGGCTGAGCGGGGCCCTCACCGACTACGAGACCTGCTTGGCCGGGTTCGTGGACCTTGGCGTCACGGGCAACGTCATGCCCATGTTGGCAAGTAATTTTTCCAACTTGATTTGCAATAGTTTGGCACTTAACAAGGGGTACATCACCAGTGACAATACTGCTCGTTCTCGAGAAGGATTTCCTCTTTGGGTTAAGCCCGGAGACAGGAAACTCTTGCAGGCGTCGTCGCCAGCATCCAACGCAAATGTCGTGGTGGCGCAAGACGGGTCGGGGAACTATAGGACGGTGAGTGAATCCGTGGCGGCGGCAGGGAGGAGATCGGGAGGCGGGAGATTCGTGATCTACGTGAAGGCGGGAGTGTACAATGAAAACGTGGAAATCGGTACTAAGCTGAAGAACATAATGTTGGTTGGTGATGGAATTGGCAACACCATTATCACCGGAAGCAAAAGTGTTGGCGGCGGCACCACCACCTTCAGTTCAGCTACCGTCGGTAAGTAAGCTAAGTAAATCAAGTTCACATATTTAGTTCACTTTTCAAGGCAATATTCAATAACTTTATTAGGAATAATAACGAACATAAATAATAAAATAAGACCAATTATTATTAAATTGTATCAAATTTCATAAAATAATGATGATGTCTATTTATTTGTTTTAGGTGTGGATGGAGATGGGTTTATTGCTCAAGGCATAACCTTTAGAAACACGGCGGGAGCGGCAAACCACCAGGCAGTGGCGATGCGGTCGGGCTCAGATCTATCGGTGTTCTACCGGTGCAGCTTTGAAGGATATCAAGACACCCTCTACGCCTACTCCGACCGGCAATTCTACCGAGAATGTGACATCTACGGCACCGTGGACTTCATCTTCGGCAACGCAGCGGTCGTGTTCCAGAACTGCAACATCTACGCCCGTAACCCGCCCAACAATACCAACACCATCACCGCGCAAGGCCGGACCGACCTGAATCAGAACACCGGGATATCGATCCACAACTCGAGAATCACTGCAGCGTCCGACCTGACGGGTTCTCTAGGATCCGTCAGGACCTACCTCGGACGCCCGTGGAAGCAATACTCCCGAACGGTAATCATGAAAACATCCATGGACAGCCTGATCGATCCGGCCGGGTGGTTGCCGTGGGACAGGGCATTCGCTCTGAGCACTCTATACTACGGCGAGTTTGCCAACACCGGGGCGGGAGCGTCGACCGCCGGGAGGGTCAATTGGGGAGGGTACCATGTGATCACTAGCGCGGCGGAGGCTTCGCAGTTCACGGTGGGGAACTTCATCGCCGGTGGGTCTTGGTTGCCATCCACCAACGTTCCATTCACGTCAGCCCTATGAGGGTAGGCGTGCATGCAAGGAATTATTATGCACGTACGTGATTTGGAAATGAAGCATATATTGTGTAATTTGTGATACTTACATTTATGTGTACATTGTTTGTTTTTAATTATAGCCATACATTGTCAACGATTATCAATTCTTTGTAAAATCTATATTGTTGATGTCAAAAAACAAATCCTCCGAGTAATAAATTGAATAAGTTTCGAGTATTTCATAATTGAGTTTCAACATTTTAAATTTGAAATTTTTGGCTAAAAAATTGACTATCGCCCAAGAGAATGACTGAGGTATGACTTCAATGTTTTTCCCCTAAATTCGTCCCAGTAATCTTTTTAATTCAGTTTGCATAATTTTTAAATGAACACTAATAGTACCATTGAAAAAATCTACCGAGTATAAATCTCTTCATAAAGTAGCTAGTCGTGTTTTATTACTTCGTATTGTTAGAATACACAAAAAATCATTCATGGACGACAAACACGAGTTTGAACTCTTTGTTGAATTGATTCTCTGTCATAGACACATAGTATCAGAGCCTTATACATTAAAAGATCACGTATTTGAAAGTCATCACCACACAGCTTTTAAAAATTTAACGTTTCACGTGCAAGGCTCAGAGAGTCAAGCCCGCACGTGAGAAGGCGATGCTATTAGAGTATTTAAAAATTATTCATAGTCTACAACTACAAGCTTTAACTTTTGGTTGATTTGGTTACTTGGCACCATGTTGGAATTTCGGTGGGTAGAGTGAACTTGGTCGAGTATTATTGGTGAGATTAGATCACTTACCCATAAAAAGTTCAGATCGAATTTCTCTCTAAAAGTTTAAGCTAATGGATAGTCTTACACCTTCATTTATATGTGGTATTATTTGTTTGATTTTTCTGGTATGGGATAAACACAACACACGGTTCTTGACATTTCGCTCAAGTGGTAGCTAGCATGGTCCTATATTGAACCCGAGCATTGTGTTTGTTTAGTCGTATACTCCGTATAGTTATTCAAATTTTGTGAAAAAGGGCTATCTTTTAGACGTTAATAAAATTCCTTCAATTTTTGAAATAAAAAATGTCTTCCATTTCAATTAAAAATAACAACCCATATTTCTTTTTACGCTATGGAAAACTTTTGATACTTAACGGCTTACAAAGCCCACACCCTCTTTGGTCTATACTGATAGATTGCATTTTTTCAAGGGTCGAAGAAGCATATTTGGTGCCGGTTTTGCATTTTTTCCTGTTTTGAATGTTTTTAGTCAAATATAGATATTCTTTGACCATAAGTTAAATATAATTCAAATAAATTAGTGTTATAAAAATTTGATATATCGAAATTATATTCTAAGATGAACCTAATTATATTAAATTTATATTATAGTATAATATATTTTTCTTGCAATTTGTAACAAAGGAGTGTCACTCTTTGATCGGGAAAAAAATCAAAATAAGTTTATCAGAAAAAATCAAAAGAAGAAAAATTTTAATTACAGGGAGGGAACAGTCCTATTTAGGGTAGCGCAATGAAAGTTGACCAAGAATGGTCCAATTCAACACAGTACCAAGTCCAGACCAAGTTTGTATTTAAAAAGAAGAAAAGAAAAAGAGCAATGCTATGTTCACAAACAAAATACTCACAAACTTCACAAACTTACTATTTATGATTCAAAATTTTATTTTAAAATTATTTTAGACCATTTAATTTTATGCATGGAAGTTCACAAATAGTAAATTTGTGAAGTTTGTGACCATTGTGTTTGTGAACCAAGCATTTCCCAAAGAAAAAAGGGATTTTCTCCCGTGCCCTATGAAACGAGAGGGTATCCATGCCCCTCCTCTCAATGGATGCCACGTGGATTGATAAACACGAGTCATAATAAATTTTTCCACATCATTGTAACTTTCACAAATTGCAAAAGACCCGCTCTTTTTGCTTCCTTTAAACTCATCCCACCGTGTAATCACTCATAGTTTACGGAGTAATAATTTTTTGATATGTTCTCTCCTTGAGCCCAGAACGCCGGCTGCAATCATAGACAAAAGCGTCGATCGTTTTCTTCCTCTTCGTCAACCACAAAGGTAATAGATCTTAGAGTTGGAAATTGAATTATTGCAGAAATAAAGACCAACAAATTGAGAGGAAACTGTTACCATTGAGAGTTGGTAAGAAGAAATCGATACGGCTGCCGACGATCGCAGGAGACGCTTCTTCTCTGATCTACGATGCACGGTGACGGAAGGACATAGTTGAGCACTAGATCGTCTGACTTGGGAAATAGAAGAACGAAAAAGAAAAAAAAACTAACGAAAGTGATAAACGGAAAAGGAAGAAAATGGCGGAAGGGCTGATGGTGAGTTTAACGTAAGGGGTGGGGGCATTTGTAATTTCAGAAAAATAAAATGAGGTGGACAATTTTACTTAACTGTCATCACTATTAATACACATGGCATGCATTGATAGGAGGGGCATGGATGCCCTCTCGTTTCACGGGGCACCTAAGAAATTCCCAAAAAAAAAATTCATCAAGAATCTTGTCCAATATTCATTTGTACACTGGGCTTGATTAGTCTTACTTCGATATTGGACTGAGATACGAGATCAGGCCCAATACTATTATGTCCTATTAGATCCTATGATTAAACTTGACGGAAAAAAAACATATAAGAAAACCCCCTAAATAGGAGTAAAACATATATTATATACTCAAAATAAGAGTTCAAACTTAAACTCTTCTAAATAAGAGTAATTAATTAAATTTTGTTTTGATTTACTCTTCCAACTAACCACACCACATCCTAGCCCTATGCGATCGAAAAAAGTCACCCGGCCCCTTCAATTCCCAATCTCATCCTTCTACGATATCCTTCGTTTTAATCTCAGTTGCTGACGTTGTTAACTTAATCTCAATCACCTCTCTGCCGCTACCATCTTCTCTATATGCGGTAATGATTCCACCGCACTCTCCATCATCTCCTTTTCTCTCATACACACAATCTCCTTCCACCCCTTTCCATCATTTCTATTTTTCATCGCTTGGATGCCTCCGTCCCCTTGGGTAAGTTTCAAATCAATTTGATATTTAATTTGACATAAGTAGTTAAATTCAATTTTAAATCTAAAAATTTACTTTTTCGAGAATTATTTTGTAAAATTGGTACTAATTCTTTTATCCTTGCGTGAGTTTGAAACTTTTAATCAATTTTATATTCAATTTCACATAGGTAGTGACATTTGATTTTAAATCTAATTTTACTTCTTAGAAAATTATTTTGTAAAACAAATATTGAAACTAAATGATTATTGTATTGGCAAATAGAATTTCTTGATGTTTAACTTTTTTGAGATTATGCATTAACATTTGTGTTATATGTAAAATTATACATTGGCATATCTGTCATTATACATTGCCAAATTTGGCACTATATATTATCATATTTGGCATTATCTCTTGGTTTAGCATTATGCATTTGCATGTATGACTTTATACAATGATATGATTGTCATTATGCGGTTACGTGTGGCGTTAAATGTAGTCTTGTTTGACACTGTATAGACATTTTACTGTAATAATTTACAGAGTTTCTATTTATTGCTTAAGAATTTTGACATATATTTACAAGGTAAATATCAAGTCTCATAGATTTATTGATTAAGAATTTTGGAATTAAGTGTGGTCTTGTTTAACACTCTATGGGCATGAGGCAACACTTAAAGGTCATGTTTATCAAGTTTTTTTCTATTCCTAAGAATGTCAAATCATCACATCAGAATATTTGAGTTGTGAATTAGGATACACATATAAATATTTAGGAGCAAGGTAGGAATAGTCGTATTTGTCTATGGTACTGGGCTTTGGGTGTGATTTTGTTGTCGTCCCTTGACGATGTAGTTAAAAGAATCATTTATTGACAATATTTTAACGTTGAGTAAAAAAATTAGCCGGCTTAGTAGTTAGCTGTTATTTTGATAAAAAATAAATATAATGTCATATTTTATTTTCTGACTTGAAAATATAAACTATTTGTAAAGTCAATCTTTTAATTCAAAGAATAGGTAATTGGATTTATCTTGTAAAAAGGTGACTAATAGCATAAAGTTTGTTAAGTTTAGACTTTGGTATAAAAAGTTATGAGCAAAAATAGATGTTATAATTTAATAAATAAATATAAAGATTGTATAATATAATAATAATAATAAATAATCAATTTCCTAATCTATTCTAATTCCTACCCATAACTCAATGCCAATGCCCAGTCCCCCTTAAGTGTGTAAATACACACGCATGCAAGAAAAGAAAAAAAACAAAGCAAGGGAGAAGAGAGCGTGAGAAGAGAGAATTAAGGATAAAAATTCATTAATTACTCTTATTTATAGGAGTTTATGTTTTAGCTCATATTTGAGAATATATAACATAACTTTTGTTCCTAGTTTGGTCCTTCTCCCAAAACATATTCGGATACACCCTTCATCTCAAATTTAAATTATGGATTTTTTTTACAACCAAATTTGGACATGTTATTTTTGTTCTAATAATCACTCGAGTGTAAAGTCGAAAACTTAAAATGGATACTAATATTATTCCAATGGCCAATACTCGTGTCAATACTCGCTCCCCCCACCCACACAATGCCCCTTGGACTTCAGGTTAATGCCTCTCTCAGAGCTTTCGGGTGAGATGCATGTCAATGATGTATACTCATAACACATTTTACACATTTTAGTATTTTACCTTGAAAAAGAATTGAGATGAAGAAAGTTTAATATACCTCTAATTTAAGTATTTTACCTCTAATTTTGTAGTTTTGAAAGATGTAATTTATACTTTTATTTCTATTTGTAAATAAAATCATTTTAAAAGAGATAAAATTTTACCTATTATTTGAAACATGCAGATAGATCATAAATGTATTATCATCATTATTATTGTACTCCGTAATTTAAGTTATATTAGGTGAGCAGAATTATAAGCTCATTCGAAATTTTTTTAGAGTCCGTTTGGTATACGGAATTGATGGAATTGGAATTAAAATTCCATGGGATTCAATTCCATAAAATTGAATTCACCAATTCCAATTCATTTTTTGCACTCTCAATTCCAAATCCGCATAATTTTTGTGCTATCAAACATCAGAATTGGAATTGAAGTCCTCAATTCTAATTTCATAATTTGAATCATTTTTTCAAAAAAAAAAAAGAGAAAAGAAATATGTAATAATTTGTTAATCATGTTTCAAACCAACTATGGACATGTTATTTGTGTCTTAACTATCACGAGATTATAAAGACTAGAACTTCAAGTAGATACTGTTATTCCAATACTGATTACTCATGTGAATAAGGATCATTCTTTATTTTCACAATAATATAACACTCGCAACACGTCAATACCATTTACCTATAAAAAGAATTGGGATGTAAAAAGAATATTAAAGAAGAAATATATACAGAGTAATTAAGATTTAAAATGTTTTATATATCAAAATATGGTTTTAAATATTACAAAAAAAGATGGTTTATATCCCCTAATTCTTCTTTAAAAAAATAGTAGATATTTAGTTTGAACGATATCCAGTGACATTAAACATTTACTTGAATGATGACCAGTTGACATTGAACAATGATATTACATTAGAAAATCATACATGGACGGAGGGAGTAAAAAACATATCATAATATATTGAAAAAGTCACTATATTTTAATATTTGTTCAGATAAATTCCCTCATACTTGATAAAACATTGAAGTTTTTACATTGATAATAGTACGAATTTTCTGTTTCAGTCTTATTCAAATAAATTTATATAACATTGTAAAAAGTACAAATAATTCAATCAAATCACAAGATAATTCAATCAAATAAATTTCTATAACATTGTAAATTAAACAAATTTAAATAGAAAAAGTGAATTTGTAAATTTATTCCTACCCCAAGATGAATTACTCACAAATCACAAAATGCATTCCTATTAATTAATTAATTAATTACCAAGTACTCCGCAATTAATGGATTAATTATTGGGTCGTGTTGGTCATCCTACCCTCCATGATCCGGGTCCGAACCCGCTCGAACTCCGAGATCCGACAAGGTATAGTGATCCCGCCCGGATGACTGAACCCGAATTCCTCTTCCACGTCCCGGAGCAGCTCTCCGAACAGAGGGTGGTTGAAGCACATCACCGGAACCAAAACCCGCTCGAAGTCGTCCTGAAGTCGCCCAACGTACACCGCCAGGTGCCCTTTCGGCACCGCCGCCGGTCTCTGGCAAGACGGGCCGGAAAAGTACTGGGCCTTGGTGCAGATTGCTTTTGCTTTGGACTTCAAGTTCCGGGTCAGGCTTAAAATCGAGGGGACCAGCTTGACCCGGCATGTTGCCGGCGGATCCAGCCGCTGGTACAAACCCGGCGATCGGCGGCGGCGCCATCGATCGCATCGGAAAACCGCCGTTACCCTCTGCTTCACCGAAAATCCTCGGAGGTTTCGCATGCTTCCCCAAGTTTCATCTCACGAACTATTTTCAGCTGCCCTGTTTCTTAACTTACCCACTGACTTTTATATACTCTTATACATTGTTACCGTTGAATTTTATGAAACAATACATCTTACTCAAGGAAATAAAGAAGGATACATGAGAATATATATAAGTGGAGATCCTCATATGAGTAGGATTCCTCTAGGAAGATATCTAGCTATTACAACTTCTACTAGGAATAGAATTCTAATGTCTAACATCCACCCTCAAGCTGAACGTCGTGAAACTAGTGGAAGCTTGGAAACCAGTGTGGTGTAGCGTGGAGACGGCAAAGCTTTGGTAAGAAGATCTGCCAATTGCTCATGAGATGGGACGTGTGAAACGGTCATTTGTTCTGCAATAACCTGCTCTCGCACAAAGTGACAGTCGGTATTGACGTGTTTCATGCGTTTGTGGAATACCGGATTCTTGGTTAAGCAAATGGCAGACTGATTGTCACAGTAAAGATGTGGTGGAGGAAGCTTAACCTTCAAGATGTCAAACAGATATGTGAGCCACATGACCTCTGCTGCAGCAGCCGATAGAGCACGGTACTCGGCTTCTGTTGACGAGCGAGATACCCGACTTTGTTTCTCTGTGCTCCAGGAGATGAGGTTCGAGCCAAAGTATACCAAGTAACCTGTAATGGAGCGCCCATCTGTCATATCATTTGCCCAATCAGAATCAGAGTAGGTGTGTAACCTTTGCGGACCTTTGCGAAATATTAACCCTCGATCAAGTGTGCCTTTTACATAGCGCAGAATACGTTTTAAGGATTGAAAATCCTGTTCTGTAGGAGCATGCATACGCTGACAGACATAATTCACCGCAAATTGAATATCTGGCCTGGTATTTGTTAAATACTGAAGAGATCCAACTAAGCTGCGAAAAAAGGTGGGATTCTCGAAGGGACGGTCTGCCCCGTCCTCAGTCGACCGTACGGGAATTGGCATCGGCGACGGTTTGCACTCCTCCACACCAGCTTTATGAAGCAGTTCCCGGGCATATTTCTCTTGAGACACAATAATGGAATCCTTTGTACGTTTGACCTCAAGACCCATAAAGTAGTGAAGAGGGCCAAGTTCCTTCATCTGAAATTCTCGTTGCATGGAATCGATAAACATGGTGATAAGAGAGGAGTCACTACCCGTGACAATAATGTCGTCCACATATAACAGAACAATGAGAATATCACGAGCGGAGTGCTTGACGAAAAAACTAGTGTCGTGCTCATTTTTACCAAACCCATAATCATGTAGAAAACCAGAGAGCCGCTCGTACCAGGCCCGAGGAGCCTGTTTAAGGCCATATAAAGACTTCTTTAATCTGCACACATGATGTGGGAATTTCTGATCAACATATCCAGGTGGCTGGCTCATGTAAATCTCATCCGGGATGATGCCATGCAGAAAGGCATTGGAGACGTCCAGCTGATGCAACGGCCAGTCATGATTCACTGCAAGTGAGAGGATGAGGCGGATAGTCTGCTGCTTGACAACCGGACTGAAAGTCTCGGAGTAGTCCAAGCCATATTCCTGTGAATACCCTTTTGCCACCAAGCGAGCTTTGTACCTGCTAATAGAGCCATCAGAGTTACGTTTGATTTTGTAAACCCACTTACAACCAATCGGAACCCGATCTGTAGGGCATGGAAGTAAGTCCCATGTGTGCTGATTCATCAAGGTAGAGTATTCTTCGTCCATAGCTTGACACCAAAGTCAAAATTAGACCAGTGCAAATAAGGATCTGGGCCGGATCTATGCCGGGCTTAATATAAATTATTAGCCCATTTACATGGGCGGGCCTGACCCGGCCCGTATATGATGGGTTAAATTCTTTACCCATACCCGCCCATCTTTGCGGGCCGGACTGCCCACCGGGTCGCCCGGCCTGGATAAAACATCAAGAAAATTTATTTTGTACAAAAAATTTTAAAAAAACATTGAACTCTTTTTTAATATTTAAAATAAAATAACTAGTCACCACATTTATATAGAAAGCATAATAGAGATATTGTTGCATAAGTAATAAACTCATCATACTAATTCATTAAAAGAGTATTGATTTTTGTTTAAAAGAGGTGAATGAATTAAACTATTATACATGAATTATAGAAAATTTTAAATTTATATTGGTTAGGTAATTAATAATAAAGTAAATATATTAGATCCGCTCATATACAATTCGGGCTTGTGCCGGCCCGCGCATTTGGGTATTAAAGATTGTTCATATCCGTCCTTTTTAAAGGGCGGGATGGGCAGGCCGAACGGGCCGACCCTTGTTTGCACAGGTCTAGTCAAAATCAATTTGTGAGGTGCAATTGAAGGGGGTGGGGGGGTGTGTTCGGGTCGGGATGGGGTGGGAGGGTTTACGGAGGGGTTATGGGGGGTAGTAACTATCAATTTTACGAATGGGGCACCGAAGCACCTCTGAGTCATTCTATGACATTGGTTCCCAATGTCTTGAGAACCTTGCCTGTCTTAAATACCGGGGTACTCTTAATTACGGTATTACCTAATGACCCCGTCTTGCTCTACCTAGGGTCTTGCTTGACCAAGCTAGAGACATAGGGAGTATCACATTTTCAATTAGTGACTTGATATTACAACTTCAATTATATCATCTCACAAATTTGAGCGAGACTCTAGCCTTCAACAATTTCACTTCACAAAGTGGTTTTAGGCCAAGACACCTTTTATTTTTTGTCAATTTAACATCCCATTATTTTTCAAAATTTTTTAACAATATATTCTCGCTATTCTAAAATATTCTTCCAAGTTACTACTTGATGGTGTAAATTACTTGACCGGTCGAACTATACTAGACCGGGTCTAGAATAGTTTACTTGATTTGGCAAAGTAAGAAAGGTAAAAACTCGCAGATTGACCGGTAGGACTTTAGGTGGAACATCTGTAGCCCAGTTTGTATTATAACGGAGAATGCACGGGTGCTTTTACGAGGGAGTTTAGAGAGAATGAATTCAGATCCCTCTTCCTGAGGTTTACACGAGTATTTATACTAGGCTAAGAGGCCAGGACCACGTGCGCCCACGTGGGGGCACGATGCTGATGTGGTGCGAGGTGACCGATTTCGTCCTTGAGCTGCCTTGTCGCCTTGTGAGGGGGATTATTCCCTTTGTCGAGTAGTGCCTTGGATGGATTCTTCAGCATCTCCAGTTGTCCTCTACTGACATGGGTCGCTACACGCCAAGCCCCCGTAGATTCTCTTCTGCCGACACTTTCCAACCCTAGAAACTACACCGGGTAATCTCCGAGGGATGAAATCATCGAAGTTAGGGAAAAATAGGGTGACAAAGTAGTTTGGCCGGTATACTTTTTCGTGAAGTATATCGGTCATCTTTTGCCGATTATATATCGTTTTGCTGACGATTTAAGTCTCCCTTCCAAAACATTCGAGATTGACCGGTCAACTAATTGGTCTTCTCCTTTGACCGGTTGTGGGTGGAATACACCCATCACTACTCACGCGATCAAATTCTTAGTTTCGTTAGTTATTTGATAAAATAATATAGAATTGTCACTTCTTATTTAGTACTCCCTCCATTCTATAAAAGTGTTCCTATTTTGACTTTGTGTAAAAATAAGGAAGTGTTAAATTGTAGTTTACTTACAATTTTGCCCTTGATGTGATGGGTAAAAGTAAGGTGTGATGGATTGAATATTAGAGAAAAAATATGATGTGATAGGTAGGGTATGAAAAAGTAAGGGTAAAAGTGGTTTTTTAATAGAAAGTGGAAGTGTTTTGTTGGAAGTAAAAAAATGAAAGAGGAAGAGTTTTTGAGAACGGGGGGAATAGAACTTTTGATTTACTTTTTTGAATATATAAATTTCATTTTTTAATTTAAGACTGTAGTTACAGAATAGAGTAATTGGGTAATCAAAGTAAATAGAAAACGTAAAGACACAAAGATTTAACGTGGTTCACCAACGTTGTGTACTTGTGTTGACTACGTCCACAGGCAAGAACGGAAGCGGATTGTATTATGACAGTGGTTTCAAAATACACAGTTTTTGTGTCTTACCTCTATATAGATAGGCACATGAGATGGGTTGATCTAATACAATAATTACACCCCAAGGCATATTAACAGAGACACGGGGAGTAGTTTCAATTTTCAATAAAATAATACTCTAAAAAGGTAAAGAAGTATAGCAAAAATGGAAAACTTTAGCAATCAGGACATTGTGTTAAAATTAATTTTAAAATGTTTTACACAATGACAATATAGAAACCTATGACACAAAATTAGTTTATTTTACTTTGCCCGAATGTAAAAATGAAGATTAGAATTATTAAGAGTAATTTACATAAATAGGAGTAAAACATAATGACTTTCCCAATATAAGACTATATGTTTTTGTTTACCAATGTAGGACCTTTGATCATTATAAATTAGTCATTATTCAAGTAAATGTCCATTATTACTGGACATTATTCCTCCCACTAAGACATTAATAAGTCCTATTTAGAGAATAAAAAAGTTTAAGTCCTAGATTAGAAAAGTCATTATGTTTTAGTCCTATTTAGTGCAAATTTTACAATTTATTAATCTATTACAACGAGTTTGGAACAAGAATTAAAATCATACATATCTTTCATCCCAAAAAAAACTTTACTCGTAACTATTCTAAAGTAAAAGTTCAATAATTTTTTTTTTGGAAAATTTCATTGTTAATTTAATAAAAGAATGATATTTTTACATCTTATTTTTTAAAATTTTTTATGTAATGTTTATATTTATAAATATTATCCACTAATTCTACCTCAATTGTTATACAAATTTAATTAAAATTTAATTATGCAAAAGAAAGAAACAGATATACATAAACTATCCACATGGAATTTAATAATATTAGTTCCATGTATACAAGTGTCTCAAATAGCCGTCCGAGGATTCACCGCATTTGAGGTAAAATCCGTCGGTCTTGACCTTCCAAGACACGTACCTCTCCCCTATGCACAAATCGTGTGACGCGTGGAAAACCGGCAATCCTCTATATCTAGAGCCCCAGTAGAAGTCGCAATAGAAGAGAGTCGACCACGTCCAATCCACCCGGAAGTGGATCTCACGTTGATCATTCTCCGCCATTGTCCAGTTGCCGAGATTGTCAGAACTGGAAAAACAGTGCGCGAACAATGGCTTCGAGGGCTGGATCGAATTGTGGGTCGGGATCGTATTGTTGATCCGTACCACCTTTCTAGGGTTAAAGGACACGGCCACGGTCGTCTGTAGATACGGCGACAATGTGCAGAATATGACGATGAGGGAGAACATGAGGAATGGAGAGGTTGATTTTGTAGAACACATCGTCAATCGAATCTGAAATGAGGTTGAGCATCAATTCATATATGTGTTGGAATTATACATGTGATGAATGAGGTTGAGCATCAATTTAAAAAAAAAAACTAAAAAAACATGATTTAAAGACATATAAATTCAAAATTTAAAATTAAATGCATCTATTAAAACACAAGTACACAACATTAGAGCATTGGATTTGATTGAAAAAATAATTTCAGAATTTAATTTAATGGAAAAAATAAAATTCATTTTGAATGACCAAAATAGGAACTATTATCAAAGAAAAGCAAACATGCAAGCATAACAACAGACCACATCACACACACAGAGTACATATCATTCCACATAAAACCACAAAACCTTCCAAAAAAACACACATAGTTAAAAAAACAAGAAAAGCCGAGACATAAAATTCCACCATGCATGGTTGAATAATCCAGTGGCGGAGCTAGGAGGTCACTAGTGTGGCCACGAGGGTCGGCGGCAGCACCCCCCCCACGAATTTTTTATAAGGATATAATAAAATGATTGAAAAAATTTATTTCAAAGAATCAAATTATTCACAAAAAATATAACAATAAAATGTTATTATTATTAATTATGCAAAATGTTAGTTCTTTTTCAAAATAACAATTTGGTTAGTTAATTATTTATTACTGAGTAACAAATTTGTCTAAAATTATATGGAGTAATTCTTACAATAAAATAAAAACAGCAATAATAACCCAATAGGACCCGAGGTTTACTTATTAATAAAATAAAACTATTATTAATTGAACACAAAACAGAGTAATTGAATAAGACTCAAATATAATGGCTTTCCCAATATAGGACCATATGTTTTTATTTCTCAATGTAGGATTTTTGGTCATTATGAAGTAGTCATTATTCAAGTAAATGTTCATCATTACTGGACATTATTTCTCTCATAAGGTCAATATTAAGTCCTACTTAGAGAATAAAAAAGTTTAAGTCCTATATTAGGAAAGTCATTATGTTTTAGTCCTATTTAGTGCAAATTTCACTAAGTTTTAATCCTCATAAAACATTGATAGAAAAATATACGGAGTATGTCACTCTTAACTTAAAATGAACCCCTCAAATGACAAGTACTCGTAACATACCACTCCAATAAGATTTTAAAATGATCTTAACATGTACGGAGTATATAACTTGTTTTTAATCCTGACTTTTTTCTAATTAATTCTGAAATTTATTTTTAAAAACTATTTTTAATAGTTAAAACAATGCTGATATATTCTGTTTTTTATGTTTTATTTTTCTTTAATTGTTTTGAACTATTCTAATTATATTAAATCCAAACATTTGGTTGTACTCTAATTATATATGGAGCATGTAAGTGCATTGTATTGAAATTATTTATAGAAAATAAAAAAGAAAAATTCACAGATATACATCTAAAGTCCAAAAAACAAAAGAGATAAGAGTAATGAAAGTGATGATTTTCAATCACAAGAACTTTTTCAGCATCTTAGATCTATTTCTATGATTTTTTCAATTTTTTATACGGATATCAGAGTTTCATGTGGAGTATTAAAAAACCTTATATATTGAGGTTAATGTGGAGTTTTAAAAATGAAATACTACCTCTGTCCCACTATATTCGTCCACTTTTGACTTTTGGAATTGTTCATCTAAGCACTTTGACTGATCAAATTCTCTCAATTTGTAAGGCTAAATATAGTCATGTGTGATCTTGTTTGATTTGTCTTAACATATAGATTATTAACATATAATTTCTATAATTTTTTAATATATAAATTACAAGATAAAATAGATTAAAGAATTGCATTGGATGGTGTGCAAAAATGAAAGTGGACAAATATAGTGGGACGGAGGGAAGTAATTAGAGATGCCACCCTATAGAAGAGATCCTATCTAAGTAAGGTCACTTTACGAATGACATATTTTCCTCAATCAATGTATTTTTCTTTAAAAGCAATTTGACATTAAAATGAAATGAAATATCTTTTCTTTTCAAACCCAAAACAAGAAACCCAAAAAAAAAAAAAAAAGAAGAAAGATATGCAAAGCGAGATCACAGACATGGTAAGGTACCTGAGAACTGAAGGACTCCGAGAGAGAGAAGAAGAAGATCTAGAGAAATCCAAACTCACGGCGCAGCAACTCTACACTCTGGGAAGATAAGAAGCATGTAGAGCAAAGCAATTCAGTACTTTTTAAATTTTTAACATTCTTAATTTTTTTTTTCTCCTTTAATGGTGTGTCTTAAAAGTATTGTAGAAACGGTTAAAAGTAAGGCAATAAAAATCCAGGTGTTGCCTAAAAAAATCATAAAAACATCAAAAGATTGTGTAGGAGGGAAACATGAATTTGGATTTGATAATTTCATTTGATTATGTGGGAGGAAATTGTAGCAGCAATGAAAGAGTTGGGGAGAGAAATACCTGAGGGTGATGGAATGAAGAGGAATTGGGGCGGACGAAATTGGACTGACGAGAGAAATATCAATGTAAATTTCTTTAAATAAATTAACATTTTATGTCATTGTGAACCGTTAAAATATTTGTCTCTTTTTTTAGGGTACGAGTTCAGTACCTTACGTGAAACGCGACTCCAAGAGGGAAGAAGATAAGTCAGACATTAAGACAGATTTAGCTACTCCGTTTCTACTCAGAAATTTTAAATAAAACGGAGTAGCCTAATCCGTTTGCTTCATTTAATTGCCAAACGGAGTTGGCAAATCCGTTTCACTATTTTTTATTTTATTTTGGATAGTTTTCCAACTAGATTGGCTAATGCGTTTACCATTTATTTTGCCAACAAAGTTGGCTAATCCGTTTACTTTTTTTTAAATTTCTTTATCATTTTAAATCATCTTCCCTTTTTTGTTCAAATAATTTTTCTTACTTATAAATAAATTATAAAATTTAAAAATAAAATATTTTTCTTTATCATTAAAATATTTTTGTTCATAATTTTCTTTGATAATTTTCTTTATCATTAAATAAAATATAACTACCATTTCCCACTCCCACCTAACCATTTATTTCGCATCTCAATTAATTTTTTTTTCCACTCTCACCTTACCATTTATTTCCCATTCCAACTAACCCCTCCCAACTACCAATTATTTCCCCTTTCAACTATGAATGTTTGGAAACATATTAGGAAAAATGAAGAAAATAGGTTGTATTGTCGTGTTGTGCAGCACCACGCACAAACAGGGATATACTCTGTGGTGGTGGATGGGTCGTCCTACATTGCGCAGCGGGAGACATTTACGGTGAATTTAAATGCACGAACATGTAGCTGTGCTAAATGGGTTATATTTCACCTCCCATGCAATCATGTCCACGCACTATGTCATTATTGTAGTGTTACCGTGGACCGTTTGATTCCAAATGTTTTTTCAATTCAGTCTTACATCAACGCTTACTCTGGCATCCTTATGCCGCTACCAGATGAATCCGAATGGCCTACTCCAGAGTACGAGATCCTGAGGCCAACGCCACGACAGACCACACAAATCGGCCGACGTATGAGAACCCGCTATTAGAATAATATGGACTATCAACCGTGGAAACATCGTAACGAGTAATAGCCGTGTCATTAATAGCTGTGAAACAGATTAGCCTAATCCGTTTCGTAATTTAATGAGTGAAACGGATTAGGCTAATCCGTTTGGGAAAATAAACACCACCAAAACGGAGTAGCCAAATCCGGTTGGCATTTTTAGAGAAAATGTATTTCTGAATTGCATATAAAGGAATGAATAACACCGTTTTTACACAAATAGAGAATTCACCCCAGAAACCCAAACTGGCACAGAGTGAAGTAAGAAGAAAAGGGTAGATCACATGTGAGTGGGCCATGATTATTCCTGCACCCACCTGAGTGTGGAAAAGGGATCACATGTAGTACTCCCTCCGCCCACCTAAGTTCTTCCCGTTACGCGTTACGAAGCTTGATCGACTTTATTTTCAATTCAATTTAATTGATTATAGAAGTAAAATTTTAAAATGAAATTTATATAGTAATAAACTACATGAAAAATTCTACAAAACTAAAGGTGTAAAGGCTATATTATTTTATGAAATGACTAGTAAAAATGAGCAAACAAAGTGAGTAAAGTTTGACTCTGTGAATAGTGTCTGGGAAGATTAAACCGAGGGAGTATTTTTTAGTGGGGTTCATGTGGGGTATCTTTGAAAATGAAAAATTAATCCTATAAATATGTTCTTCCATAATTGCAAGAATGGAAAAAGTTCCAAGATACAAAAGCCCATCCCCTGGTCCACGAGAAAGAGCTAAGCATTCCCATACCTGCACGAGTTACACATGGGCCTTTAGCAGGGAAGATTGAGACAGAGTCCGAGCCTATTACGCTGAATAGTACATCAGCTTTGTTCAGTACAAATAAAAAAAGAAAGAAGACTAAGGCAAAGCCTCGGTCTCGCGCGATAGTTACTACACCCGTCTTGTTCAGTATAATAAAATAAAATATGTGACACAGGCTAGCCTTTTAATATGTAATTTTTATTTCTTATTGATATTCCGATTTGTAAATAAAATAATTTCAAAAAGTGAGATGTTTCTACTCGTAAATCTCATTTGTAATCAAATTGGGAACGAAGGGAGTATTATTCAAGTGGGGCGAAGTGAGTATGAAAAGATTAATTAATTAAGGACATCCTACTAAAAAAGGAAAATATGAGATTATAATATTCTCTTATATACAAAATTAAATTTTATTCACTTTTTTTTATATCTATTTTGTTACTTATTTGATAAAATAATATAGTCATTTCATATTTTATTTTATAAAATTTTAGATGTAACTTTTTAGTATGTCAATTTTATTTTTTAACTCCACCAGTTTTATTTTTGTAAATTGTAATGAAATTAACACCACTGAACCATCATAAACCGATAATAGAGTCAATAGATCCATAAATATATAATGTATTTTCTTGAAATAATTTCTTACTAACAAAAAATAGAAAGTAATCTATTTTTTTATTTTTAGTAATACAAAAGAAATAATTTCCTATGATAAAATAGTTTTTTTAATTATAGATCTACTAATCTATTTTTTTATTTTTAGTAATACAAAAGAAAAGAATCACTTTTTAAATGAATCTGAGAGGAGAGCGAGATAGAGAAAATTATATTAACGTGTCAAAGAAAAACCATATTTTTCACAGGCAATTACATCCAATGTGTATGACACAGGTTAAAATACTACTGATTTAAACAATATTACTCCGGAGTCCGTCCATTACGAATTAAATTGCTCCTTTCCAATTCAATATCAATTCAATTCATATATGATTAGAGTTAATTCCCAAAATCTTATTTAATAACTATGTGTTTTCTCAAATTAGTCCTCAGGATAAACTAATTACCGAGATGATACTCGCTAACTGAATATAATGCTAGTTTAGTCCCCCAACTAACGATCGTCAAAACGACATAAAACTTATACTAAGTTTCTTAATTGATCTTCTATAATTAGATATGTTTTCGAATTATCTATTTCTCATGTAAAAACTTATTTAATATGAAAAATTGAAGCAAAATTTTTCCCTTAGTAATTGATTTATTGTGTTTGAGCGAAACGAGGAAACTATTTTTTATAAGTTTTTATTTCGAAAGAAGAGAATATTGGATGCGCTATATTAAGTACTCCTATACACACAATCAAACTTTAATTATTTTATTTATCTATTTTCGTTAGTTATTTAATAGAATAATATAGTATAGTATTGTCACTCCTTATTTTGTAGAATTTTTTATGTAGTTTTAAAATATATAAATTTCATTTTATTTTAAATTTGAGACAGAGGGAGTAGTTTCAATTTTCAATAACTTTTATTAACGGTGCATTTTTATTGATCGTTGGATAAAATAAAAGAGTTTGAGCACTTAATTTGTAGAGTTTTCAATATAATTTTTGAATAAGTTATTTTTATTTATCTGCTAATTTGGAAATAAAATTCTTTAAAAAGAAATAGCATCTCACACGTAGTTTGAAAAAATAATTTTTTGAAGAAGTGAGAATATCACGATTTTCATCTTTAAAATATTGTTAGATTAAATTTTCATTCTTTTCATTTTTGCATTTAGGATGGACCCTAATGAACTAGGCCCGCCATATTATAATCCATTACAAACGGCCTGTTAACACTCCGTGAATTATATGGTTGATCCATCATTTATGTAATTGTACTCCCTCCGTCACATGAAACATGAGACTTTTGCTTTTTATGGGGGATTTAAGGGGACTGTATTTTGGTATTGAATTTCCAAAAATGTCCTTTGATGTGATGGGTAAAAGTATGATTTGATGGATAGATTATTAGTAAAAAGGTATGATGTGATAGTTAGAGTATGAAAAAGTAAGAGGTAAAAGTGACTTTTTAATAGAAATGAGAAGTGTTTTGTGGGACGGATAAAAAAAGAAAGGAGAAAGGTTTCATGGGACGGAGGGAGTATTTTTTTTTCTCTTTATTATTACGGCATTACAATATCTAATGTTTTTTAAAAAAAATTATATAGTTTTGAACCGTATAATTTATACTTTTTATTTTTAAGTATTGAACAACAACTACAACAACAACCTAGTTAAAACCCACTACAGTAGGGTCCAGGGAGGTGTGTGTACACAGACTTTGCCCCTACTCAGAAGTTTGAAAATAAACCAATTTAAAATAGATGAAATCTTACACATTATTAGAAGCAAGAAGAACCATATAGCACAAAGGACAATTTGATTAAAGTGGGTGAGGAGATTGAGAGAGAAGGAGCCTATGGCCATTTACCAAATTAAACCTCTACATAAACAACCAATATATTTCGTTCGTCCTCTATAGATCTTCTCATTAGCTTTTTTTATTTCTCTTCCATAAATATTCTGATTACCTTTTTCAATATTTAAATTATCACAATTGCCCTCACTTATTTTATTTATTACACCTTACTCACTTCATTTAATACATTTCACCGATTTTCATTAAGAATATTTTTGTAAATTTCTAGTATATTTTATCATCTCTCCATAAAAACTGGAGTACAAAAAAACAAAACAAAAAAATCTTAGGACGGAAAGATTACTAGTTATGTCTTAGGGGGTAGATTAGGTAGGCTCTCTTACGTCGGTCCAAAAAGTGGAATCGCCCACCCCAAGCGCCCCACCCCCTGGTTCGACAGGAATAGTGAAAGAGGTAAATCATGGTGACTGAGTTGGCCAACAACGTTAGACCCGAGACTACCGCGCACAAGGAACTTCCGATCCTCATCCTTTATGGGATTTTTGGATAGCTTCCACACTGTCGCTTGCGAGACTCGATCCCTAGTCATGTGTTCAAGATTTGACGTTCTCCAGGTAGGCTGTCTTACGTGCATGTAGTAAGGCGTGCAAAACCACATGGTAAATGTAACAAGTTACGTTCCATTTTCCTTTGGAAATGTCAATTGATAGATTTTCCTTTGGATATTGCCAAACACGACGACAGACTCGTGTGTGGCAACATCGTTTGGGATACGATGACAACGGAAAATATTTTTCACATTTATTACTCACAATGTCAAAATTTATTTATTTTGATTATTTGTTTATTTCACTACTTATTTCTTAAGACGTATAATATAGTCACGTTATATCTTGTTTTCTAGATTTTTTATATAATTTTGAATATTTTTTTTATAAGTTATAATTTTAAATTTTACATTTATAATCACATAATTGAATTAAAAATAATTTAAAACAAACATAATAAAAATATTTGAATGGAGAGAGCTATTCAATTGTTCCTACACTATACTACACCCACTAACTTAGAACTATCAATCAAACTTTTTCATATAACTTAGACTAAAAAAAATTCACCTTGTGACAAACGTAATATCACACAATTCATAAACTTGTTGCATTGACGCTTTACTAAAGAAGTGTAATGTTATCAACTAATTAAAAAAATGGAGATTGAAGCTCATAAATTGTAAATTTTGTGATAATTTTTGTTTGTGTGAACAATTTCATTGATCATTTAATAACAAAAAATAGACAAGCCATTGTTTGGTAGAAGTGGTAGTAGAACTTTTGATGCTATTTCTTAAACATTTAAGTTCTATTTTTTATTTTTATATTAATTTTAAAATAAAATAATTATAAAAGAGATATAGTTTTACACGTTATTCAAAATAAAATGATAATATAGAGAAGACGAAAATGTTTACTCCGTATATTTCTTTTACACAAGCCACAACAATATAAACTCTGTTTTATAAAAAATCGTGCTAATTTCAATACAAAACAAAAACACTTATGCTCTGTTTGGAACACAGAATTCAAATTATAGAATTGAAATTGGGGACAATAATTATAATTCTGATATTTGGTTGCACGTACAATTGGTAGTGCCAAAAATGAATTAGAATTAGAGAGTTCAATTGCATTCAAATCAATTTCATAAATTTTCAATTCCTAATTCAGTTCAAATTCCGTCAATTTCGTATACCAAATAGACCCTTAGTAGTAATTATGTGGGGAAAGAGTAAAAAACTTCTTCTCCGTCCCAAATTTTTTACTCTTACCTATTTAATATTTTCGATAACTTTTGTTTGTGCATACATCTTTATTGATTATTTGATAAAATTAAATTTTCATGTTACTATTTATTTTGAAGAATTTCTATTTTTTAAAAATAAATAAGTTGTACTTTTTATATTTATGCAACTTTCTAAATAAAATTATTTTATATAAGCCAAGATCTTATGTATTCTTTGAAATAAAACTATACCCAAAATGATTATCCGAATTTGTTATTACGGTTTCTCGATAACATGTACATGTTTGCAATTTCTTTAATTATTTGATAAAATAATTTTTTTCACTTTTTATTTTATCACTTTTGTGTAGTTATTAAATATATAAATTTTATTTTTTATTTTTATATTAATTTACAAATAAACCCATTTTGAAAATTACTTGAAGTTCATGATTTTGTACTTGGTTAAAGGACATATATGATTCATTTTGAGTAGGATAAAACATAGGGAAAAAGATTAAAGTAGGAGTAGAACATTGAAAATATACTAAAATAGGAGTTTCTTGTTTTTATTCCCAAAATACGAGTTAAAATACATTTGCATTATCAATCATGATGAAAATATGGAACTTTTATTTTAGTTCTTTCTCCATGTTTTACTCTTATTTATGGTGATTTCTTTAGAAAATAATAAAGGTTAGGTGCCCTCACACTCTGACCCGACAAAATTTTGAAAGGATAAATTATGTTATAATCTCAATATGGTCTTCATAGAGATCGTCCCGTGCTCAATGCTCACAGGGAGCTATTACAAATAATAGATCTCCCACTATTTTATTTGAAAGGTGCTTCTTTGTTGTACCTTGGGTGTATGTCAATTTTGTGAACTTTCTCACATAATTTTTTATATTTAAAAATAGATGTGATGGGATTAACCCGATCGGATGGTGGACCAAGAACGTAATATGAATCAGAAAGATATAATCTCGTAATAATATTCTTTGATTAAGTGTAGAAATGTTTGAGTTGTCCCCCCCCCCCCTTACAATGGCGGGTTCTTTTCCCTTTTATAGTACTTCAAAAATTGTAATTAAAATTATACATAATGGGAGGAATTATGGAGATCATGGGGTTGTGATTCCCTCTTTTCCAGTCTCGTTCTCTTCCCATCTCGTCCATAATCTGGTGGTGAGGGCCACGTGTCCCGTTCCTTCTTTGGACTGGGTCGTCTTGATTTAATCCATGATTGGGCCGTTCTTTTCCCATTCGCCATGCGTGTAATAGCGGGCTCGGCCCGTTACCCCCACCTGGCCTTATCCATCTTGCGCTATTATGGGCTTGAAGTCGGGTCCATCAGACACGATATCCATCAAGATGTTTATTTAAGTAGAAAAAAAAACTTATTATATATATATATATATATATATATATATATATATATATATATATATATATATATATATATATATATATATATATATATATATATATATATATATATATATATATATATATATATATATATATATATATTCATTATTAATCTAAGGTTCACCATAAAATTTAACTTATTTGAATGTTTGGGGATAAAATGAAACACACCATATCAAATTTAAAAGGTACTCCATTCGCCCCCCTACATTTGTCTACTTTCGTTTTTGCACACCATGTAATGCACTTTTTTAATCTATTTTATCTTGTAAATTGTATGTTAAAAAATTATAAAAATTATATATTAATAATCTATTTGTTAAGACAAATCAAACAAGATCACATATAACTATATTTAGGCTTACACATTGAGAGAATTTGATGAGTTAAAGTGTTTAGATGAATAGTTTCAAAAGTCAAATGTAGACAAATATAGAGGGACAGAGGGAGTACGTCAGTAATTTCAAAGGTAATTACTGTAACATTCATCATTACCCAAATCTTACTTTGTGATGCTACTACTAGGAGTACTAGGTTTGGGGCGGGACGTGTAACAAATAAATTCCCGGTGACATGACTGAATAAAAGTCTCCCGTTTTGCAATTTACTCTAATACCAATCATGGAGTACATCTTTAACATTATAATCTCTAGATTAAATTTTACAGTGTTTTTTTAGTAAATTCCATAATTAGTCCTTTATAGTAGGAGATTTCCCTATTTAGTCTTCTATTATCAAATATTATCCAAGTGGTCCTTCTTTTATGGGTATCTTTCCACAAATAGTCCTTTTTTGACCTTCTATCATGTTGGTGTTAATTTGAAGGCTAAAAGTGTAATTTCGCAATGATAATACATCTTTTTTGTCATACACAAATCCAAAGGCTGCTCCGTTTCCATCGTTTGTGAATTACAGTCACTTTCCACTACAACCATAGTCTACAAATGTGGTCTTTCGTCGGAATCTTAGCCCACAATCATAGTTATTGTTTTTGTGTTATCCGCTTAACCAATATCAGAACACGTCACTAGACATAATGTTGATGTCAAATTATACTTTTAGCCTTTAAATTAATACCAACATGGAAAAAGATCAAAAAAAGAACCATTTGTGGAAAGGCACCTTTAAAAAAAGGACTACGGGGTAATATTTGATAATAGAGGACTAAATATGGAAACCTCTCTGTTATAAAGGACCAAATATGGAATCATCTGATTAAATAAAATATTTTTATTGTGTTTTGTTTTATATTTTAACTTTTGATGAAACTTTTAAGTATATATATATATATATGTTTTATTTTTATTTCTATACTAATTTATAAATAAAATAATGAGAAAATTCTTTGGATAAAAGTAAAAATGATAAAAACACCAAAATTAATCATAAATCTCTTAAGACCAAAAGTGAATTTACTCGGTTATTATCACACTCACCACATTACTCTCTCCGTCCCACTGTCTTTGTCCACTTTTGACTTTTGAAACTGTTCATATAAGCACTTTGACTCATCAAATTCTCTCAATGTGTAAGCCTAAATATAGTCATGTGTGATCTTGTTTGATTTGTCTTAACATATATATTATTAATATATAATTTCTATAATTTTTTAATATACAAATTACAAGATAAAATGGATTAAAGAAGTGCATTGGATGATGTGTGCCAAAAGGTAAGTGGACAAAGACAATGGGACGGAGGGAGTATTACTTTGCAACTGCTACAGTAGACAATCAGTGTCTTACTATCATTCTTCGTTGTCCGCCACTAAAATAGTGATACTGGTTACCGATGGTTGATAAATCACTCCCGTATTATATTATCATCACTTTTTACCATACTACCAACACTCCCAAATTTACACGAATACTTCTAAAAATATGCCTTTTTATGAAAATACTTTCAAATTTGATAGGTAACATCATTGCTCCCAACCTTTTTATCTTCACGTCGTTACTCTCACTTGTCTGGTCAGCTCTTACGTGGAAAAAAATTTAACTTGTATTTTGAATATTTTTTTTTGCATTTTAAATTTATTAAAAATGGTAGTCGTAAGTCTTCTTCATACCGTTCATACGCACTGTATTCATACTTTTATTCTCATATCACATTTTTATCCCCTTCGTGCTCTTATATTTTCAATTGAGTTTCCTTATGAATTTTAAATATTTATCAATACTTCATCTATTATAGACTATTAGTGTGAGTTTGATTCTCTACTAAGTTTAATAAAATAAAATTATATAATTGAAAATGATGTAAATGAAGTAATTACCTATACCAAAAATATAATTAAATAAAATTCAATTTTTTAAATATTTAAAAGATCTAGGGGTACAATTTATAATAAATTTAAAATGAAAAAAGAGTACTCAAAATACAAGTGAGTTTTTTTCACGTAGTAACTGACCGAACATGTGGGGACTGGGGAAGTGGGGAGTATTGATGTGAAAATATAAGAAAGTTGGGAGCAAAGATGTTAATTATCAAATTTGGAGGTATTTTCGTAAAAAGTCATATCTTTAGGAGTATTATTAGGTTTTTTTCATAAATCATTTTCAATTCAACTTATGCAAAGTATGAAAATTAGTGGGTACGTCGTAATAATTAAAAATAAAAATTAGAAATTTAAAAATTACATTTGTAGTTTTATAAGACAAAAGTGAAATGACTATATTATTTTATTAAATAATTACTGAAATTGAGTATTAAAAATGAATAAAGATTGACATTGTTCTGAAACGTATATTAAAATGGAATGGAGAAAATAATATGCAATTGCCATTCATAATTTTTTTGTCTTGACTTATCACAATATTCAATGCAATAGTTTGACTACATATATCATAAAAATATAGTATATTCAAACTACAATTCAAAATTAATTTATTAAAGATATACTTCTTGCTTCCCTAAAAATTATTCTGTTTTGATTTTTTGTCAAACCGTGACATTTTTTAACCATAAATTAAGCATAATCTAAATAAGTAAATAGTATAGAAGTTTGATATGTCAAAATTATATACCAAGATGAACCCAATTATATTAAAACTATATTATAATTCAATACTTTTTTTCTCATAATTTGTAGTCAAAGAGTATCATGATCTGTGACCATAAAAAATCAAAACAAGAAAATTTTTAGAGATATGGGAGTATTTTTTAACGTAATTTGTGATCAACAATTTAAAAGATTGAATAAAAAGTAAAAATGACAAGATTTCTTTTGAGGGGGACGTATTAAAAGAGGTTGGTTCTCAACCAATGTCATGGGATGACTCTGGGATACTCCGTTGGCCCGTTAATAAAATTGACCATTCTACCCCCTATCCCCCGGTAAACACCCCCACCTTGCCCCGACCCGAACACATTCCCTTCAATTGCACCCCCAATTTAATTTCAAAATTTGACTCCAAAGTCAAAATTAACTTGGAGATGCAATTGGAGGGAATGAGAAGAGTGTTCGGGTCGGGGCGAGGTGGGGGCGTTTACTGAGAAGTTAGGGGGTAAGAATCGTCAATTTTACTAATGAAGCACCCGAACATCCTAGGTCATCCTAGTGGCAATAAAATACACATCAGTCTTCTCTATATTATCGCCAGTGGCCACCATGCAAAGATATACGAGTATATATCTAGGGATGTCATCACAGTATCCCACGCTTACACTCCCACTTTAATTTATTACTCATCAGACTAAAATAAAGCCAAACCCATCACCTTCCCTTCCCTCCCCTTCCATCGGACAGTCGCCCCAATTAGTTTCGTAATTAATGAAAATGGTGGGCTGATCAATTCATTCTCTTTACTAACTTCCCAATAACATCTGTGAATTGAATTCGCAGAAGTGTTTTTTTTTATATAAAAATTGCCAACCGAATTGTTATTGTAATTTGCAGCTGGATGATGGTTCTTCTTCTCATCTTCCCCAATGGTTGCTGGCCCTGTTAACCGAGAAGTTCTTCAACGCCTGCATAGCCCATGAAGGTTTCAAGAAGAATGAAAAGAACATTTTTTGCTTGGACTGCTCTGAAGCAATTTGCTCCCATTGTGTTCATCCTCACTCCCTCTTGCAGGTTCCAAATTTTTATTAAAGATTCCATCTTTTTGTTTTCATTCTTCTTTAATCATAACCTATGATCGATTTATGTTTCTGCAGGTGAGAAGGTATGTGTACCATGATGTTATAAAGCTCACCGACGCCGAGAAATTGTTTGATTGCTCTTATGTTCAAGTGAGCTTTTGAAATTCATGGGGTTTTATTAATTTCTGGGGTCGAATTTTTCGTTTTCTTTAATTTGACGGGTTTGCCGTTTCTTGATTTTTTGTTTTTAATAAAAATTCTGTCTTTTTTTCCTTCTTCTTTTGCAGGCGTACACTAACAATGGTGCAAAGGTGGTGTTCTTGAAACGACGGCCGTTGACGCGGCCTTGCCGGGCAGGCTCCGGCAACCCCTGTCTGAATTGTGACAGGGTTCTTCAAATTCCTCATGTCTTTTGCTCAATTTCTTGCAAGGTTTGTTTTTTTTTTTAAATTTCATACTCTCAATTCAGATAAAAAAACACTTTAATTTTAGTGTTCTAAGAATTGGGAATTCTTTTTGTTTAATTATCGCGAGCAGCTTCAGCATCTTCTCAGTAGTGGGGTCCAGCTTTCGGAATTAATTAGCATACATGACGATGGCGGCGACTCTCCGGAAACTGATGAAGAATGGGGCGGGGAACACGCCGCCGGCCGGATGACGCCGGTCACCGTTCTGGAGCCGCTATGCTCTGTCAAGATGGATTCCGGATGCAGCGGGAGCGTGGATTGCCGGACGCCGTGCTGCACCGCGACGACGGAGGTGGGGAGGAGGAAACGAAGCACGTCGGCGTATCGCCGGTGCCGGAGTTTCTGTCCGGTGGTGGGAGTCGCCGGCGGCGTTAGTAATCGGAGAAAGGGAGTTCCTCACCGGTCTCCACTTGCTTGATGTGTACGGAGACGTTGCATCAAATCGGGAGGGGGAATGAGATTTTGAAATTGACGGCGTTAGACTGTTTGGATAGCGGGGGCCATAGGGTCAAATCGGTAATTTGACAGTTTGATGGATTTTCTTAATCCCTGATGTTTTTTATTAACTAGAGGATTTCATTCCACAATTCTCAATTTATAAGAGCACTAGTAATGCCCGTAACGCCAACCGGCATGAGGGAACGTTAAACACCGCCCCCCTGCGGCGTTAGCGGGGCATCGTTGCTTCTCCGTCATTCGTTTGACGCACAACATTCCTCCATTTAGCCGTTACCCCTATATAGCCGTTCCCTCCAACCCAAAATAAAAAAATCAAAATTTAAAAAAAACCTATAAATTTCCCCTAAAAAATCATTCTCTCACACATCTCTCTCTATCTTCTCTCTTAAATATTTATTATTTATTATAAATATTTATAAAATATATTTTAAAAATGTGATAACCTTCATCCGACGATGAAAAAAGAGCTCTCTTTTTTCGTTGTTACGCCACGAGTTGTATTCAATGGTGGGAAGAAGGCGAAGAAGAAGAAGCCGAATCTTCCCGACGACAATGTTTAAACCGGGATCGAGCGGCCGCCCACGCTTCACTTCTAAACGATTACTTTAATACTCCGTGTGTTTATACACCGGATGATTTTAGTAATCGTTTTCGGATGAGTCGTCCTCTCTTTTTACGCATACTCGCCGATGTTGAATGCGAGGTTCCTTGGTTCATCCAACGCTTTGATGCGAGAGGCCGACGCGGGTTTAGTAGCGTCTAGAAGTGCACTTCTGCGCTCTGTCAGTTGGCGTACGGGACGACATCTCATATGTTCGACGAATACTTGAAGATGTCAGCTCGGAGCATCAGGTCATGTGTTTATAAATTTTTTAAAGCTATTATTCAAATTTATCATAAAAGATATTTACGCAAGCCTACAGCGAGCGACATCCAGCAGTTACAGGCAAGGCATGCCACTAAACACGGCTTTGTCAGTGATGGTGTAAATTACCACGCAAATGCTAAGTGTAAGTGATCGGAAGGGTTGTAGGTGGAAACACTTGTAACCCGGTTTGTTATTAATGATAATAGGAGTTATTACAAATACAAGCCGTGCAGGTTAATTAAAGCATGCCTCACAAATGAGGCTTTTAGGGGGTATTTATAATAAAAACAAGCACGTCAAGCACGTCCCAACGTTCCTGTTCTTCCGGCTGGTCAGTCTTCAAGCCATCCAATCTTCAGGTCATCCACCCGGGCAATCTTCAGGTCATCCACCTAGGCAGTCTTCAATTTAGGTCATCCACCCGGGCAGTCTTCAGGGCATCCACCTGGGCAGTCTTTAGGTCATCCACCCGGGCAGTCTTCAAGTTATCCACCCGGGCAGTCTTCAAGACATCCACTCGGGTAGTCTTCAAGCCATCCACCCGGGCAGATTAACGTGGACGGTGAGGTCAAGCCTGGTCAGACTTTAAGCCTTGTGCAAATGTAATCACGATCTCACATGTCTGACTCCCGACATCCATCCAGTCAGGCTACGAGGTTGGTGAGGTCATGTGGGGTCAGAATTTGGTACCCCCGGGCGCCTGTGAACTTGCCAGGTCGTACTAGTGGATTATATCCATCAGTCGGCATGCTTGGGAGTATTGATTGCACGCATTGGAAATGGAAAAATTGTCCCACTCCGTGCCACGGTCAATTCTCCCGGGAAGATCATCCAAAGCCAACTATCATGCTCGAAGATGTTGCCACGAATGACTTGTGGATTTGACATGATTTTTTTGGTGTCGTGGGCTCGAACAACGACATCAACATTCTCGATCAATCGCCTGTTTTTTACGATTGGATTAATGAGACCGCACCCGACTCATCTTTTGAGCTTAGAGGGACGCTTTACAAGCGTGGATATTATTTGGCTGATGGAATATATCCAGATTATTCCCCAATTGTGAAATCCCTCTCTTAACCAATGAGTCTTAAACACCAGACCAACAAAAAAGCTCAAGAGGCGGCGAGAAAAGATATTGAACACGCCTTTAGGGTCTTGAAGGGTAAATGGCACATTCTTGATCGTCCGTCGAAATGTTATTCTCAAACAATAATGAGGAATATAATGTACGCATGTATTATTCTTCATAATATTATCATAGAGGACAACGAGACTGTGATTTGTCAATACAACCCGGACGAGGAGATGCCTATGTACGAAGAAATCAACGAAGAAACGGCCAAGAAATTCGAAGACGAGAGATTCACAATGCACTAACGGCGGATTTGATCGAACATATCTTTAGTCGCTCGAATAATTAGTGATTTCTTTGTAGTGTTGTTTTTTATGTAATATATTTTTAATCAATGTAATTTTTTTTATGAATGTATTTTTTATGAATGTAATTTTTTTAATGAATGTAATTTTGTTTATGAATGTAATATTTTTTTAATGAATGTAATTTTTTAATGCACTAGTCTCATTATGATTAATTTAAATAATAAATTAAATTAAATTTATTAATTTAAATTTAGAAGATGTATATTTAAAAATGTTAAAAATGAAGGTTTGAAGCCCTAGTTTGAAGCCCCGGAGCTTCAAACCCATTTCGAGTGAATTTTTGGTATAAGTTAGTGCTGACGTGGCAGAGAGAGAATGTTTGAAGCCCCGGTTTGAAACCCCAGTGCTTCAAACGTATTTCCAGTGCTCTAATAATTTTACTCATTAGTTGATGATTAGAGAAGAAAGAAGGGTACTAACTACTACTTAAAGAGTACAAATTACTCTCCCAATTTCAGAATTTATCCTTCAAATTAGTTATGATTTGACTTTATACTTTGTATTACTTAAAATTATGGAGTAAAAAAAATTAATTTGTGTGGATAAAGTTTGTTTAGAGGGAGATTTTGATTTTTAGAGATACAAAAGTTTATTTGTAGTTTAATTCAAGCTAGCATCTCATGAAAGATTCACCATAGGAGTATTTAATGCTGGTACCACCCATCCTAGACGTCCTCACACCTCGACCGAGAAGGATTGTACAGGAGTAAATCATGACATAATTTAAATTTGGTCCTTAGAGAAGTCAATCCATGTCTAATGCGCACTATGATCCATTACAAATACGGAGTAATAAAATTCTCTCATTGTGGTTGTCGAGATTTGACCATAAGATTAAAGGGCCAATAAGATTACAAGAGTTCATTCATTAAAACATACATTGGTACTCAAGATTTAAATTTCATCTCAACACAAAGGGTTGATGTAGGTGATTATAAATTAGTCTCTCTGTTTTAAAATAATCTTCTCAGTCATTATTTACATGGTCAAATTTTAATTATTTTTTTATTTATTTTTGTTAGTTATTTCGTATAAAACAAGTACTCTCTCCATTTTGAATTTTAAATGATTTCAGTCAGATCTCATAAATTAACTGGAATTTTTTTTTAAGATGGAGGGAGTGAAATTTTGAAAGTCATTTTACTCCATACAATATGATGAAACGAGTACGAAGTTACTAGAGTGTAATGATTCGTAAATATACTTGTTCAAGCCATTAAACTCCTTAATATACCTTATTTGTACACCACTAATCTCTACACCATAAATTTTTTATCCACTCTCGATCTACTCTTCTTATCCACATCCAAGATTGTGTGATGGAGACGATGGCATGGTGGTGTACAAATGTGGTAGACATTTGATATAACTTAGCATTTTTGTTTTGATTAATAGGTAAAATAAGGAGTGTATATTTGTAGTTGATTTCCCAATTTTTGTCTTTAATGTGAGAGATAAAAATAATATTTGATGAGTAAATTATTAGTAAAAAAGTATGATGTGATAACTAAGGAAATGAAAAATATTGATAAAAGTATTTTTTTAATGGAAAGTAGAAGTACTTTGAAAAAAAAGAAAAAAAATTGAAGTTTATTTTTATTTATACTATGAGACAGAGAGAGTACTATAAACGTTTAAAAAAGACGGAGAGAGTACACGTTTTATAAGAGGTAAAATTTGAATGTATGAGTTATTTTTATATTTATACCAGTTCCTAAAGCAGTACCAGTATTATTTTTCACCCTACACCAAATCCTTTATGCGCTTAAAATTGAAAAAGGATATAAAAACATTGACTAAAGTTAAGTTCATATACTATGGTTAATTGGTTATGTTCTCTCCACATGATTTGAATAATTATGTCTTAATTAAATTAAGTTCTAATATGATTTAATGTGATCTTAATGTAGTTATATATTAAGATATTTCTGATCTCATGTGATGTTATCTGATTTCAATAAAAAAATAATAAGCTTAAAAAGAGTAGGTAATAAAAATAAGTTGAAGAGAATAAATTATCCATGTCAGTCTTAAAAAGTCTCCAATATGTCACCTTTAAAAAAATATACTTGTACCTCAATGCAAAAATTATACCTTGAAATATATTTCAAATATTTACACTTGTATATATCACATGTCAATGTGAGTAGGAGACTGATGACTTATAGTGACACAAAATGCCAATTTGAAATCTTGAAACCACAGTGATATATTATGTCAATGTAAGCATCAAAAAGCAAATGCAAACTTTGTTGTACAATCTTTGGGTACACCAAACAAGCCTGTTTAAAAAAACAATCTTTGGATACCCAATCTCTCTTTTTGTTTTCTCTATTCTTCCCATCATTTTTGCTTTGTGTGGAAACTTTTTTTAAGCTTCTCAGTGGTAAGAAAATGTTTTTTGCTCTCAACCAGAAGTCATCACATTCTCTCTTTCGCCTTTTGTAACTTGTATGACAAAAAAAACTACTTGCATACTAAAAAAAATTAATTAGACACATGGAAAAGTGGAGAAAAGTGAAAAAAATACACTACTAGAACTAAAAAAGTATGAGTGTGATTTTTCCACACAAGTGTGATAGCTCACAGAAATTAAACTGAGTTACAATATCAGCACGTTAACCTTTGATTTAATTTAAATTTTATTGAATATCGATGTTTTTATAGAACTTTTGAAATATTTTTATGGGTTAACAAATACTCCCTCTCTCCCAAAAATATTTACACGTTTCAAAAAAATTGCGTCCCACAATCCCTTACCCCTTTCTATTAAAAAACCACTTTTACCCTTTACTTTTTCAAACCCTACCTATCACATCATACTTTTTTCCTATTAATCTACACATCACAGCATACTTTTACCCATCACATCAAGGGTATTTTTGGAAAGTCAACACAAAATTATCTCTCCCTTAATTTCTACTTTAGTCAAAATGTACCAATCTTTATGGGACGGAGGGAGTATTAAAAGAGAGATACTATTGGTGTACCCCAAATGTACATCACCCATTTTTCTACCATTCATTTTTATTTATCTATATTTTTAATTTATTTGCCAATATATTTGAAGGGTGATGTACATTTGAAGTACACTTTTGGTGTACCCCTAGCATTTTTCATATTAAAAATTTAGGTTTATGGTTGATAAAAAAATCTGAATTTGGAGATCACAAAATGTCTTAAATTTTTTTGATAACGTTCACTAGTACTCCCTTCGTTCCAAAAAGGTTAGAACATTTTGACTAAAGTGGTAAAATAAGGAGGTATAATTTTGTGTTGATTTTCCAAAAATGCCTTTGATGTGATGAGTAAAAGTAAGATGTGATGAGTAAATTATTAGAAAAAAGATATGATGTGATAGGTAGGGTAAGAAAAAATAAGGGGTAAAAGAAGTTTTTTAATAAAAATAGAAAGAACTTTAAGGGACGTAAATTTTTCGAAATATGTCAAACTTTTTTTAGGACGGAGCAAGTATTTTTTCTTGGTGTACCCCTACTCTCATACCCCTACTTAGGGGTGGACACGGTACGGTTCCGGAACCGCCGGTTCCGGTACCGCCACCCCAAGTAACCGGAAATGTTACCGTGCCGGCCGGTACCGGTTCCGTTTCCCGGACCAGCGGTTCCGGTACCGGACCGGCCCGGTTCGCCCCCCCTATTTATTTATTTTTTCTTTTTTTTTTTAAAATTTTAAAGTATAAAATTGTAAATTTGCAATTGTTTAAGGAAAGAATGAAATAAAAAATCTAAAAATGTAGTTGTTATTTAAATATTGAAAATGAGTAATACACTAACAAAAGAACAACCACATTTAATATCCTGACGGTTCAAAAAAAGCGACGAGGTAAAGAACCGTAAAGAAACCCTCAAAGGAGCTTATATATCACTCACCTAAAAAATTAATTACATATTTACATTAACATAAAAAAAATTAATAACTTATTCTTCAGAACTCGGACTTCCATCTGTGGTTGCATTCATGTAATGCTCCGATTCGAGTTGGTACGATGACTCTTGAGCCCGACGTCTTGCCAAGAGCCAATCTTGGTTGCAAACCAGTGTTTCAAGAGATTCAGCGTTAAGACAACTTCGGTAGTCGGTTAGAATGTTGCCGCCAACACTGAATTCTCGTTCAACTGCTACGGTTGATACTGGGACGGACAACACTTGTCTTGCTAGCATGCCGAGACATGGGAACATGTATTCGTTCCGCTTCCACCATCCGAGCACGTCAAAATCGACATCGTCGTCATCGTAATCGCATGGCACACCATGGTACATAGCAAGTTCGTTGTGCGAGCTTACTGTTGTACCACTTGAACTCGTTTGAAGACTGGGCACGTTTCCCTTTCTTTGCAAGAAGCCCACCGACTATGCCGGCAAAACCTTTTTTTGATTTCGCGGGCGGAGGTGGTGCTGTTTCTTCTTGTACAGTACCGTATAACCCTTGATATTCCTTAAACAAATCCTCAAAAAGAGTTATAGCATTATCTCTTTCATTTTTCCATTCTACTAAATAGCTGTAGTAATAATTATTTTTATCTAAAAAACAACTGTAGTAATACTCAATTAGAATTTTAAAATTTTCAATCTTAAATCGTGGATCACAAATAATACCTATTTTATAAATATCAGGAATGTACAAATAATAAGTACACCATTTATCTCTCATAGGAGAGACATAAGGGTACAAATCTGGATCAGCCATACTTTCACGAAAACATCTTGCGATTGTAATGCACTCTTTAAAAAATGTATTTGTAGTTGGTTGGTAAACATGGGAAAAAGTAAGAGTTGCGTTATTAAAAACTTCTAATACGGCATTCAATTTTTCAACAATAACAAATTCAAAAGGATTAATGATTATACGAAGTTCATCCCTAAAAAATTCAGCAAGTTCCTTTTTATATCTTAGGATCTGTGTAATCAATTTGTAAGTACTATTCCATCTAATGTTGATATCTCTGGCAAAACTTATTTCTTTCTTACCCTTAGACTTACAGAACATCTTCAGGAGCTCGAAATAAGACGAGCCCCCCAAATTTTTTAAATTCCTTCTTTAATATTTGTCAAAACTCCGCCCATAGCTTGTAGTCCCTGTTGAACACATAAATTTAAAACATGACAGGCACACCGTTGATGCAGAAATCTACCCATAGTCGTAGACGGTGGGCAAATTTCTCTAAGTCTAGGAATAGCAGCAGTATTATTAGTAGCATTATCAAAACCAAATGAAAAAACTTTTTCAGATAAGTTATATTCCCGCAGAATACTCTGAAGCAATAGGAAAATATTTTCAGGAGTATGCTGATCATTGAAATGACGAAATGCAAGAACACGTTTATGCATAATCCAATCACTATCTATCCAATGACAAGTAACACCCATATAAGACAAATTATGATAAGTTTCACCCCAAATATCAGAACAAATAGCAACACAAGAATTAAAATTGAGAAAAAAATTTGCCAAATTAATTTTTTTCATTTTATACTGGCGAATAATTTCTCGTTTAATTGTTTTTCTTGAAAAACCTCGTGCTTGAGGGTTTAATGCCTGTTGACAATAATCAATAAAACCAAGTTTTTCAGAAAACATGTATGGCAAATTTTCTTCACAAATCATTTCGGCCATTTTTTGCCTATTTTGCTCGTCGCTATAAGCAAAAAGGCCGCCCTTACCTCTATTAGCAAACCGAGAAATTTGGGTTTGCACTTCTTGTCGTCCCTTTTTTTTTGGCCTCGTATTTGGCGTACTCCACGGGATGCCTCGACCTTAGGTGTTTTTCCGGACCGCCATAACCGCCGGAAACTCTCATTTTTATGACGGTCCCGCAATGTTTACAAGTTCCATAAACTATGCCATCTTTTGTGTCTTTGTCAAAATGATAAACAAATAATTCTGATTTATATTTTTTTTTACCTTTGTCCGGACCTCGAGAGGTCTCGGGCTCACCTGCCTCCACGTCGACGTCGTTGCTTTGCGGTGTAGGCTCATCGTCCCTGTCAAGATTATCCAGTCCTGCTTCATCAACATCCTCGAATAGACTATCAAGAGTGGGGAGATTCGCGTCTCCTCTACCAGAATAAATCTGGTTGAATTCTTCATCCGTCATAGCGTCCCCGATTAAATGATCTGGGACAGTAGGAAACGAAGAGACGGAGTGTCTTCCTCGAGAACCGCGTGAGGTCGAACCGTCGGAGGTGGCTTTAGCTTTGCCTCTCCTCAAACTTCGATTCACGGCGCCCATATCCACGGACCTTCTACCGGACTCTCTCGACATTTTAAAGAATATATATATATTTTGATATAAAAAATAATATATTAAATTTCGATACTTTAAAAAAATTCAAAATTTTATATATTAAAATTTCGAAAATTTCAAAAAAAAATAGAGAATATATATAAAATATAAATTATATATTTTTATATATTAAAGAAATATTAAATTTCGAAAATTTCAAATAATCTCGAAATTTTATATATTAAAATATAATATATTTAAAAAAGAATGTATAAAAGAGATAATAAGATATTAAGATTGAGAAATTAAAATTTGAGATTTGAGAATTGAGAGATTGTTAAGAATTACTCCCTTCGTCCACCTAAGATTTTCTCATTACGCGTTACGATGCTTGATCGACTTTATTTTCAATTTAATTTAATTGATTATAGAAGTAAAATTTTAAAATAAAATTCATATAGTAATAAACTACATGAAAAGTTCTACAAAACTAGATGTGACAAGACTATATTATTTTAAGAAATGAGTAGTAAAAATGAGCAAACAAAGTGAGTAAAGTTTGACCCTGTGAATAGTGACTGAGAAGATCTATGGTGGACAGAGGGAGTATTAAATGAATGAATGATAGATTGAGAGATTGAGATTTGAGAGAATGAGAGATTGATTGAGTTGAGTGTGATTTTTTTAGGAGAAAATTTTGGTATTTATAAAAAAATTAACCCCCCCTCCCCACCCTCCCCCTGGCCCCTCCCCTCAATTAGCCGTTTTGGCCGCCCCCCCCCCCCCCCCGGCATTTTTTTTGCAGGTTTCCGTTGGAGAATGGAGATTTGGAGAGCAAAAGAGGAGAAAGAAAGGAAAAAAAATTACCGGTACCGGCGGTGCCGGTAACGAATTTGGGGCACCGGAACCGAGACCGGATATGGCGGTACCGGTGTCGGTTCTCGGAACCGTTTCACCGTCCCGGTAGCCGTTACGGTGCTCGGTACCAGCGGTACCGTTTCCGGTGACGGTACCGCACCGGTACCGTGTCCAGCCCTACCCCTACTACTCGGGCAGAAGCTCCATTATTGATAATCTTGTTGTCACTCATGAATAGTGTATCACAAAGGTGGTTGATTTGGAATTTGGATAGGTTTGATATGCAACTATGCACTATTCAATTAACAAAAAGAATATCTTTTGAGTTGCAATATGTTTATGGTGGTTGAAGTGATACACGATCTCCAATCAAAAAAAGTATCAATATTTTGACAGGTAGCAAATAAATAGAGAAGACAAATTAAACCACTTTTATTCTCGACTACTCCTATCAAAAGAGAGGATGAATCCCATTACTAGCAAAAGATAGTCTCATTCGCGAAAAGATTCGATCCGACGGTCACGGTAGAAAAATAAATTAAATTTTCATTTAAGATCAATGCCATAGGAATTGTACATGGATATTACTCGCTTGAGACTCTGCTTTTGCTATCTGCACAATGTTCACCGGCTCAACTACTTGTTTTAGATTTGCTTTCCTGGAGACAGCTAGTCTATTTTGTACGAATAATATTTAAACGAGAAAAAAACATGAGAAAGCCATTCCAAGCTAAACTAAAATACTACGTAGTGTTTTTTTGTTTCTAAATTCTAATTAAATGGTGATATCAATTTTGGAAAAGAGTTAACTTTAAGTCTTTTAAAAAAGAGGTAGATGGTTAACAATACTTAAATTCGTTGATGGGTATATAAGTACGGAGTACCAACTAAAATGTACTCCTTTATCACAATTTTGATAAGAATTTTAAAATTATGAGGTAAAATTTTGTGTTTTTCAAATCATTTTCTTTGTAAAATTGTATAAGAATAAAAAATAAAAATTACATATTTAGGAAATACTCAAAATTTTATATAATAAGATGTCATCATTTTTATATTTTATCAAATAATCAATCAAAACATACAAATAAACAAAAATTATTGAGATGAGAGAAAAAATTTGTTATGAATTGCGGGATGAGTGTGAAGGAGTTAAGCTCAATATACTACTCAATTCATAATATAAGATGCAAGTATGACATAGAAATAATATAATCTAACAAATTTTAGGTTTTTGGATAAGTCTCGTAAAGTTATTACTAATGACATAATTTGTCGAGTTTGGATATATGTGTAAAAAGTTATGAGTGAAATATATGTTACAGTTCAATAAATAAAAAGAATTGTAATATAATATTTCATTCGTCCCATAAAACCCTTCTCGTTTGAAAAAAGTTGCACACTTAAAATTAATATTTTTGGTATTATTTTTTAATATTGTCCTTATTTTATATTGCGTAATAGAGTAGGATGATATATGTAGGATAAATGAGTCATAATGAAAAAATAAATCCAAATTACTCAATTTAAAGGCACAATTTTTTTAAACAGGAAGAGTATAATATAATACTATGTATATTGGTTGTTTACGCAGAAGTTTAATTAGCTCAATGGCCATAGGCTCCTTCTTTCCCTATCTCCTCACCCACTTTAATCCTCACCCACTTTAATCAAATTATCTGTTAGCATTATGTATATATGTTTATATTGTATTATCGTATATTGGGCCTGTCATGTTGGGCCCGGAACTCTTGTATATATACTTTGACATATCAATGAAATAACCAAGCAATTCAGTTCATAAAATTTTACATGGTATCGGAGCATTTTTCTGGGAAGTTACGTCAAACCCTAGAAGTCGTCCGTTTACTGTCGCCGCTGCTCTTCGTCCCGTCACCGTCCGTTCTTCGTCGCCGGGCAGGTCTGTCCCTTGTCGCCGGTAGTCTGTCTCGCCATCATCACTGTTCAGTAGCGCCTCTGTCCGTTAAGTCCAGTCGCTGCCCAGTCCGTCCAGACCGTCGGTGTGCCCAGTCCGTCCAGTCCGTCGCCGGTATTTCCAGTCTGTCGGTAATTCCAACCAGTCGCTGCTCTTCCAATCGTCTGGTAATTCCAGTCCGTCCAGGTTTCGCCGCCAGTTGCAATTCCGTTGGTTTGGTTATTTTTTGGCTAATTGGAATTTGAGTAATTAGTGGGTGTTTGTTGGTTGAAGTGAGTGGTCAATTTGCTACTGGTAATATTTGGTCGCACAAGTATTTGTTTGGTCAGAACAAATATATTAATAATGAACTCTACCTCTTGTGAGTGGTTTATTGATAGTGGTGCCTCTCACCATATGACGGGCACTTTGTCTCATCTGTTTGATATAATGGATGTACCTCCTCGTCCCATTTGTCTACCCGATGGATCTCGTATTCAAGCTACAAAGAAGGGAAGTGTTCGGCTATCTCCTCATTTGGTGCTTCATCATGTTTTCTTTGTTCCTACTTTGCACTGCCATTTAATATCTGTAGGATGCTTGATACGGGATACTCCTTGTCATGTAATTTTTAATGCTCATGGTTGTGTAATACAGGACCGTTCGTCGAAGATGGTGATTGGACAGGGTGAACTAAAGAACGGAGTTTATCACTTTGCTTCCTTTCCTGCGTCGGCCAGTGCTGCTCAAATTGATCTGTTTCTCCTTCACCAACGCTTAGGTCATCCATCATCTGATATTTTTTCTTTCTTCAATTTTAATAAATCCCAATCTGTTGTCAAGAAACTTCAAACCTGTGAGATTTGTTTTATGTCCAAACAAACTCGGTCGTCTTTTTCTGTTAGTCATAATAAAGCTCAAGCCGTTTTTGATTTGATTCATTGTGATCTATGGGGGCCATATACTGCTTGCTTGTCATCTGGTGCTCATTATTTTCTCACTATTGTGGATGATTTTTCCAGGGCTGTTTGGGTGTACCTTATTCGTACAAAGAGTGAAGTTACTTCCTGTCTCCAACGGTTTTTCTCAATGATTCACACCCAATACACTAAAGTCATCAAGGTCGTTCGTTCTGACAACGGCACTGAATTTCTAAATACCTCTTTACACCACTATTATGACTCAATGGGTGTGTGTATACAAACTTCATGTGTTGGTACCCCACAACAGAATGGTCGGGTCGAGCGCAAACACCGTCATATTTTAAATGTTGCTCGTTCTCTTATGTTTCAGGCCTCTTTACCCGTTGAGTTTTGGGGGGAATGTGTCAAAACGGCAGTATATTTGATTAATCGTACTCCTACTAAACTTCTTGGAGGTAAATCCCCGTTGGAAATTTTATCTTCAAAGCCTCAAGATTTAAGTCACCTCCGCGTCTTTGGTTGTTTATGTTTTGTTCGTCTCAATCCTAAACCCACAAATAAATTCTCTCCTCGTAGTGTCAAATGTATGTTTGTTGGGTATCCTTTCGGTACAAAAGGGTGGCGGGTTTATAATCTTGACACTCATAGTTTTTTTCACACCCGGGATGTCATCTTTGACGAAACTCAATTCCCGTTCGCTGTCCCGGCCTCTTCTCCTTCTCCTTCGCCTGTTCTTAATCCGTCCGCGGAGGACTTTCCTGTCCCTCCGTCACAGTCCCTCAACCCGACTGCCGAGCAGCCCAGTCACGTTACTCCCGCCGAGCAGTCCACTCCAGTCACTGCTGTCATACCCGACAGCCCGCCACCGTCTCCCACTCCTTCTCCGTCGCCGACCAGCAACGTTCCGTCCGTCAGTCCGTCATCTACCTCGGGGGAGACCACTTCTCCCTCCGATTCTCCAGTCCCCTTACCCCCACGTACCCGTCGTCTACCTTCTCATCTGAGTGATTATGTCCTTAATTCCGCAACAGTTGATACTCTGCTCTCTTCTTCATCTGGTTCGATCTCGTCAGGTACTCGGTTCCCCATTACTAACTATGTTCATTATGATAAGTTGCATGACAGGTACAGAGGTTTTCTTGGTGCAATTGATGCTTCCCCGGTTCCTAAAAATTTTAAGGAAGCTGTACAGTATGCCTCTTGGAGAGAGGCTATGGCACAGGAGTTTAATGCTTTGGTCCGGAACCATACTTGGGACATCACTACACTACCACCGCATCGCAGGGCCCTTGGGTGCCAATGGGTGTTCCGTACTAAATATAAATCTGATGGCACGAAGGAACGAGACAAAGCTCGTCTGGTAGTACTGGGGAATCACCAAGAATTGGGCATTGACTTCACTGACACCTTCGCCCCCGTAGCTAAGTTAGCTACTGTTCGTGTTTTATTATCTGTTGCCGTTGCACGGGGTTGGCAGGTTGATCAGCTGGATGTGAATAATGCCTTCCTGCATGGGGACCTTAGTGACGAGATTTATATGAAGGTTCCTCCAGGTTATACTCATTTATTTCCGGGGAAGGTTTGTCGGTTGCGGAAGTCTTTATATGGGCTTCGTCAGTCTCCCCGGAACTGGTTTGCTAAGCTCCGTCACGCACTTCGCAGCTATGGTTTTCGTCAGGCACATGCTGATCACACTCTCTTTGTTCTGAATCGTGGGCCTGATATGCTTGTGGTTTTGGTCTACGTTGATGATATCCTAGTTGCAGGTAATAATCCATCATTATGTTCTTCCTTCAAGCGGTATCTGGATGATTGTTTTCAGCTCAAAGATCTCGGCCCGGTCTCTTATTTTTTGGGTATTGAATGTGCCCGGAACTCTTCTGGTATGGTCCTTAATCAGCGAAAGTATACTCTTGACATTATTCAAGAGCATAATTTGTCCGGTTGCAAGCCTGCTGAGACACCGATGCCGTGTGCTCACAATCTTTCTCGTTCCACTAGTGCTGCGTTGCGGGATCCGGCGAAGTACCGCCGGCTGGTCGGTTGTTTACTATACCTGACCATTACTAGGCCAGATATTTGTTATGCGGTCCATACCTTGTCTCAATTTATGCAGGAACCACAGTTAGATCATTGGAATGCCGCCTTGCGTGTTCTCCGTTATCTCAAGGGGCATCCGGGACAGGGCATTCTCTTACGCAGTGATAGTGATCTCGCCCTAACTGCCTTCTCCGATTCCGATTGGGTGAGTTGCCCGATGACTCGACGGTCTGTGACAGGTTATTTTGTCTTGCTTGGTGGTTCTCCTATTTCTTGGCGAACTAAAAAGCAAACTACAGTTTCACGTTCTTCAGCAGAGGCGGAGTATCGTGCCATGGCTAATGCATGTGCAGAAATCCGGTGGCTCATAGGTTTACTTGCCGCACTCGCCGTCCCTTGTGTTGCAATTCCTAGGCTGTATTGTGACAATAAGTCTGCGCTCTTCATTGCAGCTAATCCAGTTTTTCATGAACGGTCCAAGCACATTGACATTGGTTGTCATATTGTCCGGGAGTGTATCCAGCGTGGCCATATTGTTACTGCCTATGTTCCTACACGGTTGCAAACTGCAGATATTTTTACCAAGACATTACTGGGGCCGTTTTTTCGTTCTCTTTTATCCAAGTTGGGCATTTTTGATGTTCATGCTCCAACTTGAGGGGGAGTGTTAGCATTATGTATATATGTTTATATTGTATTATCGTATATTGGGCTTGTCATGTTGGGCCCGGAACTCTTGTATATATACTTTGACATATCAATGAAATAACCAAGCAATTCAGTTCATAAAATTTTACATTATCCTTTGTGCTATATCTTTCTTCTCCATTCTAATAATGTGTAAGATTTCAATCTATTTTAAATTGATTTTATTTTCAATATCTAGGAATAAAAAATATAAATTATACTGCTTAAAATTAAATAATTTTTTTATAAACATAAGATATGAATACAGACATTAGATACTGAAATGCTGTAATAATAAACAAAAAATTAGAGATGGAGAGAAAAACAATGAGTAAAAAAATAATGGAACAGCCATATAATTTAGACAAATTTACCTAAATAGGACTAGCTAACACATAATGATTTTTCTAATATAGGACCATATTTTTTATTTTCCAATGTATGACTTTTGGTCATTATCAAGTAGTCATTATTCAAGCAAATGTCTAGCATTATTGGACATTATTCATCCCACTATGTCATTATTAAGTCTTATTTAGGGAATAAAAAAATTTAAATCCTACATTAAAAAAATCATTATGTTTTAGTCATGTTGAGTGCAAATTTCACTATAATTTATGAAGTGTTAACACTATGGATTGGCCGGGCCGTTTGTAATGGATTATTATATGGCGGGCCTAGTTCTTTGAAATAAGCCCAACACTCAATTGAAGAGTTAGGCTTCCTTGTTGCAATAGCGTCCATCCTAAATGCAAAAATGAAAACAATAAAAATTTAATATACAATATTTTAAATATGAAAATCGTAATATTCTCACTTCTCCAAAAAATATTTTTTTCAAACTACGGTAAGAAGCTATTTCTTTTTAAATGATTTTATTTTCAAATTAGTATATGTTGGTGATTTTAATGTCATCGACTATTTTTGTGTAATTAGATTTACTTAGATGAGACAAGAATTAGAATAAATGTTGTCTAGAAAATAAGGAGGAACGGAATGTACACTCGTACAACAATATTATAAATTCCTTGCAGTGTCCGAGGGTAGTAGGCCCCGTTAGCTGGGTCCAAAAGGCGGCAACCCAAGTAGCGGGGTCCAAGGGGCAGCAGCACCAGACGGGGTCCAAGAGGCAGAGCCCCTGGCTAAACAGATGGTAAAGTTTTTATTTTGAATACTATTTCTTTATGAAAATTCTTCAGATTTTCCTGACATACTGATTTGAAAAGTGGTTATTTTCTCTCGTATTGATTTAAAAAGTGATTCTTTTCTTTCATTTTATTAAAAATTTAAAAATATAGATTAGTAGATCTTTAATTTAAAAAGTTAATTTTATCATAGGAATAAAATCTGTTTCCTAAAAAAAATACTTTGTATTTTTTGTTAGGAAGAAATTATTTTAAGTAAATACGGAGTACATTCTAATTTACTGTTCTATTGACTCTATTATAAATTTATGATGTTTTCAGTGGTGTTGATTTCAATACAATTTACAACAAAAAAAATGGTGAAGTTAAAAAAAAATGACACACTAAAAAGTTATATCTAAAATTTTATAATATAAAAGATGATATGACTATATTATTTTATCAAATAAGTAACAAAATTTGATTTTGTACATTAGAAAATATTATAATATCATGTTTTCCTTTTTTAAGTAGGATGTCATAATTAATTAATTAATTTTTCCATACTCCCCCGTCTCGCTTGAGTTTTAACATACATTATTTACATAGTCAAACTTTATATACTTTGTTTCCTTATATTTGTTGCTAATTTGATAATATAAAAAAGTCACATCTAGTTTTGTAGATTTTTTGATGTAGTTTCTTAATATATATGGAGGAATTTTAAATTTTTTTGCCTTACATCTACAAATCTACAATCAGATAAATTGAATTTAAAATAAAGTTAATTAAGTATCGTAACACAGACCGGAAAGATTCAAACGGGACGTGGGAGTATTTTTTTGGTTGTCCTTTTCAATTTAACGTTATCTCTAAATGAGTGTTGAAAGAGGTATGAATGTTTCTTTCATAAAAAGGATGAACCCCATCCGGAAAAGGTCCCTCGATTTTTTTAGAAATGTAAGAAAGTATGTTACGTACACTCTTACTCCGTATTTTTTATTTAAAAATGGTAATTCTATATAATTTTAAGATAGAGAAATGAGGTAACTAAGTATGTGATGTAAACCTTAATTTGAGACTCACCCAAATTTTTCATGATAAGCATGGCCTTGGAGTAAATTGGTGATGGGTAAAAACGTCCCTCTCACATACTACCTCCGTCCCAGAGTATTTGTCCACTTTCATTTTTACACATCATCCAATACACTTCTTTAATCCATTTTATCTTGTAATTTGTATATTATAAAATTATAGAAATTATATATTAATAATGTATATGTTGAGACAAATAAAAAAACATCAAACATGACTATATTTATGCTTACACATTGAGAGAATTTGATGAGTCAAAGTGCTTAGATGAACAGTTCCAAAAATCAAAACTGAACGAATACTCCGGGACGGAGAAAGTATTAAATAGAGAGTCAAGATGGAGTGATGTGTGTGAGGTGTTCTAGCACTGCCCTCATTGAAACGTAGGCCCCGTTTTGTTCAACTTATTTTTTCTTATTTTTTTTATTTTTATTATAATCAGATTATATCAGACCAAATCAGATTAGATCAGATCGAATCATATTTAATCAGATCCAATCAGATCAGATCCAATCAGATCATCTCAGATCAGATAAGATCCAATCAAATCAGACCAGATCAGACAATATCAGATCCATCAAGAATTATTATTGTTGTTGTTGTTTATTTATTTATTATTATTATTCTTAAAAATAAAAAAATAAACTTTAGAAACAAGTTAAATAAAAAACTGAGAAAGTAATACTTAAATTTTAATGATATTGCATAATTATCTTAGTTCTAAACTCAAGCATTTTTTAAATTTCTTATTGGTATGTTTGGAAACGTGGATTTGCATTTCAAATTCGGATTTGACTCAAATTCCATATTTGGGAAACTTACAAATTTTGAATTTAAATTTAAATCAAATTCTTCTCATTCATAACAAAGCTGAATTTTAAATCCATGTCCCTCTCCTTGTCATTTGAAATTCTAGATTTCAAATTTTAGAATTGAAATACATGAATTGAAATGAAATCCTAGTTGACAAACACTACCTATATTGATTTATATATCTTAAACTTTTTTAGGATTTAAACTAGAATAATTTAATAGATGTAATGCATATTTTTTGATATTTTAAATTTATTTAATAGAAAATGTAACTATGTAAAAGTTAATCTGAATTAAAAAATCTAAAATACAAAAGTTATAACTAGTTGAGTCAATCCAAACCTCGATACTGGGTCATGAACATAAAATTTCCTAACTCAAACCTAAACTCGAACTCACCTACCGATTTTCTAATTCTGGATATCGCCATAGTTCCATAATCCCACAAACATCATCTTTTATCCAATCATTCCCTCCCCTTATCTTCTTTAGATTCTATCCTTCCCTTATCTTTTCTATCCAATCACACGTTTTTCCTTTAGATTCTCTCCCTTTTCTTACCTTTCAAATACTCCCCCATTTCTTCTCTCCCAAAATCCCCAACACAAAAACCAAATCGTTTACTACCAATTCATTCACAACCCCCACGCCGCCTCCTTCTAAATCCTCGAGCGCCACTTGTCCGCGCAGAACTTCCGGCAGGACGACGGGGAGACGCGCCGCCTGCTCATCGCGCTCGCCGGAGACGCCACGCAGGAGCGCGGGCACGCGTTCTTCTCGGAAGTCCAGTTCATCCCCGCTCCAGATCTGCGCCAGATCGACTCCCTGTGGTGCAAATACAGCGATGTCCTTCCATTCTCAGGTATCTTACCATTTACCATATCTGTAATCTCGCTTCACTTATCTTTTTTCTTGGGTGTCTTGTTTTGGGTTTGAAAAGAAAATAGATTTCTTGGTTTGAAGATGCTTTGATGGGGGTTTGTATTTGGGGTTCCTAGTTTCAACCATGGTGGATTTTTATGACTCTAGCTTTTCTTGTTTTTTTTAACTCCCGTGTGTCTTTTTCTTTTGCTGTTTTTGGAAGCTTTTATGGTTCCATGTAAGAGTAATTTAACTGAAACATAATGACTTTCTCAATATAGTACTATATGTTTTTATTTCCCCTTATGTAGTACCATTGGTCATTATCTATTAGTCATTATTCAACTAAATATCCAGCATTACTTGGACATTAATCTATTTAGGGAATAAAAAAGTTTAAGTCCTACGTTAGGAAATACTTATATTTTAGTGCTATTCAGTTCAAATTTTACTTTATGTAAAAATGTATGCTATTGAATTTCATTTTTTTATCAAATTAAATTTCTAAATAATTTTGGTAGTTTCTAGGATGCCCAAGCTAATAAGAGGGCATGCCCCTTCGTTAAATTCATGCCATGTGGGCATATGACTATCTCATCTAGTAATGTCCTCCACGTAATTTAAATTATCAAAAATTGCAGTTGATCATGTCTCTCTAATTCATTTAAAATTGTTAACTAGCTGCCATTAACTTGTTGCCTTCGTCTATTACATTTTTTTCATTCTATTTTTTCATATAAAGCATGGTTAATTTTTTTAAAAAAGAAATCACGGTTAAATTAAAAACATGCTTAATAGAGTAATGGTCTTATCTTAGAGCATCCACAATGGTAACACGTCTCATTAGATGCTCAACTGTGGGCTCTACTTTTAAAATATTATTGCGGCATCTCTTTGAACATCTAAATGTTTTAATGGTGACACCTCATTGAGATGCCTTAGGCAAATCCTACTCACATACAGAAATAATTTTTATTATTTTTTTTAATTTTTAATTTTTATATTATATATAGGAGTGTTAAATATGGAGTAATAAATTATAAATTAAACTGATTTTTTTCGAAAAAATAATATAAATAATTAAAAATATTATTAATGACTTTTTTTGCTAAATATTTTGATTAAAAAAATTAATGACATGTTGGTATTACTAAAAACAAAATAGGGTGTCATATTTTTATAGAGTATTTATTTATTTATTCAATTTTTTGTGTAGATTAGACTCAATTAAATGAAACACAACTTCAAACAGATTTTTCATGGTATCACTGCAAGTTAAAAAATGAAAAGAAAAAAAACTTGCGAAAATGGTTTGTTTAAAAAAATTGTAAAGATTCTTTTCCAAAAAAAGAGACACAATAATGGTATAGAATTGTAGCATCACTACACGTTAAAGAAATAAAAAGAAAAAAATATTGAAAAGAGAATGTATTATTAAAAAAGACCTATTTTACAAAAAAAAAAAAGAATGCACACATGATTTTGAATGCTAGCACCCGGTGCTCTCTTGAGCATCTCTTACTTTTTTTCCTCTTTGAACATCTACTCTAAGCATCTATCTCCAATAGTAGCATCTATAAACATCCTCTTCTCTCTCCTTTGAGCATCTCTTCTGATGGCCTTAGTGCCTTCGTGGTTCGAAAAAAATACAGAGTACTAATTCTTCTTTCTTTTAAAAACTTGTTTTATACTCCGTAATAATCTTTCTGACTTCAGAACGTTGTACTGTACACGAACATTCATACTAATTTTTTGGCAAAATTCACAAGAACACTTCGAGAAATTACAAGTTTTACTTAAATATTCCAAATTTGTTTATTTACACAGTTACTCCCATATTTGTCTATTGTTTACGTCGTTACTCCGTGATTGCTTCATCATCAATAATGTTCCTTGGGTGTATCTTTTTATACAGGGTTCTTAATCTTTTTTTATTGAATTCAAATTAAATTAATATGAATAGACTTGATTTTAAATATTAAAAAGATTTAGGAAGTTTAAAATCTGGATTTTTCAAAAAAATTGATAGGAAATAAGGGCAATAATTAGGCTTACGACGTGAGAAAGACGATAGAGAGAATAAATTGAGCTGATGAATTTCGTATATCAAAATGAAAAAAATACATGTCTGCATTTTAATTGTTTACTTAACGCTAAAAAGACACATCCAAGTAACACTAATGATCACTACCAAATTTGGGAGCACTGATGTAAATAAAAGAGAAATGTGGGAGTAATATTGTAAATAAACAAATTTGGAGTATTTATGTAAAAGCTGCAATTTTTGGAAGTTTTCTTATCAATTTTTCCTAATTTTTTTCGTTCATCTTTTGACAAAGAGGGGGATTGGTGTCTAATTTTCAAATCACAAAGCATCGAAGCCAATATCTTATTTTTCATTCATTTTTAATTTTTTTAAATTATTATTATTTTTTTATTATAAAAATCAAAATTGTTTGTATTTAAAATAAAATATAAATGAAAGTTATACTCCCTCCGTCCTATATCTTTTTTCTCGTTGCGCAAAACAAAAAAAATCCCAAGTTTTTTCAATCTATTTTATTTAAATATTGGTATAGAAATAATAAATAAAACATACATATTTAAAAATTACATCAAAAGTTTAACAAAACAAGTGGTGACAAGAATATATATTATTTTATTAAATAGTCCATGAAAAAACACAAATAAATATAAATTTTCGTGAAATTGGAATAGTGCTCTCGAAAGAAAGTTTTAGAATGGAGGGAGTAACATATACTTTGGCAATATTGACTAAAATATTTTTTTTTGCTTTCAAAATAAATAGAATTTTTTTATACATTTTAAGAACGAAAACAAGGAATAGGGAAAGAAAATACAAAAAAAAAAAAGAAAAAAAAAGAACAGAAAAATGATATGAAAAATAAAAACATACACTTGTAGTAAAAGAAATCCAAAAAAGGTTCTTTTTGAAAAACCAAAAAAAGTTATGTTTTTAGATATCCATCCAAAAGCGTTATTTTTTTTTACCTTAAAAAATGAAAAGTGTTTTTTGTTAAGATTCATTTTTTTGCCGTTGGTCCAAAATAATATCCTTATTCTTTTCTGTTTTCCTAAAAAATGTTATCCAAAAGATTTTAAATTTTCGGACATCCCCAAAATTAGCTTTATATGCCCATTTCATGTCTACATTTTACATTTTTAGGATGTATATTTTTTCAATTTTTTTTTTTCAATTTCCTTGTTTCTATTGTTTTAGGTTTTATTTGATTTTTATATTTTTTCTTTTTATTTTAGAAAAACAAAAAATAAATTTTTTAACATGAGACAAATAAAATATATTAAAGTGTAATATTATTTCAATTATTTCACACTAAAATGGAAAATAGGATAGTGGTTGTTGACACCCCTCATAGTTTGTAATATAGACACTAATGCCCCCTTCTTTGCCAGAAAAGTAAATAAAAATTTGTCAGAGGCAGTGCTAATTCAATATTTTGAAACCACATAGATTTGTGAAGTACTTTTCGAAAACAACAATTTGGTATAATTTTTATATTTTAATTCATTATATATTGTTATATACTCTTTCAGTTCATAAATAAAGTTACTATTTTGTTTTTTTGTGCCTAAATAAACTTCTTTTTTTCCTTAAAAAATCCCTTTTACCCCTTATTTTTTTATACCCTACCTATTACATTATACTTTTTTTATCAATAATCTACCTATCACATCTCACTTTTACACATCACATCAATGATATATTTGGAAAGTCAACACAAAAATATCTTTTCCTTCAATTCTCAAAAAGTCAAAAATGAAACTTTATTTAGGGACGGAAAGAGTATATATATATTTAGTAAAATGTTTCAATTAAATAAAAACTGTAATATATTTTAACTTAAACATGACTACTTTCAAATTTGTATCAAATATAAATTGAGAGTAATTGGAATTCAAAGTTTATCCATTTTGACCCTAAAAAGTCAAATTGGATAAATATATTGAGACGGAGGTAGTATTAAGTAGATAAAATATTATTTTGAAAATATTTTTTAAAATAGATCTAATAAAACTATGATTGTATCAAAATCTAATACTCCTTCCGTCCCCTTAAGATGTTCTCATTTTGACTTTTGGCGGTTTTAATGGGTGGAGTGTATTAAATGAGGTGAGTGAGGTGTAATAAATAAAGTAAGTAGAGGTAGTTGTGGTATTTTAATTGTTAAAAAATGAAATGAGAAGATGACAAAAAAAAGGACTATTGAAAAGATCTATGAGGGACAGAGGGAGTAATATTTTATTTAATTTGGAGTCAAAGTTTAACAATTTGATTGAAAAAGTCAAAAGTTGACAAATTTTTCATTCTAGTTAATTTAATAAAAAGGGACTTTTGCTTAATCACTTGTGTGAAATGATGGAATAAGAAATTGGAATAAAATTGTGTGAAATAATGGAATTAGAAAATGAAGAAAAAGAGGTGGGGAAGTGGGGAACTACAGTGAATAGACGGAATGAACGGAAAAAAGGCTACAAAATGGTGAGAAAACGTAATAGCCCATTATATATATATATATATATATATATATATATATATATATATATATATATATATATATATATATATATATATAATATATATATATATATATATATATATATATATATATATATATATATATATATATATATATATATATATATATATATATATATATATATAAAATTTAAAAAAGGTTTAAACAATCGGTTCAAGAATTGCAAACAATAGATCTAAAAAATATAAATCATTTCATCATATATTATTTTCTTCCATAAAAAATTTTTACAACTAATACTCCGTAACTAATTTAAGACTCGGTACTGAGTGCCTAAATTATTAGGTACTCTAGTCAAAGTATTGCTCATTCTCTAAAATCTTTCTAGCCAAATAGTCTGCGAAATTTGTTATCGTCTGGGAATTCATCGCAACAAATATAAAACCCGTCGGTCTTGACCTTCCAATTAGAGTACATCTCGTTGACGCAATAATCGTATTGTCCGTTGAAAACTCGAAAGCGTAGTATCTTTGAGCACAAGAGAAATTACACCAGAATACAGTTGTGGATAACAAGTTCACTCGGAAGCTGATCTCATGCTCCTTATTCTCCGCCAACTTCAAGGTTCCAGATTATTTTTATTATCAAAATTACATTTTGCAATCAGTGGTTGGGGAGGCTGGATCGAATTGTAAGTCGGAATTGTATTGTTAATCCGTACCACTTTTTTAGGGAAAAAGAGAGGCTCCGCACTAGCAATCTGTAAATGCGATGACAGTGTAACATCTCTCCAGCCAAGTAGTCTGCCAAATTTGTTGTCGTCTGGGAATTCACCGCAACAAATATAAAACCCGTCTGTCTTGACCTTCCAATTGGAGTACATCTCGTTGACGCAATAATCGTATTGTCCGTCGAAAACTCGAAAGCCTAGTCGTTGAGCCCCAGGAGAAATCACACCAAAACACAGTCCTTGATAACAATTTTGCTTGGAAGTTGTTATCTGTCCCAGTGAATTTGTTATCAACGACTGTGTTTTGGTGTGATTTCTCCCAGGGCTCAAAGATACTAGTCTTTCGAGTTTTCGATGGACAATACGATTATTGCGTCAACGAAATGTATTCCAATTGGAAGGTCAAGAGCGACAGGTTTTATATTTGTTGCGGTGAATTCCCAGACGACAACAAATTTCACAGACTACTTGGCTAAAGAAATGTTACACTGTCATCGCATTTACAGATTGCTAGTGCGGAGTCTCTCTTTTTCCCTGAAAAAGTGGTACGGATTAATAATACAATTCCGACTTACAATCCGATCCAGCCTCCGCAACCACTAATTGCAAAATGTAATTTTGATAATAAAAATAGTCTGGAACCTTGGAAGTTGGCGGAGAATCAGGAGCATGAGATCAGCTTCCGAGTGAACTTGTTATCCACGACTGTGTTCTGGTGTGATTTCTCCTGGGGCTCAAAGATACTAAGCTTTCGAGTTTTCCACGGACAATAAGATTATTGCCTCAGCGAGATGTACTCTAATTGGAAGGTCAAGACCGACGGGTTTTATATTTGTTGCGGTGAATTCCCAGGCGACAACAAATTTCGCAGACTATTTGACTGGAAAGATGTAAGAGAATGAACAATATTTTGACCAGAGTTCCTAATAATTTAGGTACTGAGTACCGAGTCTTAAATTAGTTTTGGAGTATTAGTTGTAACTTTTTTTATGGAAGAACATACTATATGTTGAAATGATTTATAGTTTTTAGATCTATTGTTTGCAATTCTCGAACCGATTGTTTAAACCTTTTTTAAATTTTATATATATATATATATATATATATATATATATATATATATATATGTATATGTATATGTATATATATATATATGTATATGTATATACACACACAAACACACACATATATATATACGTATACATAATACACACACACACACATATATACACTAATTCATAATTACCAGAGGTCCTACATTGAGAAATATAAACATATGATTCTATATTGAAAAAGTTATTATGTTTTAATTTTATTTAGGTAAATTTTTCTCTTTAATATGGAGTATTTATTGGGGTAGTTACGTAGTGCGTCCTTTGTTCATTGGAGTGTCCCATTGCTGGACAACTATGTTTAGTGGGAAATTTTTCTATCTTCTTTTTTTTTTACTTTTTTGTTTATTTTTTCTATTATTGTGCATCATTAGAATGAAGATAATGCATTTTAAATGGGAACGCAGTGCATCTCACATTCAAGATAAATGATAATGTGTACTATTACATACTCTGCATTTCAGGAACTATAATCAAATTTGAAAGTTGATTTATGACAAAATTCGTCTCACACAAATATGACCATATGACCAATTGTATATTTTTATTATTTAAATTTTAATGACGTTGATGCATTAATGATGTTTTATGATACATTTTGAACATGATTTAGAAACATAATGAATGATGCAAATTTTAAAAAATTAAAATTCGTATTTAACAGTTCTAAGTGCAAGATATGAGACTTTTGAAAAAAATCATAACCTATTTGCAATCCCAATCTATTACCCCTATTAGTTCAAATTGAATCTAACATTCTCAAGCTTTATCTTTCACAAGAAAGTTACTCGAGATGCACTATTAACTAATCAACAAACTGGTGAATAAAATTTTAATGAAATCTAAACGACAGATCACATTGCATGTATTTGTAGTCCCAATGCATTCACATAAGATCTCTCATTGTGGATATCTTGAAAAGAAATCCTCTGCAAAATCCTTCTAGAACTAATTCCCGCAGTAGGAAGGAGATTTACATTGATTTCCTCAGAGGAAAATCGGCATGTCCTAGGCCGATTTGTAAAAAACAAAAAAAGTTTTGCTTTTAGCTTTTGCAAACCCGAAATGTTTTTTTATTATTTAGAATGCTCAACTTCCCCCACCCCCATCTCACTTTCTACTGTGTTGAATTTTTTTACTTTTTATTTAGGTGGTTAAGGCCACATTTGGTAAAACACTAAATATGTGTCAAATAAATATATTCCAGATTTGTTATTGGGTTATTTACTTAGATAGGACTAAATTATATTGATTTTTTTGATCTAAGACCATATGTTTTATTTCCCAATGTAGGACCATTGGTCATTTTCTATTAGTCATTATTGAACTAAATTTTCAGCATCAATTAGACATTTTTTTCTTACTATTCATTATTAACTCATATTTAAAGAATAAATAAGTTTAAGTTCTACATTGAGAAATGACTTATGCTTTATTTCTATTCAGTGCAAATTTTACTTTATTATTATGTTATTATTCAAAAAAGTTATATTCCATATAACTTATTATGTTAAAAGAACGGAGTATTAACTATAATTCTTTAATTTTATGCGTTTTAAAGTTTAATCTCTCAAACCCATAATTGTTGTCTTCCGTTGTTGAATTGAATCATAATGAGATGACCATTTAATGTTGGATCTCAAAGATATTTCCCAAATCTTTTTCACCTCCTCTTTGAAATTGGATCCTTAATGCCTTTAATTTCATCACGCTTGACAACAACATACACTTCTAAAAAATTTCGATTTTTATAGCTCTAGGGTTGTGTACTTTTGCGTTTTTATTCGTGTATTTAATTTTAAATTTTGAATTTAGATGTTTCTTTAAATCAAGTTCCTTGTATAGTTTTTTTAAATTGATGTTCAATTTCATAAACCTCATGTATAATAGTAATGTATGTATTAATTGATGTTTAATCTTATTTAATACTCCGTATTTAATTTATGAAAGAAAATGATGTCTTGAAATTCGACCTCCCCACTTCTCCTCTTATTATTAATCATCTAAACATTGTCGACCACTACTAACTTCTCTAAACCCTCGAAAGGCGGTACGGATCAACAACATGATCCCGGTCCACAATCTGATCTAGCCTCCAACGCTACTATGTGTGCAATGCTATTTCAGTTCCGACGATCTCGGCTCTTAGTCAATGGCATAGAATGATGTGCGAGAGATCTATTTGCAGGTGAGCTTGGCACAGTAGACTATGTTTTGTTGTCACTTTAACTAGGACTCTAGATATAAAAGATTCTCCATCCTCAATGCGGCACACGACAGAAGCGTCGGGAAGAGGTTCTTATACCTGAAGGTAAAGACTGGTGGATTATTCCTCAAGTGCGATGAATCCGAGACGATGTTTTTATAAACTTGTATTAATGGTGGTTGTATTTCAACCCGTAACATTTGCATGTTGAATTGATATTTTTTAACACTCTAATGCAAGACTTGTATTAGATTGTGTAAAAATATTTATTCAATTTGTACATGTCACGGTTTGAAATACTACTGCTATTAATGCAAGTTTCTAAAAAAATATTGTTTGGGATTCACCGCACTTGAGGTAGAATCCATCTGTCTTCACCTTCTAGTACAAGTACCTCTCCCCAATGCATTTATTGTTTGCCGCTTTGGAGAGGGGGAATACTTTATATCTTGGGTCCCAGTTGAAGTGACAATAGAATAAAGTTTGCCGTGTCAAGCTTACCCGAAAGTGGATCTGTTGCACATTATTCTATGCTATAGTCCAAAAGCCGAAATCGTCGTTATTGGAATAGCAATGCACTTGTAGTGGCTTGGAGGTTAGATCGAATTGTGGATCGGGATCTTGTTGTTGATCCGTATCACTTTTCGAGGGATAAGAGACATGGCAGTGGTGGTTGACAATGTACAGTTGATTAAGGATAAGAGGAGTGAGGAGGTTGAATTTGAAGACGCCATTTTCTTCATCAATTTAATATAAAATGAGATTGAACATCAATTAATATATACATTAGTATTATACATGTGATGAATGAAGTGGAGCATCGATTCAAAAAAACAATACAAAACTTGATTTAAAGAAACATCTTAAATCAAAATTTAAAATTGAATGCATGAATTAAAAGCACGAAAGTACACAACCCTAAAACTATAAAAATCAAAGCTTTTTAGAAGATGTGGAAGTTATTGTCAAACGTGATGAGATTAAAGGCATAAAGATATCCACTTTTAAAGAAGAGGGGAAGAAGATATGGGAAAGAACCTTGATTTACAATATTAAATGGTCATCTCATTGTTATTCTATTCAACAACGGAAGACAACAATTAAGAATTTGAGTGCTTAAACTCTAAAACACATGAGAATCAAGAATTATGGTTAAATAGGTTTTCTACTAAATTTTTGGTCAGTGGTTTCGACTTTAATAATGCAATCTTACATTTTTTTAAATTTTTGGTCAATTGTCCTCCCCTTTTACTCATTCCGTTGATTATACACACGACTCAATACTTTTTTTAAATCATAATTGAGTATACAAAACTCAATTTTATCTATTTGTTTCTACAATCCTCAATAATATTTCCTAATGTTGAGGTATGCTTCTAATAGTATATCCCTGTTGAAAAACTAACACTTGAGTCTAAATCTGTGCTCAACTTTTGACCATGTTGTCTTTGGTTAGAAAAGGACTTGGATTTTATAAGTTTGGATATTTGTAAATTAAAATGACTTTGGATGGTTCATTCCTTGCTTTTTATTTTCTCTCAAGGGCTTCGGTTAAATCTTCTACCCTGCTACTCAAACTACACATTATGCTTTAGAGTATTCATATATTTTATCTCTAAAACTAAGTATACATTCACCAGATAGGAAACAATACGTGCACACAGTGGCGGATCCAGGAATTGAAGTGACTGGGGGCGAGACTTCTACGGGGTTTGGGGTAGCACCCCCAATTTTTCCCAAAAAAAAAATATATGTGAAATTACAAAAAAAACATCTAAAAAATATTCAAATAATTAATGAAAATTTTTAAAAATACACCCTAGAAAATTATTTCTCTTAATAATTTTTATTCTCATCTTATGTTTTTGTTATTTTAAATATTTTACAATCATTTTTTAACAATACATATATGATTTTCAACTTAATTTTTTTTATTGGGAACATTTCATTTTTTTGGTGGGGCATTTAATTTTTTATGATGGGGGCATAACAATTTTTTTAAAAAAAATTAAGATACTCTTTTCAAAAGTTAAAAATTCATTGGGGGCAAGTGCCCCCATTCATCTCTTTTTGGATCCGCCAATGCATGCACATTGCCAAAGCTCGTGCGAAGCATTGAGTAATTTACTTAGATAGGACTAAAATATACTGAATTTTTTGATATAAGACCATATGCTTTTTTATTTTCCAATGTAGGACCATTGGTCATTTTCTATTAGTCATTATTGAACTAAATTTTTAGCATCATTTATTATTAACTCATCATTTTCCAAAACTATAAGTCATTATTAACTCATAATTAGAGAATAAATAAATTTAAGTTCTATATTGAGAAATGACTTATGTTTTAGTCGTATTCAGTGTAGTTGGAGTTTTCTGAAAAATATATTTTCTTTTAACCTAACAGATCTATAGATTAGAATGCAAAGAACATAATCTTAAAAAAATGAAGTTTTTTTTATACGGAGTAAATGACAAAATTAAATTTTGTTTTGCCCTGTCTAGAAACAGGTTAAAATACTAGTAAAATATTTAAAGTAAAGATTTTTAAGAACATACCTCAACACTTAGAAATATTATGGATGGTTATAGAAAAAAAATAGATAAAATTCAGTTTCGTATACTGAATTTTAATAAAACTGTATTGAGTAGTGTATATAATTGAAGGAATGAGTAAAAGAAAAGGAAGATAATTGACCGAAAATTTGAAAAAATGTCAGATTGCATTAGCAAAGCGGAATCTACTAACCAAAAATTTAGTAGAAAAATTAGAAAAAATGTCAAATTGAATCATAATAGATTGAATCATAATGAGATGACCATTTAATGTTGGATCTCAAAGAAGTTTCCGAGATGTTTTTCTCCTCTTTGAAATTGGATCCTTAATGCCTTTAATTTCATCACGCTTGACAACAGCATACACTTCTTCTAAAAAGTTTTGATTTTTAAATCTCTGGGAATGTGTATTTTTACATTTTAATTCATGTATTTAATTTTAAATTTTGAGCTTAGATGTTTCTTAAAATCTAGTTCCTTGTATAGTATTTTTAAAAATTGATACTCAATTTTATAAACCTCATGTATAATAGTAATGTATGTATTAATTGATATTTAATCTTATTTAATATTCAATTGATGAAAGAAAATGACGTCTTCAAATTCAACCTCCCCACTCCTCTTCTCATTATTAATCATCTAAACATTGTCGACCACCACTAACATGTCTCTAATCCCTCGAAAGGTGGTACGGATCAACAACATGATCCCGATCCACAATCTGATCCAGCCTTCAATGCTACTATGTGTGCAATGCTATTCCAGTTCCGACGATCTCCGCTCCTGGTCAATGGCATAGAATGATGTGCGAGAGATCTATTATCAGGTGAGCTTGGCACGATAGACTGTTGCCACTTCAACTACGACTCTAGATATAGAGGATTCTCCATCTTCAATGCGGCACACGTCAGATGCGCCGGGAAGAGGTACTTATACCTGAAGGTGAAGGTGAAGACTGGTGGATTATCCTTCAAATGCGGTGAATCTCCAAACGATGTTTTTATAAACTTGTATTAATGGTGCTAGTATTTCAATCCGTGACATTTACGTGTTGAATTGATATTTTTTAACAATCTAATGCAAGACTTGTATTACATTGTGTAAAAATATTTATTCGATTTGTACATGTCACGGTTTGAAATACTACTGCCATTAATACAAATTTCTAAAAATATATTGTCTGGGATTCACTGCACTTGAGGTAGAATCCATCTGTCTTCAGCTTCTAGTACAAGTACCTCTCCCCGATGCATTTATCATTTGCTGCTTTGGAGAGGGGGAATGCATTATATCTTAGGTCCCAGTTGAAGTGACAATAGAATAAAGTTTGTCGTGTCAAGCTTACCCGAAAGTGGATTTGTTGTACATTATTCTGTGCTATAGTCCAAAAGCTGAAATCATTGTTACTGGAATAGCAATGCACTTGTAGTGGCTTGGAGGTTAGATCGAATTGTGGATCGGGATCTTGTTGTTGATCCGTATCACTTTTCGAGGGATAAGAGACATGGCAGTGGTGGTTGACAATGTACAGTTGATTAAGGATAAGAGGAGTGAGGAGGTTGAATTTGAAGACGCCATTTTCTTCATCAATTTAATATAAAATGAGATTTTCTTCATCAATTTAATATAAAATGAGATTGAACATCAATTAATACATACATTAGTATTATACATGTGATGAATGAAGTGGAGCATCAATTCAAAAGAACTATACAAAACTTGATTTAAAGAAACATCTTAAATCAAAATTTAAAATTGAATGCATGAATTAAAAGCTTGAAAGTACTCAATCCTAAAGCTATAAAAATCAAAATTTTTTAGAAGTGGAAGCTGTTGTAAAACGTGATGAGATTAAAGGCATAAAGGTATCCACTTTTAATGAAGAGGGGAAGAAGATTTGGGAAAGAACTTTGATTTGCAATGTTAAATGGTTATCTTATTATGATTCTATTAAACAAAGGAAAACAACAATTAAGAATATGAGTGCTTATTAATGCAATTTGACATTTTTTAAAATGGTTAAATAGGTTTAGTTGATGGAAAGTATATCCCTGTTGAAAAACTAACACTTGAGTCTACAATCTGTGCTCAACTTTTGACCATGTTGTCTTTGGTTAGAAAAGGACTTGGATTTTATAAGTTTGGATATTGGTAAATTAAAATGACTTGGATGGCTCATTCCTTGCTTTTTATTTTCTCTCAGGGGCTTCGGTTAAATCTTCTACCCTTCTACCTTTTAAAATGCTTTTAAAGATGTAACTTATACGGAGTAACATTAATCTATCGCAAATACTCAGTTCTTCAAAAAAAAATATCAAGAAAAAGAAAGACTTACAAAGATTGTTATTTCTACCCAAACTACACATTATGCTTTAGAGTATTCATATATTTTATCTCCAAAACTAAGTATACATTCACAAGATAGGAAACAATATGTGCACATTGTCAAAGCTCGTGCGAAGCATTGGGTAATTTACTTAGATAGGACTAAAATATACTAAAATTTTTGATTATACACATGACTAAATACTTTTTTTTAAGTGAGAAAGCCCAAAGTAGGACTAAAACATTGAAAGTATACCAAAATATGACTTTTATGTTTTTATTTCCGAAATCGGACTTGCATTACCAAACATGGTCCTATACATTACAAAAAAAGTATAGTAATTTGCACATGTACATTGCAACATTACCACAATGCAAAGTCACATTACCACAGTGCAAAGTTCTATTTCAGGGAAAAAACATAAAAGTATTATTTTAGTAGATTTCTCTATGTTGTAATTGAGTATACAAAACTCAATTTTATCTATTTGTTTCTACAATCCTCAATAATATTTCCTAATGTTGAGGTATGCTTCTTAAAGAGGTAGTCCTGTTAGTTCATGCATTTAGTTTTAAATTTTAAATTTAGATATTTCTTTAAATCAAGTTCTTTCATCATGCATTTTTTATGAGGCACTCTCAAGACAGTCCCTTCATGACGTTGCCATATATGCATCAGTTAGTTGTGCGAACATCAATCTTCGACAAAGTTGTTGCTGCGTACTTAATTTGTATTAAATAATGTCGATCACTTCAATATACTACTATCGCAATACATTGTTTGCATGATTCGTACTGACATCGGTCTCGATGAAATATATATCTATTTGAGGAATTGTAGCTTCATCATACTAACTCTGGTCTCGTTGAATTTAAATAACTATTTGAAGCACCGTTGCTTCATCAAACTAATATCGTTCTTGTTACGATAGTTATCGGCGCATATTTTGATCATTCTAACACCAGGTCCCCTGGTAATAATAATACTAATTATTATTATTATTTGAGCACCCCATATGGTCGGTCAAAAAAATTGTACATACTATTTTTTGCGGGAAAAACATCTTATTAAAAAAACTAGAGCATTAATGAAGACTCAAACACTAGCAATATCAACCAGATTAGAATGCAAATTATGAAGATTGAAGATCACTCAATGGACTTGTTTACTTTCTCAATTATTTACGAAAAATAATCAAACCTGACGTGTTTCGTAAAATAAAGGAATAAGAGAATATTCCTCAAAAATGCCCCCCTCCTTCCTATAAAAAAAAGGGTAACCTTCAATGTGCGAAGGCGGATTCACTCCTTCCATACTCACTATTCTTTCTCTCTAGATTTTTTTTATTTTCTTATTTCAAAGAAGCTTCAAGTTTCCATTAATGGATTTCGAGCCCAAATCATGTACAATGTACAACTCCATGATATTAAAAAAAATCTCTCGTTGACAAAGTACTACTAAAAAAAGTCCGTGAGTTTCTCTCGATTAGCAAAGTAATGAAAAATCTCTCTATTAGAAAAATGCCAGGCAAAGTACTACCAAAAAATTATGAGCTTTCACCATGATTTCAAACCCTGATTTCACCATATCCCCCATTTCTTCTGTCCCAACATCCCCCCAACGTGGGTACGTGTTCTTCTCGGAAGTCCAGTTCACATTTGTGGGCTAGGGATCCATAATCCAATCTTTTATCCAATTAGAAGCTTTCTTTAGATTTTCCCCTATCCAATCAATCCCTTCCCTTTATCTTCTTCTTCTCCTTTCAAATACCCCGATCCCCCATTTCTACACCCCCCAACACAAAGAAACCGCCGTCCTCCTCCTTCTTCCTAAAAAAAACCCGCCTGCACCACCGTGGCCGTTTCCCTCGGGGTCTCGATCTTGTCTGCCGCCCCCACGGCGGTCACTCCCACCTCGCAATCCGCCGCCGCCTCCTTCAATCTCCTCGAGCGCCACTTGTCCACGCAGAACGTCTGCCACGTCTCCCGCAGCTAGATCGAAAAGGCAGCGCGGGAGATGTGTGACCAACTCCACAAAGACTTGCAGCTCAGTGGCTGCCGTCATTGAGCGGCAAGTCTCTCTGAAGTTGGTGGCATGTCTCTCGCGCTGCACCTTCGATCCAGCTGCGGGAAACATGACGAATAGTTGTGTAGTTTGCTTGGAACATATAAATAATACTTTCACCCAAAATCTAAATATGCATTTGCTCGATTGGATCTTTGAATCTCAAGGAAGGCAAATTTACAAAGCGAAACACTTTCCATTATTTTGGAGAAATAATAAATCCACAATTTTCTGAATGACATAGGTCTCTCAAAACGCTAACCAGAGCCTAGGAGATTTTTTAAGATTAGAACTACGGAGTAGGTTTTAGAGAAGAGTAAAGTTTTGGGCTAAAGTGTAATGGGCCTCAACTGTGGGCTATAACAGTTATGATTTATGTATTTTAATAAAATACATAATTTCACTCCAAAACATTTAAAGGTTATGGTTTGGACATTTTTAAATTGTTATGTCATGATTTTATAACCTTGAAGTAGTAAATCATGAGATAGAATATATTGTCTGCTGTTAGATACAGAATAATAATAGATCTCTGAATTTTATAAATTGAGATGCTATTAATAGTTGGGCCCTATAGGTAAATGGCTTTATAGCCATCGGTGGATAAATCTCGGCTATAGATTATTTCATAGTGCCTTCCTAGGTTGACACATAATAATAGGTCCGGATGCCGATCGCTATTATTGGGGTAGAAAGGATCTCATGTGATTGCTTCCTAGCCCACAAATAAAAGGAGCTACTTTGAGTACCTCCCAAGTGTTAGTGCTTAGCGCCACCACTAAGACTAATACGCCCTAACGCCGAGGTTTTTGGGGATAGGGTTAGGCTTTAGCCATAAACACCTTAAGGCTTTTTTAAGAAATTTTCTTTAAAACAAAAGACTAATCTTATGGGATTATTTTTCACTATAGTGTGAGAACAAAATTGTATATTTTTGAGACAGACACCTCGGCGGGTGTTCTAAGATAACTTGATCAGTTAGTTTGAGCACAAAAGAGGGGCTTCCCCCCAAAGAATAAAAATGATGAGAAAGGAATATGTTGGAAACAAAAGAATAGTAGACATGTGTTTACACTGTCATAAACAAATTACTTGGATATCGTATTTCTCTCCTCACCAGTACACGATGTGGCGTTGTACTGACCCCTCCTCTTAACTATTTTAGGTGTGTAGTCGTCCTCGTGCCGGAACTTCTTGTGAGTCGTGAATCTGTTGCCGTAGTTGCAAGCAAGTCCTCAGTGTGGTTTGTGGACATGTCTCTTTGAAATTTTTATTATGCTCATGTTGTTTTCTTAAACTATTCCAATCATGTTGTTTCCTTAAATTGCACTTCGTGGGTGGCATGTTGTATTTCCGCTTAAACTCTGATCTTATCTTAATAAATAGAGTGATTATGTTTTGCTTGATGTGATACATGTATACTGTTAGCCTTGTATGATTCATAGATTCCTTTCGATAAAGGGACCCATGAATCGTACGGCGGTTGTCCATGTTGCCGTGGTGATGTATGGCCAAGAGAGAGTTTTTGCTAGAGGCCTTATCAACGTTGTGGAAGGTGATATGGTTATTTCGAAGGTGATGGCGGAGTTGTGAGTGTTGTTTATGCCTCAGTTCCGGATGCCATTTGGGCTCAGGTTTGTGTTAGTGGGCTTCAAAATATGCGCGTGTGTGGATGCATCAAAGCCCGGAGGGGGTACAGAGTGAATTCTTAATGTTTACCAAATCTTCAGACAACTGTGTCGATGTGGGCCCCGATGGTCTTTATTCGTCTAGATCATTCGGTTGTGGTTGCATCCAAAAGGGCCTGGTTAACCATCTCCGTCTCTTTGAATTTGTGCCGTGGTGATGGTGACAGGAAATGGTGTGTTGTGCAAAAAGATCTAGTCTTTGATGCGGTGTTCAAGATGGAAGCCCAGAGCATTCACGATGTATTTGGCGGCAAAGTCACCGTGTCGATCCCTCGATTACAAGGACATGCCCGACCTTCATTGCGATGGTAATGACGACATTCATTCTCAATGAACGAATCGCTGCCCTCTTTGCCCCAAATCCTGAGTTAATGTTTTGTATTTCTTGAATGAATAAAATTAGACATAGTCATGTTTTTAAGTGTCTTTGTTCAAATTGTGTTTCCCCTAATATGACTACTGCATGTGGCTAATAACATTACTCCGAATATGATTGATCTTCTTTGTCCTTGTATGTCACTTATTGCCACTTTTATGTTGTTGAAGTTCTTTTTAATCCTTTTATGTTGTTGAAGTTCTTTCGCTTTCCAACTCTGCAAGTGCTTAATCTTACCAATTGTATTAAATGTGAGTCAAATACTATTGCCTAATGTCAAAAACCGATCCATAGTTTCATACACCCTTGTTGGAATTAAGTGTATTAACTAGCTCAAGTAACAACCAAAAATATCTTCCTAACTAACTAACAAACCATGTAACTAATCAACTGATCAAATGCTAAATGGTTGATTACACCAACAACGCTAGCCATTAATCTTCTGCCAGTGCCATATTGTTGCGGAGAAGCTTGAAGATATTTGAAAAAATAGGTCACAATCTAAATTGTTCATTTTCAAAGAATGTTAAAATTTAAAAATAATAATAATAAATACTTGAATTTTCTATGAACATCAACACTGCAATTATGTGGAAATGCAAGTTATGAGAAACAATGAAACATACCCCGATTTGTTTCGTTTGAATATTGTTCGGAGATGTTCATACTCTAACTCATTATTCATTAGGTGTAAACTCAGAGGGCCCTTCTACCAACTGCTTTAATTTTGGCATTGCATCGACACAACTCCAAGTTTCACTTACGCCCCGTTTGGTACACGAAATTCAAACTATAGAATTAGAATTGAAAACTTGAATTCCAATTCTCGTGTTTGGTAGCAGAAAAATTATGTGGATTTGGAATTGTTAGTGCAAAAAATGAATTGTAATTGATGAATTCAATTCTATGGAATTGAATCTCATGGAATTTTAATTCTAATTCAATTCCAATTCCATCAATTCTGTGTACCAAACAGACCCATACACTATGTTTGGTTCAAGAAATTTGGTAGGAAAAGAAAAGAAAATAGTTTTCTCATTTTTACTCACAAAATGGGAGGAATTTGGTTTTCCCTCCTCTTAGTACATTTTGTCTTCTCTTTTTCTTTTCCTTCCACTTTCATTTTTTTTCTCTCTAGCCAAGCAAGAAAAATATTTTTCTTCTCATTTTCTTTTCGTTTTCCTCTCAAAATCCTTGAACCAAACATAGTGATAGTTACTCCCTCCGTCCAAGAATAATCTTCCTACTCTACCTTTTTCCCCGTCCGAAAAAAATCTTCCTACCCTACCTTTTCATCCCAATTCTTCCTAAACTACCCCTCTTGTTAAATCTCAAATTATTTTTTTGCTTTCTCTCCCCTTTTTTCTCGGCCAAAGCCCCCATATCTCTTTCTCACTTTCCCAACTCCCCTCTTCTTCTTCTCCTCCTCCTCTGCCGATTCTTCTTCTTCATTTCTTTTTCTTTTTTTTCTCATCCTCATCTTCTTTCTCCCCCACCCCCTCTTCTTTTCATACGCCTTCTTTTCTTTCTCCCCTCTCTTTTTCTTCTTTTTCTTTTATATCTCTGCTAGATCTATGAAGCTGAGGTGACAGTGGATGGACTACATGGCGATGATAGACTAAACATCGGTGGTGGGAGCTGAGTTCGTGGTGGATCTACGGTAGATCTGTGTTAGATCTGTGCTTAATCTTCTTCTCATCTTTCTCCCCCTTCTTTTTTCTCTTTCTCCTAGAGATGGTGATGGTGGTGGGTGGGGACGATTGTGTGACTGATGGGGATGAGGGGGCTGTCGGCGGTCGGGGTGGAGGCGGTGATGATGGGGCTGTCGGTGGTCGGGGTGGAGGCGGTGATGATAGGGCTGTCGGCGGTCGAGGGTGTCAGTGGTGATGATGGGGCTGTTGGCGGTCGGGGGTGGGGCGGCGGTGTGTGGGCGATGGTGGGAACTGAGGCGGGGGTGGGTGCTCCAGCCTCCAGGGGTTCTAGGGCAGTGAGGATCATGAGACTACAAGGGTATTTTGGACATTTCCCTCTTAAAATTCACTAAAAATGAGGAAAAGTCAAAGTAAGAAGTTTATTCCGGGACGGAGGGAGTATTTAAACATGCGACAACCTGAATTTTCAGAGAGAAATTACACTCAACCTGAGGATTCATTGAAACCCAATACATGTCACCGTCAGAATCACCACTGGCAATTTCATTAGCAGTTGATCTCGGCCCTTTTAATTTGTTGACAAAAGGCAACAAAATAAATATCAATCCTTTTTCCTATATTAATCTTGATTGAGAACCATTTTATGACATTTATTTTCTTTCCCTCAATTAAAAAAAATCTAGAGTTCTAGCAAGTATAATACTTTAATGCTCCCTCCGTCCAACTGTGAACTTTACGCTTTTCTTTTTTGCCCCAAGATAAACTTTACAACGCACACAACCGTTGTGAAGACTATCGGAGACACAGCGGTTACCTTTCAGTGCTGCTCTTCTCTTGGTGTATACGGTTTTTGTCTCTTCGAAACTGAATTTTTCCTAGCCCAATCTGGACATCATCAAAACGAACAAAATAAAGAGAGCTGATATATTAGAAAAATTAAACAAACTTCTTCTCAAAGCAGTAGAACAAATTAAATACTCCCTCCGTCCCAAAAAGTCTTTCCTGTTTCATTTTTTGCGCATCCCATAAAACACTTCTAATGACATCTAAAATGCCTAAAATTTACAAAATTTCTTCTTTATTATGGGTAGAAGTTATTTTGAAAGTTTTTTGGTAATTTAGACGGGATAGAAGTGTTTTATGGAATACGCAAAAAATGAAACAGGAAAGACTTTTTTGGACAGAGGGAGTACCACGTACTCCTGGATATAGCTAATACTCCTTTTGTTCCTAAGTGAAATTTGCACTAAATAGGACTAAAACATAATGACTTTCCTAATGTAGGACTTAAACTTTTTTATTCCCTAAGTAGGACTTAATAATGACCTTTTGAGAGAAATAATGTCCAGTAATGATGAACATTTACTTGAATAATGACTACTTGATAATGACCAAAAGTCCTACATTGAGAAATAAAAACATATGGTTCTATATTGGGAAAGTCATTATGTTTTAGTCCTATTTAGGTAAATTACTAAATGGCTTGCATGGTTTGACTTGCACGTAAATTAAGCGTGCAACATGTAACGTTTAGAGAAATTTAAACAGGAGAGAGAGACGACTTAGCAATCACATCAAAAACAATATTAAAAATTCAACCATGGATATACACTTTTTAATTAGTGATTTAGTCCTATTTAAGTTAAAAATCAAACTAAATGGTACTATGAAACGCGAAGAGTAACAAAATAGAAAAAGGGTACGTATTTAAAGAGATACGGATTAAATCATTATAGAGGTATGACAACCATGCCAATGGGGCCATGGATGACTCAACCATTTATTATCCCAGCCAAAGTTGTATAGCTTTAAGTTTTTAAATCCAAAACTGAAAAAGTTCCAATCACACCAATGATGAGAATGAAATGTCTATAAGAGCTTAGAAATACCCAAAGCCCATTTTAGAATTTTCATCTCCCCCCCCCCAAAAAAAAAAAACTCCCAAAAGTTTTCTCTGTCAAACACATGGACCATTGTCCCCTTCTCCCATCCAATCGCCTTCCCTACTTCTCCATCTTCATATTATCCTCTCAATCATTACTCTGATCTCCTTCCATTGCTAGCTACCTTCCCTTCCCTTTCTTCTAATACAAAGCACATTGTTTCACTAAGCTTCATATCAAAGTCAACCCTTTTCTTCCTTGAGCCTACACACACACATATTATATTTACAATCCATATAGCATCAAATTATCCATAAACCCTAGCTAAATTTATAAGGTTGGAGAAGATGAGCCAGTGTGTGCCCAATTGGGATATCGACGATGCTCATAATTCGACTCCCATCGACATCAACGCTCTCGCCCCCTCTGCATCCAATTCTCTATGCACCGACGTTCCCTCGTACGTATATTTGTCTAAAGTTGAATGAATATTGTCATACTTCGTGTCTATATTCATTACGCTTTTGATATGCCCAAAATATTCAAATTGTTGATCTAAAAATGAAGTCAGCTAAAGTTTAAATTTCTTGCGGTAGATTTAAAATAAATTTATACTCTAATACACGCTTGAAAGCAAGTACAATACAATATATACTCCTATTAATTGTAATATAATAATACGGAGTAATATTTTACATTTTTTTGGTGTTGCAGGATGGACTATGAAGTGGCTGAGCTGACGTGGGAGAATGGGCAGTTGGCTATGCATGGGCTGGGAGCGCCGCGGCAGCCGACAAAACTACTGGCGTCGGATACACTGTTGAAGGAGGCGTGGGAGAAGCCACGCGCCGGCGGCACTCTGGAGTCTATTGTGAGCCAAGCAACCTGCATGCCTACCCGCAAGCGCGGCGGCGGCGTCGAGGGAGTCGTGGGCGGCGAGATGGTCCCTTGGTTCGACCCCAACAACCACCGCCAGCTCGTCGCGGCGGCGAAGAATCCAGGGGCGGCATCCTCCTCCGCCACATTGACGATGGACGCCTTGGTTCCGTGCTCGAAACCCACCTCCCCGCCCATCCCCCGATGGCCCGGCCACGAGCGAGAGCCCTCGGCGGCCGCACTGGGTTTCTCCGGCCACGTAGGGTCGTGCAGCGTCTTACCCGGCGGCGGGCGCGTGAGAGGCGGTGGCGCTCGGGAAATGAGCGCGAGCGCGAGCGCGACGTACAGTAAGGATAGCCGGCAGATGTCGATGACGGACACGCGCGGAGAGAGGGATGTTTTCACGGAAGGGTTCACCTCCACCTCCATGGCGTCGCCGGAAAACACCAGCTCGGAGAAACAGTGCACTTTAAAGTCCGTCGATGATAATGATCACTCCGTCTGTCACAGTAGATCTCAGGCATGCATTTCATATTCATTATTATTATTATTATTATTATTATTATTATTATTATTATTATTATTATTATTATTATTGATACCAGGTCGGCAATATTATTATTATTTCTTATTAATATTAATTAATATTATTATTTTAATTTCTTACAATTTTCTTATTTTAATATAGAGGGATAATGAAATGGATGAGAAGAAAGATGGAAAATCGTCAGTTTCAACAAAAAGGAGCAGGGCTGCTGCAACTCACAATCAGTCCGAAAGGGTAACCATTATTACATTAATAATAACATTACATAGATATTAATAATAACAATAATGCGTAATATTAATAATTATTATAATTATGTTTTCAAAAAAATTATTATAGTTATATATACGTATTATTAGTACAACGGAACTAGCTTTATGGATCGGAGTATTAATATAAGGCCAATTTACAATCACATATTTTTATTTTCCAACGTAGGATCATTATTAGTCATTATTCATTACTCCGTAAATGTCTACCATCATTTGGATATTATTCTTCCCACTAGACATTATTAAGTGTTATTTAGAAAATAAAAATTTTAAGTGTTATATTGAGAAATGATTTATGTTTTGGGAAGTGTAATAAACTTATGTGTGCATGCATGGTAAATTACAGAAAAGAAGAGATAAGATAAACCAGCGGATGAAGACATTGCAGAAATTGGTTCCCAATTCGAGTAAGGTATATATACTTGTTCTTCCTATATGCTATTATGACTACTTTTTTTTGAGGCATATTACGACTACTTAATTAGCTTATTAGTACCTGAAAATACCAATTTGATTTTCATGCTAACAATAATTATCTATGAACTATTGCGAGTCTTAAGGCCATCTAACAATAGCATAATACTACCTCCGTCCCATTGTCTTTATTCACATTTGACTTTTGGAATTGTTCATCTAAGCACTTTGACTCATCAAATTCTCTTAATGTGTAAGCCTGAAAATAGTCATGTGTGATCTCGTTTGATTCGTCTTAACATATAGATTATTAATATATATTTTTTATAAATTTTTAATATACAAATTACAAGATAAAATGGATTAAAGAAGTGCATTGGATGGTGTGCCAAAAGGTAAGTGGACAAACACAGTGAGACGGAGGGAGTAATCCTTAATGTTAGGCCTAGTATTAAAAGTCCAAAGAATCACAAAGTTCCCTTCAAAAACCAACCTAACATTCAAAAATGTACTATATTGAAATTAAGTGTTCAAATTCCAATCATGAGAGATTACTTTTTCTTTTATGAAATTCACAAAAAAAAAACAAGTTTGTGACCTTTTTATTTATCACTTTAAAATTTCTTTAATGGTTTTAAATACATCATCCCTTTAAAAATTATTTTCTCATTCACTATTCATGAAATCAAATTTTATTGACTTCGTTGATCTATGTTGATTACTCATTTGATAAAGTAATAAAATCATATCGTTCTAGTTTTGTAGATTCTTTTGATATATTCTATTATTTTTAAATATGTAATTTTTTAAATTTAAATTTTACACTATTTTTTTACTGGAGTATATAAAACAATTTGTATATCCGACTGCCACTTGTAGCAAATACTACGTACGGAGTAAAAGTTTGGTTACATTATTGCGCTCGGATATTGACGTGACCATTAGTACCTCTCTAGCAAGGTTATCATTAAATAATTGGATGATGTTACTGGTGGCAGTATTAAAATAAAGGGATATGCTAGGGGTACACCAAAAAGTGTACCCCAAATGTACACCACCCTCATACTAACCATTCATTTTATTTTGTTTTTATTTTTAAATTTTTTTGGAAATTTCTTGCCTTTTTTGTGTGGTGATGGAGGGGGTGGGGGATGTTTGGGGTACACTTTTGGTGTACCCCTAGCATTTTCCTAAAATAAATCAACTTTTTGAATGATCGGATTTGTTTTGGATTCTTCCAGAACCCCTAATTATACTATCTCTGTCCTTAAATATTTGCCACATTTGTATTTTCAAAGCAAAATATCAAACTTTTTAAATTCATTTTATTTACATATTGGTATAGAAATAAAAAATAAAATTTATATATCAAAAAACTACATGAAAAATTCTTCGAAATAAGAGGTGTCAAGAATATTTTATTTTATCAAATAACCATTGATAACTTAGAAATAAATAAAAGTTCCCGCGACTGCTGAAAAAACAAATGTTGTGAATATTTTGGGACGGAGAGAGTATATAGTTAGGAGCATCATCATCAACAAGGATTAAATTGGTCAGGTTTCTCAAAGCCTAAAACTAACCAAATTTAGCTTAGATCACTCCAAGATATAGTTTGTACATTACAAAAACAAAATATGAAAGTTTAAGAGAAACTTCCTTAGGTTTGATAAGATCAACCTAGTGGCTAGTACACGAAGAAATTCCTTTGGAACTTCAAGAGAAACTTCCTTTAGGATAAGAATCACATTTTAATTGTGCCCCCAAAAAAGAGTTTAGTTCACACTTGATTTTAAGAAAAAAATCTTATAAATATCCTAAAGCATGAGTGCATGGTTAATATTTATTTTAAATAAAATATTTTTAAACACATTTCTTTTTTTATAAGAATTATATTAGTAAACTACAAAATAAACAAATTTCTTTAAATATTTTTTAAAAAAGTACTTTCTCCGTTCAGAATTATTAGTCTAATTTGTCACGAAAAAAGTGAGACTTTTTTCATATTCTAATAAAGTAAAGATTATATAATTTATAATGTTTTTCTTTCTTCTAAATAAATTTTAGCAATTCACTTTAATTTTAGAATAGGGAATTAAAAAAACATTGATTTTTTTTTCCTATCGGGTACGTAGTACTACATCAATACTCGGTATCTAGATAAGAGATGAAAAGAAAGATGGATTTGGAATTTAGCAAAGAGAAAACTGGCAGGGTAGGTGGTTTAGCCAGCTTTAATTACAGAAAAAAAAAAGAAAAAAAACGTACTTCCACTCGTCCTTTGCTCCAAGAATGTGTTCAACCATTTTTTAATGTATCCAAAATAAGGAGTAAATGTTTTGCTTCAAGAAAGTTGAGAAAATATAACGTTAAAAATCTTTTTAAAAAAAATATATAGAAGCAATTAAAGAGGAATGATGGTGTGAACCACAAAGTTCTTTTCTATGAACTAAAAAAAATTAAAAAAATATATAAGCAAGTTTTGTTTCACTCTTAATTCATTCGTCACTTTCACATGTGAAGATGATTTTAGGATGATAAAAGAAAAAAACAGCATATTATAAAATAAATTTTAAAAACTTTGACCATAAAAGACTAAATGTAAACTTAATTTTGGGAGTGAAAGGTGAAACTTTATTTATTTATTTATTTTTGTCTCCAAACATTATATTACTACGGCGATTTGTTGGGTAATTTATGCAAACGAGACTTAAACATATCGTTTTTCTCCAAATAAGACCGGTCATATTACTCTATCGTTTGGTAATGTTAAATTCAAAAATGTCATGTCTTTGAAATTATTGAAATAATCAGTAATTATCCAACACAATGATCATATTCGTACAGTTATTAGTGTAATTATTCATTACCCAACAATTGTTGCTGATGAAGACATATGACAGATCATATGAAAATATGTGCATAACAAAATAAAACATACTTCATCCTATTCAAAATAAATTTTTTTTAATTTGTTTGAGCGAAGAAAAGGTGAATAACTTAAAATGGGGCAGAAAAAACATGTGGTGCCTTAGATGGGGTAGGGATAGCCCTATAGGGACGGTTAATAATTAGAGGGGGGGGGGGGCAAGAAAATGGATACGACCACATGTGGAGTCGGAAAATAAATAAAAGATTGGGGGGAAAATGCTAGTCCACAAACGTTATTTAATTAGGTTAAGGCTATATAGGATTGATTGGAGACCAGACAAGTCCGCGGAAAGGTCGGTCGTTTGTTGCCTCGACACTTCTTCTCCCCCACTTAAAGCCCTCCCACTCTCTCCCTTAGCTTGCTTCCTGTCCAATACTCTTTCTATCCCATCCATTATTACTTGTCCTAAAGTAAAGGTAAAATTAAAAAATAATACAGAGTATTAAAATTATACTCTCTTCGTCCCATGAAACATTTCCCGTTTCTTTTTTTATCCGTCCCACAAAACACTTCTCATTTCTATTAAAAAGTCACTTTTACCTCTTACCTTTTCATACCCTAACTATCACATCATACCTTTTTACTAATAATCTATCCATCACATCAAAGGACATTTTTGGAAATTCAATACCAAAATACACTCTCTTAAATCTCTTCTAAAAAGCAAATGTCCCATGTTTCATGGGACGGAGGGAGTATATTTTTAAAGCATGTTTTTTTCAAACAAGAAAATGTTTTAGAGACTGAGGTAATATATTAAATGTTCTACAAAATAAAAAGTAACAAGACTATATTATTCTATGAAATAAGTATTAAAAGTAAGCAAATAAAGTAAGTCAAATTTAACTCTAATTTAAGAAATCACTTAGGTACAAAGAACTATTTTGAGAATTTATTCTCTGTAAAAAAAATAAATCCAGGAGAATAGAGAACAAAAAAGACAGACAACGAGGGCCATGCATGCATTAAAGATAAAATTGCATTGTATCGGCCCCTATAAGTAGCATAATTGTTGAATTGTATTGTATGTATATGTCAACATATACATATACTGCCCCCGCCGTGGATGGTGGTGGCCGGTCTGCAAGGACACACATGATAAACTGAGATAAATTCTGTGCCGTACGTCACTCCATGCTCCTCCTCCAATTTATGTATAAAAAAAATTACTCAATTACAATGTTTACTATTCCAAAAACACGATGACTTTTGTTATTTGTATATTTTCGTTAACTATTTGATAAAATAAAATATTCTTATCATTTCTTAGTTTGCAAATATTTTGATGTGTTTTTAAATATGTAAGTTTTATTTTTTACTTATATCTCAATCTTTAAATAAAATGAATTGAAAAAAATCGAAATATTTCTTTGTTTTCCGCAATTCATAATCAAAATAGGAACAGAAAGAGTAAAAGTTAGGAGATTTTATGCATTGTTCGAAGAATAATGTAAATCATGTAGGGACGGGAGGTGATTTATTTAGAATCAAAATATTGCATTAATGACCGTGAGAATTAAATACTCCGTATAAGATTTGATTTGAGACATAGGCTTTAATTTGATGTACAAAATTCTTGAGTGGGACTTGGCCAGCTAGTATAGGTTATTGATTGGTAAGCTACATAATTAATTTTTAAGTAATTAAATTATATTGGCAATTTATTATGAAGTGCAGACGGATAAGGCGTCCATGCTTGATGAAGTGATAGAATACCTAAAGCAATTGCAATCCCAAATTCATATGATGAGTAGGATGAACATGCCGCCGGCGATGATGTTCCCGCTGGCCATGCAGCAGCAGCTCCAGATGTCGATGATGGGCCCCGCTGCTGCCGCCGCCATGGGCATGAACATGGGCATGGGCATCGCCGGCATGATGGACATGAACAACATCGCCGCCGGCCGCTCCAACATGGCCGCCGCCATGCCCCAGCTCCTCAATCCTGCAGCGGCGGCTTCCGCCGCCGCTGCATTCATGCCCATGGCTGCAGCATGGTGGGACCAGGGCTCTGCCGCTGCAGCCCCTGCTCCTGCCCCTGTCATGGCCGATCATCTCGCCGCATTTCTGGCTTGTCAATCACAGGTATTGTATCCTGATAAGTTATCTCACATCGAAGTCAAAGTTTAACATGACTGAAAAGGTCAAACTTTTTTTAAATAGGTCAAACTTGTTTTTGAGTACATATATATTTAATTTTTGTAATGGAGAGGATATAGATTAATTTTATGTGTAATTTGAATTGGCAGCCAATCACAGCAGATGCATATACTAGGATGGCAACCATGTACCAGCAGCAATTTCAACAAGCTACTCAGGGTGCTTCCAAAAATTGATTTTTTGTTTTGTTTTTTTTTAAAATAAATTTGATCCTTCTTATTAACTTGTTTATTTAGTTGAAGATAATGGCTGTGATTAAAGAGGATGTAATATATATTTCCTCCATCCCGAATTAAAGTTCCACAATAATTAGTCCATTGCAACTTTAAAAAAGATTACGTGGTTTAAAATTATGAAAAAATAGTCTATATTATGAATCAGAAAATATTTTTTATCGAGAAAATTAAAGACAGGTGCAGAATTTTTTTAAGGAAAAATAAATTAACGAAGTATTGTGGAACTTAATTTGGAAAATAATAGAGTATATGAATGGTGTAGCTAGGTTGGAAATCTATATGTATCACCTTTAACCACCACTTGATGTTATTATGGATTTTGAGAAATTGTACATATTAAATTAAGTTATTGGTCATATATGAGATTTGACTGATATCTTAAACTCTAAAAGGTGGAACGTTCACCCCGAATGCCCTAACATCCCGACCCGACAAAAGATTCGACAGGATTCTGAGAGAGGAAAATCATGGTATAATCCTTAAAAGGATTGATTGAATTGTCGACAAATAAGACTATAAATAAAAACGTACTCGAATGGTATTAAATAAATAAAAATACTAATAATTAATAATTAATGTTTACAAGATACGGAGTAATAATATTATTAAGGAGTAATTGCGAATAATGTCATGTCTTGCAACTTGAATCAGCATCTCGAAATACGAGTAACAAAAGCGGTCTCTACATTTTCAACGAAATTTAATTATTACTATATGATTAGTCAACTCAATTAGTATAATCAAAATTAATTATGGTTGATAAATCATGCAGAGATCTAAATAATTTGTCGAATTATTCGTGATCCAATGTCTTTTTTTATTTGTATTATTGAAGCCATTATCAAATGAAAAAAAATATATACCCGGCCAATAAAAAGAGAGTAACATGATGAAGACAAAAAGATAACAAAACAAAACAAAACTTCTACGAGTAATAAAGAGCGAGCCCTTAGCTAATTATGTGCTCATAAAGGGATGATAGTGATTAAGTATTGGACAAAGAAAAAGTTAAAAGGTTCTCTTTAACAAGGGATCATGCATTTAGTTTTGGTAATGTTATTTTTGTTATGTTATAGTGTCGCAATTTTTCTTATGTTATAGTGTCACAATTTTGCTCACTTCTATTTGGTGTACAGAATTGAATGATTTGTAATTTAATTAGAAATTGAATTTTATGAAATTTTTGGATATAATTAAATTCTCCAATTTTAATTTATTTGAATAGACCGTGGTCGGCAGAATTTAAATCACATTGCCTATGCATAGTATTTTTTTTGAAAGTGTTCCATCACACATATTAAGTATTGTGAAGTGATATAGTTCAATACTCCCTTCATGCTACAAAATCAATCTCCTTTCTTCTTTCATTCGTTAAAAAAAATCTTTCTCATTTCTGTTAAAAAGTTATTTTTACTTTTATTAATTCTTAACTTATCTATCACATCACACTTTTTTACTACTCCCTCAGTTTGGAAAAACCCTTCCCATTTGATTTGGGGGCAAAAATAAGGAAGTGTTAAATTATAGTTGATTTCCAATTTTGCCCCTGATGTGATGGGTAAAAGTAAGATGTGATGGATAGATTATTAGAGAAAAAGTATGATGTTATAGGTAGTATATGAAAAAGTAAGGGTAAAAGTGGTTTTTTAATAGAAAGGAGAAGTGTTTTGTTGGAAGTGGAAAAAATGAAAGAGGAAGAGTTTTTGAGAACGGAGGGAGTATTAATCTACCATCACATCTAAGAGCATTTTTGGAAAGTCGACACCAAAATAAAATCCCTTTAAATATTTTAAAAGTCAAAACGAGAAAAGTTTTGTGGGACGGATGGAGAAATAGTTAGTTTTATTAAATACGGAGTAAGAAAGGTTTCATTTGTATGTAAAGAGATTACAAGAAATAGTCCCAATTAAAATATAATAATAATTATGGTAACAATAGAATAAGGAAAGTAAATAATAATAATAATAATAATAATAATAATAATAATAATCACAATAATCTCCTCATATCATTATAAGAAATCACGCTAGTGTTTTTCTAATGTTTAAACCCACTCTCTCCATTCACCTTCGCACACTCTCATCAACCCTTTTCTTCTACTACTCTTCTCAATTTTATTCTCTTTTTCTTCATTCTCACAATGATTCTTACGCCTAGAATTGAAGAAGAAGAGTCATGGACAGAGATCGAATCAGTATTTGTTGATATTTTTTATCTCGCACTATGAATTAATTACATTCTTTTTATAATATCATTTCAAATTTTATCAAACTAATGTGTATGTGACCACGACCGATTAGTTGTAAATTATTTTTCTGAAAATGAGCTATTCACAGACTTACCACTCAAGAGGAGATTTCACATGCATTGCTGTCTTTTCCAGATTTTCTATGATGAATTGCGAGTGATTTGGCGAGTGCAACTCCTTTTTAGAGTTGCAACGTGATGCTAGATAGAAAGTTAGGTTTACAATGTTACAAAAGACCCATTGGACACTAAAAGACGTGCAAGCGTTATACGTCACCCACCATGTCTTACATTGATTTCTCAACATGTTAAGAAGTAATGATTATATGCACTGGGCGTGGCATGCTTGTCCCAGCGCATGTTGAGAACAATTAAGGCACGGTGATCACGACCACCCCATAGTGTTGTTTGAGGCTGTAGCCTCTCATGATCTTTGGATATGGCATGCCTTCTTTAGGTTGGTTGTTTGAAACAATGATTTAAATGTTTTAGGACAGTCTAATATATTCAATGAAATCGTACAGGATACCAAATCGGACACTTCTTACACTTTTTCTTAGGTAGAGCACAAGCATGAGTATTATCTTGTTAGTGGTATCTACCCAGACTACGCGGCTATAGCCAAAACTTTATCATTCTTTGAGGATCCAAAGAAAAAAATTTCATTAAATACCAGGAATCAGCAAGCAAGGACTTGAAATGTCTATTTTGTGTGCTCAAGCAAAAATGACACATTGTGAAAAACCCAGGGTGAGCTTTCACACAAAAAAAAATTACGAAATGTTATGTACGCTTGCTAGCTACATCTTACAAAGTACATAAAATGATTATCAAAGACGAAGGGCGTGCGATATGCAAACACGACGCAAATGATCACAATGATAATGTTGAACCAGTTGATGCAGCACAACAAGATCTCAACAGGTTTGTGTCACGAATTAAAACACGCTTGCGCACCACAATGTAGTTTTAATTTTATTGCATTAATGCAGTTTTAATTTTAATGAATTAATGTAGTTTTAATTGCATTAATGTAGTTTTAATTTTAATGAATTATTTATTTAATATTTTTTATTTTTAGTAAATTTTGTTAAAGTATAATTATGCAAAAAATGTGATTAAAGTATAATTATGCAAATAATAAGTGATTTTTTTTTAAAAAGGATGAATCAAGATAGACTAGAATCATTCATAATAAAGAACAACCCTGAGACTTGACCGAATTGAACAATTACTAAGAACAATAAATTAGATTTTAATTACAAATTGATGATAGAAGAGACTCCACATGGTAGATTCATTGATGAAAAATGTGTACCCCATTTGTCCCCCACCCTTTCCATTACCACAAAAATGGGCAAAAATTTTTTTAAAAAATTAAATAAATAAAAAATAGATAAAAAATAGACAAATGGGGTACACATTTGGTATACCCCTAGCCTGGCTCTTCATCATTCATAAAGAGGGGGGAGGGGGGCTTTTATGGTGAAAGGGACACATAAAACATGCAATGTCGGCCAACTTACCCACACAAATGATTGTATTATTCACTTTGGTTAGTCTACTCATGTTCCACACGCTTTGTACGTAATATAATGTTTTGACGACACTCCGCCCTACTCTACATACCACCATCCGGTACGTACCTTAACCTTTCTATGTACCTTCTTAAATTAGTTGAGGTTGCTTTGATAACAATGTTACATATTAGTGTTAAAGTTTTAAAAAAATTTATGAGATGACAATATTCATAAATATTACTTCACCCATCCCAGAGTCTTCGTTTATTTTGCGTTTTTCGAGTCACATTGGTCAAATTTTAATTATCAATTACTTCAATATGTATTGCATATTAACACAATAGAATAAAATTTTGAAAATTCTAAACAAGTGGAATATATTAGAATCATTTAATGCTAATATACATTACAGTTTATTCATCCAGTTTGACTCGAAAGTCAAACTTGAAAAATACTTTGAAACGAAAATAGTACTCTCCCGTCTCACAAAACATTTGATACGTTGAGAGAATCAACGACAGGAGGTCTTCGAGACTTCGAGTGACTCCTTACTCCAATTACCAAGGAGTCAAGGACAAAGGAAGAGGAGAAGAGAGTTGAGAGAATGAAAACATAAGAGGGGGAGAAAAAGAGCTAAAACTGCAAGGAATTGAAGGAAGAGGAAGGGATTCAAGAGCTACTTAATTCTCATTATTAATTGATAATGATGGGTACATCTCCCTTTTATAATAGAGATATCGTAGGCTTAATTAGAGTACGTTATCTATCTTGACGGTTCCAGAAAAAGCAATGAGGTAAGGAATCGTAAGGGAACCTTCCAAAGAATTCATAAGTTTGCTTACCTAATAGAAAACTACATTACAATAATAATTATAAAATAACAATTATGCTTCAATTCATTTCAAACTCCTGGTGCCACGAAGGAGCACGCCGAACCCTCTTACTTTGACGCATGTTTACTTTATTCATTCCTCGGACCGGTTCCTCTAATTGTTGGAGATCCTTAACAATATTTCTTGTTTTGAGTTTTAAGGAATTAAAGAGGAGGGCATTTTGGTGTTGATTTTTTTAAAAATGTCCTTGAATGTGATAGGTAAAAACAGATGTGATGTGTAGATTAATAGTGAAAAAGTGTGATATATGATACGGAGTAAGTAAGTTAAAGATTAGTAGGGGTAAAAATAACTTTTTAATAGATTTGATTTTTTTGGGACGAGTGAAAAGAGAAAGGAAAAAGAATTTGTTGGATGGAAGGAATAATATTTTCAAAATTAATTGACATTATTGAGTTTTTATCCAAAATCTTACAATTAATCGAAAAGGCTATTCCTTAACAAAGCATAAGTTTGAGAATTATAAGAAGGATGATTTCTCTAAATAGGACTAAAACATAATGACTTTCTCAATATAAGACCATATATTTTTATTTCCCAATGTAGGTCCATTGGTCATTATCTATTAGTCATTATTCAACTAAATGTCCAGCATCACTTGAACTTTATTCTTCTCACTAGTCATTATTAAGTCCAATTTAGGAAATAAAAAATTTAAAAAGTCCTACATTGTGAAATAACTTACTCACTCCGTTTCTCAAAACGGTTCCTCTTTAGACTTTGGGAAAAAATAAGGAAAGTGTGATTTTAGTTGATTTTCCAATTTTGCCCCTGATGTGATGGGTAAAAGTAAGATCTGATTATTTAGTTATTAGTGAAAAAGTATGATGTTATAAGTAGGGTATGAAAAAGTAGGGGTAAAAGTGTTTTTTAATAAAAAAAGGGAAGTGTTTTAAGAAAAACAAAAAAATGAAAGAGGAAGGATTTTTAAAAACAGGGGGAGTATATTCTAGTCTTATTTAGTGCAAATTTCACTTATAAGAATTGTTGCTTCAACATTGATCCTAAATTTTTGGTTGAGTCGTTAAGCACATACTGACATACCCCCTCATCTTAAGTCTTAACCAATCGTATTTAATCTTTCGCTTTTATAAATTTAACAAATTTAAAAAATACTCCATCCGTTCTCAAAAACACTTTCTCTTTCATTTTTTCCACTTCCAACAAAACACTTCCACTTTCTATTAAAGAACCACTTTTACTCTTACTTTTTCATACCCTACCTATCACATCATACTTTTTCTCTAATAATCTATCCATCACATCTTACTTTTACTCATCACATCAGGGCAAAAATGGAAATCAATTATAATTTAACACTTCCTTATTTTTGCCCCAAATCAAAATGGGAAGGATTTTTCCAAACGGAGGGAGTAATAATTTCTTAATAACCGGTGGCCTTATGCACAACTTGTGATTCACAAGCAATGAAATTGGAATTAGAGACTGCTATTTCAATTGTTCTGTTTGGTAGCGCAAAAATATATAAATTTGAAATTAGTAACCAAAACATAAATTGGAATGGGAAATTCAATTTCATCGAATTCAATCCTTTATAATTTCAATTCAAATTTAAATTCAGTTACAATTCTGTCAACTCCGTATACCAAAGAGACCCTAAAAATTTACGAAATACTCTCTAGGAGAGGATGGTACATACTCCTTTCATTTTTTTAAGAGAGAAGTATTTCACCATAAATAATTCAAATATATTTAATACTCCCTCCGTCCTATAATGATCTTCCCGTTTCGCAAAATGAAGAAAAATCCCAAGTTTTTTCAATCTATTTTATTTAAATATTGGTATAGAAATAAAAAAATAAAACATACGTATTTAAAAACTACATCAAAAGTTCAACAAAACAAGTACTGACAAGAATATTTTATTTTATCATATAGGCCATAAAAAAACACAAATAAATATAAATTCTCGTGAAGTTGGAATAGTGCTCTGGGAAGATCATTATAGGACGGAGGGAGTACATCAAAAAATGTGGCCTTCAATGTTTTTTGTAAGAAAATACTTCCTCCGTCCCGGAAAACATAGGAGTTTTGATTTTGAAAAGAGATTTAAGAGGAGTGTATTTTGGTATTAAATTTCCAAAAATGTTCTTTGATGTGATGGTAAAAATATGATTTGATAGATAGATTGTTAGTAAAAAGGTATAATGTGATAGGTAAGGTATGAAAAAGTAAGGGGTAAAAGTGACTTTTTAATAGAAATGAGAAATGTTTTTTGGGACGAATGAAAAAAGAAAGAAGAAATGTTTTTAGGGACGGAGGGAGTATAACACTTATAATTCCAATATATAATGTCAAAACATATCGCTAGATTACAATACACTAGTATCAATCCCGTGTTTCGCACGGGCTCACATATATTCTAAATTTTGACATTTAAAACTAAAATATGATTTATTTTAAATTCTTTATTAATGATATATGATGTGTTTGATAAATAATTTCTAACTATTTTAAAGTTTTATAAAAATGTAATGGTTATCAAATAAAAAATAATGAAAATCATTTTAATTAATAAAAATTAAATAAAAATGTTAAATAAATCAATTAAGTAATGACACATCATTATAGAATGCATATATGGCATGTGCCACATGTAATCCTTCAATTAAACTTTCACATTGTTTAGTTTGCTAAAAAAATATGTAATAAAATAAATAATGTAATAAGACAAAAGATTAAAATATGTTATGTATGCATGTGTGATAAAATTTGTATAAAATAGTTTCTTTTTAGATGATGGATATTTTTAAAAATTATAAGAAACATTTTTTCTAATTAATAAATTTTATATAATTTCTTTAATATTATAAAATAGTCGTGCATATTTAAAAAATATGTTAAAACAACAAAAAATATTTCTAAAATAGTTAGAAAGTGAAAATTTTATAAACGCGAACAAACGTAAGGGTTTTTTATTGTTGGAAAGTGAAGGGTTTATTATTAAATCATTTTAAAAATAATGATTTAATAGAAAATTAAATATGCATGTGTGGAGGGACATGTGCCTTGTGATTCACATGTGGCCTGACACGTGTCATCACCACAACCATGTAACTCTCTTTATATATATATATATATATATATATATATATATATATATATATATATATATATATATATAGGACAAGATATAGGATAATACGGAGCACCAAATTGTAGCACTAGCAATGCCAACACTTCTACTTAAAATATAAAAAAACATTTATAGGAGGCTCAATAAATTAAAGGGCCGATGACTCGTGGGTGCTCAGATGATTCATTCGTAAAATTGACAGTTCCTATCTCCCTAACTCCCCCACCCCGCCCCGATCCGAACACTCCCCCCACCGCCTTCAATTGCACCCCAAATTAATTTTGATTTTGGAGACAAATTTTGACTCCAAAGTCAAAATTAATTTAGGGGTGCAATTGAAGGGGGTGGGGGGTGTTCGGTTCGGGAAGGCGAAGGGGAGTTTACCGGGGAGTTAGGGCGGATAGGAATCGTCAATTTTAGAAACTGGGCACCGCAGCACCCCCGAGTTACCTCATGACATTGATTCCTAATGTCATGCGAACTAAGGGGATGTCCAAATAGATTTGTCAATACATTAACAAATAAAGTCATAATGCCTATGACTACAAAAAAAAGTCATAATGCCTAAAAAAATTAAAATATTTACTCATGCATAATGTTAAACATGTCATTGCATAATAACGGTAATATATTACTATACGTGAAATGTCAAAAAAACATCACCATGCAATGATGCCAAAAATCGTTTTAAAGTGCCAAACATTGGGAATTGAATAATGAAAAGCACTGGGATTTGCCCACACTTGATGTCCAATTACATATCACAAGGCCAATAGCTAGACACAATTTTAGGGGTTCGGTCCTATACACCATTTTTTTAAAAAATATAGGATTAATAGTGTACTTATAAAAGTTTGAATGAAAAATACACACGTTATGCAAAATATAAAGACTAATGGTTTACTTTTAAAAGTTTAGGAAAAAAATAATGTGAAGTACATTTTATAAAGAATTTGGAGGTAAAGACGTAAAGTACACCGAGGGTAAATATGTAGTTTATGAAGAGTTTGAGGACAAATAACAAAAAAACTCTATATAAATGTAGGGTGGGTTAGGGGGGGTAAGAATCGTCAATTTTGAGAACGGAGCACCGGAGGTGCCCCAAAATGCCGGTGGCACCGGAGTGACACCGGATTCCAGTGGCACTGGAACCGGGCCGATAAAGGTATATTATTTTGCAAATATTATGGTATGTTTTTTAAATTTTAATTTATTGTGTATTTTTATACTACATTTGTCCCAAATTATTTGATTGTTTATTTCTACATTTTCATTAGCTACCTTTGTCCCAAATTATTTGATAGATTTGCTTTTTCAACATTCGCGAGAACTTTTGTTTATTTCTACATTTTCATTAGCTTGACACCTCGTTTTTCGAAAAACTTTTCATGTAGTTTTTTAATATGTAATTTTTATTTGTTATTTCTTTACCAATATGTAAATAAAACGAATTTAAGAAACTTGATATTTTACCTCGGTAATAAAAATGTGACAAATAATATAGGACGGAGGGAGTACATAAAGCACAGGAAACACTTTTAAAAAGAATGGAGTATTCATTTTCTCTTTTTAGCTGTCATCATGAAAAAAACAATGTTATTGAAATCGGACCGGACCGGCTAGTCTAACCGATTGGACCGCGAACCGGACATCAATCCGGTCCGATTCAACATCAAAACCCGCCCATGCTTTGACCCGTTCAAAATCGGAAGAACCGGGGTTACCGGTTTTAACCAAAATGCCTTAATTTGATTAAAAAATCCCATTACAAGATTCAAACCCTGGCCACCAAGTCTAAAGAATAGAGCTCTGGACCAAACGAGCTACTACAGCTTTTGCTAACTATGCCATGCAATGTAGTACTCCCTCCGTCCTATAATGTTCTTCCCGGTTCTGTTTACGAAGTTTGACTGACTTTATTTTTAATTCAATTTATTTGATTGTAAGTGAAAAATTAAAAAATAAAATTTATATATTTAAAAATTACATCAAAAGTTCTACAAAACAAGTGGTGACAAGACTATATTATTTTGTCAAATACTTAATGAAAATAGGTAAAGAAAGTGATTAAAGCTTGACCGTGTGAATAGTAAGTGGGAAGAACATTTCAAAACGGAGGGAGTATATATTAGCTTTTTAAACTATTTAGAGAGTAATTAAAAAAACTTCTAATTACTTAAAAAAGAACTATGTTTATATAATATAGTTATATTGTTGATTTTTAAAGTAGTTCAAACGTAAATATAATTAGTATTATTTATTTTTTATCTTAAGAAAACAATAAATAATCTATACTTAATGTATTATCTTTTATCTTTAAATTATTAATTATAATTTAATATGTTGCTTTTTTATATTTTCAATCATTTTAATCACCTAAAATATAAATTTTACTCTGTAAAATGTAACTAGTAAATAAGAATTTATTATCTTTTGTTTATTTTTAAAAAAATATAAGTATTACGTTATAATTTAAGTGTGTGTCAGACATTCACTATTAATTTTTAATAATAATGAAATTAATAGAAAAAAATAGAAATTGTGAAATAATACATACACAATACAATGATATTAAAACTAGATGGAGAAGTAAAAAAACACAAGCTAAATACTTTTTTAACTAAAAATATCTAATGATATAATATAAAATATTAGCATTTTAATTATAGTTTGACCGAGTCGTTGACCCGAGTTGACACCGGTTCAACCGGTTAACCCTTGACCCAGTGTTTTGTCCGAGTCGACGTCCAGTCCAGTTTTCAGAACATTGGAAAAAAATGGGGTGAAGATTATTCATTGTGACTGAATTTAATTTAGATTGAACTACATGAATGACCAAAAATAAATGTTTCTAGTCAAGCCTTTCTACAGCTTTAATTTTTGGTGGACCAAAAATGGATTTTGTCTTAAAATCAGAAACAAGAAGATGATGACCGCAGAATTGAACAAGAGTATGAATGATTTATACTCCCTCCCTCCCTCCCTCACATTACTATTCAAAAATTATACGGAGTAAGAATTTTGTTTATTTGTATGTTTTTATTAATAATTTGATGAAAAAATACTATTGTCACCTCTTATTTTATAAAAATTTTGATAAACTTTTTAGATATATACTTTTATTTTTTATTTGTATAACAATCTTTAAATAAAATTATTAAAAAAATTTTAAATTTTTACTTTATTTTAGGTAAAAAGTAAATAGTTTAGGGAGGGAGGAGTATCTGTTTTTGTCTAAAGAGTAGTACGGAACACAGAGGATTATAATTTTTTTAAGGGTAGATTATAGAGTGTTGTTTAACACGTGAAAACAAATGGGAAAATAACGATAAATCATGTAAAAGAATAGAACAATGCTAAATTCACAGATAGAATGATCACAAAATTCACAAACTTATTATTTATGGTTAAAAAATTTATTTTAAAATTATTTTAGACTCTTTAACTTTTTATTGAAGTTTACAAATAGTAAGTCTGTGAGTTTGTGACCAATTTGTTTGTGAATCTAGCATTTGTCAAAGGATAATTTTTTATGAGGAATTTAATTAAATAAAACTTAAACATAATGACTTTCTTAATATAGGATCATATGTTTTTATTTTCTAAAATAGGATCACTGATTATTATCCATTATTAGCCATTATTTAAGTAAATGTCCACCATTATTGGACATTTTTTTCTCACTAGACATTATTTAGTCTTATTTAAAGAATAAAAAACGTTCAAGTTGTACATTGAGAAATGACTTATGTTTTTACTCTTATTTAGTACTTTTTTTATTAGTATAAGCAAAAATGTTAAACTTAATGTAAAACAAAACTATTTTTCTTTCTATTTGACTTTTCACGCTCACAATTTCATAATTTTGATCAATAATGCATAGATCTATACATACGTCATGTTTGAAAATACTATTTTCAATTAATGTTTGGGTTATGAATACTTTTTTGAGTCTCACTAGAAACCTAACGATAGATACCACCATTGTCAACTGTACTACGGAGTACATAACAAACGATAATTGTTTGTAAACTATGCAATCTTACAAACATTTATAATCCGCATGTGTACAAGTTCACAACTAGATATTACCCTTGCATTTTTGTATTTTTTGTAGTACGAATGAATTTTGAAAACGCTAAAATCTAAACAAACATACTTTTTTTAATAAAAAAGCTAAAGTTAAACATTAAAACTATAATGAAACAAATGCATAATTAAGTAATAAAGAATATAAAAATACGATATTTGAGAGTATTTCAAATTGAATTCACTTGTTTTAAATTCATATTGGAAGTACTTGATGCATTTTTTTTAAAATATTTGCGCATATTATATATTACTCATGACTTTTAATAAAGTTATAGCCTGTGCAATTTTTTGGAAACATTTCAAAATAGGATTTTTGACCCTGTGGCAAGATATGAAGAAACGCTTGGAGTTGAAACTCATCTTTTCTTTTCTTTTTTGAAATAGGGTTGCCATTCTCTTTTAAACGATAGTGTGGTTAATATAATTTTTTTAAACTTCTGTATAAATTTTAAATGGATAATTTTATTTCCTTTTAAAATTTCATAGAACTATAGTGAAAATTCAATATAGAGGGAGGGGAGAGTATTTATCTTGATTTGAGACCACGCTAGTGACATTTTAAATCCATCAAGAATTATTGAAATAAATATATAATAAAAAAAAGTGGCCTCTTGTAGTCTTCAGATCAGAGTATCAGACACCATATGCACTGTTTTATACTCATACTGTATATATTTTTTTTGAAAGCTCATACTGTATTTATTATCATGTCAATTCACACACAAAAAAAAGGCGTCTTTATTTTTGCCCAGAATCATAATTTCAAATATTTACACCGAGTCTTTGGTACCAATAATCTTTACTTTTCAACTTTATAAACTAGATGGGTTTTTTTACCAACTCTTTACTTCCCAATGATAGATATACTATACTCCCTATATTCCTAAAAAATTGCTACAATTTAACTTTTTTATTAAATTATGACATCCTTGGACCGTAAATTATGAAAAAGTATATTTAGTTATAAAGTAAATTTAATAAAGTTGGATTCATTTTAAAATATAGTTCTGAAATATCAAATTTTTATAATATTTAATTATTTTGAATAATCAAAATATTTAAGTCAGTGGTAAAGAGTGTTAGTAGTCAGCTCTCCGACTGTTGACGAGGTTCCTGACGAATTCGCCTTCCTCGCTCACGTCTTTTTCCCAGTCTTCAAGGAAACGCCTATATGACTCATCATAGGCCACCACCTTGCGCAGGCAATTGATAGCTTCATATTTGCTGCCCTCTTCGTACAATACACTGCAATTCATGCTTTCTTGTCTTAGTCATACTCCCTCCGCATCTCACAACAACTGTCTATTAAGATTTATTATATACATTAGATTTTGAATGAATGTAGACACACGTATGTCTACATTCATTCAAAATCCAATGTATTTAGTAATCTTTAGTAGACGGTCATTGTGGAATGGAGGGAGTAAATACATACAGATGTTTGGCTAAAGTTATTTTTGAGAGAAGGGGTAACTTTACGTCACTTCAAGTGGTGTAAGATCATGACAACAGGTAATTTGGGGAACCTAATGTGCTTTGTTTGTAAACTTGATGGGACCTACCCCTCATAACCCCGTCATAAATTTCCACCACGACCACTCTAGCCCCGGCAATTGCACCAAAAAAGTTTGGTTGACTCTTTGGTCAAACATTTGACCAATAAATTCAACATAACTTTTGAGACTTACCAAAACATGTGGCACTACTCCCCAACATGAGCTTACTCTCATATTTATGTATAGAGAATAGAGTAGAATGATGAGATGGGAGTTGAGAATACCTTGAGAATGCTACCAAGGCCTCATAGTAGTTGGCTTTTGTGTTTGAATCTTGTGGCTCTTTCATCTTTGTTATTCTGTGTAGGTGTATGATACCCTCATCAAATTTCCCCTGCCCGGAGAGAGAATCAGTTTAAGAAATGACTTTAAAATGCCAAATAAGTACTCCAAACCAGTTTTTCAACCATTCATGCCAAAAATACTAATATCAAAAACGAAGGGAGCATTTATGAAGAAGACCTATTTAATACACTCCATATTTTTAAATCAGCAAAAAAGATTAGTTGAGTTAAATAAGATTGTCATTAATTACCTGCCGGGCATAAGCTACACCTGCCCATACAGATGAGAGGATCAAAAGATTAATATCCTCAACTTCCGGCAGATGCCCATTTTGCAGCAGCTGGATACAATTTACACACAATGGAATTGGTCACAAGAAGTGACAAAAACGCATGCATGCAGATCTAGCCACACTAACCAAAACAAAGACCTACTCCCTGCACTCCATATTAACCGTATAATAAGACATTCTCAATACATTAAAAAGCAAATGAATGTAGACACACTTTATATCTACATTCATTCATTTTTCAATTTACCAAGAATGGCTTATTAGATAGTTAATATGAAATTGAAGGAGTATAATTTAAAACCTTAGATATAGCACGCTCCAAGTATTCAGTAGCTTCTGTTAAGTAGCCATAGTGCAACAGTGCCTGTCCCAGAACAGCCAGAGCTCTGATGTGCTCGGGGTCCTTGTTAAGAGCTAGTCTGTAATTATGCTAGCAAATGAATCATGACCACAAAGAAAGGGAAAAACACAAACAAAATAAAGGCCAACCAATTTTTAGGAGTACTAGTTACCGCAGTAGTGGAAGAGCAACATCTTTCTGACCATCTTCTAAGAATTTGGTTGAGAGCTGGTTTAGGTTTCAAATCTATTACTTTCAGGGTTTGTACTAAAAATACAGGAGGAACATTTTGAAATGATTACTTACTCCAACCATTTCTGAAGGAGATGGATTCTGAGCAAGTATCTCACGCAACTCCCTCGACATGTCTATTTCCACTATTGCAGAGTTATCTTTCTGTTCGGTGTTTAATCCAGAAGAAACCGGACCAGGTAGGCCCAACCTCATGCATACAGCTGGATGGTTTAAAGCTATTTGCTTTAGATCAAAATGTTAAGAGAGAACTTAGTTCCTGATATAAGGACTTGTCAGCACAGATAAAAGGTTTGTGGGATTCTGTTCCATGGAGTACGAAACTGCCTAATCTCATGAGCATAATTTATTACTGTATTAATAACCAACACATGAGTAAGGTCCCTATTGAGAGAGCATAAAAATATAAAATGGTAGAAGAATGCCTTATAAGATATGTGAAGGTCTATGAGCTAAGCCATAGACATTTTCCCCAAGCTAATGTCTCCTCATAAAACATGAATCATGCTTGTAAATTCTTAAACTTCTTTGTAGGTTTAACTAAATTTATCATTTGTAACTTTGGACTTTTTTCTCTCTTTCAAATCAATTCCATTCACATTTTTCACTTTTCAACATCTTAAACTTCATATTAATCAAATTGACTTATTAAATTAGTCAAGCCCATTGGTAACTTCTTGACTACTTTTTTTTGGATAAAAAGAGCCCATAGTTCAATTACCCTTTGCATCAAAGTTTAGAATATGTCTAAATTTATGGCCATGAGTTCCAGAGATTATAGATACCTGAAGAAGACTCAACGAGCTATTTGTAACCCAACATACTAAGCTCCCCTGCAAAAGTGGAAGGAAATGTAAAAGTGCTATTAAGTCCATTGCAAAAATACTATTGTTCAAGAGAGTATGTGCCATTTGCATAGACTATCTATCGATACTAATGTTTTATTTGGTTAGGTGTCCATCATCAAGAAGACAAAGGGTATGAGGTAATATGCAAGCTAATGCTCCGTACTCCCTATAATAAAAAACCAAAATCAATGAAGCTTAATAAATGATCGGAAATTGTTAGAGTAAAAGTTTCTAGAAATTCGTGGCTTGAATGGTGTTTATCACAGAGAACGGAAAAGAACCTACATGTATAGTGATAAATATGGCTTGAGGTTAAGTTGTCTGCCTTTTTGTACACAGTTGGTACACTCTGTCTGAGATTTGCACCCAGGTACACTCCAACTGCACACTGACCAAATTATGCCAAACCATTTGCTGATTCCATAATGTCCTTTTTATTCTTTTTTCCGTTTCAAGAAGAGAAGTCCAAAAAACTCATTAAATTGATACCTCTGCGTCGTCTCGGGTGAGATAATCCTTTTTTCAGTTCATCCTCCTGCTAATAAATCACTAAACAAGCAGGTCCACTTCCTTCTCTGTGACAAATCACTACACAAGCCACTATTTTTCTAGAAACTTTTATTCCAACAGTTTCCCATCATTATTAAGCTTCAATCATTTGGATTTTTTTATTAGGTGTCCATCATCAAGTAATATAAGCCTAGTCTGAGAACAATGGGAATACAACGCTAATGAGCTAAGTAGTGGACATTTTTAGTTGACTGTCTAAGGTGTGAGGTTGCAGTATGATTTCGAGATATGAGGTCGCCACAATGACCTCACAGTATGACCACAAAGGATGAGGCCAAAGTGCCAAACCTGTAAGGGAGGTTGGCTCTATATAATGAGGCCGACCTCATTATACGAGGCAAAGATCGTCCTAGGATGATGATAGTTCCTTCATTAGCCTTGATTCTGGAAGGACCCATGCCGCTTGGACGTGGCTCAAGCCTATTGGTGATAGAAGTATAGAATGAAGGCGCCCGATCCAAGTCATCCAACACATCCATCGCTAATTACTTTTAAATAAAAAAAGGGAAGCATTTTTCATTTTTCCTATGTGTGCATTTGCTATGCAAGTCTTCCAAAGTATTTTCTTTAGATTTTATTCAAAATTTCAAATACTTCATATCTATCTTCTGTTGGAAACAAGGTAGGACCCTTTGTGGTTCTATTGGCTGATATGCAGTTCTATTTAAGATACGGCAATGAATGAAAAAACATATTTCACTATGCTACAAAGAAGCTTTAAACTTTGGTAGCTTTGATATGTTAGAGTAAAACATTTCCTGGTCCTACAACCAAAAGCTCAAACTTTTGGTTGAGTCGGTTCCTTGGCATGGTGTGAGTGCCTTACTGACCAAGAGATCATGAATTCGAAACTCACCGTCACCCAGTTTTAAAAATTAATGTTCACATGCAAGGCTCCAGCAAAAACAAATCTCGCCTGCACGTGAGGGGGAGTGTTAGAGTATAAAACCTTTCCTGATCCTACAACCGCAAGCTTTAGCTTTTGATTGTGTCGATTCCTTGAGATGATTCAAGATGAGCTACATTACACACCATTTGTTTGACTAACGAATATCAACAATTCCATGCAATTTTTTTTTAAAAGAATGAAAAGATGAAATAAACAAATCCAGATGGCAAGAGCTTTCAACCACCTCCATCACAAGTAAAAGAAGGGGTTTTGATAATGTTTTGTAGCACTTCAACAATGAGGCAATATGATCGGTATTCTGTGTGTGTGAATGTTTACAAAGCTGCCCCCATCATTGACACATATACGCCACCATTGTTCAAAGCTGATACCTCAAGTTGACATTAAGGTATTGTGGGGTCCAATTGTAAGAAAATGAATTACTAAATCCATCCCAACTTTAAGTCCCCATTTACTTTTCCACGGTGTTTAAGAAAAACTGTAATTGTGTGGTTTATATTTATGCAGGAGAGAGAGAAATAGTATAAGTCATTCAATGCTTACAAACAAAAAAAATGAGTGTGTGAGAGGATTAAGTGATACTAATGATGGAAGTCAAATTTGAAGAAAATGAATCTATAAATACCTGGGGGATATAAAATGCAATGAACATTGTTGGCAGCGTCATTATTTCCAGATATAACTTGTAGAACTGTGTCAAGGCACACACATATACATTTGTCAGCATTCTTGCAAGCTTCACCATGAAATAAATATCAATCGATTGCATATTGCATGTCATATTTTTCATTTGATAGTCTAACACAGTCTTCTATGTATTTTTGGCATTTTCCTATAATTTCTTTGTTATACTTCTTACTTTGAATTTAATATATATTAGAAAAATAATATAGGATTTTAAACTATAATCAGCTGAAGTGAGCAATATTAACCATTGGACAGACCAAATGATAAAATGTGATGGATAAATATCTCAATGTCTACACGTGCACAACTCACTGCCTCAAGAACTGAAAACAGCCAGCCCTTGTTTGAATGAAATTTTTAAAAATAAATGGCTTTGAATAAAACTTTTGGTGTACTTAATCTCCTTTGTCCTCGATTCACCATCTAAGTTGCTCTTGCACACTTATTAACAAAATGAAATGAGTGGTTGAAAATTGAGATAGGTTGAGAAAGGAAAGAAACAAAAATGAAGTGTTAAGGGAAGGACAGTTCGTTGTGCAGTTTGGGAAAGAAGCAGATAGGGATGAAGTGTTGAAAAGGAAGTATTACTTCATGGACAATAAGCCAATGCTAGTCCAAAGATGGAAGCCAGGTTGGAAAGTGAAATTGGAAGAGCTAACAGATATCCCGATCTGGATTAGGCTGCCAGATTTAGACCCTAAATACTGGAGTCTGTCAGGATTGAGTAAAATAGGAAGTATAATTGGAAAACCAGTCAAGAGGGACAAGGCAACGGCAACGATGTCTAAAATGGGTTATGCCAGAATCCAACTTGAAGTGAGCATTAAACAACAATTTCCAGACAACATTGAATTCATTGATGTGGAAGGAAGAGTGGTATCACAGAAGATTGATTATGAATGGTGTCCTATCACCTGTGGGAACTGCAAGAAGTTGGGTCATTCTGAAGCAATATGTAGAACAAAAGAGACTGAACATGCACAGGGCAAAAGGAACATGGTATGGAGACCAAAACCTATGATTCAAGACAAAGAACATAAAGAGGGGGAGGACCAGATGACCTCACACCCAGCAGAGGATAAAAGAGAAGAGGAAGGTGAGGATTTCCAAATGGTTGATAAGAAGAAAAGTGCAAAGAGAATAATTCTGTATGAGGAACAGTTTGTGAATGGCATCAACAGAGTATTACATGAAGACCCCTATAGGGGACACAATCCTTTCCTTTCATGATAGGAGCATGGAATATTAGGGGCATGAATAGCCCCAATAAGGAATTTTGTGAATAAAAATAAGGTGGGTGTAATGGCCATTCTGGAGACCAAAATAAGGCAGGAAAACTTCCAAGCAATTGCTAATAAATTAAGTAGGGAGTAGAGAACAATTACTAATCATCAGGAACATCATCTCGGGAGGATATGGGTTACTTGGAACCCATGTAAGTTCACTAGTTCAGCCTTACAAAAGTGAAAAGCACTGACCAACTTATACATTGTGATATAAGAAGGATAGGGGAGGACTCTCAAGATGCAATAACATTTGTCTATGCCCATAATGATCCTTGGAAAAGGAATGCTCTGTGGTTGGACATAAAACAACTACAGGGTGCTATTAAGGGGGCCTGGTGATTATGGGAGACTTTAATTGTGTTCTGGGGATGAATGACAGAATAGGGGGGAATCCAGTATGACAGGAAGAGATAAGGGATTTCCAAGAATGTATGGATTGGTGTGGATTAGAGGAAGTGCCCATGGAGGGAGCTTATTATACCTGGTCGAATAGCCAGGGACTGGGTAGTAGGATTTACTCTAGAATTGACAGAGCACTTTGCAATATAGATTGGATGAATAAGCATAACACTAAGTTGATTGTAAAGGAGGAGGGCATATCAGATCATTCTCCATTATTAGTTGTTCAAGGATACAGCAGAAACAATAAAAGCTTCAGGTACTGTGACATGTGGGCCTTGGACCCAGCATTTCCAGCGATTGTCAAGAGGGTATGGGATAAAGATATAGCAGGAAGACCTATGTTTAAAGTCTGCTGCAAGCTGAGAGAGCTGAAGGGACAGTTAAAGGTATTACACAAAAATAAATTTGGGAGGGATGCACAGGACATAGATGCCATAAGAGACAAGTTACATTGTACCCAAGCTGCACTAAAAAAAGATCCCATGAATGAAAGATTAATCCAGGAGAAAGAAATCTGATTCTAAAAATGCGGGTTGCTAGAAAGGCCTCCCTCATGTTGATGAGTCAAATGTATAAGAATGAGTGGATTACTGAAGGGGATCTAAACTCAAAACTATTCTTCTCATGGCTGAGGAGAAGAAGACTACATAACCAGGTCCTAAGTATTAAAAAAAAAGAAGGTCAGCAGGTTGAAGGAGAGTAAAAGGTTGCAGCTACCATACTGGACTTTTATGAAACACTACTTGGTACAGAAATGGACACAAGTAATATTAGTAAAGCTGCCATGGAATGTGGCGCCAAACTTGATATCATACAACTCTCTCTGTTGAAAGAAGTCACTGAAGAGGAAGTAAAGGAGTGCCTATTTGCAATTCCTAATAGCAAAAGCCCGGGGCCCGATGGATACAGTATTGGTTTTTTTAAAAAACCAATGGAGGACAGTGGGGGAATTAGTTACACAGGCAGTACTAGAAATCTTTTCTAATGGAAAATTACTAAAGCAAATCAATACTACTGGTCTGACATTGATCCCCAAAGTTGAAGCACCTGCAGTAGCTAGTGACTATAGACCTATAGCCTGCTGCAATGTGATATACAAAATAATATCCAAGATCTTGAGTAGCAGGCTAAAGGAGGTATTGCCAAATATAGTTGGTCAGAATCAAGGGGCATTTGTTAAAGGGAGAGATTTGGCCCATAATGTCTTACTGTGCCATGAAATGACAAGAGGGTACAATAGGAAAGGGATTTCACCTAGATGCTTAATCAAGTTGGACATTATGAAAGCATATGACTCAGTCAGTTGGAAGGCTATGCTCCAAATCATGGAACTCTTTGGTTTTCCTCACCAGTTTGTGACCTGGGTGGAGCAATGCATTACAACACCTTCTTTCACTATACAATAGAATGGCGGAGTTCATGGGTTCTTCCAAGGGAGGAGGGGGCTTAGACAAGGGGATCCTAAATCCCCCCTGTTATTTGTAATTGTGATGGAATATCTGAGCCGGTTACTGCAGCATATGGCCAAGGAAAGTGAATTTAAAAATCACCCTATGTGCAAGCAGTTTAATATAATCAACTTATGCTTTGCAGATGACCTTATCATTGCGTGCAAGGCTGAAGAGAAGTCCCTACAATGTATTATGGAGGTGCTGCGAATCTTTCAAGAATCAACAGGACTGAGTATTAACAATGGGAAATCTCAAATAGTTTTTGGCGGGGTTGACAAGAAGACACAGGAAAAACTATTGAAGATAACAAACCTACAACTGGGAGTCCTGCCCCTCGAGTATTTGGGGAGCCCAATATCTGCTGCTAGAATCAGTGGCAAAGAGTGTGAAGGACTGGTGGCAAACATAACTGACAGAATAACATCTTGGGCATCAAAACAAATGTCTTATGCAGGCAGATGTAAAGTGATTGGTAGCATACTGTTTGGCATTATGACGTTTTGGTGCAAGCTGTTTATTATCCCAACAAAAGTCATGAGGATGGTACAGAATGTATGTAGAAACTTCCTGTGGGGAGCCACTTCTAGTTACGTGAAGAGACCACTGGTCAACTGGGAGGAAGTGTGCATGCCTAAATCTGTTGGGGGATTAGGCCTAAGGAACATGGTGTATTGGAATAGGGCTTATGTCTACAACTATTGGTGGGATATTGATAAAGACAAAAATAACCTGTGGGTGAAATGGGTACATGGAAGGTATATCAAAGGGGAGGTAACTAACTATATATTGAAAGAGGATTGTTGTTTTTATTGGAAAAAGATTATACACAATAGGAAGTGGTTTAAAGATCTGGATATGACAAAAGGCTACACTACTGAGTTAGGTTACGCCTGGCTGCTGGGGCAAAAAGAAAAACCTAGTTGGTTCCCATTTGTTTGGAGCAACCTTACTGTTCCCAAACACCAATTCCTGCAATGGTTGATTAGTAGAGGAAGAGTAAGCACCAAGGTAAGACTAGCCAAATTTATGAACATAGGCGCCAGTTGTGAACTCTGTGGCACAGCGGAAGACCAAGATCTATTCAGTAGGTATGTTTGGACTACTGATCTACTGGATAGAGTATCGAACTGGATGGGCTATAGAATTGAGGGTGATGGGGTTCAAGAGATAAGGCAGTCCATAATGAAAACAAAGGGGATTAGAAGAAAACAACTAACAAGTGCCTATGCTGCAGCATGTTACGCTATTTGGCGAGCCAGGAACAAGTTACTCCACTCAAAAAGAACGCCAAAGATGGAGGAGTCACTGGAATGGGTGAAGTACAAACATCAACTTACAGGACAAAGAGAGGAAGGGGGAAATGCTGAGTATAGGTGGCATTTAATTTGGTTTCTGTAATTAGAAGTAGATATGATTGATTGTAAACTTATTGGTGGTGATGAATGAAGAAGGTGATTTTGTTCAAAAAAAAAAGAAACAAAAATGAGTTAGGTGGGGATAGATGAAAATTTAAAGAGGGGTGCTAATTATAGGGTGAAAAGAGTATCACATTTGGCACACTTTTTAGGGGGCACGTGGTTTAGAGAAGTTTGTTTGGTATGTGGCCTAGCTTATTTGAGAGTTTGGAGTTTGTTCCAATTAAGCTATTAGTTCTACTTGGTAAATATTGCTCACTCTGTCCCACAAAAAGGTTCCACAATGAAATTGGCACAATTAATAAGAGAGGTGAAATTGCCCATTAGACAGAGCAATATTAACACATTTTTCTCTGAGAAAATCACTCGAAACACGTAACTAGCACACATTACTGTTGCGTTCACACTAACAAACAAAGTTAGCACCTTGGCTAATTCGCTCATATTCCCGATGGATGCATTCCGATAGGAAACCTGAAAGGTAGATTAAATTAACATTCGAAAGCATATCATCCAAAGCAAACCAAACTAGCTGTGAAAACTAATGAGAACAAAAGATCTCATCTTACACAACAAAAAATTAAACAACAAACCAGCTTTTATTGAATACATGCTAGGTCATATTTTGAGTTCTAAAAGAAACTCCTTAGAGCCCCTATCTCAAAATTCACTAAGCTGGTCCTATGATAATTGATACTGTTTTTAAAAGAATGCATTTACTTTGTCAATATTGTCATGGAAGTAATGTAAACAACAAGTACCTTAATATTAGCAAAATACAAGCCCGCAACCAGGAAAGGGAATATGGGGCCTAAAGTACCATTTGGGAGTTCTGTCAAATTCTGGAACCACAGAGTTCCACCCTGCACCAATGGCAAAAAGGAATAGTTCATGAACATTATAATATAGGCAAAATAAAAGCCCTGCGCCAACTTCAACAGGCACAAAACAAAAAAAGAAACACATTGGCTATTTACAGAGCTTGCGGTTTTCATTAATATAACTCACAGACTCAACCAAACTCGGGCCTTGATGAAGGCATTCCAAATTAAATAGTTCATAGATCTATCTAGTCAAGCGATGTATCTAAACTTATAGGCCTTACACAATTAAAGCCATCATGACAATCAAGTGACATTCTTCTTATAGTTGTGAGCCATAGCAGGAAATAGGGCACCTGTGAAATGGAGGCTGTCATAAATTTTAACTGAATATGCAGTTATGCACGCGCACACACAAGCATACTATATGAGATGTCAATTAATTTAAATATATGAGAATATACAGTAGATTGTGCATATACTGACACGCACGCACACACACACATACTTGAAAAATTAACTTGGCACATACCAGTTTATGTAACAATTGAGTGAGAAGAAAATCGTAGAGTAAAATATTTGATGAAACTGCAATTTTTAGCAATTTACTCAATACAAGCCAAGCAATTGAAAAATTAGAAGCGATATACAAGCTATCACCCTAAAGTTCACTACATGCTGAACGTGGATAAGTCAATTTGTTAAGATATGAACCGCATCAGATATCCACAGATCACATGATAGCTTGTGTAAATGGCAAAGAGTAAATATGAAAAACACCATTATCCTCCACAGGCATTGCAGAAAACAGTTCCCAAAATAGACATAACACTATAAACAGTACATGATTTCGTACTACACCTATAATGGAATGTGCTTCCAAATATGCTAGTAAAAAATCTTGCTCCAAATTTTTAGATGTTTGAGGAAAACCACACAACATGTTATTTCAAAAAAAAATATTATACTTGAACTTCTTGGAGGGAGTGCGAGGAATGTTTAAAAGCAATTACGGAGTATAATAAATAAATCATAAAATTATAAACAAAAAAAACATTTTGATTTTGTTCTTCATTTGCCCAAAGCTAAAACATTGTCAAAGTGCCTCATTTGCTCTCCATTAAAAAAATTTTAAAGTTAGAGTTATTAATGCTCAAAAAATTAATGTAATTAGGTAGCTCTTCAATGCCTTACCGAACCAATCACATCAATAAAGGAGATTTTCAAGCTAGGGCTACTCTAGATAACATCATATCACCGCCAAGCATTTTTTGCATATTTTAATCATAATTCAAGGTAAAAATGTGTTTCATTTCCATACTACTTTTGTTTATCTCATTATGAAGACAACATAAAATGTACACTATCTGCATCGTTAGTTAGTCGAACAGATCTAGTTAGTGAGATTGATAATTCAACCACTACTATCCCTTCAAAATATAACTATGTAGCAATGGCAACCATGCTCTCTACTTCAATTTTATAATAATTGATAATCTGAATAAATATGCACATTATGAGTGATTTCAAAACCCATGCTTTTCAGCTAGACTTCACAGCATTTGCCATGTTTTTTGTGCTCAAGTCAACAAGAAACAACTACACACAAAAAGAAAATAATTCCACAAGAAATTATTCCAACTGTCTTATGAGAATGGGTTCAACCGGTTCATTAATCTGTCACCTGGATAAAAGCAGCAATAAACCATACAAATGAAGGGCATCCCGCAGTACGTTTTTCTCTCATAAAGAATTTTATCTGGTCTTTCAAACTCCTTCGTAACTTGTTCTGTGGCAATGGAGGGGGCACTTGAGGAGAGGAAAAATAATAATGAGAACCCATTGCCTTACTTTAGATCTTTATCATAATGTTGAGAGAGACCCTAAGTACATTAAATACTTGAAGTAAAGGTTCAAAAGTTTATGAAATACTCCACATGTCCCATTTTATAGGTCCCATTTGCTTTGTGCACACTTATATGAAGGAAACAAAGGATCTTTGATGGGTTTACTTATTTTACCCTCAAAAGTGTGTTTTGTCAAAAACTGCACAAATACCTTAACATGCAAAATCAATAAAGGGTAAACCGGTAAATTAAAAAGGTAAAAGTTCTAGGAGACCAGAAAGTGCAAATAATTGTGGGAAAACTAATATAGAGGGGGGGCATATAAAATGGGATAGAGAGATTAACATTTATAATAAGTTGCACGCTTTTCAAGTGAAGGTCACATACTCTTGTCTTCTAACCGTGCATTTGCAAGAAAAACTATATCGAAGAAACCTAGATTGGCTAGATTTCATATCACTTGTTCCTGTCCTAGGAACTTCTTGTTCTATTGCCTAACTAATTAAGAATGATGATAAATCATTATGCATATACAAAGACTCACATTTGGGTAATATCTCTCCAATCGTCCTAATCTTGTGTATTAGCAGAATTATGAATGGAAATATTGTAAGTCGCATAGCTAGTGTCCCAGTAACAATGATCACCCACCTACAAAATTAAAAAACTACTATTGCATGAATGAAATATCAAAGTGATTAGTAGTCTTTAGATGATTTTTGGATTATTGCAACAACACAAATTGTTGAAAATTGATTAACAAATACAAAATTCAAAATTCAGAAGATGACAATTCATGGAGTGTGATTTTTTCCACTCACCAAGGGAGCCCGGTGAGATCATGGTAGCCATCGAGCAACGAAATTAAACCGCCAATTGGAAGAAACAGTTCTTCAAAATTTCTGCTATCAAGCACGCCCCCGTCAATGAGAGACCTGGTAGAGGGTTGGGCAGCCGGAAAGTTGTCATCTTTGAGAGGGAAGTCTGCTACAGAAGCGGAATCACGAGTGGAGAATGAACGGACGGAGAAAATAACACTGAACGGCGCTATAAGTTGCGGAGCGGAGTCGAGAGAAAATGGCAGGCCCAGGCGGTAGAGAGAATGGGTCACCTTCCGCCGGTGATTGGAATTACGGGATTGGGTAGTAAAGGTGTACGAAAAGACGGATGAAGCGGAGAAGGATCGGCGGCGGGGAGAGATTCGCTGTCGCAAGAATGCCCGCGCTGCCATTTCTCGTTCCGATGAAGAGCGTGCTTGAGGAGGTGGGCGTTGGGACTCATTTTATTTTATGAAGAGGGTGCTTGCAAGGCTGGTCTTACATCCTCAGGGCTTGTGCAAAATAATAAACAAAATAAAAAACAGGCCCACAATATGTGAAACAAAGTTCGAAGACATAGTAGTCTTGATTTTATAGTAAGAATTTTATGGTTCAAAATTATTTAAAATATACCCTCGGATCCTGATATATTTCGTTTATTTAGGCATTATAATTAGTTACGTTGAGAAATTGAAGAATTTTCTCAAAATTTAAATAATTATCAATGTAAAATTTAGTATTTTCAAAATAAGGAAATTTCAATTCTAATGCCAAATAAACATAATGTACCTTTGGAGTACATTAACATAAAATTTAATTACTGGGAGTTTATTCTAAATAATATGGGATCTGAAAATTCTTTACATAAAATTAAGGGGCTGTTTGGCAACTTCTGAATGGGTAAGTGCTGAACCAGTAACAGGTCTGAACCATTAAGTGCTGAACCAGTAAGAGGTCTGAACCATTAAGAGCTAGTATATTACTTAACTATTCAGAGGCAAATGTCTGATCAATTCAGATAAGAGGTCTTAACCATTCAGACTCTGTATAATACTTAACCATTCAGAGACAAATCTCTTAACCATTCAGACATCTGAACCATTAAGAGGTTGAAACAAACAGTCTGAACCATTAAGTGCTGAATCATTCAAACATCTGAACCATTAAGAGGCTGAAACAAACAGCCCCTAAGAGTAATCTCATAGCATATTTCAGATAATGTGAGACTTTAAAAAGTCTTATCAGAAAATTGAGGGTATCCAAAGTAATTTTCTGAATAATAATTGTGGTTCATTCCACTTCGTATTTATAAAATTCAAAGCAACTTAATACTCTTTTTGTTCCGTAATAGTATATCACAATACATAATACATTTTTATGGTTTACATCATTTTTTCTCTTTTACATTTCTTTCAATAACGTAAATTTATTTTTTAAAATTTTTGTATCCGGCTGATTATGGAACATTATTGTGGTCCAAATAGCGTCTGTACCACTCGTGGTTTGCAAAACAAGCACCAATACCCCCTCTATTTTCAAAACTCATTTCTAAAGTTCTTGTGATTTCAAAATGCTACACTCGTGTACCCTCCGATCATTTTCCGGCCATTTTTCCGGCAAAGAGGGAGGCATTGGTGCATGTTTTTTAAACCATAGGGGGTATCAATGCTGATTTTTATTTCTTCCATATTTTTCCTTTTTCCATTTTTTACTTTTTTTGTTTCATTTATTAATAAAGGTTTTTTTAAAATTATTTTTATAATGTTTCTTAAACTTTAAAGTTACTTTTATTAGAAAAAATTAACATATAATGCATATGTATGTCTCAAATTAATAATTTTTGTTTTTCTGAAAAAAGTAATTTTGTTTGAAAACTTCAAGAAAATGAGGAATAAAATAACAAACCAAATAATATAAAAATAAAAATGAATATCCTTTTTGGACATATTAATTCTAATGACTTTTTTAGACGTGTCTAATTTTTTTTGTATAAGACTTTTTTGCGTTTTTTAAATATTTTTCATTTCGTTTTTCCATATTATTATTTTTTTATTCTGGGTTTTTTTAACTTTCCAAAAAATTATTCTAAACAACAAAACGTGATAATGTTTAATTTGAGATAGATTTAATGTATGTTAATTTTTTTTATTTTTATTTCAAACATAAAATTTTAAAATTTTTGAAACATTATAAAAAATTGAAAATATATTTTTTAAAAAATCTAGGAAAAGAAAAAGAGATAGAAAATATTTTTTTAAAAAGGAAGAATAATAAACGAAAATAAGAAATAAGCACGAATGCCCCCTATGGTTTAGAAATTATGCATCAATGTCCCATCTTTGCCGGAAAATGGCCGGAAAAATGACCGGAGGGGGTGTGGGTGAAACGTTTTAAAACCACGGGGACTTTAGAAATAAGTTTTGAAAACAGATGAGGTATTGATGCTAATTTTCCAAACCACAGGGGGTATGGAAGCTATTTGGCCCATTATTGTGCAATGGGGAGACTAGAAATGAGTGGTACGGAGTATTATACAGATACGGAGTACTACCTCCACCCGCTATATTTGTCCACTTTTGACTTTTGAAATTATTCATTTTAGCACTTTGACTCATCAAATTCTCTTATGGTATGTTTGGGAACATGGATTTGGATTTCAAATCCGGATTTGGCTCAAATCCCATGTTTGGAAAACTTATGAATTTGGATTTAAGTCAAATTTTTTTCTTATTCAAAACAAAACTTAATTTGAAATCCATGTTCCTCCTCTTGTCATTTGAATTTCAAGATTTTAAATTTTGTAATTGAAATGAATGAATTGAAATGAAATGTTAGTTGTCAAACACTACCTTAATATGTAAATCTAAATATAGTCATGTGTGATTTTGTTTGAATTAGAGTATTTCAAATGAGTGCCAACACACACATTCATTTGCATATAAAATCATTATTTAAATTGGAGTATTTTTTCTTCTTTTTCTTTTTTAAGTAAATTTAGGTTGTCGATATATTCAATTTTATTTTGGCTAAATCTATTCATTTTATGATAAATGTACAACTTACTCTTAAAAATTAACTTTCACCTAACTTTTCTTCTTTATACTTTCAAAAATAAATTTGTCAATTTCATACTACAAAAGCAATAAATTTAACCAAAACTGGAGTGGATATAGCAACAATTTGTAAGCTAATTTGGATGCAGTAAAAAAAGTCATTGTTTCTCATTCAGTAACTCTACGACCGACAGTCATACAAGTTTACTGGCAATTAGGTGAATGAGATGCTTGTAGCCCAAATAATATGGGTTAAAACCTAAAAATAGTAAAATCTATTGGGCCAGGCCCGTTATGCATTCATATGATGTAAATGCTTTGTTCACCAGTCTATGAGAAGCATTTTGGGCCTATCTATTTAGGCCTTTTTTATGTGCAACGATAAGTACAATTTCTATGCTTTTGTGGGCATATCTGTTAGAGCGACCTTTTATTTATGGGAGATGCTAGGGGTACACCAAAAAGGTGTACCCCATTTCTACATCACCTCCTCCATAATTACTCATTTTTTTTTTATTTACATAATTCTTTAAAAATTTCTTGTCTATTTAAGTGGTAATGGAAGGGGTGGGGGACAAATGAGGTACACCAAAGGTGTACCCCTAGCATTTTCCTTTATTTATACTTGTTGCTTTATTATATTTAATCCCAACTCAAACAAATTCAAATTACATACGAAGTATTTTTTTTTATTTTTCGATATTTTCATTTATAAGTTAAACTGGTTATTTATTTTGAAACGAATAAGTGTATAATACTCGCAATATCCCTCTGTCTCTAAAAGATGGTCAGAATTTCATTTTTTGGGTCAAACTGTGACAAATTTTAACCATGAATTAAATGAAATCTAAAATAATTAAACAATATAAAAATTTGATATTTCAAAACTATATATTAAAGTGAACTCAATTTTACTAAAAAAAATCAAACTATGGAAACCTTTTAGTGACAGGAGTAATAGCTTAGCCTAGCACTCTGAATAGACCATAAGGTACCTTATAACATGTTGCCCCTGTCTATCTTTCTTGTGCTTTGTAATTTGCACATTATATATTATACGAGTATATATATGTGATCTCTGTTAGCGTGGTAGTTTAACTGGTCTAAGGAGAGGAGGTCAAGTTCATTGATTCCAAGGTCGAATCCCGACGGCGATAGTGCGAGAGTTCTAATCTTTATAATAGTTCCTTGGGCACGTGCAACTTCTCTAAGGATTATACTATGATTTACCCTCTTACAATCATGGCAAATCAGAGTGTGTGGGCGTCCGGAGTGGACATTCCACTTTTTTATATATATATGACCTCTGCTCTTTTACACATAATTTGGGGTGTACTCCGGTCCAAAATCGAACCAGACTGGACTGAAACCGAAAAATCCAAAAAATCAAAATTGTCCAATGTATAGGACCGGAAACCGAAATTGTTAGATTATTGTCTGAACTGGTCTAGACTAGTTTTCCGGTCTGGTCTAGGGATTTAGCAATAGACATAATTTTCAATTACAAATGAAAGAAAACTTGACCCTAGTTTTTATAATTAGTGTCATGTTCCAAATGTTACAAATCACGAAAAACAAAAAATAAATTTCAGTATCTAATTCAAATTCATATAATACTAAGAACATTATTAATAATAAACTAACATTAGAAGATAATTGAGTTAAAGAACCTGTGGCTGCAATTTTTGAGCTTCAAGAACTGAAACACAAAAATGGTAAAATTGATGTAGAGCCAGACTTCAATTACATTAATTTTATGATTTTTTACATGCAAAAATATATTCAAATAAGAATAGTAGATCAAATAAACAATGAAGTAATTTAATCCCAAGCTGAAAGATAGAAAAGAAAATTTAAAAAAATAGCAAAAAAAACCCGAAGAGGTTCAAACTGACCTGTGAGTCGAACCGTCAATCGGAATTTGCGAGTTGCGATTGGAATGCTTGAAATTGGGATGGTGATTTCTTGACCGGAATTTGGAATACTTGTGGGACTTGGTCAAAATGGATCCATTCACAAGCAAGGTGGCCTAAAATAGTAAAATGGCTTCCAAATTCATGATAGAATTTAAGATAAAATAAGTATTATTGGACTGGGTCATAAGATACTTGGATGAAAACATATTAAAATATTGGATTTAATCGATTACTTAGTTCAACTCAAGAACTTATATACCGATTTATTTTCACTTCAAGATCCAATGTGAAATACTCACTTTACAAAACTCATTTCAAATATGTATTTGATATTTCAAACTTATATTTTAAACATTTTTTAAGTAGACAACTAAATATGAAAGGAGAGAGTATAAATTTATTCATTTTCTTTGTAGGTTACAAAAATCGATTATTTAAGTAAAAATGTGTAGTGTTTAGATTGATGTTGAAATATAATTTTTTGTTTAAACAATATAATTTTGAATGTTTGCAAACAAAAATTAGTCAAGCACGGAGTACTTTTTTATATGAGTGAAACGTGTAACTATCTCTAAATAAGAGAGATGATTATATTAGTTGGAACATAAAATTATCAAAATCAGCAATAAGCAAAAATTTAAGTATGTATCAACTTGCTTTTGAATTAGAGGATTAAGGCATAGGTATAGCTTCGCTTTAAAACACTTACATATATTTGGTTCTAAGAATTTGGGAAGAAAATAAAATAAGAAGAAAAGTATTTTTCTTAATTGGTTCGGAGCAAAAAATGGAAGGAAAAAAAAGAGGACAAAATGTAATTAAAGAAGAGGAAATCAAATACTTTCCATTTTGGGTGAAGAAAATGAGTCTTTTTTTATTTTTCTTACAAATTCATTGAACCAAACAGAGTGTTGTGGAATTCATTTTAAATTTTAAAACTCATTATCTATGAACATTGACAAACATGACAAACTGCATTTTAACAAAACAAAAACTCAAAAGTAGTTTTTAATTGTAACCCAAACACCCTATTAGACTAGAAAGCTTAAAAGTGATAATTATCCACTTTGAAGCTTTTGCAAACTCTAACATTCCAAAAAAAAAGGTTCTTAAAACAATTCAAGCAAAACAAATATTTTCGCCTTGAAATCATATTTCAATTACCATACCACGATGTTCAAAAAAATAATTTATAAGTACATTTTAAAAGTTTTAACTCATTAAAAAGGTACTTTTGACGATTAAAGAGAATGAATAATAACAAATTAATATTTCAAATATTTCTTAATGTTTTTAAAATTATTAACAAAAAATTAATAAAAGAAAAGTAAAACTTGAACAGAAGTTGATGTTTTTCCCATTCATGACAAAAGATAATATATACATGAATGAATAAGCAACCGGCCCAACACTAATGGCCCAACATGCGAGAAATATACAAATAGTACAAATATATACCCGAGTATATTCTAACACTCCCTCTCAGGTTGGAGCATGTATGTCAAAAATGCCCAACTTGGATAATAAAGACTGAAATAAAGGACCAGGAAGCGCCTTTGTAAATAAATCAGTTGTCTGTAGACGCGTGGGGACATAGGCTGTGACAATGTGATGACGCTGAAGACATTCACGAACAATGTGACAATCTATATCAATATGTTTAGAACGTTCGTGGAATACAGGATTAGCAGCAATAAACAGGGCAAATTTGTTGTCACAATATAACCTCGGAGTAGCAACACAAGGAACGTCCAGAGCAACGAGAAGCCCACAGAGCCATTGTATCTCGGTGCATGCATTAGTCATTGCCCTATACTCAGCCTCAGCGGAAGATCGAAAAATAGTAGTTTGCTTTTTAGTACGCCAAGAGACAGGAGAACCACAAAGTAAAATAAAGTAACCTGTGACAGATCGACGAGTAAGAGGACAACTGGCCCAGTCTGAATCTGAAAAGGCGGTCAAAGCAAGATTACTATCACTACGTAACAAAATCCCCTGACCAGGGTGGCCCTTCAGATAACGCAACACCCGTAATGCGGCATTCCAATGATCTAGTCGAGGTGCCTGCATGAACTAAGAGAGTACATGGACTGCTAACAAATATATATATCCTAACAATTCACACACAATAAAATTGAATCCATTCTCAAAGTAAATTTATTACTCGATAAAAAATATAAAATGAATATATTTATATACTAGTTCGTATAATACGGAGTATATTGGAATATATGTTTGCATCATGATTTTGGATTGAAAAGAATTACCTAATATGGTTTCCAAATAGATAAAGTTTGTTGTATACCATTCAGTGTATACCACTAGCATACCAAGCGTGTTACAAATATACACACACAATAATTGTTTATGCGAGTGCGGATAATTAGTGTAATCCTTTTGAAATGTTTAAAAGATTATTTTGTTTGGTTTTAATGTTAGTTATTTTGATGGATGTTGATATCGGCCCGGTTTCATGGCCACTGGAATTCAGTGGCCACAAAAGCCACTGACTCCCTATGGAACTTCGTTCATAAAATTGATGATTCATATACCCCTAACTTCCCGGTAAACCCCTCCCGCCAAGTCCCGACCCAAACCCATCACCCCACCTACGTCAATTGCACCTCGTAAGCATAATTGACTTTATGCTTACGAGGTGCAATTGCTGTAGGTGGGGTGATGAGTTTGGGTCGGGACTTGGCGGAGGTTTACTAGGAGTTAGGGGGTAGGAATCATCAATTTTATAAACGGAATTCCGTAGGGGATAGTGGCTTTCGAGTGACCATGGAACCGGGCGTGTTGATATATCCAGTGTCATTATGATTAAATCTACTCCATTTATCTAAAATGGATACATTTAAATCTAAATTTAATTTTTGTAAATTTTCGAGAATTTTTTTGTGATCCATTGGGGGAGGTCAAGAGGCGGTCCGGTGTTAATTTCCGGGTCGAACAATGGTTCCGGTCACAGTCAGAGAGATCGGCTCCGTCTCAATCGGAGGCTCAGCTGCTTCGCCCAATTGTAATTAACTGCTTATTGAGGTAAAATGTGACCTAAAGCTCTCCGATCATCGGAAAAGCTTGAAATAATTGCTAAATTTCTAAAAATACATTGATTGAAAAATTCAAACTTTTCTGTTTCAGGTAATCATAAATTCATCACCGAAGAAGTAGATATATTGTTGTTGTTTTCTGTGATTTCTGTTGTTTTCATCCCGAGATTGCGTTTGGTTCGATGGCTAGAAGTGGAAGGGGAAGTGAAGATATCTAAGTTGTACGAGTAATTAAAAATTTCATTAGTTTTGGTAGAAATGCATACAATTCTTTAGCTAATGAGCATTAATCGAATGGCTAATATTAAATGGTGTTTGGTGCTCATCTCACTAAATTCATAACTGAATATTGTCCTTTAACGAGCATCTTACTTTTGAAGGAATTGAACAGCCTTCTATGGTACTTTCTTCTAATGATTATAATCGATGGACTTTAATCCGCCGGAATTTATAACACTTATTGAGAATAGGTTGTAGATAGGAACAGAGAGATGAAGCTATAAGAACCATTTGTATATTGATAGTTCAATTCTTTCTTTAGGAAAGGAGAAGAGGTGTTTATAGGTTCAAGAGGTCAGTCATGGAGGCAACCAAGCGGAAACCGGCCCACTTTTCTAGGTGGGCATGTTGACCATGATCATGGGAGTGTCTCTTGGTCCCCTAACCCTTGTACTTCCCTCACCCATCTCTCCGATGGAGTGGATCCTCACTTCTGGGGTTGGGAGTGATATTTGGTTGCGCTATTGGGGGTAGTTTGGGGAAAGGAAAATGGTGGAGTTATAGATTCTTTCATTTTCTCGCCCGCCTGATTTTTTGAACGTAATAAGTGGTGAATGTTGTTTCATGTCTATTATTTCTGTCCCAAAAGTCTAGTTCTGATTAAGCTGCTGTTTTTAGTATTAGAAACACTGTGTGTGTGTGAGGAGAGTAGTTAATCTGTTGATGAATGGATTTTGGAAGATAGAGTAGTGGGGAGAGGATTTAAAGAAAAACTTTGCAGCATGGCATTACTTTTAGGGTTGAATCTTTAATTCATCTTGTTTTTATGCCACCTCTCAGTTTCTTTTAACACCATATATGAACATAAATAACATGAATCACATTGGTTTCTTGTATGTTTGTTATTCCTTCCAGAGAATTGCCGTCATATCCCAATACTCATGAATCACAAGTATGGCATCTTTAGTATGCTCTCCATACACAAGATTGTCGTGTACTCTTCCCCATGTTCGGTGTCATCACCCCAACAAATCTGTGAAGCATAATAGTAATAATAATAATATTCTTAATGGAGGAACCTTTCCCAAAATGCCCCTTAAACTGCTGCCTGTTTGCTGTTCGAACCCCTCTTCATGGGAACCTGCACCCTATGCTCTCAGAGGTGATGGCAAAACAAGATTTCTAGAAGGGACCACTAGTTTATTTGACACTATGATTCCCAAAAAAAGTGAAGAAGAAGAAGAAGAAGATTCAATAAACAAAATCAATACTACAGAATCAAGTAGTGAGAGGGCTGTGAAGATTCAATACTTTCAATGGCCAATGTGGCTTGTTGGACCGGTCCTACTTTTAGCCACAGGAATCGTACCCACTCTATGGCTACCCATTTCATCGGTCTTCCTCGGACCCAACATAGCCAGCCTTCTTTCTCTGACAGGTCTCGACTGCATTTACAATCTCGGAGCTACACTCTTCCTCCTACTCGCCCATTCGTGCGCACAAAGACAAATCCCAACTCAAGATCCCAACAATGCCCCTCCTCCCACTTACCGGCTATGGAACATGTTTGCGAGCGTTGTTGGATTTATGATCCCCGTGGCAGTCATGTTGGGTTCTCAAAAGGGTCTAGTTCAGCCCCATCTGCCCTTGATTCCTTCAGCGGTTCTTCTGGGCCCCTATCTTCTGCTTCTCTCAATACAAATGCTCACGGAGTTGCTGACGTGGCACTGGCGGTCCCCGGTTTGGTTGGTCACGCCGGTGGTGTATGAAGGCTACCGGTTGTTGCAGCTGATGAGGGGCTTGAAGCTGGGTGCAGAGCTAAGTGTGCCTTCATGGATGTTACACACAACCAGGGGCCTTGTCTGTTGGTGGGTATTGATCCTCGGCGTTCAGCTCATGGCAGTCGCTTGGTACGCTGGTTTCGCTGCTAGTTCTGATCATCGACAAAAGCTGCGTGGTCTTGCCGCCGGCAATTCCAACTAGTTTGTTGGAATGTACTCTCTACTGTTTTTTTGGTGATGTATATGAAAAATTAGTGTTTTTTTTTCTCTTTTTCTTTTGGTTTCTGCCAACACATGAGAGGAAGATATATGACAAGTTTATGCTTTTATTTATACAACGAGTTGTGCGCTTATGTGTTTTATGTTGGTTTTTTAGCATTTGCATACATTTTAACCGCAAAAAGATTCACTTCTCTAACCGTGGTACAAAGACTTGATAAAATGGATGAATAGAGGAAGTGTATAGTACACTTCTTTCGTTCCACATATAACTCTAATTGGATGTCCCGAAATTTTTTTATTTTTTTTATTTGGATGCCCTACAAATATTTTACCCTACTTTTTTTATATGTAAGAAAATTAAGATATACAAAATTTCCTTCTAAACGAATTTTAAACACAAATGTTTTTTATATATCTTTTTTAACACTTTTCTTGAACTCTCTAAAGTCAATTGCTAAAGCTTTTCTTTTTGAAATCCTAAATTGCCAGAGTCATAAATAATCATAAGAATTAAAGAACAAATTGAGTTATTTGGGTAGATTATTTTAAAATAAAATTATTGTAACATTTAATATTTTGAATAAAGGAGAATAAGGTAAAAGTAATATTATTAACCTTCACTCTTATTCTTTTTTGACAATTTAATAGTGTAAAAAGAGACTAAGATAGAGCACACAATATAAATGCAAAGTGTTATTAGGCTATCATTCTCCCACTTGTCACCCGTTACATTTACTCTCCACTAGACATCTATATACTCTCAAAACTCTCATCCCATCCACAAACTACATTACTCTCTCTTCAAACTAGCTTGGCTTACATCTTTCCTTTCATTGCCTCATACTCGTGAGGACTTAAACTCTCCCTCTTCTTCACCTATCTATACCTTGCTTATAAATACAATATCCATCTCTTTAATATTTACAATGTGTTCTTTAATATGAATTCTAATCATGTTCTCTCTAGATAGTATTGTAGGGTTTGCAGGAAGGGCTTTATGTGTGAGGGAGCTCTAGGTGGCCACATGAGAGCTCATGGCATTGTTGGAGATGAGAGTGCATACACGGAGGACGGAGACGACGATGACGACAACGAGATAACAGACAACAAGAGGACGACGATGTACGCGTTGAGGGCAAACCCTAACCATGGGTCGAAAAAGAGCGCGATTAGAATCTGCGAGCATTGTGGATGCGAATTCTTTTGCTGGAAGTCTTTCCTGGAGCACGGGGAATGCACCCAGAGAGAACGTTATGGAAGCTTGTCGAAGCGGAAGAGGTCAACGAAAAAAAGAGTGGGTGATAATGAGGAAGAAAAAGACGACATCATTTTTGCGAGATGGTTGGTGGATTTGGCAAATAATAGGGTGGAGGAGTCGCCTTTTTCATCGTCATCATGCGCTTCCACTAGTAAGGAGGAGGAGGAGGAAGAGTTCACGGTGGAGACTCCTCGCCTTCGCGGGGATGGTTTGGTCGTCGTTCCCAATAAAAACAAGGTGTTTTCTAAGAAGACAATTTTTGAGTGCAAAACATGCAACAAAGTGTTCACATCTCATCAAGCTTTAGGTGGGCATAGGGCTAGTCACAAGAAGGTTAAAGGATGCTATGCAACCAAAAAAGAAGAAATTATTATGGACAACAACAACAGCCGCAATAAGAGTGTCAATTATATTAGAGGACACGAGTGTTCTATATGTCACAAAGTTTTCCCAACAGGACAAGCCCTTGGAGGGCACAAAAGGTGCCATTGGATCACACCCAATCATCATCACAGGAATCATCAAACCATGTTTACGAACCGACTCGTGGATCATCATCGTTTAGATGACACCATTGATCTCAACCGAGCTCCTGCAGCTGCGCAAGTTGACGACAATTCTTATTATTATGGGCATGCAAATGATGTTTCTACAGAGATTCATCTGCAACATTGGCAATTTGTGAATAATAAGAGTGTTGATGAAGAGAAGAAGAAGAAGGATCCGGTGTCCTCCATTAATGGTGATGGTGAAACAGAAAAGGAGTTGAAGAAGTTTGCAGAGATGAGTGGACAAAATGATGAAATGGGTAACTCTAACGATGATGTGTTGCACAAGTGGTTACAGGTTGGAATTGGTTCGTCCACAACACGAGTTGAAGACAACAAGAAGATTGATTCTTAATAAATTTATTCTTTTGATGTACAACAAATATTTATGCTTTAGTACCAAGTCGTCAAAAGTATAGAAGTTCATACTTGTATTAACTCCCTATTATTTTTGGGCAAAATTTCGTTGACAATTTTCCCTATTCATCTTACAAAATAATACTCCCTCCATCCAATAATAAAGATCTTATTTACTTTTCACGGGATTAAATTTTATTCACTTTGTTGATCTATTTTCGTGTTCTATTTGATAAAATAATACTCCCTCCGTCCCAAAAAGTCTTTTCTGTTTCATTTTTTGCGCATCCCATAAAATACTTTTAACGACATCTAAAATGTCTAAAATTTACAAAATTTCTTCTTTAATGTGGATAGAAGTTATTTTGAAAGTTTTTTTGGCATTAAAACGGGATAAAAGTGTTTTATGGGATGCGCAAAAAATGAAACAGGAAAGACTTTTTGGGACGGAGGGAGTATATTCATATCACTCTGAGTTTTGTAGATCTTTTCATGTAGTTTTTAAATATGTAATTTTATATTTAATTTCATGCCATTTTTCATATAAAATGATTTGAAAATAAGTTCAGTCGAAATCGTAACGCGCAACGAGAACTTTATTTATTTTTTAAAATAGTTTATTTAAAAATAGTTTTGTCATCTTTTGTTTTGTAATTTTTTGAAATAGTATTGAAGTATATAAATTTTACAGAGTAAATCTTGACATACTATGCATCAATTTTTTAATAAATTTATATGAAAATACTACGTAATTTTAGGATTGATATATCATGTGTTGTGTTAATCTCTTACGCGTATATATTCTTAAGTGATATTTACATGAAATCATATTAAAATATACTCCGTATGTCTTTTTCCAATGTAGTACCTAATTTTTTTTATTCTAAAAATAATTTGAACAAAGTCTAATAGTGTGGACATTTACTTTGAACAATGTCCAGTGGATATTGAACATTAAAACTACATTGAGAAATTAAAACATACTCCGTATAATACTACATTAGGAATTCACTGTGTTTTAATACTCCATCTGTCCCTATTTTGATTACAAAATGAAAATTATGAGATAAAACTTCACAATTTTTGAAATTATTTTATTTACAAATTGGTACATCAATAAGAAATAAAGGTTACATGTTAAAAAATTAGAACAAAATCTCTACAAAACAAGAAGTGATAGAAATATTTTATTTTATCATATAATTAATGAAAACACAAACAAATAAAGGTTATCAAGAAAAAGGAAAAATAAAATTGTAATGAAAAAAAGTAATCTGTAAAAGAAAGTACTAGGTAAGTTTTTCAATTCTTTGTGGTAGGGGTGGGCAAAAAAACCGAACTAGCATGGTACCATACCGGACCGTAATCGTACCAAACTGTTTATAGTATTTTCAAACGGGATTGATTTTTTTCATCACGAACCGAAACCAAACCAATACTAAATGGGACGGGACCATGATACAAATATTTAAAACCGATTATCACGGATCGAACCGTCCAACGTTATATACGGAGTACATATCTCAAATAATTATGGAGTATTTGCCTACTTCATCTTACCGTGTATAGAGTACTTCGTATTTTATTATTCATTTTTAAGCTCTCTCATTATTATTGTTGTTATTATATTTATTATTACTATTGGCATTATTTTTTTTATAGTTATTAGTATTCCGATATTATATGAATTGGGAAAAAAATTATTTTTTAACTTTGGACTCGTTATCTTCTATTTTTTATGTTTATGATAAGTTTAAATTTGAAATGAATACTTTTATTTAACATTCTTGTGCTTTTTTATACAAATTTATACATTAAATTCAATATTCTTTAAGTATTGTACCATTTCGTTTCAAAACGGAATGGTATCGAATGATTTTGGAGTTTATCCCGTACCGATACCGAACCGTTTAAATAATAGCAGTCCGTGATAGGTTCCGGCAGTATCACCGACCATCATAGACCGCGTCCACCCCTACTTTGTGGGGAAAAAAAGGTTAAAATTTGTCAAAGATAAAAAATACGGAGTACCCGGTAAAATGTTGTAGACCGAAGCGAAGCACTGAAAGCAGTATGAAACTATGAATATCGTTTCCCCTGGGCTTCTTCCCCACCGCCCACCGGCGATTCATTTTCCACCCTATCAGTTCCTTCCCAAATCACAATCACAATCAGTGATTGGCCGGCCGCATTTGTTAAACTCCGCCTGCTCCACTGTAATCCAATGGCGTCCTACGTAGAATTCGGGAAATGCAAATTGGTAGGGTTCTCTCTTACTCCCGCCGGCGCTCGCCTCCACCGCGGCGGCCGCCCATCATCTTCCACCTACCTTTTCTCCCCATCTTCTAAATCCGTTCTCTTGAGGCGACCCGTTTACCCGAATCTTGGTCTGAAAGTGTTTGATGGTTGCCCTCTATATGCTTCGAAGGCCTCCGGGGGGATTCAACTGATTACTAGGGCCGAAGGAGACTGCTTTGATGCTGCAGAAACCCAAGAGGTAATGGGATTTCGCTGTCATTGTGTTCTAAGTACTTATGCATATTTTTACGCGAGTTATTTGAATAGATTTTGTGTTTTTGTCAAGTGCAATTCTTGCAAAATGACATGTTAGTGTGTAATTGCTACTTTAATCTAGTGCATGCTGTTTGATGATGTGCATTCAATCTCACATTCTTATATTAATGTGCAAATTTTTTACATCTAAAGGAAGGAACTTTTTTTTTTCTCCGATAGATTTTACAGAAACAAGCGGATTTTTTTCATAAAAATAACCATCTCTATCAAAATTATGTAGAATGGGTTTGTTAGCTGACTATCTGAGTAGGCATCAAGATGATACGTAGTATCTACTCATTAGCAATGCATATTATCTACTCATTAGCAATGCATATTATCTACTTCTCCAGCATTTATCAATGCGATTGCAGTAAGGAGGGTTAATACATTGAGTCTTCTGTACTTAGATGATACTCCCTCAGTCCGGATTTATTTATCCACTTTTTCCCATTCTGGAGAATCTAGAATTAATTGTGCACGTATCATATTTTGTAAGCAAATTATTGGTAATGATAAAAAAAGGCCATCTAAAATGCATACATTGTTCCCATCAATGATCAATGTACGATAAAATAAATCCAAGGAGTTATTTATTACTTTACCCTCAATCCTTAAAATATGAGGTATTTTAGAAAGAGGATGACTAAATCTGGGCGGAGGGAGTACATTTCTTTCATTGAAATCACTGAGAGGTTTGTTTTCTAGGAATCCCACTTGGCCTCAATTTCATCAGCAAGGAAGAAATCAAGTCAATTGACTAAAAGGGTAGTCTTTGGTCTAGGCATTGGGGGTACTGCTGGAGGTGTGGTATTAGCTGGAGGATGGGTTTTTACACTGGCCCTTTCTGCTGCTGTGTTTGTGGGCGCTAGAGAGTACTTTGAATTGGTTAGAAGTCACGACAATGCCGCTGGAATGACCCCACTGTCCCTAAATGTGTCGCGGCTTGTCTCTGTGATGTGCGCCCTTATGCCAGCACTTACTTTGTAAGAGTTTCTAAAATCTATTATTCATTGTTTTCAATGGAAAAAATCAGGGGCTGATGTAAAAGACAATTACTCCCTCGGCCCCATATATTGAGAAACCAGACTCTTTCTATGGGATGGAGAGAGTATATATTTTTTTAGCATCACAGATTATTTGGTAGTCATACTTTGTTCACATAACTTAAATAATCAACTAATTTGTACAAATGTTTTTATCTAATATTTCATCATATTTTCCCATAATGTTCAAAGATGTGGTGTCTTTTAAGCAATCTTTTTGAACTTGATTATGGTTGCTCATTTGGATCATGCTCTATTAAAAGAGCCCAGTTCTGAAAGCTTTGTTTTTTGTTACCTAAAAGAGAGTCATGTTTCATCAATGGAAATAATATCTCAAGTAATTTTCCAAAACAAAGTAGCAAGCAACTGTAAAATACTTGTTCAGTGCCCCAAAGTTGAAAGATATATCTTCACTACAACTGTTCTTTTAAAACTTCTTTCCAAAGATTCCTTCAACTGATTGGGGTTTTCTTGCTTCTTGTCAGATACTTGGGACAAACTGATGTTTCAGTTATTTCTGCAGCCTTTGTTGTTTCTGTGACATTGCTTTTGCAAAGGGAAATCCCTCATTTCCACCAGCTTACTAGTGCCATATTTGGGCTATTCTATTGTGGCTATCTTCCTTGTTTCTGGGTTAAGTTGAGATGCAGTTTAGCAGTCCCAGCCCTAAACACACGTAAGAATCAAGTTCCAGTGATGGTGTGCACCGTGCACCTGTTTTTTCATTTTCAATTTTTTGAATTAAATCTAACTGTTTTTGTATCAATACAGACTTAAACTTCCCATGCTTCTTACTTTTTTATGAAGTTTTGGGCAATAATAGCAGCAATGCAAATAGGGTCTAACAGAAACAAAACTCTATACTAGGTTGTTGTTGTAGTGTTGCAACCCCTTTTAGCTTCTTATTTTCTTCAATTAGAATGCATTTTTCATTTTTCCATTCCCCTTTGGAGCCAAAGATTCACTATTTTTTGGCTTTGAGGTATGATGGAATAAAGCAAATTGGCTCTCTAAACTGTCCGTGCTTCTTGCAATCGTGAAGTAACAGTTGGTCAATGCAACATTCGACGCTCATCATGGGTCATCTACTCATCTGGAAACAGCCGCTCTATGTTTAAAACATTGGGGTCAGACTGCGTACATCCGACCCCCCTTACCCCGCAATAGACGGGAGCCATTGAGGCACTGGGGTAATGTTGTTGTTGTTGTTGTAGAATGCATTTTTCATTGCATGAGAGAATTCAAGCTAGACAATTTTTGGCTTTTCATTGATGGAACTGAAGGATACTATAAAATTTACATTCAGTCCTTTGAAGGATAACCAAAATGTTATAAAACTTGGGATTATCGGGTAGTGCCAAAATATTGTTTGGCATGATTTTGGTTTTCACACAAACCAGGGAAATGACACAAACCATTTACAAAAAAATCTTTGGTTCTCTAATATTCCATTAAATCATTTGGATGGGGAATATATTTTTGAATTTTCATGAGGGACAATTTTGGAATAGCAGGAAATTTTGAATGAATTTTGAAAATTGAAATTCGTGCAGGAATAGCAGAAGCCTGGCCAGCCATATTCGGAGGACGAACTCTGTGGACGGTGGGTCTAGTGGCGTCCTTGATCTCTTTCAGCAGTATCATTGCAGCCGACACATTCGCGTTTTTTGGCGGGAAGGTAATTTGTTTTTAGGCGGGGGAGGTAAATTTATGAGGTTAAAATTTTACATCAAACTCAAAATCTGTCTATAACTTATCTGCAGGCTTTCGGTAGGACACAACTTACAGAAATCAGCCCAAAGAAGACTTGGGAGGGGGCATTAGCAGGGCTGGCTGGCTGTGTAGCCACCACTGTACTTTTGTCAAAGTTACTATGCTGGCCCAACTCTATGCTTAGGTGGGGTGGAATAATCTATGGGAATTGATATTGACACTCCAAAGTTGAAAATGAAACTGCAAATTCTGCATTGAGAGACCAAAATATCCTCTACATAGAAGAAGAAGTTAGCAAAAGTAACAAATTTTTGGAGTGCCAATAGCATTTCCTGTTTTTTTCCTCTTATAAAGTCAGCCATGAATTTCAATGAAATGTTCTTTGTTTCCTCCAGTGGTGTGGCTTTTGGGGTTGTGAACTTTCTTGGATCAATTTTCGGCGACCTTACAGAGTCCATGATCAAACGCGATGCTTGTGTAAAAGACTCGGGATCCCTCATTCCGGGACACGGTAAAAAGACCTTTCTACCCCCGTTTTTCGTATACTAACTACGGTTGATGCCATAGGGTGGAACTGAGTTATTTGAGCGTGCCGAAAAATTGTTGAAATGTGCAGGTGGAATACTGGACAGAGTGGACAGCTATATATTCACGGGTGGCCTCGTTTACTCGTTCGTGAAAATATGTTTGTCAACCTATGGTGTTTGAACACAGGGTCATGCTACACTCAGAGCACAAATGACACCAAAGTTGACACTGCAAGTGTTTAACGTAAAATGGTAACAATGACATCTCTAAAGTTATTAATGTACCATTTTCTTTTATCAAATAATACTATTTGCTCTAAAGTTTAGATACTCCGTATATAAGTGCATAATTCTTTCATTAATGCTTGTAAAAAACGATAAATGAATCAAACCCAAGCTTTTTAGAGACAGTGCTTTTTTGGAAGTGATAAGAGAAGAACTTAAAAAAGGATTGGGAAATTAAATTATGCATCCAACTATAAGGCTGACAGGACAAGTCTCTGAAAGAAGCTTTTGCAAGCCCTTTTTTTCCCTTTTTTTTCTTTTTAGCTTTCATGTGCCTTTTTTTTCATGTTCATTATTTACCCATGTGGAAAATATGTTTAAATATTCGTCGGGTCTCAATTTTTTTACTACATATTTCTTAAATTCACATTTCAGAATACACTCTCTACTATATTACTGTATTTTTTAGTAATGAATATATAGCATATACGAATTCTCTTAAATTTTAATACGGAGAACTATTTTTTCATAAATTTGTAAAATACAAATGGGTAACGTTTTTTTTGCGGTGTAAGGGAGAACTATTTTTTTCGTGTATGGACTATTTTTTGTAGATATTCAATTGTTGTTTTAAAAATTTATTTTATATTATGAATATATTCGTAAATATACATAAAATAATTGTTTGGCTAAACTTATATTTATATTCCGTATATATTAAGATGACTATGAAAATTCATATTCTCTTTGTTCCATTTTAAGTGCATTGCTTGTTGTTTACAATGTTTGATTGAAATTATTTTAAATGATCTGTATGAAAAATTAGGTAAGATTAAAAACTAAAATTTATAAATTCAAAAATTACAACGTATATCAAAAGATCTAGGTGATATGACTAATATTATTTTATTATTTGAATGACAAAAATAACTAAAGAAAATAGTTAAATTTTGACTCTATAAAGAGTAAATAGGTCACTTAAATTTGAGGGAGGATGTAATTTCTAACATAATTGAAAGAGTACTTATTTCTCGCATCATGTATGGACAGGATAATATATGCTAATAATTTAATTATGATATTAAGATGATTGTTCTCTGTAATATGGACTATGGAGTGCTCCGTAATATTTAGTGTAATTGGAAAAAATAGACAATGGATAATAATTTATTTGTTCAAATAAATACTCCGTATTTAGTTAATAATTATGAGACTTTTTAAACTTCTCTCTTGACTTGTATGGTAGAAACTAGAAAGCTCACTCCCAGAATTCATAGAAAAGTTCACCAAGATTCAAGCCCAATGAAGAAATATATGAACAGATATTAATTTGCAATTCTCCGTCGTATGGATTATACGAAATTTTCTTTAGAAGGAAAGTGAATATCATTAATCATTCCAGAACAACCTAAATATAAAAATAATTATGAGATGAAGCTAGAGAACATTAATAAAGACATATGGTTGTTTTTTTTTTCATATTTACAAAGAGAATGTTAATAAGAATAATTAAATAAAAAATATTGTTTAATCACCACTATTAGACTTCAAAATCCAGATAAGAGACTCCCTCCAATTACCAAATGGTTTAGTGGGGAAAGATATGAAGAAAGCGGCGGACAACAAAAGAAAACTTGAGCTTCAAGGGAGCCCTTTAAGTTGTAGGAGTCCCTACCCCACATGTCCTTTACAAGAACACAAAGAGTGTGAACTAACAAAAGGAAAAGGGTTATAATAGCCACAGCAAAGTAACAACCTCTCTAAAAGTTAATTAATAGGAAGACAACAAAAACAGTTTCTCCTTGCCTAAAAAATTAATTATATTCCCATTTTTTGTGTTTTCCTATCATCTCAAACTCGTAAATCCAGATTTGATCTCAATTGTTCCAAAATATTATTAGTCTCATTCAAAACTTACATCACTCTTAAAAATATTTTTTTTTTCTAATATTTGAAAACATGATCTTTTTTACAATCTTCTCAGATTCTTTAACTTGACTCCTCCATGAATGGAGTATATATACTAGTCGGGCAATGCTAGGGGTACACCAACATGGGGTACCCCAAGTGTACACCAAGCCAACACAGACACACACAGACACAAAATGTTTGTGCAACAAAGACACTTTGTGTCTGTGTGTGTCTGTGTTGGCTTTGGTGTACACTTGGGGTACCCCATGTTGGTGTACCCCTAGCTTAATTCATACTAGTCAGCCAAACACACTACATAGAGTTCGACTATAACAAATCTCAACATTTGGTTTTGGACTACTTGTGGACATATTAGTTAGGGCTTGCTAGGGGCATAGCCGTATTTGTACACCAATTATACATCATGCTTTTTACAAATATAACTGATAATTCTTCGTGACTGCACAAACAATTATTGTCTGTGTATATCAGTGACAAATGTAATATTGTATCCTCAGTATAACTAATGTAAAAAATTAATGTTCTTACTAATTAGCATTGCAACACTCCAACTTATAATAAATAAAGCAATTTAGCTCCAAAACTAGGGGAATTGGCCCCAAACTTAAGACTAAGATTAGGCACAAAAAAAAAGAACAGCAAGTCCACGTCCTAATTGTATCCAACGCCTAACTGTAATGGGGAAAATCCAAATTCGTGTCACACAATTTGTGCTTTTTACAATCAATTTAGACCGGACATTAATAATATTCCTCGCCGACCTTTTTCCTAACACAAAGAGAAAAAGAAAATAGTTTTACTACTTCCGCAGAATAAATACTTACGAGTACTTTATATAGAAAAAATTTCTTCAAAGTCACTCAAATTTACGTCAATTTTTTTTAAAATAAAAAATCGTCACTCCAAGATTGGTGCTTCGTTGGTTCTTATTTAAATTGTGTGTCCATAATTCACAAAGTTAAATTTCATTCATTTTCAAAATTTGTTTTCATTACATATTTGATAGGATAAAATTGTCATGTCACCATCTCATTTATGTCTGACTCAAGTTATGTAATTTTTTATTTTTTAAATACGTACCGTTTCATTTCTCAAAAAAGTTTAAATGAAAACAACTTTAGTTAAATATAGTAAATTGAAACAAATAATTAAATCTAAGAGCACTGTAAATGGTCATGAAGCCCCGAGGCTTCAAACCGGGGCTTCAAACTCTCTCTCTCTGCCACGTCAGCTTTAACTTACACAAAAAATTCACTGGAAATGGTTTTGAAGTCCCGGGGCTTCAAACTGGGGCTTCAAACCTTCTTTTTTTACATTTTTAAATATACATCTCCTAAATTTAAATTAATAAATTTAAATTAATTTATTATTTAATTATATTGAAACACAAATACAAAAAAATAAATTCATTAAATTTAAAGAAATTGAAACGACCATAATTTAAAATTTAAAAAATTACATTCATTAAAATAAAAAAAACGACAATAATAAAAAAGATACATTAATAAAAAAACTAAGGTAAATTATATTTCGCCTTGATCTCTCTTTATCTTTGCTCGTAGATCATCTGTTTGAAACCCGACAACGTAGAAAGGTCGGTTTCCATGATTTTGAATAAAAAAATTACATTCATTAAATAAAAAAATTAAATTCATTATTAAAAAACTACATTAATTAAATAAAAACATTACATTCATGAAAAAAAATAAAACACTTGAATAATAATTTTTTTAAAAAAAGATGATAGATAGAGAGAAATTTGTATTTGTGTTGAATTTTTTTAAAAAAATTAAATTTAATTTATAGAGAAGAAAAGAGAAAAAAAGAGGGAGAAAAAGGGAAGAAGAAGGCGTGACAATGCCTTCAAAGTGCGTCAAAACTTTGACGCAAGAAGTTTAACGCCCTTTTAACGGGGGAGGGGGGCAGTGTTTAACGTCCCCCAGGCTTCAAAATGGTCATAACGCCGAGGAGCGTTAAGGGTAGTACTATTGCTCTAAGATGGAGAAAGTATATATAATTTTGAGTAAATTCTATAAAAAGTCCCAGTTATAGGTCATTTTACATATTTAGTCCCTACAAAGCAAATATTACTTATTTAGTCCCTAATTATTATATTCATTTTCACGAATAGTCTTTTTTTAACATTTCTGTTAAGAACGTTGGTAAAATTGTAAATTCACACTTCTCTCTCTCCTCAATTAAGCTTCTTCCCCCCTTCGCACTCCTTTCCAAAACCTGTCGCTAAGTTTGAAGCTTTGAACCCAAATTTGAAATTATCACTCTTCTCTCAATTGTTTGTCGAACTGATGGAACCCAAATTTGAAACCAGTAACCTTCGTGGATGAGTTTTAATGTTTATTTTCTTTGCAATTTCTTGAGACTAACCGATAAAACTCATCCATAAACCTTATTGGTTTTGATTTTAGAAAGGTGTGATCATTTCAGTTTTGGGTTTAGAGCTTCAAACTCAGCGACGAGTTTGAGAAAGAGTACGAAAGGAATGAGGAAACTTAATTGAGGAGAGAAAGGAGTGTGAATTTACAATTTTATCTACGTTTTTAACGGAAATGTTAACAAAGGACCATTCGTGGAAATGAATATAATAATTAGGGACTAAATAAGTAATATTTGATATGTAGGGACTAAATATGTAAAACGACCTATAACTGGGGACCTTTTATAGAATTTACTCTATAATTTTCATCTAATTTGAAAGATCAAATCAGATTGTTGGTACGAGACGCTCTCAAAAACTACTTTGATCTCAATCTCTCTTGATCTAATTATGATCTATCTCATCTCATCTTTTTTGTTTGAATCTTTTTGCGCTTCACTGCGTCTACGGTCTTCTCCAAAACCGACCGATCTAATACCCTCAATAAATTGAGCGAGTATTTTTTTTGGAAGTTATTGGTTTGAGAAATATTGTGATAGAATAAATTGTAAAATGATTTTATGAAATTTACATAAATAACATTTGGGTAATTTAAAGAAATACTCCAAACCTCGAAGTTTAAAATTTCAAGATTCATACAGCTAAAAAAATAGAGATTGATATGTATTGTGACAAAATTAGATTGACTAGGCATATATGAATTTGAAAACAAACCAATTATTACGGAACACAGACTAATAGTCGTATGATCAAATTACATAATGTTAGACCGATTTATGTCGTTGAGAATGTGTCCATCACTTTTTGACTTTAGCAGTCTAACTCTATATGATTCCTTAATACCGATTTATTCAATCCTCCCTATAATTTGTGCTTAATTCATTACTGTTCTAATTATACCCTATAACTAGACTTCTTTGATCTGTCCATACACATTCTCAAGGAAAAAACAGAAAACTTTAAAACGTATAAACAAAATGAAATGAGTATCTTTTGTAAATGAATAATAAGATGAGTCCAATTTGCATTTAAAGTCCAATTTACCTCCTCTCAATGACCACCTAGTCGGGTCTAAGGGGGGCCTTGGAGATGAGGCCCGTCCTTTTTTCAGAATGATTGAAATCTCAAAATTCTACATGATATTAGTGCAAATGATTAAGAGTTCAAAGAAGAAGCTCAGGTGAATTCAAATAGCCACTTGTAGAATTTTAGTACGTGATATTGATGTACATTGGTTATGAGTAATAAAACTAAACTTTGATTGATTTCGTCATAGATTAATGCAGGCTAAGGTAATGACTTGCAAATTAAGTTAATGAGGCAGTAATTACAATTAATTACAGAGTAGTCCAAGACAGATTAAAGTATTAAACTAGTAGGGTGCGGAGGTCCAAAAGACAGAACAGATGTGTTGAAAACTCATCTTCTCCTTTGTTTTTTCCATTCCTCGTTTTGTGCTGGTACAACATATGATCATAGACCAAAACGAGACCAATACCACAATCAGCATATAACAGACAATTATAAGCCTGTAATCCTAAAAATAACATTTTTTTTCCTTCTTACTTTGGAACAAATCTGCCTACAGTTACATAACACAATTAGTTGCACCAAACAAAGTCTATAGGCAAAAGAAACATTGAGAATAAAATTAGAACATGAGAAGATTGGCACCTTTTGTTTGTTGAAAAAAAAAATGTCATTTTGAGCTCCAAGAACCACATTATAACTCACAAATCAACAACTCCATGCAGAGACAGAGAGAAGCTCCTTCCTTTGCCAGCAGAGGACAAGGGAAGAATGTTTCTTCTCCACGTGGAACCCCCGGACAGGGGTTCTCTTCACCACGCACTCCACCTGAGACTCGTTGAAGTTGCTGAAGCTCACCGGAGAGAAGCCTGAGGAGAGGAACGCCGTTTTCCAGTTCTGGGTTTTCTCCTGGGAGTGGAACCGTCCCGTCACTATTTTCTCCATCTCCGGCAGGACCAAGAACCTCTCCACCTTCTGGAGGACATCCAGGTTCACGTTCACGGCGTCCAGAGATTCCAGAAGGTTCGTGTAATGCTGGAGCGCGTGGATGACCTGGTTCGGGAACAGCAGGTCCGTCCGGTCACATGCTCTGTCTATGGACACCACGATTTTAGGGGATAGCCGTTTCACGAAGGGGAGGACTGAGAGTAATTGGTATGTCGTGAAGCAGCTGACCGGGAGACGTACGGCGATTGCTTCTTGGGTCGCCTGAAGAAGGTGGAGGGAGTCAACGGCCAAGATTTCGAACTGGAACGGGAGGTTGATTTCCGCGGCGAAATGGGTTAGGTTGTCCTCGGTGAGACGGAGCTCGAGGTCGTCGTGGGTCTCCGGCGAGGCTATAACGGTGATTTTGAGTGTGGGTACGCCGGAGCTCCTCAGGGAGAGCTCTTGCATGAGGGAAGCCCAGTGTCCGCCGTACCCGATATCGAAATCGATTATTCGGATCCTGCCGGACCCGTCTAAGGATTCAAGAAGAGCCTGGTTGCAGGTGAAATTGGCGAATGGGGGAATTGGGGAGATCTCGAAGAATGACTTGTAAGCGCCGATCTTGAAAATAAGGGTGAATGGTGGAACAGAGGATGATGACGAGGAAGAGGAAGATTGGAGGAGAGATTGGAGAGATTCTTTGCAGTAGAAAGCTGCTCTGTAGAATGGGTTTCCGATCGGAGAGAGGTGATGATTGAGCCGCGCCAATATCGCTTGCGCGAGAGCGGGGTTGCCGGACTGGAAAAGCTCCGCCGTCTTGAACAGTTCGTCGATTATGGTTTGCTGCTGCTGTTGATGCAGCTGAACTGTTTCTTCTCCGGCGAGGAAGTTCGGGAGGAGCTGGAAGTGGTGAGAAGGCGGGGGATCGGAAACCAGCGGTCTGTGGATCTGAGATCCGGCGGGGTTTGGAGTCCCGCGATTCTGCCGCTTCGCCGGCGGCGGTATGAGGTTGCTCTGTTCCTGCCGGGGGTACGGCAATGGCATGAGGAATGGTGGGTTTTGCACTTGCTGCCGGGAAATCAGCAGATCTGGGTTGAATCCGGAAGGATGAACGGGTATTTGAGCGCTCGCCGGGAATTTCATGCTGGGGGCATTTTCCGGCGTGTTCGGGAGTCTGGTGACTGGGAAATTTGATTCGGAGATGGCTGGGATGAAAGCTTCGTCGGAGCTCCGCAGGTCTACGTCAAACCCTTGATCCATAGCAGGAAACCCGACATTGAAGTCGTACTCCACCGGCACGGCGGCCTGCAACACCATTGACGGGTCATCCACATCCCCCATGATCCAACGGAAAAGAGACTCGGGGCCAGGCGAGGCCGCGACGGAGTCGGACAAAACGCCGTCCCAATCGTCGATTCCACATTTCTCCGCCGGGGACGCTCCGCCCCCGCCACTGAACTCAAGAGACGGCGGAACAGGCTTGAGAACATCGGATTCATCTCCCCCCGCACTTGAACTGGATGCAGGGTTATCGTCTTCCATGTCAAATTCGGGTTGCAAGAAACCGCCGCCACCCTGGCCGTCTCTGGCAAACCAGCCCCGCCGCCGCCTCTGCGCAGAGTGAATCTGCAAAAACAAAACTCGTACGAAATTCAAGATCCCCCTTCCTCAAAAATTCAATTGGAAAGGGCATCCCCTTCATCCAAACCCTTTATATCCCCAGCATCACAGAAGAAATTAAATCCCAGATATTAGGAAAATAGTTGGGCTGGATGGAAATGGAGGATTGGGGTTGAAGATGAGTGAAAAAGATTGGGTTTTTTTCTTCCTTTCTTCTTTATGATTTTTGGAAGAAGGAGAGAAATTTGTGGTTCTGAGGTTGAAGTAAGATGCTTTTGTCTTCAGAGGTCTGCCATGGATGGATGCGTGAGCCTTCATCCCTTCTCTTTCTAAAACTGTCTTTCTTTTTGTTTTTTTATTAATTTCATTTTCTCCTTTCTTTTCGTTTCAATAATGTCTATGGAGTAGGGAGTACGGAGATTTTCCTAGAAAAACAATGAGGGGTATGTTATATCTACCCAAAATTTGTACCTTATTTAACTATAAAGGTATGTACAAATATTTTAATGGTTTACATTGACATAAATTATTGGTGTATTAACAAAAGTTTACACTGACACAAAGTATTGATGCGTTAACAAAATTGGCATTACACCAACACAAAATGTTGGTGCCCTCATGCGGTGTACAAAATGAGGTACAAATTCTTGGAATACAAATAGTTTTATTTAACAATGAAATTCCACCCCACTTGTCTCACCGAATGGTGAGAGGGTAAATCTTTTAAAAGGTTGTCTGGTATCCGATGCACAGATGCATGCAATGAGCAAATAGAACTTGCACACTGCCATTGTCAGAATTCGACTCTAAGATTAATAATGTTAACATTATTTCTTTAAACTAGTTAAGTTATTCATACAAGCGAAGTTTTTTTGTAGTGCTTGAGGGGAGCTTCTTGTTTGTGAAGAATGATTTGGTAACCTATAACCTTAGACTAAATTGGATCAATTGGGTAAGTTTCATTTCAGATTTTTACAAATTGAATATCTGTTTCGAATATAAGAACTAAGAAGTTGTTCTAAATAGGAGCGAGATATTAAGAAATTATCAAAATATGAACCTAAATCTTTTATCCCCAAAATTTCAGACTGTGGACTGTGGCAATGTAGCTACTTTTTTACATAGAACGTACCCAAACTTTTCGCATTGTAACATAGAGGTACATCATCTTAAACTTGTAACAAAAAGTACCTCAATTTTTTTAAAAAATGAAACAAAAAGGTATCCTTGCCAAAATTATAAGAACCTGACCGGTGAGTGCACATGAGGCACTCTACTTAGCTTTCTGGTATACATGTGGCATTCCATATGAATTCTAGATTAACATTTAATTTAGGCAATATTTTATTAACTTTGCATTTGACACATATAAAGTCGATTATTTTTAAAAAAAATTAAACTTTGTTTTATTTATTCAATTTAATGTTCTTCTTGTAATGGAAGTATATTTTAAGAAGTACTCCGTATATTTTAATTTTATTTTAACCCTGTGCTTTCTAAAATATTTTTATTTTTATTTTATTATTTTATAAATTCTATATTTTACAAGATACTACACATTTTAAACATAAGTAGCAATAATATTTTAATAATTGTCTAAAATATATTTTTAACTATGGATGCTTATGGTATATTGGGTATCTTGTTTGTGGACGTGCTTGACGCCATGTTTAAGCCTTTTATGTTTGCAATTACTTTGAGTGATTTTGGTGGTCCAATGACTACAAGAGTACTTTTAAAAATTTGAACAATGCTTCAATATTTAAAGTAGGCACTAGGTTTTAGGAATGAAAAGTTTTGGTTTTTTCAAACTGACCAAACCAATCGGTTTTTCTCAATTTGGTTTGTTCAGTTCTAACTTCTAACTCTAATTCGGTTCCATCACTTATTATGAATACTTTCAATTTTTGATTATTTCGGTTATGGATCGAAACCGACAAAATCGATTTGATTCTCGCCCCTGCCCATATCCAAGCGTCAAAGTTTAAATTTCAATTCTAAATCTGTTTTTTCTAATTATTCTTCAAATTGAGTGTTAAATTAATTTGCACTAAATAAGACTAAAACATAGTGACTTTCTTAATTTAAGATTTAAACTTTTTTATTCTCTAAGTAGGACTTATTAATGTCTTCGTGGAAGGAATAATGTCCAGTAATGATAGACATTTAGTTGAATAATGACTAATTAATAATGACCAAAAGTCCTACATTGGGAAATAAAAACATATGCTCCTATATTGGGAAAAATCATTATGTTTTAGTCTTATTTAAGTAAATTACTCGTTACTAATATACCGTTTATTTTAAATATATACAGTTTATTATATATACAATTTTGAATCTACATTTATTTATCTACATTTTAATATACAGTTTATTTTAAATACAATTTTTATCTACATTTATTTATCTGCATTTTAAATACATCTTTTAAAAAAAAGTTAATATGAAATCATATGATGTGTAAAAGACATATGATTCAAGGTGATTCAAGATGCAACACTACATGTATTAATATGACATTTAAAAATGATATTAAAATGAAATCATATGATCTGTAAAAGACATTTTTTTATTCATCTTTTTCCCAACCTTGTTTTGTTTAACTAAATGTTGTCTTTCAATTCATGATTAGATCAAAAGTCAAGAGCAAAGTCAATGGAGTCAATAGCTTCTCATGATTCACAATGTGAAGAATAAAATGAAGCTCAAAATGCATCAATTACTGAAGAAAGTAGGGCAAAGTCCTCATGTTCTAGACCTCAAAGGAAGGAAAGGAGCACGACTTAAATATAAATAGGGGAATTTACCTAAATGTTACTAAAATATAGTGACTTTTCCAATGTATTATGACATATTTTTATTTTCAAATGTAGTACTACTAGTCATTGTCCACTAGTTATAATTTAAGTAAATGTACTACGTCATTGGACATTGTTCAAATTAAATATCCATTATCATATCGCTAGATGTTATTCTAACCATTAGACATTATTCAAGTATTATTTAGAGAACAAAAAAATATAAGTACTATATTGAGTATTGACATATGCTTTAATATTATTTAATGTAAATTTCACATATAAATATTGTGTCCTTTAGAAAAAAAGATTATTCTGCTAATTATATTGTGTCACCCTTTGGCTTTGAGTGTTTTTTTACGAAGTTGTGAGATGGAAAGTGCATTATTCAACTCAATCCTTGTAGCTTTTTTTGCCGGTTATTCCCCCTACCACAACCTTTTAATTAATTAACAAACTCAACCCATTAAAATGTCACATATTCTGATATTCACATTCTTTAGCTAGCTTCTAGATTAAAATTGTAATTAAGTCTATTTTTATTGGCTTATGAAGAAACCCAGCCAAGAATCGTACATGACATGAAATAGACGATAAAACAAGCCATCAACTTAATTTATTTTATATATCCAATTACAAAGCCATTAAATTAATTAATTAAAGGCATAATAATTAACATTCCAGAATGTCGTGTTTGTGCACTTTTAATGGAGCATGTGTCTAGCTATAAAAAAACATACCACCAACTTTTTAAATATTTATAATAATACGGAGTACTTTTTATGTTCCTATGTATTCGATTAGTGATACGCTAGTTCGTGAAAGTTGAATCCTAGCAATATAATGGCCGCACGTTTTTCGTTCGGTCAAAAAGAACGCAGAGCGTAGAGGGTGAGAAGTGAGGATTTTTAGGGTTGAAACTTGAAAGAAGAGAGAAATCTAGGGGAGGAAGATTGGAATATTATTATTGCTTCAGAGAAAGGGTTTACATGCATCTCCCCTATTATTGCTTGAGGGAAAAATTATGTTTATTTCTACAATGTGTATTTTATAAGTTCTTTTGAGTAAAATTATACTCCATAAGTAACTATTTTCTGCTTTTGATTATCTTAATGTGAGGTTTACTATTGCAACTTTCGAAAACCACAAAAATTTGCCCGTTTTAAGTTATCTCTAATGGGATGTCCAAATGAGAGGAGAAAGATGAAGGTGTTAATAGGTGCCAGTATTGGAGATAGACGTTTAGAGTAGATGTTCAATGAAGAAAGAGAGTGAGAGATGCTCAGGAGAGCACCGTATCAGGTGCTAGCAATCAAAATCATGCGTGCATATTTTTATTGTAAAATACTCCCTCCGTCCCCATGTATTTGTCCACTTTTGACTTTTGGAACTATTCATCTAAGCACTTTGACTCATCAAATTCTCTCAATGTGTAAGCCTAAATATAGTCATGTGTGATCTTGTTTGATTTGTCTTAACATATAGATTATTAATATATAATTTTTATAATTTTTTAATATACAAATTACAAGATAAAATAGATTAAAGAAATGCATTGGATGGTATGCAAAACTGAAAGTGGACAAATACAGGGGGACGGAGGGAGTAAGTCTTTTTTTAAATAATACACTCTCTTTTCAGACTTTTTTTCTTTTTATTTTTGTGTACGTGTAGTGGTGATAGAATTCTATATCATTATTGTGTCATCTTCTCTTTTTTTTTGGAAAAAAGTCTTTACCATTTTTTTAAAACTAACCCTTTTTTTGCAAGTTCATAGCCAGTTTTATTAGTCAGTATCTTTTAATTTGTACTCGATTTAAGCGTGCAATACGTTATAGATACGGATTTTAGTTCTTGCCCGGCCCACATCCTAAAATATCATGTCCAAACCCACTATTTTATTTGCAGGCTGGCTGGATACTTGGGTCCGCAATCGGCCCGTGCGCTAAAATGTATAAATGCTATACATGGGCCGTATAGGTATATACCTCGGTTTGATTTTTTTTGAGTCTTATTGTATTTATTAAGTTTATTTTTTTGATCAAAATTGACAAACTATAAGCTTCAATTGCTTTTAATTTGTATTGCATTTTAGTATAATGAAGTATAAATTTTGAAATTTTCAACAAGCAAAGATAAATCTAATAGAATCATTTTGTAGTAAAATTTATTACTCCTTCCGTCCCTGAAAACCTTTCTCCTTTCATTTTCATCTGTCTCAAAAAAACACTTCTTATTTTTTCATACTCTACCTATCACACCATACCATTTTACTAATAATCTACTCATCAAATTCTACTTTTACTCTTCACATCAAAGAATTTTTTTGAAAATTCAATATCATAATATATTTCCCTTAAATCTCTTAAAAATCAATAACTCCCAAGTTTTTAGGACCGGAGGGATTTCAATTTTTGTTTAATTGAAATTGAAAGTTCATACACATTGAATCAGAAAAATCAAACTCGACAAATGGAGTATATAATAGAAAGATGGAGTGGCGCATTTAGAGCATCTCCAACCATTAGGTTTTGACTTGCTAAATGCCATAATTTGGCAAGTCATGTCAACTTTTATGCTCCAAGGAGCTTTCTATATTATAACACACTTGCATTATTTTAACTTTGGCTTGTTATATAAAGCAAGCCTCTCAAAATATAACAAGCTATGATATTAATAAAATAATTAATTTCTCTCTCTTCTTCTCTCATTTTTCTCTTCTCAATATATTTTGGTACTTCTACTTTCTAATTTTTTATTTTTTATCTACTCTTTACTTGATATTTATTAAATAATTAAATTAATACGTAGTATATTTTATTATTTAACCTAAAGTAAAAAAAATTAAAATTATTATATTTAAATTACATGCTTATTACTTACTTTTTATAATATAAAATAATATAATTTAAAAATTATTATAAATAGTGTAGTAGTGAAAACAATTATAATATATTTTTTAGCTAAATTATAACAAGGAAAGGTTGGACATGATAATGCAAAATGGCTTGCTATACCACTATTTACATGCTAAAAAAAGAGTTTAGCAAGCCATGCTTAGCAAGTGTGGTTGGAGATGCTCTTACTACTCCGCATCTTATAAGTTTTACCTTAATTATAGTGAGTGGTTCTTTGTGCTTATAAATTGGTTAAAACTGCTTATAACTAGTTTTTAAATTATAAGTCAGTTTATAACATGTTTCTGTATACTTATAAAATTGTTCCTCACTAAGAGAGTGTTTGGGAGTGATTAACTTATAGATAAAGTGATTTTTATAAAAGCTGAAAGCAAAAGCACCTCATACCTGCTTCTCCAAAACGGTGTTCTATGTACAAAATAATGTTGTTAAAAGCATAAGCTAATATGCCAAACAAAGTAAAATCACTTCCACTTAAAGCAGAAGCTAAATTATTAAAAGCAGTGCACTGTCAAACACCCTCTAAATATTTTCAAATGGCATATTCATTTTTAAAGTTATTTTACTTCCGTGAAAAAATATTTGATTTATAAGTAACTTATAAGTTAAAAACTACTTATCAATATAGAGAAACATGCATGGTATAGTAATTAGTGTTGTTAGATAAATGCTAAGTACATTGATCATTATGATATTTCTCTCTCTATCCCTAGCTAGCTACCATAGTTATTAAGTACTAGTTGTGTACAGGAGGGTGTGTTTTAGGGGGAGAATAATCCAGGTTAAACACTGCACCCTCTCGTACTGCAACAACTACTTCTTCCTTCATTTTCTCTTCTTCATCATCTCTAATCATATTTTTGTTATTATGATTATAACTATCATTATTTCTCTTGTTCTTCTCATCAACATATACAGGGGCATGATGATGACGACGACGACGAACATCTTTTCTTGTTCTTTTCCGACTATTTGCTGCGGGAATTGAAGAAGCTCTGTAATAGTAATGGTTCCCCGCCAGTTTGTCTTCTTCTCTCTTCATCTGCATGCAAACATTCTTCAATAAAAATATAAACACAAGTTATGGGATGAGGGGTGTAATTTTTTATCCAGTCAGAACGGCGAATGAACTTATTAGTTACTCCCTCCCTCCCAAAAAGATTTACACCTTTCAAAAAAATTGCGTCCCACAATCTCCTACCCATTTCTATTAAAAAACCACTTTTACCCCTTATCTTTTCAAACCCTACCTATCACATCATACCTTTTTCCTAATAATCTACGCATCACATCCTACTTTTACCCATCACATCAAAGGTATTTTTGGAAAGTCAACACAAAATTATCTCTCCCTTAATTTCAACTTTAGTCAAAACGTGTAAATCTTTTTGGGACGGAGGGAGTATTTTGCATTACTTTTTTTGTTCCAAATTAAGTTGTTAATTTATAATTCACAAAGTTAAATTTTATTTATTTTTTTAATTTTCGTTACTAATTTTAAAAAAATAAAATAGACTTATCATCTCTTGTTTCATATATAAGATGTACTGCGAATGTGGTTTAAATGTCTTAAGTTTTTTTTTTTAATTTTACCCATTTTTCAAATAATTGTATTGAAAATAAATTTATATAAATATCGTAAATCAAAATTTGCAATTTAAATTCTAACGAATGAAGTATATTATCACCAATAATTAATCTAGCTCGCTAACTTAGCTTGGCAATTATTTACCTTGAATTATGCATGAGAAGGTGGCCGGCATATGAGATTATATTTTAAGGATAAATAAACAATTTTAGACTTCCAAAATGACTTATAATGTCAATGTTCCAAAGGCACATTTACTTTCACCAAATTAAAGGATTTAACCAACACGACCAAATTCACTTATAACCATAAATTAGTGATTTAATTACGGTTTAGTAGGATTCAAATTGCACTCTAACGTTATGCTTGGTTCAAGGAATTATGAAACAAAAAAAGAAAATTGAGTTTCTCTCATTTTTCTCATCAAAATCGATGAAATTTGATTTGCCCTCTTTTTAGTACGGACTATATTTTAGTATTTTACCTTTTCAATTTCTTTTACATCCATTTTTCTTTTCTTTTCTTTTCTAATCAAACAAGAAAATTATTTTCTATCTTAATTTCTTTTCTTTTTCCTTTGAAATTCTTTTAAACAAACATAGTGTAAGTGATTTTTCTATTGGGAATTACTCCCCTTCATCCTATAAAACATTTTCCTGTTTGAAAAAAGGTGTCTTTAAAATGAGTAATTTTAGTGTTATTTTCTAATTATAACTCATTTGTTGTACACATCTCGTTATAATCTATTATAAAGTAAAGGCAAAATTAGAAAATAACATCAAAATTATTCATTTTAAATGTGCACCTTTTTTTAAACATAAAGGATTTAATGGGATGGAGGAGTAAAATATTTGATCAAAATATGTTTCAAATTATTTAAAAGCTTATGTAAAATTAAAACAATAAAAATTTATATATTTAATACAAGTACAAAATAAGAGATAATAATAAGACTGTACTATTTTATGAAATAATTAACGTGGAGCACATATTAAGCAAAAAAATGCACTTTCATTTCGTGAATTGTAAATATTAATTATTTTTTTCAAACCGATGGAGTATATATATAGTAAAAATTATACTCCCTCCGTGCCAAAATTTCCTTCCCCTCTTTTTTTCTTGTCCCATAAAATCCTTCTTTTTTTCTATTAAAAACCCATTTTTATTCTTACTCTTAACTTAGCTATCACTTCATATTTTTTTACTAATAATCTACTCATTACATCATATTTTTACTTATCATAATAAGAGTATTTTTGGAAAGTAAACACAAAAATATCTCTCCTTTTAATTTCTTAAAAGTCAAAATAGGAGACGGAGGAAATACGTATTTAATTTTTCTTTAATCATAACTAAAAACTAGTCAACAACGAAGATGCTTAATTTCATCAAGTGAAATTTACACTAAATAGTACTAAAACATAATGACTTTTCTAATGTAGAACTTAAACTTTTTTATTCCCTAAATAGGACTTAATAATGACCTTGCGGAAGAAATAATGTCCACTAATAATGGACATTTAGTTGAATAATGACTACTTGATAATGACCAAAGGTCTTACATTGGTAAATAAAAACATATGGTCCTATATTAGGAAAGTCATTATGTTTTAGTCCTATTTAGGTAAATTTCTCTTTAATCATTCGAAGTAACTATGGCCCCGTTTGGCATCAGCGTCAGAGATTAGCGTTAGCGTTTTGAAAAAGCTATCCGACGGTAGCCTTTAGCGTTAGCGTTTTCAGAATTAATCTGCACCGTTAAAATTTTATCCAAAACGCTAACGCTAATCAAAAAAGCTGTTACCAAACAAAGCCTATATCTTTTTGCGTTGGCTAATTGACGCATACAAAAAATCCAAACCAACCAAACACGTACAGTACGTACTTTCCATATCCCAAGTAGTGGTCAAACACACCAAAAGTCAATACAAAGGAAGCTAAAATAACTCATAATAAAGGGTTTATAGAGAAAAACAATCTAAACTACAAGAAAGAAGTGAATAAATTTCAAGATCCACTTTCCAAAAGAAAAAAAAGAAATGTTACATGTCCCAACAATAAGGCTTAGTTTGAAACAATATTTTCATATAGCATTAATGTTTTGGTTGAAATTTTAATGAAGTACGTTAACTTTAAAAACATTTTAGCTAATAAGCGTTGTCGTGAAAAGGCTAACATTACACATAAAAAGAAATGTTACATGTCCCAACAATATAATAAGGCTTAGTTTGAAAACAATATTTTCAAATATCATTAACGTTTTGGTTGAAATTTTAATAATGTACATTACAACACCTTAAAAAATGCTACAGCTAATAAACGTTGCTGTGAGGTAATCTTTTTAAAACGTGAGCACAAATTTTTCCCAAACACACCTTAAGTAATTAACAATGAACAAACCTGGTTAAGAAGATGATATCTTTTTGCAGCAGGACTTTTATTATTACTATTATTGAATAATAAACCTGCAGAAGACCTTGCAGTAGCACTTGAAGCATGGAACAAGAAAATGAGTGAAACAAATATAATTGTGAGAGGAATAAGATGGGAAGGAATGGATAATATTATTGAGGACATAATTAATTACTCATATGATAATTAAGCTGTGAGGCCGGCCTGCAGGCAGGACTTAGCAAGAGGCCGGATGGATATATAGGAAAAGTTTAATTATTATAAGGAATGAAAATGAGAGAATTATGGGACATGATGAATTACTACGTAATAAATAGAGAAATAATATTATGGGACATGAATTAATATAAATTAAATGCTGGGCAGGGTTTGGAAGGGTTCAACGGTTTTCAACTGTGGAACATGGAATTGTACGGGAGATTGGGAGATGAAGAGAGAGAGAGAGAGACCAGGAGAGAGAATGAAGGGTATGGGTGGCGTCATATGTGTCTCTCTATGAGGACAATGGGGACCCTCCAGGAGCCCTTTATTATGTTTATTCAAACCAAAACGTCCCACTTGTGGGACATATATATATATATAGAGAGAGAGAGAATTAAGAAGAAAATCAAAGAGATGAGATTGAGAAGAAGACGAAGATGAAGAAGTTGCAGCCTCCCCGGCCGGCCACTATATACCTACCCTTGTAGTATCTACTCCCATGTCCCCGAATATTCGTCTAGTTTTGACTCATCGAATTCTATGTGTAAGCCTAAATATAGTCATGTGTGATCTTGTTTGATTTGTCTTAACATACTCCCTCCGTCCCACTATATTTGTCCACTTTCATTTTTGCACACCATCCAATGCACTTCTTTAATCCATTTTATCTTGTAATTTGTATATTAAAAAATTATAGAAATTATATATTAATAATCTATATGTTAAGACAAATCAAACAAGATCACGCATGACTATATTTAGGCTTACACATTGAGAGAATTTGATGAGTCAAAGTGCTTAGATGAAGAGTTCCAAAAGTCAAACGTGGACGAATATAGCAGGACGGAGGGAGTATAAATTATTAATATATAATTTCTATAATTTTTTAATATACGAATTACAAAATAAAATGGATTAAAGAAGTGTATTGAATGAATGACGTGTAAAAATGAAAGTTAGTATTAATTACTCATCACTTACAATGCATGCATATCAATACTTTATTAACAGAATATTGAACCCATTTTCCTACCCATTAATTTTGGATAATATTCCCTCATACAAAACCCTTCTTCTTTCTTTTTTCATCCGTCTCAAAAAACATTTCTCTTTTACTATTAAAAAATCATTTTTACTCCTGCTAATCATTAACATAGTTATCACATTACACTTTTTCTCTATTAATCTATCCATCACATCTTACTTTATTCATCATATCAAAGTGCATTTTTGGAAAATGAACACCAAAATGCACTCTCTTTAAATCTTTCAAAAGTCAAATTGAGAAGTTTTTTAAGAGACGGGGGAAGTATATGGTAAGTATCGAGATATTTTATGGTAAAACGTAGTACGGAGTATATAAATACATTTTACTATTATACGTATGATAAAAAATAAGTACGTACTATTTATATTTGATCTTCAATATTGGTATCAATATGATTTCATAATGTAAATATGATCGAGTCCAGCAATGCACGATTGTGATAGTAGTTTATATATATACCTTATCCTCATTCCTCATCATAAACACTATAAAAAAATAAACTTTTTTACTTTTATCGAGTTTACTAGCCTTTTTTTTTTGCAATTGGTTTTCATTGTTGTAATTATAATAAAAAAAATCAACTATTTTTATTAAATTACTCCGTAATTTGGAGATATAGGTGGGCAGAGGGCGAGTTTGAGGGGGGTGGAGGTTCGTGGATCTTGGTAGAGGAAAAAAAAAGAAAATATGAGGAAAACTTTTTTTCCTTGGTTTGATTAGAGAAGAAAAGAAAGGTAAATAGAAATTCTAAAAACAAAATGTATTAAGAGAAAGAAAAACTAAATTTCTCCTATTTGAATGAGGAGAATGAGAGAAATTTAATTCCTTTTATTTTCAACTCGCTTGAATCAAATATAGTGTAAAAGTATTGAGTGTTGGTTGCAATCCGAAGAGTAAAAATTAAAGACAAATACGACGTATATTAGCAATATTCTCCTTGAGATATTATTACATATTTACATTCAATTGATTTAAAAAAAAACTACTTTGTATATTATTATATCCAAACACATGCTTGCAACATTTTAATAATGCATATTGAAGCTCAACTATTAGATTTATAAAAACAACACTCTGATTTTCTAAGGCCGGGCTTGTTTAACAATCACATTATATTGAGACGATGATAATATTTTATTGTTCATTTAAGGAACTAATACATAAACTTAAAAACAACTACTAAATGAAATGTTTTTACATTCTAAAGTTTTCTTTTCATTAGTGCTTTTATCGGTTTTTCTAAATTTTGACCATAATTTAAAGAAAAAAAATATGCTTTGTATCTAATTACGAAATAAGATATGCTCTCTCTGTCTTTCTTTTGATTACAATATTCTCCGGTCTTTTCTATTGTCCCAAAATAGATTACTCCATATAATATTTCACTTTGGTAACATTTATACACTTTTAAGACAAAATACCCCCACTTTTTTAATCCTCACCCCCATGACTACAAAAAAAGTAGAAATGAGGCTCTTTATTGATTAGGAGTATTTTGAGAAATAATTTACTACGTATTTGATTTGGCATAACATTAAAGTATGTAAAAAAAGAAAAATTGTAATCAAAATAGAGATGGTGGGAGTATATAAAGTTGATATCATTAAGGTAGTGTTTGGCAACTAGCATTTCATTTCAATTCATGCATTTCAATTCTAAAATTTAAAATCTTGAAATTCAAATGACAAGAGGAGGGGCATGGATTTGAAATTAAGCTTTGTTTTGAATTAGAAGAATTTGACTTAAATCCAAATTCAAATTTTTTAAGTTTCCCAAACATGTGATTTGAGCTAAATCCAGATTTGAAATCCAAATCCATGTTCCCAAACATACCATAAGTTCATTTGAAATAGAGTAACGGTAGACTTGCGAATAAACACTTTACAAAATTTACAAGCTTGTTTTTTAAACATTTTATTAGAAATAAGATACGCCCAAATAATTATAATATTTTATTTTAAAATACACAAAAAATAAGTTTGTGGAATTTGTGAACTACTCCCTCCGTCCCTAAATAAAGTTCCATTTTTGACTTTTTGAGGATTTAAGGGAGAGATATTTTGGTGTTGACTTTCCAAAAATACCCTTAATGTGATGTGTTAAAGTAAGATGTGATATGTAGATTATTAGTAAAAAGGTATGATGTGATAGGTAGGGTATGAAAAAGTAAGGGGTAAAAGGGGTTTTTTAAGGGAAAAGAAAAGTTTATTTAGGGACAAAGAAAAAACGAAAGAGAAACTTTATTTAGGGACGGAGGGAGTACTTAATTATTTGTTTGTAACTCCGACATTTTTGTTTGAAATAAAGTTTAAAAAGTTTCAAAACTTTTATTATGTATATTCATCGAAATATAGATATTAACTAATCTCAAGATGTTGAAATTAAGAAGATGAAAAAAGCAAATGAAAGGAATTTATTGAATGAGGGAGGGGAATTTACATGCTTCAAGACACAACATGTTCACCGTGTTAGCTCTCTGTCCCCTCTCTAAGAATTAAGCTGATTAATTAATAATCTTTCATTTTCGTTTCACGAGAAATATGTACTCCCTCCGTCTGAAAATATTCTTCATATTTTCCTTTTTAGTCCGTCCGGAAATATTCTTCTCATTTCCTTTTTTAGTATACTTTTTAAGGATAAATGTCAATATAATACCCTTCTGATGGGTATATCCCTATACCCGACCCGGACAACCGAAAGGGACAGGTCAAAATATGATCGGTCACTTTTATCAATCACCAAATGAGGTTAACTCTTCGATTGGGACGGGTCAAAAGTTGACCGGTCACTTCCACTAAAAAAGTGACCGGTCACATTTTGGGCGATAGCCAAAATGTCGCCTAATGTTACAAAGGACATTCTAGAAGACCAGAGACGGGTTGAGCACAAAGAATGACCGGGTAACCTTTGAGAGAAGGTGACCGGTCATGTCACTTTACTTTGCAAACATTGGTTCAGTATCTCAGGCATGGTGAACCACGTATGAGATCGAGGGATCACCCCGCCGTTCGTCCATCACGAGGCAAACAGTGAAAGGAATGTTTGTCATTTTGCAGGGCTGATTGGATTGAGAATATCCATTTATAGTCTTTGATTGAACAGTACATGTCTTGGCTTATAGTTGCTAAATTCATTGATTGAATAGTAGATTGATTATGTACAGTGACCTTCCTCCGGGTTTCCTATTTTGTCCATGGATGAACAGGGGAAGGTCACAAATCCTTCTCTATAAATATGACGATATTGGATAGAGGGGGGATCCAATTTTTCTCTCACTAAAATTCACTCTTGAGATAGAGTAAGAAATATAATTCGGACTGAGGAGATTTACCCGGTCTAGGTCATACTTTGTGTTCTTGTTGTGTGTTTTATATTACGGGTCGAGTGTGTTCAGGTCAAACCTGGTTAACCCACCCAGCTATATTTACACCATCACCTTCTATTTTATCATAAATATACTTTTTAGTACTTTTTTAATAATAAAAGGAGATTTAAAAGTTTATAGTATGTGCATTTTTGAAAATTTTGCATTTTTTAACTATTCCTTAATAAGTGTGTCAAGTTAACATGGGAAGAATATTTCCAGATGGATGGAGTATAACTTATATCTTGCATTCATTTCTTTTTACAACCTTAATCTCAAACATTAAATGAGACATTATTAAATTAAAAGGGACATTAAATGAATCTCGTTAGGACGAATTGGTCTTGACGGCAACCCTAACCGTATTTAAAATTGAGTAATAATGTTGGACTCACAAACATCTTTGACACAAACTTGTTATTTGTGTACTTTTCAAAGTGATGAAACAATTTAAAATAATTTAAAAATAAAAATTTAAATACAAAAATAGTAAATTTGTGAAGTTTGTGTCTAAGATTCTAAGTTGTTTGTGACTCGCTCAAGCATTAAGCTTTAAAATTCACTTACTTTCTTCCACTAATAATAAACTTTTCGTTTTGAAAACAACATGCAAATGCAAATCTTTTTATAATTACTTTATTTATAAATTGGTACATCATAAAAAAAGTACAAATTATATTATTTAAAACTAAATTAAAAATTCTACAGAATAAGTTGTACACATCTTTTTTAACCTATCATAAAATGTATACATCATTTTTAACTTATTTCTTATTCTTATTGGAATTTGATCAAATTTGATCAGACCATATCAAATATTATCTGATCTAATTAGAAAGAACTTTATATATAACTACATTCTGATATGATCAAATCTTATTAGATCTAATGAGAAACAAAATGTTTACCATTACTGAACATTATTCTCGCCACTAGACATTATTCAAGTATTTTTAGGAAATAAAAAATTTTAAGTAATAAATTGGAAAATGACATATATTTTAGTAATATTTATTCCAAATTTTCATGAAAAGTGTAGTTCGACTTGTCACAACTTGTTTTGTATAACTTTTGATATTACTTTTAAATATATAAATTTTATTTTTGTAATTTCATACTAGTTAATAATAAATTAAATTAATAATAACTTTGTCAAACCTCGTAAATAAAAATGACGATTTAAGTTGGGACAGATCGCCGGAGTAGTATATGTCCCATAATTATAATTATTGTCTCTTAAATATAAAAAAGATGAACATTTAATTAAGCATTTTTACCCATTTTTCAAAAACGATAAATGAAAGAAAAATGCTAGGGGTACACCAATGTGTACCCCATTTGTCTCCCACCTCCTCCTTGTCCACAAAAAAAGCAAGAAATTTAAAAAAATTAAATAAATAAAAATAAAATAAAAATGAATAGTGAAGAAGGGGGTATTGTACATTTGGGGTACACCTTTAGTCTAAATGAGAATATAATTATGAGTACATGTTGGTGGTCATGAGATTGATTTGACGTTTAGTCTATTTCTTGACAAAATCGTGTTCTTGACGTACTCTTCAAATTTGACCGGATATTTGTATACTCCGTACTTTGTTGAGGGACGAAATTTGGGCGAAAAATTAATGTGAAATACTTCCCCAATTCTTAGAAAATGTTCTTTGTTTTAATTTTTGTGCATCCTAAAATATCTCTATATCGACTCAAATATAATAAAAAAAATTAAAGCAACTTCTACTCATAATAAATGATAAATATGATAAATTTTATATATTTTAGATCTGGATAGAAGTATTTTTTGAGATGCGTAAGAAAAACATGAACATTTTTTTTGGATGAATGAAGTAATAAAATACACAGAACTTGCTGAAACTTGATGAAACTTGTACTCCTTATTAAAAAGGTCTAGTGCTATACTTCTTTCGTCACAAATTGTTTGCAACATTTTGAACAACATTCGAAAAAATATTTATATTAAAAATATTTTATTTATAAATTAGTAGATACTCCCTTCGTTCCAGATTATTTGTCCACTTTTATTTTTCTACATCATCTAATACACTTCTTTAATCCATTTTATCTTGTAATTTGTATATTAAAAAATTATAGAAATTATATACTCCATCCGTCCCGGAGTATTCGTCCAGTTTTGACTTTTGGAACTATTCATCTAATTAAGCACTTTGACTCATCAAATTCTCTTAATGTGTAAGCTTAAATATAGTGATGTGTAATCTTGTTTGATTTATCTTAACATATAGATTATTAATACTATCTCTGTAGGCTTTTATACACACACACACACATATTACGAGTTCTTCATTTCTTCTTTAAAATATTTCCTCTTTCTCTAGTAATCTGTTCTTAAAATATTTTTTTCATTTTTTATTAAAAAATCAATTTTATGCATACTACCTCATAATTATCTATTCATCACAATTTATTTTTACCGATCATATCAATAATATTATGAAAAGTCAACAAAAAAATACTCCCTCCGTCCCATGAAACCTTTCTCCTTTCTTTTTTTATCCGTCCCACAAAAAACTTCTCATTTCTATTAAAAAGTCACTTTTACCCCTTACTTTTTCATACCCTACCTATCACATCATACCTTTTTACTAATAATCTATCCATCAAAAGGACATTTTTGGAAATTCAATACCAAATACACTCCCCTTAAATCCCTCCTAAAAAGCAAAAGTCCCATATTTCATGGGACGGAGGGAGTACGTCTTATGTTTTCTCGAGTTTTATGTCCAAAATTTATGAATTTTGACCAAGGAAAGGTGAATGGAGACATTTTTGGGACAATGTCAGCAATGTAAATGCCAGTTCTTTAATTTTTAAATCGGTTACAATACATACCGATTCAACCGGAAGAAATATTATGAAAAATGATTCATTATTTCTCCAAAATGAATAATGAAAAATGATTCATTTTGTGTGTTGACTTCCTTAATATTCAAAGGCCCAATCCAATTAATGCCTGAATAGAGTGAGGAGCAATGAGTAAATGACCGGTATATGTACAAAGAAAATATTGCATTCCTGACAGTGTAATGTAAGTCAGAAAAAATTTTCCTAGTAATGCCATACGGAGTTAGTAACTCCGTTTCTTCTTGAATTAATTAACAAAACGGAGTTCCCTAGTCCGTGTCTATTTTATTCCCACCCATTTTATCTACTCTCTCCGTCCCAAAAAGATTTACACCTTTCAAAAAAATTGCATCCCACAATCTCTTACCCATTTCTATTAAAAAACCATTTTTATCTCTTTTTTTTCAAACCCTACCTATCACATCATACATTTTTTCTAATAATCTACACATAACATCCTACTTTTACTTATCACATTAAGGGTATTTTTGGAAAGTCAACACAAAATTATCTCTCCCTTAATTTCAACTTTAGTCAAAACGTGTAAATCTTTTTGGGACGGAGGGAGTATATCCCATGATTCCTGTCGGGGTATCCCTACTACTCCACTAGGCTACTACGCTGACACCAAAATAAAAAATCTCTCCCTTAGTCCCTTTACATAATTCATTCCCACCCACCCATTTTCCTTGCTTTTTCTTTTCTTTTCTTTTTTTGTTGTGTTGTTTTGTAAAGAATACAATATTTTCCTTTCATGCATAGTCCATCCCTCCCAAAGTATTTATCCACTTTTATTTTTGTACATCATCTAATACATTTTTTTAATCCATTTTATCTTGTAATTTGTATATTAAATAATTATAGAAATTATATATTAATAATCTATAAAATTCTAATAATTATAATTTCTGGGAGTATTATTGTAAAATTCTAAATTTCTGGGAGTATTTATATAAATTTTTCCAATAATTTAATGACAAAGAAAAGTATCAAAAAAAATTAAAGTAAAAAAAGTTGGAACAAAAGAGTGAAGGTAATTTAATGACAAAGAAAACTATCAAAAAAATTATTAATGGCTAAATGGATTAGGCAACTCTATTAGCAAAAAAGAAATGGAATAATGGAATGGAGTAGCCAAACAAAAAAAATGGACTAGTGGAACCGAGCCAAACAAGAAAGCAATCAAAAATTAAAAGTATTGGAACGGATTAGCTAAATCCATTTGGCATTTAAAGTTAGATACTTCCTCCGTCCCATATCTTTTTTCTCACTTTTCTTTTTTAGCCGCCCCACTTGATTCTTCCCATTTCCTGGAATTAAAATGTATGTATAGTTACCAATTTGTCCTTTCTTCATTTATTCTTTTTTCTTTTTTTCTTCTTTTTCCTTGTTCTTCTGTTCTTCCATTTCTTTTTCTTTTTCAATGTTTACCTTCTTCAGATACTCCCCACTCCCGAGTCCGCACCCCTTCTTCTTCGTCTTCATCAACCCCCACCCCACCTTACATGTTCTTCTTCGGCACCCCCTTCTTCTTCTTTTTTCACAACCCCCTTCCTCTTGTTCTTTGCCACCCCGCCCTGCCTTCTTCCGAGCGTGTTATTAGCAGCGACAAATAGGCGGTGGTGAACCGGTACCACCCAAACGATTCAGATCTAGATTTTCGTTCTTCCATCATCTAGATCCATAGTCTGCCCCTTTCCCGATGAAAAAAGTTTTGATTTTATTTTGATTTTGGCAAGATCCAAGGGAAAAACTTAAAGATCCCATCCATCTTCCTCAGGTGACGAGGTGATGGAATTTTTAGCAGCACGGGTGGGTTTAAAATAGATCTCTCCTCATCTCTTTTATTTTTCTTTAATTTAATTATGTCTTTTGATTTTGTGCCCAATCTCGTCATCATCGGAGATGGCAGCGATGGGGTGGGTTTGAGAAGAACATCGCAAGGACGAGGTGGATCTGAGAGAGGATAACAGATAGAATAAACGAAAAAACAAAAGGGCAAATGTGGAAAGTCAAGGAAAAGTTAGCACTACATTAAAAACCGTGCCAAGTCAAACTGAGAAGTTTCAACTGGGACGGAGGGAGTATAAAGGAATGGTTTGTGAGGTGTTTACACATGCAAGTAAAGCCCCCGCGATGGCATCCTAAAGACCAAGTTGGGACCGGATGAGTTCGATTTTGATAGTTCAGTTTTCGCTCAAAATCAAAGACCAGGATAAAGGTACTTGTACCCCATGTTTTTGTACCCCACTTGGACCCCGCAGGTTTACATCAACACAAAGTGTTGGTGTAAAGCCAATTTTTGTTAATGCACAAACACTTTGTGTCTGTCTAAATTTTTGTTAACGCACCAACACTTGTGTCGATGCAAACCATCAAAATGTTTGTGTATGCCTACGGTGTACGAATGTGGTATAATATGTGGTGTAAGTGTAGCATGACCCAAGACCAAATGAAAATAATTTGGCAGTCTTGTTCGATTCAAGTTTGCATAACGGGATTCGTAAATCGTTAGTTACTCAATTTGGTTTTGTGCAATTTTTATTTTGATTTTTTTGGTTTATGAAAGTAGAAAATTTGTAAGCATTAGAAAATTTAAAAATTATAACTCGATAAAGCAATGATGATATGTAAGGTTGGGTTCGTTTTTTTTGTCTGAGTTTTACACCAAACCAAAAATCGAACGGAAGATTTGTTCCGTTCAGTTTAATTTTACATAAAAAACATGTGTCAGGTGCCAACAAACATCTAAGAGATTTCAAATCAAATATTCCTAAAAACATCGCATGTAAAATCAAGTACAGAAAATTTGAATTTTTTGCTATAATACTTTCATTTCCAGCCACTATATCATCAAAATTTTTAGGTAAATTACTCTATCACTTTTTAATGTTAATATAATTTTATATTAGGATTAGTTATTAATGTTTATGTTCGTATGTTTTTTTAAATTTTATAATATGCTTTAAAATGTTAAGGTAATAGTTAAGAAAATAACTTTAATCGACTAGTATTTCATTTGTATTTATATTTCTATGATTTTTTTACATATCACATATACTCATATAAATAAAACGAAGTACCAAAGTGAAAACCAACCAATTACGATACAACTTATTTTTTTTACATTTAGTTTTTCGATTTGGTTTTTTCTAGCTCGTTTTCGATCAATTTTGTCATGGTTTCTAGCTTTCGATTTTTCCAACCCAACCCCACTAGCAAGACTATTTATTCAATTTGACTATTTTCGAGCCAAACTGAAAACGTTTTTATCATCAATAACACAAAAAAAGATATAATAATGCTGAAAGTTTTAATCATCATTAAAATAAAAAAAGATATTGATTATTAAACTTCGTCTACTTTGACTAAAAATTAATTTGAAAAATACTATAGAAGGGAAGAAACAGTAATGTAACAGTGTAAGAAATTTGTAACATGTAATGTAACTAACAAAGATCAATTAAGATCATGCTGTCTATTTTTACATTTTATATTGTTAATCCAGGGCTGGTCCCAAAGATTCTAATCAAAATGGAGGGAGCAATAAATTATAATTAGAGAAGATCTTTCGTGAATGAAGAGAGTTATAAATTATAATCAAAATATTTCTTTATTTTTATTGATGACAATAAGTTCTGTAGGGTAAGTATGCATATTTATTTTAGATTAAACATAAATCATTTTTATTTGAACTTTTTTTTAAAGTTTATAAAACAAATATACTACCCGGAGTACATAATTGTGTTTCTTTTGTCAAAACAAATGAGTTTTATTAAAATCAGAACAGAAATATATAATGTTATGCGCAAATGAAAGAACAACAATGTTGGTAGCTCAATCGATTCCCACCTTACGGATTTTTTTCCTTAAGAAAAGGGGATCTAAGATTTGGGCTGAAGAATTAGAAACGAAGAAAACCCCGTCAGGCACATTGGGCTTTTATATAGGCTAATAGAAAAAAAACTCTACTATAATAAATGGGCCCCTAATATAAATGGGCCCTGTGTTTAATTTGTCATCTTCTAGCATTTTAATCTGTAGTACAAAAAATATTCTAAACCAATTAGATGTCCATAACCCTTATTTTTTGGGGAAATGAAGATTAAGCATTAATAAGATGAGGAAGTACAGAGTGTGGGGGTAAGTAGAACTGGCAAATCGTTCGGTCAGATTCGGGCATTCGGCCTGGGTTACCTTGTGTTCGAGTTACTTCGAGCTTAGATAAGTTTGGTTTTGGGTTGACAACTACATGTTCATGATCTAGTGTCATAGGATTTGAGTTGACCCAATAAGTTACGAGTTTCATTTGTTTTTTTTTTAAATTTTAAGTACTCCGTAACTTTTTTGACCTAGTGTCAATATTACAAATAAAAAATTAAATATGTAAAAATTTTAAAAACATGTAAAATAATTATGCGATATCATTAAAGTTTGTTATAAAGGTATATATCTATACACAAGAAATTACGAGTAGTAAGCAAATAAATATATGATTGTGAAAAATCTTAGATTAGTGGGTTGGTAAGGTCAGGTTCGGATTCGATCGGGTTTCACCCATTTTTAGCTGTTTATTTTGGATTCGATCAACAAAACCTGTGTTCAAAACCAAGTATATTTAGATCGAATCTTGTGTAAAAACAAATCAGATTTTTTTTGCCAGGTCCAGAGATAAGCAAAAACAAAAGAAACAGATGGAGACTGGAGTTGTTTCGGTAGAAAATACCCCTCGTGCGCTTTTGTTGGGTTTGTTTCGGTAGATAAATAAAGAAATAAAGAATTAAAATCGCTTATGTTGGACTGTTGGGCCTCCTAACGATATGGTCTGCTTTGTCAATCAGCCCATTTGTAAAATCAAATACACGAATATGTGATATGTCTTCTATATAAGTACTGCGATCACTATTCTTTTTAATTCTTTTTAATATTGACTCCATTGAAATATAGTACTATTCATATTTTTTTAATATTGACTTCATTACAATGTAATATTTGTTTATATATTTCTCAATTTAATAAAACACCAAAAGCTAATACCTTTGCCTCTCTGAAACTCGAACCAAGGTGGGCCTTTTCACTAATCTTAGAGAGTGACTTTCGTACCATTCAAACTATGGAAGAAGTTTTAGTACTATGAAAACTATTATTTTATAGAAAAACTCAAATTACTATTCTCAAAATTATACTCCTTCCGTCCCAAAAAAATTGTTACGTTTAGAAAAAATTGCGTCACGTAAAGTCCGTTACATTTCTATTAAAAAACCACTTTTACCCCTTACTTTTTCATATTCTACCTATCACATTATACCTTTTTTCTAATAATTTACCCATCACATCCTACTTTTACCTATCACATCAAGGGTATTTTTAGAAAGTCAATACCAAAATATCTCTCCCTTAATTTCTCAAAAAGTCAAACCGTCCCATTCTTTTTGGGACGGAGTGAGTACGATTTTAATTAAATATTACACCGTTCAAGATTTAATAGCACAAGGGTCGTGTAGTCTCGGTATAAATTGATTTTACTACGCTCTCCATTCAACAATAATCTTTTTATTGCGCGTTACGATATTTGACCGAAGTTATTTTCATATCATTTTCTATGAAAAACAGTTTGTAGTTAAAAAAGTAAAAATTACATATTTAAAAATTAGAGGTGACATTCCTTCATTATTTTAGCTTACGTTTTTATGAACGAAGTAGGTTAATTAGTTTGTTCTCTACGTTAAGAAGAAAATTATACCATCAATACCATTATACACAAATCAAATTGATGGAATAATACTCCCTCCGTCCTATAATGATCTTCCCAGAGCACTATTCTAACTTCACGGGAATTTATATTTATATGTGTTTTTTCATGGCCTATATGATAAAATAAAATATTCTTGTCACCACTTGTTTTGTTGAACGATTGATGTAGTTTTTAAATATGTATGTTTTATTTTTTATTTCTATATTTAAATAAAATAGATTGAAAAAACTTGGAATTTTTCTTCGTTTTGCGGAGGGAGTAGTATTCAATTAGGTCCAAAAATATTGAACTCATCCTAGAAATAAGTCAATGTTGGATCAAAACATGTTAGTATGTAATCCTAATTCTATTACTTCCTCATTCATTAAAATATTACCACAATTAAGAACCATGTTGACGAGTATTACGAATTTGTTCCTTGAGTTGGTATAAACGAACACCATCGCTTACCGAAAAATGGCCTTTAAGACAGACTTAATTATATCAGACTAATTACATCGGGTCAAGTCTATATACAAAATAATACAGAGATAAGACTCTGCCACAAAATATCTTTTTGACATACCGTTTACAATGCCATTTCTTTTGATATTGGTTATCAATATCATTCTATGATCCCGATTCATTTGGAAGGCCTATGTCATACGGATTATTGTGGATTCATTATTTCTCACAAAATAAACAATGGAAAATGTTTCGTTTTGCAAGTATATTTGCCTTCCTTGTGATTCAAGATCCAATCCAACAAATGCATGAATAGATCTTGGGTGCAAGTAAAGTTGTGAAAGTCTTATGCTGTGTTTGGATGGAGGGAGGTAAAAGTAGGAGGATGTAGCAATTTAAATCTACCTTGTTTGGAGAAGAAACAGGGATAGGTAAGGGGAGGTGAATGGCACTAGCTTCACCGCGTAACAGTGAAATTTAGGTTGTCGCCAATTTCGCGAAACACCTCGGTAATCAGGTTCAGTTCCGCTTCTGCCCTTCGCTAGCCATATCTGATCTCAAGATCTGTTCAGTCGCCATCTCCTCTTCCAGCGGTAGATTCTTCTTCTCCCTTTAGTTTCTATCCGATCTCAGATCAGTTCAGTCGCCATAACCCGTTTTATGCAATTTTCAATTTTCTTTTGCACTTTGATTTTTGTTCTGCTATGCTTTTTCGTCCTGCTCTGCTTTTGCACTGTTGCACTTCAACTTTTTGCATTTTTCACTTTTGCACTTCAATTTTTAGATTTCCTTTAATTTAAAAATTTTATAGTTAAAATTTAAACAAATTCTAATTTTATATAAATACATCTTAAACAAATAAAGAAAAACAACCTCAAGGATATTTTAGTAATTTTAGTTTTTTCCTACCTCACGTTACCTAATAAATATCCAAACACAATTTTTTAACTCATTACCTTACTTTACCTACCTTCAATTACCTACCTAATAAAAACTTTACCTACCTCCAACCAAACACAGCGTTATATGTAGGGTAAAATTTCACCAATGGTACCTGAACTTTAGCTGGAATTTCGAAGTGGTACCTAAACTTCAAATTCTTTCAAAAAAATCCCTGAACGTACACAATCCTTCCACTAATAGTCCATTTACCCATTTCTAGGTTAACTTCCGGTCATTTGGGCCGCCAAATTAGAATTTTATATATTTTAAAATTTTCAATTTGATCTCATTTCTTCTTTTCTTTTCTTCCACGCCCCGCCGCCAGTCAAAGTCGCCGAAAAATGAACTTGGTTCGATTCCGGCGGGACCAACACCATTCTCTTCGTCTTGAGACGGGGATCAAGAATATCCAAACCATTTTGTCCAATTTGGCCTGTAACTCCTCGAATCTGAATTTTTCCGCCCGAAAAAACCCTAAAATTCGAAATTGGGTCCAAAATCGAGATTTTTGCAAACCATCATCAAATCTTGCAATTGAGGGGTCCTTGGAGGTCGCCGTGATGCCACAAACACATTGGAGTGGATGGCCAGCGTCAATTTCTCCGGATTTAGCCGGAAAACTCTCCGACCTGCCGGTGAACCTTTAAGACTACTAGTACTCAGTTGTGATATACAATTTGGGGTACGGTACTCCCTTGGTGTACAAGTAGCTTTATTCGAACAATAATTGCATCTTTTGTAGAAAAGGATAAATTACGGCATTCAAAAATACATTAAAAATTGTACAAAATGACATGCAACAAAATATCTAATTTTATCGAATGATCGATGAAAAATACGAACGTACAAAATTTATTGAAAAACAGTAATAGTGACAATAACATTTATTCCGTACGAGGGAGTAGAATTTTTATGTAGTTTTTAAAATTTAAAATTTTATTTTTAAAATTTTTAAAATTGGAGACACGTGCGTATTTATTTAGAATGAAAATTAATCAAATAAAAGTTGGGAAAAAGAACCCTAAAAAAGAGGCGTGCGTAAATCAAAATGTAAACGCCTAGAGGTTGTTTTGATCCATTATTGGCTCCGTACGCTGAAATCCAATTTGAGTAGCTCGGTTTCTTGGTTTCGATCTGTCTTCTTCCCTCTTTCCGGCAATTCTCTTTTGAATAAGATGAATAAGATGGCGAAGATGATGGTGCCACCGAATGCCCCGATTGTGCTTTGTGTGGATTGTGCTCTTCGATTGTGCCGCCGCCGCAGATATGCCGCCGCTCCGCCGCCTCCTTGATCGAGCTGAGCCTGACACACCGTCGACGCCACTGCCAGTCTTGATTGCGCTGGCCTTATTCGCAGGTGTATTTCTCCTCATCTACATCTTCCACCGGCTTTTCATCCGCCTTCTACGGCCTGAGGTGGAGGATGCCGCATCTGACGCTCCTGCCGGTGCTCCACCACCTTCTGACGCTGCACCACCACCTGCTGACGATGCACCACCTGCTGCCGCTGCACAACCTGATGCTGTCCCAGCCGCACCCTTGTGTGTGGTGTGCTTGTCCGACGGGGATAGCAACGACGAGGTTACGTGGCTGCCAATGTGCGGTCACGCATTCCATTCGGAGTGCATTCTGCCATGTGACCGCTGCCCTCTTTGTAGCTCTGTGGTCAATCCGACCGCCAGGGACATCGAGATGGCAATCCTCCACAACCCCTAGTTCGAGCGAGCGCCACAAATGACATTTGAAGCAGAAAACAAGTAAATTGATAACTAGTTTATTATAGTAGAAAACAAGTAAATTGATGTATATGTCAGAAGGTGCACACTTTAACTATATTAAATTCTAAGTGTTTTGGTTCATGTTAGTACAGTGCAGGTATGAGTGTTCTATATATTAAAATATTCTGTGTAACTTTGACAATATCTTAAATTGATGTTTATGTCAGAAGGTGCACACTTTAACTATAATGAATTCTAGGTGTTTGTGAGTTCCTTATCTCGTGCAGATTTTCTCAATGTTTCATAGGTGGGCGGGCGGTGTTTATAGTTACATTTTCTTCCCATGCATTTGCCATAACGCTTAGGTTCTTTAGTTGGGAATGTAGCCTTGCTTTTGCTTTGAGTATTTTTGGATTATACACTAATCATGCCACAACTATTGAGGTGAGTGAGTAATAAATAAACTTTCATGGAAGAAAGAAGACTACTCCATCTAATTTTTTCAGTAAACAAAGAAGAAATACAGAGGGGGTGGCCAGAGCCCCAACAATATAGCCAAACTGGTTCCCTCTTCTCCCTTGCGAAATCCACCTAAATTGCTTGCCCAAAACAGAAGATAGCACCTGCCCATTCTCTTAGAGTGCAACCAAAACAGAAAACATCTTTAAAGTATTATAAGATTTCCCATGAACCATTCTAAATTGGGATTTAACCATTTCTGATTCCTTGTCTTGTTCCCTTGTACGTATGGAACTCTACCACTAGCCTCTCATCATCTTTAGAGGAGGAAAAGAAAATTGGGGGTTTTGATCCTTCAAGGTGAATTAGGCTCACTTTTTCCATGCTTTTCACCGTCTCACGAGTTGCTCTCTCTAAGTATCTTTCCCGACATATTTTGAAGTAAACCGGATTTTAGTTTATCCAATAGCACCTTTTTTTTTGTCAAAGCCTCAAGTATTTGGCTTTCCACAGCCTTGAAGATTGACTCAAAATAAGCCTCAAAAGCTGGTTGAAATAGCATTTGTACCTTTTCTTCCTCATCCATAGAGAAGGTACCTTCTATTCCTCATCCATCGAGCTACTCTCAATCAGAGAAATTTCCCTTTTTGTGTAACTAGCTACCCTTGAAGTCATTGCAATATCCTGTTCAAAAAGATTTGAGGATATAGGAGTGCCCAGCTGCTCCACTACTCTCTCCACTTTAAGCATTTGATCAATCATTAAAGATCCTGGTAGGCTTCACACCATCTGCTGTTCCAGTTCCTTCTTGTAAGTTTAGAGCTTCTTACAATGCTTTTACGAAAAGCCTAATGCCAGCGGATGCATTTGCTTGCAGTAACACATATTGTTTTTTTTTATTTTGAGTTCTCTTTAGAGAAAAAGAAATTGTTGCTTTGGGGGATATCAAGGTTGTCATCCCGGATGAGGAAGCAGACATTTCTGTCATTGGGGATCCTGAGCACCTTACCAGGTATCATCACAGAAAGGAGATTGAAGGAGAAATTTGGTCTGGTGATAGGAATTGTTCACACCAATTATCCGGAGAATGTTAAGAGGGAGCACATTGGTTTGGAAGCTTTGATCGTGAAGTATATAAACGTTTGGGTTGTCAACATATATTGCCACAGGGTATGTTTTCTCTCTGCCTTTCCCCCAATGACTCTTTTAAGCTATTGGTGGTGTCAAAAGGACAACTCCACAAATATACTTGTAAATTATTATTATTTGCGTTTAATGCTGACTCCAGATTGTTGTGAGCATTATTCCAAACCACCAGTCACTTGGTGGTACAAGACTAATGCTTTACTCTGTGGATTAAAACATAAAACTTCTACATACCAGATATTTTTTTTAAAAAAAATCTGATTTCCCTGTTGATTAGTAGCTTTTTGGGAATACCATGGTTTCATGGTATGAGGCAAGTCCCTCTGTTAGTGTTAATGTGGTTGTGTTTTCTCATATATTGGTTTCTTGCTTAATATCATTCATGCGAATTCTCTGATTCTTCTGATATAATAGGCAAACAGATGGGCGGGAATCACTTCCTTTGTCGTATGATAAAAGAGGAGAATGCATATGAAATTCTCTTGACATGCTTGGTAGACTTATTTATGTGCTACTCCATATTCATCCATCATGTGCTACTCTGTTTCTGTCTGCGGTTTCTTCCACCAAGCCCACCCTTGAAGAGAAGGCTAAGAGTCACGATTGAACCATTGAAGAGGTTGTAGTCTGCGGTTTCTTCCACCAAGCCCACCCTTGAAGAGAAGGCTAAGAGTCACGATTGAACCATTGAAGAGCGAACGAACAGACAAAGATTAGAAGACACAAAATTCTTCAGTTGTTCTGAGATTTGCCAATTTAGATGTTAGTATACTGGTAGGTTAACTTTATTTTCATTTCATTGCAATTCAGTATTTAATTTGTTATTCTTAAATTCAAATCAGTCAATAAAGAGTTTGAATCATGATTTTTAGGATAACGAAGTAGCAAATCCAGTTTTAAATCCATTTAGATTTTTATGAGGCGAGTGGAATTCCTTAATTATGGTTATATGGTATTGATTGGGGTTTTATCTCAAATAATCATGGATTCAAATTGCTTATCATATATTGAAACAATTATTTTGTGTAACTACGGAATATATATATACGGTGACAGTACATAGCCATCAGATCTTGGATGGGAATTTAGGATATTGTTGTGAGCAATTGATACAAGGTGCTATGGCTTTGTTCAAATATGTTCAGGGTGGGAAGATGATTGATTTGTTCCACTTGAAAAGCTTTCGCATGAAACGGGTTGTGCAATTAAGGTTCCGGTTTATAGACTTCAAGAGCTCATCAGTATGGCTATGGTAATGATTGATGTGGAGGTAATTGTTTAACCTAATTGAGTTTTTGCAGTGTCTGTTTAATTTTTATTTGTTGTTTAGTTTAAACAAGATGGGGTTTTATGAATTAGGGTTCTTACATATATGCCAACATCAAAGAAAATTTTACCCATTTGTTCCATGATTTTCTTAAAGGTGGTAGATATTACCGTACATACGAATTTTGGGGTGTCAACAAAATGATGATCCAATCATATGCCGTCTCATTTTCTGGAGTTATTGATGACGGGTGTTCCAGAATCTCAATGCATCATTTCAATTTTTTTTGAGTTTGATAAGGTTGGCTTTGGGCTTGGCCAAGTCTGCATCCTGACAGGTTTTGTTACTGTGGAGTATGTTCTTACAATTGTCTATTATCTTTGGTGCTGTATGTATGCTTAACAAGCTGTTTTGTTTCAAGAATTGGCTTCATCAATTGTGAGGATGATACGTGGCTTCTGACATGGTCTTTTTAAGGTGAGTTGGCCGTATTTTTTGCCACTGTGTTTATGAACCTCCGTTGATTTCTTTTAGCCCTCTTCCCATTGCCGTTCTTCTATTGGAGACTTCTTTTTCCCTGTGTTTGGTAGGATGGTCTCCTCTCCTCTGCTCAGCCCGTCGGTATTCCGCTGATCTCTAGCTCCTCGCCCGTGATTCAGCCTTCTCCCTTGCGTGCTGCTTTGCCTGGAAAGTATTCTTTTTGCATCGATTTCTATAATTGTTGATCTGAGGTTACCCCATCAGATCTTTACAAAAAAAACCTTCACCAACCAGGTATTTCCTTCGAAGATCTATTTCTTTAATCTTTATTCCATTGTTGTGCGTTCAAACTATTTAGTTTCCCAGTACCTCCACCCTACCCCTTTTTTCATGAAATTTGCTCTTTTCTGGTTTGTTGGAACGACTCTTCAAGCACAAGTGATAAATTTGAACAGGTAAGAGCAAATCTCCTCTACATCTCGGCCTGTGTCACGCTCTCAGTGCTCTCTCAAGATGCACATAATGTGTTTGATGAACTGCTTACATGAATCTGAACAGGCGCATGGGTGGTTGATGTCCGCTTCCGGGCCTTCCAACACTGTGCTTCAAACTGTGGTTCATTACTCCAGAACGTTCATGGTCCAACTACTTGGAAAGGTCGACTCATTTTTGCAGAATTACTTTTCTTTCCCGTGTAAATTGTTGATTTTTTTAAACAGATTCATTGCATTTGTTGGGGTGTGCTTGATGGTCCTTTATTTTGATCTTTTGAATTTAATGGACTTGATATCGGCAGGTTCCCTTCTCAACCTACTAGCCTACAACAGCAGAGGTAATGACATTGCTGGCTTATGTAAAATCAAGAATAAAAGATTTGTAGACCAGGTATGTTTGTTTTTTAAGTGGTTGGAGTTTTGAAGATTGAGTTATATGATCTTTGCTTTGACTTTCTTTCATAAAGAACTATTTGTATATTGTTTGGTAAGGTTTCATTGTAAATGTTTTGTTTACGTTGATTTATTTATTTATCACACACACACACACAAACACACACACACACAGATATATATATATATATATATATATATATATATATATATATATATATATATATATATATATATATATATATATATATATATATATATATATAAAAAATAGGTTTCTTTGAGTGTGAGGGTGACACGTGGTTGGTGACATGGAGTACGACATGGCGTTTCCTGGGCGAGCTGGGCACCTTTTCTTGCCATGTAGTTTTAGCTTTAACTTTCCCTCACCTCATTGCCATATGTACTACCACTATGCAAACAGGAAATTTTTTACCATTCGTTGGCAGTAATTATTTTTAAATCTTTATTTTGAGATATTCATCTCTGATCATTAAAAAAATGGAACTGTCGACTTATGTGTTAACAGCTTCTTGCTAAGATGCTGTCTGATTGGAACTTTCGGCTCAAGGGTAGCGACTGATTACTTCCATCTATAGTTTTCCGTTTAATTCCTTTTTTTAATTACATTCTTCTCGGATTTTTATTGTGGTAATTTTATGATAATGTTAGGTTAAATTTCATAGCCAGTTCAATTTCCCATTATGTGTAGTAAGAATGCATGGGCAGAAGGAGATGCATCCTAATATGAAATGTAAGGACACATGTTTACTTCAGAGAATAATTGCAAGTCTGGTCTTGACACAAGTCAAAAAGAGATTTCTTCTAAAATCGCTATAAAACAGCTACTATAACTTAATTTCCCTCTATGCCTTTAAAAATCCAAAACTACCAGCAGCTTCCCTTGTTTTCAAATAGTCACTGCATGGAATCATTTGGCTTCAGTAAATTCCATTGTAAAGTTCATTTGATTTATGTTCTTGCAATTAAGTGTATGAATCTGTGTTGAAATGTTGTCTTTTAGCAGTGTATCACCATCATTCGGAATGGCGGTTGATATTGATGGCATCCTCCTCAAAGGTTGTTCGTCTCATGCTCTCAGATGCCTCTACAACAATTCTGGTAACCCTACCTTCTTTTTTGGTCATATACTTTAGTGTAGACTTTAAGGATTTTCTTGGATATCTAATAGCCCACAAAGGTGGAAGCATCAAACACACAAACTATTTGTTGATTTTCCTCACCCACAAAAACAGCTTCTTTACTTCTTTATCCCACATTTTCTTTCAAAGAAGTAATGATCAAACTCAGCTTTAAACTCCAATCACTCACTTTAGTTGACTGATTGATATTTTCCAAACTGCCTTAATTATTCTTTAGACTCAGCTTCATCACCATCAGTGTTTTGATTTGCCATCGTTACTGACACTGCAAGAGAGGCAGATCTCCATGGACGAACCAGAGTAGTACTTGCTTGCACTGGTCGAATAAGAACAGATCCAAAACATAAAATATCAAAGATGCCTACCCTCAGTCATATAAGACTCTGAAACAAGGGTATTTTTTCTCTCTGCTTTTCCCCCCAATGACTCTTCATCAAAACTAAGTTTAAGCTATTGGTGGTGTCAAAAGGACAACTCCACAAATATACTTGTAAATTATTAGAAGAAGATAAATAGTTCTTCAAGTGTTGCCTAGTAAATCAAGGGATTCATTTGTGTGGCAGGTTGTCCGCTGTGACGCAATATCTTCCCAGATCATTTTCTATAGGAGTATATATTTTTAGTATATGCCCTTGTAGCTTCTGCCCCATCTAGGGTTCCCCGGACGGGAGCATGCCGATCCTATCTTCCATGAGTAAGTGCCTTGATCTTCTCCTTGTACCTCCTGCTTTTTAGTGAAACCAGTAAAATCTGAACTTTGATGGGAAAGTAAAAGTTGGCTCAAACTCAATAAATCAAAGTCTCTGAATATCTCCTTGTGCTTATTTCAGGTACAAAAAAAGTCCTTTTGAATCCAAGCACCACTGACATTGTCTGCACGAGGCTACAGGCTAAGCCTTAGCAATGGGCAAAATAGTAATATGCGCCGTAGAACGAGTTCTTCAAGCAGTTTCCCAACTGCCGGACGTACGACAGTGGCACTGGCTTTGTCACCGCCACTCTCCGGGCACTGACCGAGCAGCCCGCCCCGTTGACCGATGATGACCAAAGGCACGAACCGTCACTCCTGGGGGGCAATTGTGAGCATAATTGATTTAATAGGGGCACGTCCTCCTCCTTGGGGCAATTGTGACCAAACGCACATAATTGTGACTAAAGGCATCAATCAATCTTTTTTACATTTTTATGCTGGAGTGGAAATTATTTAATAGAATGAGCAAAAATCCACATTTTCTTCCCATTTTTTTTGTTTTCACCCATTTCTTCTTCCAATACTCCTCTCTATTTTCTTGGCCTAACATTTGAGTACATTGAGGTATTTCTACATAGTGTCTTTTGAAGCCTTACATTGGGACTTCTGGCTGCCATTACCTAAATAAAAACTCATTGTTTGGTGTGAAATATGATTACTGAGTTTAAACTGTTTATTTTCGTAAATGTTTAAAAACATGGCCCGTAAATGTTTTTAAAAAATGGCCAAAATTATTCCTGGAAAGATACAAAACCTTAGTTTCCTACTTTCCAGAAACTAAAAAGCTTTAATTATGGATTATTTAGCTGTTGGGAAAATCACCTCAATTTTCTAGCGGAAGCAATTAATAATTTTCCCGTCTTTGTGTTGTCAAAATGGGCAAAATCATATGTCCGATCAAGAATAGTAAACACGTCAACAAGCAATCAATCAAACGATAAACGAACACCAAGATTTAACGTGGAAACCCCAAATTGGAGAAAAAACCACGAAGCCTTCCACTAATCAGCAAGAAAATCAGTGGGTACACCAAGAATCCTCTCTAAATCAATTAGAGGTATACACAATCATCAAGTAACAACTTGGAACACCAAACAACAATAATCTTCACTCAAAAGTGAGAAATCCCCAATAAAAACGCAGCAGTAAACAAAGGCGATTTTACCGACATCGAGAGGTCAAAACAACAATCCCACCGTTGGATATGAAGAAGAGGATCTCAGGAACAACATACTAAAATTTCATCCCGATCGGAGCTCGTTTGGTCTTTGATCGGAGCACAAAACCAAGCTGCACCTCTCTTTTTTTCTCTTCTTCCTTCTCTCGGCTTCACCCTCTTTCTTCTCTGTTTTGCTGCTGCTGTTGCCCTTTTCTGCCCGTAAGAAGCCAAAACAGAGGCTACTACCTTTTCTACCAATAATAGGTAAGTGGTAGCCCCCACCACTCACACTTTTCCTTTATTTCTTTATAATAATAAATATTACGGAGTATTATTATTATTATTATTATACTACCTCCGTTCCATTTTATAACGCCTGTTTCGGTTTATGATGTTTGATTGAAATTATTTTCACACCATTTTATATGACAAATGGTATAGAATTAAAAAATAAAAATTACATATTAAAAAACTACATCAAAAGATCTACAAAACTAGTAGTGACAATAATATTTTATTTTATCAAATTGCTAACGAAAATAGAGAAAGAAAGTGAATGAAGTTTGACCATGTGAATAGTAAACAGACATTATAATTTGGGACGGAGGGAGTAGTAACCAACTCTAAACCAATTACATTTTTAATACTAAATGTATAATTTAGGAACTCCTTCCTCCATGTAGGAGGGATACCCCAACATTAGCAAATCTTATTTTAAAAATACTTACTCCGTATTTTAATACTTAAAAAATACGGTATTTTTTTTTTGCATATATAAAGGTTATGGGGACCATAGCTCCATGCAATGATTTGGTGTACATGTATTTGTTATTAGATACGGAGTACTTTTAAAAATAATAACTGACATTGTGCTTACTAAATTCAGCAATTTAATGGGATAAGCACCAATGAGTACTTGGTAATTTGTTATTAGATACTTTTAAGAATAATAATTGACATTGGGCTTACTAAATTCAGCAATTTAATGGGATAAGCTTCACCAATGGGTACATGGTAGTATACAAATATTCATTGTGAGACTTAGGCAATAAAACTTGAGTAACAATGTACTTCCTCTCGGTGCTTTCTCAGATTTAATGAGATGATCACTGAAAAGAAGTAAATTATATTTTAACTATAAATTGATAACAGAGAGTATAACTTTCATCTAGTACTTGCAGAGACTCTAACATTTTTGCATCCTTGTATTGTAAGTTACCAGAAATTGAATTTGGGTATACCCTCTTGATATTCTCGATCTCTATTTACCAAGTGCGCAACACTCTTCGACATTAATAATAAGTTGAAAAAATAATAGAGGAACTAATCATCAAGGCTCGAGCTGTGTGATCATGACACAATGTAATCCCTTCGTCCCACTTGAATCTTCACCTAAACTATGCACAACATCAAATTTTATACACTTCTTTTTCTTAATTTTGTTACCTATTTGATAAAATAAAAAATTCATGTCACATCTAGTTTTGCAGATTTTTTATATAGTTTTTAAATATACGGAGTATAATTTTTATTTTTTAATTTTACACATGCAATTAAATAAATTGAATTAAAAATAAAATTAGTCAACAACAAACCTCTCATTTTGAATAAAAATAAAAATATTAAAGTTGAGACATATTTTTATCCAAACCGACATCAATTTCATGCACAAGTCATGCATGCAGCTGAATAATATAAATGGACCACTCTCGACATGCACCTCAAGTTATACTGTCCTATTTGATTTCTATCCTTTTGTTAAAATGTGTCTATCTGGATATTTAAATTGAGGTTTTTTTTAGATAGAATGATTAGAAATTTAAAATTAAGGTAATAAAACAAGTTAATATGTATTGATATCCATGCAGGGAGTTGGGAATCAGTGCTGGTCCAACTTGCCTTCCAAAGCTTAGGGTTTGTGTATCTCGGCTCTATGCATTTCCGAGCAATTTTGCTAACACTATGTTTGATTTAAGAAATTTAGAAGGCAAAGAAAAGAAAATTATTTTCTCTCATTTTCCTCATCAAAATGAGAGGAATTTAGTTTTCCCTCCTCTTAAGATATTTTGCCTTCTCATTTCATTTTCTTTCCACTTTTTTATTTCTTTTCCTCTTTAACCAAACAAGAGAAAATGTCTTCCACCTCATTTTCTTTTCTTTTCCCTTTCAAATTCCTTGAACCAAACATAGTGTAAAGGGTCCATTTTGTTCGGGGGTAAGGAAAACGAGAAACAGAATGAGATTCTCCGATTCCATTTGTTGTCGTTTATTTAAAAAAATCATTCCGTTTCTCCATTTTTGGTTTGGGATTACCCCTTTTCGCCTCTTTCGATTCCCCGCTCCCTATCGGGTTCGGGCATTCCCCTCTTCCTCTCCCATTTCTTATGAGTACCCAAATACCCCGGAGTAATTTCGTAATTGTTTGGTCAAACATCTCTAAAAATGTGATTTATAATAATCTTTTACGTTGAATTAATCTGTTTATATTATTACATTGCCTCGTTTGTTACTAAATTTATTATAGTACTTATTGTCTAATTGATTACCACGTCATACCACCCACTTATTTGTTGCCTCAAAAAAAAATTGTCTTCCAACAAGCCATTCTCTAGTGAAATATCCTCCCATTGTTCTAGCCATTGAGTTTGTAGTATGCATAATACGTTTATGTTGTCTCAACCATATTTCACATTGAGAGTTAATAGTGGGGTAATTAATAATTGATATCCCAACTCTCCCAAAAAGGGTAAGGATGAAAAGGGACTTAATATTCCATTTCTAAATATCACTAGAAAAACAAAATGTACTCTATTATTCTCTCTCTTATTCCCTACCTTGTTAATATTTGTTTTATAATTAAAATTTTTTATTTTAATTTATTTGTTTAGGCCATGGAAAACAAATTGAAAAAAATATATAAAAATAAATGACTTGAATTGACTATTTAATTAAAAAATGACTTTAACAATCAAACTATTTTAGCCTTAACTTATTTTCAATTTCTTAGTAATCATACCCGATCTTTTCGGGTGTTCGGTACTATTTTGGTTCTTCAATTTTCGGGTCAGTTCGGGCTCAATTTCGAGTTATTCGGTTTGGATTATCAGGTCCGAGTCAGTTTTACGAGGTCTAAGTACATACACTTACGCAAACTTAGTTTACTCCAATCTTTCTGCCTTCCTGTCCCAAATATGGGCTAGTTGGTCACTATGGCTTTTTTGCTTCAAAAGGATGATAAATATGAATGTCCCCGAAGTGATTGTTGGCATGATTATCTTGAGCAATCAAACAATCACTTCTAATACATGCATCAAAGTTTAACATCAACTGTTCTTAATCCATGCAAGAAATGAAATGGCAAAAACATGGTGCTAACGGCATCGCAGAATCATATACCGCGGAGAAATTATCAATAATCATTGATGTAGTAAATATCAAATATACAAATTATACAAATAGTTTCAATGAAGCAACCAAAGAATACCCCTGGGAATTGGGTGGGATAGAATGGCATGGGCAGATGAACTAATAGCATAAAAAAGGCAAAGTGATGATCAATTGAAGTCATCTCACTCTATTTACACACTTGAAAATTTTAACCTTAAAATAATTCAAGCCAGGCAGTTTTTTAAACCACATTTTTCATTACGACATTCAATAAGTGCAAGTCGTTTACATTCAATACCTACTCAGGAAACGAAAGTTGAAGCTCCGCATGTGGGACACAAAGTAGTCCGAGCCAGCCATTGGGTAAGGCACAGCGCGTGGAATGGGTGGAAGCATGGTAGGAACATCGGTAGCTCCTCACCCGGCTCGTACTGCCCCAAGCAAATGGCGCAGCTGTCCGTCGCCCCGTCTCCCGCGGCAGGATCAAATGTGCACCGCGGGAAACCTGCCACAAAGTCCGTAGACGCTAGCTGCGTGGCGAAGGCAATCACCGCCTCGCGGCGCGCCCGTCGACGGTGGAGCACGATGTGTCGGACGAACCAAATGACGACGAAGGCGGCAACCACGCCCACCACCAAGATGACGATAAGCCAGCCCGATAATGAGGGCGTCTCTGGCTGGGTTAAGACCCTAGACATGACAGTGGAGGAGAAGTGGTGAGAAGGAAAGCAGGGTGGTGAATGAAGTCTGATCTGTTTATATGTGTGTGTGTGTGTGTGTGTGTGTGTGTGTGTGTGTGTGTGTGTGTGTATATATATATATATATATATATATATATATATAGGATCTGAGAGGGAGATGGAGCGAAGGGTAGCCAAGCTAAGATTCAGAAGCTACGGTGCAGTGGTGGTGGTGGGTGGGTGGGGGGGGGGGGGGTATATATATCCAAAATTATTGGGGAAAGATTCGGACATAATGGGAACATTTGATAGGATGTGTAACCCATTGGTATGAGTTTTAAATTGTTTTACGTTGAATTAATCTGTTTATATTATTACATTGCCTCGTTTGTTACGTACTAAATATATTATAGTACTGATGTCTAATTAATAATCATTGTTACATTGCCTCGTTTTTTTTTTGTTGCCTCAAAAAAAGAGTCTTCCAACAAGCTATTCCTACTAGACATTGAGTTTGTAGTAGAGCTAGAAGTTTAATAGTTTATTAACGGATAATACCTTTATCTTGTGGAGTAATTAATAATTGATCAAACTAGCTTATCAAGACTCCCATAAAGGGTAAAGATGAGATGGACTTAATATTCCTTTCTAAATCTCACTAAAAAAACAAAATGTACTCTATCTTTCTCTCTTATTCCCTACCTTGTTAATATTTGTTCTATAATTAATTTTTTTTATTTTAATTTATTTTTTTAGGCCATGGAAAATAAATTGAAAAAACATATAAAAATAAATGACTTGAATTGACTATTTAATTAAAAATGACTTTAACAATCAAAACTATTTTGGCCTTAACTTATTTTCAATTTCTTAGTAATCATACTACTAAAAAGTAAATAAAGGTGAGGCTGAGGGAGATTAATTGGGTGCCTATGAAGGTGTTATTGTGATTGATGTCAGGAGAACCCTAATTGAGTGCCTATGAAGGTGAGGCTGAGGGAGATTAATTGGATGACAACAAAGAAAAAATGAAAAGAAAAAAAAAAGATTAGACGGGATCAGGTGGGTGGAAGAGAAATGAATGGAAGAAAAAATAAGAACCACTTACTAGAATCATTTCTCTTCATTCTTAATAAATTAATAACTGTTCCCTCCAAGAAAAATAATTTGTACTTCCTTCACCCTGAAATTAAATATTCATTTCAATCAACGGGTAAAATCTCATGACATTCAAAATAATTTTATCTAGAAATTTGTATTGAATTAAAATAGTATGGATAAGGATGGTAAAATTTAAAGTAATTAAAATAAAACATTTCATAAAACATATGGAAGCATGTCCAAAAATGCTTAAGATGAAGTCGGTAGACTCACCAAAAGCAATCTTTCCAAGACCCAGGAAGTTCACATGTGCAATAATAAAAAAGAATGATTACGTTAAGCTTGCTAAATCTCTAGGTAACATCCATCCACTTATAAAGAGGGGAGAGTTCAACATCAAAGTTCTCTGTTCTTAGTCCATGTAAGATATGGCAAAAACATAGTGTGAATGGCATCGAAAAATCATATAATAATCAATTTTCATTCATGTAATAATTCTCAAATATAACAGTGCAACCAAAGAATACTCCTAGGAATTGAATGGGATAGAATGGGCAAATGAACTAATAGCAGAAAAATGGAAAAGTGATGATCAATTAAACTCATCTCACTATATTTACATACTTTAAAATTTTTACCTTAAAAAAATTCAAGCCAGGTAGTTGTTTTACCACATTTTACATTACATTCAATAATAAGGATCTAAAAATAGAATAATGTGCCTATGCCTTTCAGATTCGTTGACAAACAACTAAATGAATATTTTAAATAAGGGGTATAAAGGAAAGAGAGAATGAGTAGCTCTTCGTCATGCAACATAATCTCCATTGTAATAAAAAATTGCTGTCCAATTCAACCTTTCTATAGCAGCTTCATTTTTCTGAGATATTTACAACTTGATACTCAATTTTCTTTAAATCTCTAATTTAAGAATGCTTTAAAAAGACAGCAAGAGTGGTTTAAAGACATTGAATGCGATTCTAAATGAACAAAAAAAGTGTCTTAAGAAGAAAAAATAGCATCACCTTGTGAAAAGCTCATTAGAGAACTTTGACGAACACTTGGCGTGCATGCTCCATTTTGATTCCCAAACATCCCAAACGTGCCTGCCCCAACATCTCTGCCTTATTTGTAGATTCACAAACATCCCAAATTAGTTTTTCTGTACCTGAAATCAATGAAATCAAAAATATAACGAAAAAAAGTCAAAACCTTGATATTGCCGCCAGTAGTTGCTCCTCTTTTGCCAGTAGTTGTATGGTTTGTTAGTGTTTTCCTTTTCGGGATGTGCACAGCCGCTGCTTCCGTATGTTTTTGTGAATGATGTAAGGAGAACCCTAATTGAATGCCTTTGAAGGTCAGTCTGAGGGAGATTAAATGGATGAAGAGAAGAAAGAAAAAAATGAAAAAAGATTAGACGTGGGTCAGGTGGGTAGAAAAGAAATGAACGGAAGAAAAATAAGAACCACTGGCTAGAATCATTACTCTTCATTCATAATAACCGATCCCTCCAAGAAAAATAATAAGTACTTCCTTGGTCTTAAAATAAAATAATTATTTCAATAAACATGTAAAATCTCGTGACATTGTGAATAATTTTATTTACAATTTTGTATTGAATTAAAAAAAAATCATTTTGGGACACAGGGAGTATATAGTAAGGATAAGGATTGTAAAATTTAAAATAACTAAAATAAAACATTACATAAAACATACGGAAGCATGTCCAAAAATGCAATTTTTATCACAAACAATTATTTATGAGCAACTAACTTTGTCAAACAATTTTTTCCTAATGGCTAATACAACCAATCAGTCAAAAAGCTAATTCAATTGGTCAGTCAAAACAGTCAACAGAAATAGCAAAAACCAAAAGCAAACCATTATTTCCCAAACAAGTCCATAGCTAGGCTAGCTTCGTTTGGATCTTGGCAGATCGGCCGAAATTTGGCTTCTTTGAACAAAAACAACTTATTTGAGTACTAGTCCAACAACTAATATTGGCGTTTGTATAAGAGCTTAGGAAGAAGCCGTACACTCACCAAAAGCAAGCTTTGCAAGATAAGGAAGTTCACATCTGCAATAACAAAAAAAAGAAGGATTACATTAAGCTTGCTAAATCTCTAGGTAACATCCATCCACTTATAAAGAGGGGAGAGTTTAACATCAAAGTTCTTTGTTCTTAATCCATGTGAGAAATGAAAAAAAATGGCGCTAATGGCATCGTCATATAATTATCAATTATCATTCATGTAATAGCTCTCGAATATACAATTTATACTTATAGAAATAGTTTTAACAATGCAACCAAAGAATACCCCTAAGAATTGGGTGGGATAGAATGGGCAGATGAACTGATAGCAGAAAAAAGTAAATTGATGATCAATTGAACTCATATTACTATATATACATACTTGAAAATTTTCACTGCCCATTCTCTTGCTCTTTCCACAAGCCCACAATAGCCATCGACCCTGTTGTGTAGTACTCTGTAGCAGCCAAATGTCTCTGCTATAGTGCTATGCCGCTACCAGTTAATGGATGCCACCTAATAATTTTAACGTACACAATGTAATAGAGAGATGACCATTAATCATATACCTCTGGTTTTTAATCATCCAGACTATCAATATACTCTCTGTCATCCCAATCTGCAGGCTGCACAAGAAGAAAAAGTTGTCATCTACAAATTTCGGGATCTTGATTTACTACTATAGATAGAGTAAACATGCATGTCAACAATAGAGATTGACATTCATTTTTAAAAAACACTCCCTCCATCCCAAAATTAAAGTTGCTGTTTATACCTTCACGGAATTTAAGGAAAGTGTTTAAAAGTAAAAAGTGATGCTTAGAATTTATTCCCTCCGTCCCAAATTATTAGCCACATTTGCTTTTTAAACAATCGCGGGAACTTTTGTTTATTTCTACGTTTTCATTGGTTATTTGATAAAATAAAATATTCTTGACACCTCTTATCTCGAAGAACTTTTCATGTAGTTTTTTTATATGTAATTTTTATATTTTATTTCTTTACCAATATCTAAATAAAATGAATTAAAAAAACTTGATATTTTGCCTTGGTAATAGAAATGTGACAAATAATTTGGGACGGAGGGAGTATTTATAAGAGAGAAATATAGTGAACCACATTTTCTATTCCTAAAAGGGGAATATGAGAAGTTATCAGAGAGATGTTTAGAATTTATTTATAAGAGAGAAATATGGTGAGCCACATATTCTATTCTCTTGCCACGATAGCCATCGACTCTATCATTCCACTTGGATTTGATTTTATTAACGTCTAGGTTTGATATGATTGTAATTATATTTAAGAATAAGTTGAACTCTTCAAGAGAACAAGTTCTTTGTTTGTGGTGAATACCACCACCAACGTGCTTTACTCTGCTGTTAGGATTTTGAGTAATGTGTCTCTCAGTATTGGCTGTTCAAAATTTATTTGATGTGTTTGAAATTTCCAGACGGGTGTATGTAACTGTTTAAAGGTCTCAAATACCAACTCTTTCATTGCAGAAGAAATTATGGCTTTCTTGGCGACAGGCGAAGTGTGTGATTCTAATGCAGCATATCGTGGGAGTGGTGACTTACGGGTCCTGCATCCCAATTCCAGATCTTCGAGCAATGTCGTGCATTTTCTGGCCTCATTGTGACTCTAAAGGTGTTCGAGGATAATGTCTTAGTGAGGGAGATTCTATATGTTAAAACTTAGAATATATGTGAGCCCGTGCGAAGCACGAGGTTGATACTAGTTTTTTTGGTATAGTGTTACAATTTTAAAGACATAAATGAGAAATTCTAAAGATCTTTTGAGTGATTGTTAGTTTAATTTGACCATACTTTTAACGATGATCCAAAGCTCACACACGTGTAAAAGTGTAAGATTATTTCCCGTTAGCTTTATCACTTTTTATTTTGTAGAATTTTTATATAATTTTTAAAACTTTAATTTTTTAAAAAAATATACTGCATATCAAATAAATAAAATTAAAATTAATTCCTATCAAATGTTGTAAATCATTAATGATTATTTATTTGGGAAGATGTGAGCATTTATTAAGAATGATAAATTATCAAACAAATGAATGAGAGGATAAAAAATCTATTGTAAATTTAAGGTTAAATATTATTTGCAATATATCTTACTAATTTGTATGAAAAGAGGATATGAGGTTGTATATTTAATTGAATTTATGAGGTTATTTTTATCTTTATATATATTGATGAATATAATTGTTAAGGAGATAATGAGATGGAATTGAGAGTAAAAAATTTTGAAACATAATTGAACTAAGATGTAAATTGATGAACTAAATTACATATGTATCTATACAGTAAATTTTTTAAAGAAATTTGAAAATAAAATATTTATAATATGATACTAGTTATGGAGTAAATAAAGTTATTCTCTAATTTGTAAAGTGCAGAGTATATTTTTTTAAAAGAAATCACCCAATTAAATGATAGCCTATTACAAGTAGACATTAAACTAAGAGCCCATTCAGCAAGAGTTTTTTTTTGGCAGAAATGGATCATAATCAAGGAAGGAGGTATTTTTTACCTGTATAAGACCCTCAACGCGCCAACCCTGGTGCTTTAGAACCACAATCTGCAAATCATGGGGATTCAATGATTGAAGCTCATCTCTCAGACTCTCACAGATTGAATATTGGCATTGTGTTCTGTTGACAGCAGTGACTCCTCTCACCGCCCTATCTGCTCTCCCTAAGACCACGCGAGACTCCCGCATTTGCAATGTAGAGAAGCCCATCATATATCACTCCCACTAAACAACACAATCCCACTGACGCAATTTGTGGCTTATAGTGCCAATCTCGCTTCACAATAGACAAGAAGTCTTCTTTGGTTGCCAAGAAATCCTTTTTTATGGTGTCTGCACACATCTCTTGATCCTCAGAAGCAGATCCTATGAACACCAATGTTTTATGTGTGAAGATTGTATGGCTTAACGTAATCAACAATCAAGAGTCTTGCTCTAAAACAAAAGCTACTAAAGAAAATCTAATACTTTGGTTTGTATGCGTATATATATTTGGTGTGGAACGACTAAGGCCTTGTTTGGGAACTCTGAAAACGCTAAGCTAAACGGTGCCATTAGATAGATTTTTCAAAACAATAAAGGTAAAGGCTGAAGGTGTTGCAAAGCGGTAAATGAACAGATATAGTAAGGAAATATTCACAAATTAGGGAAGAGGGGCATAGTCTTGAGCTTGGAGAACAAGGTGTCTCTAATGAACCGGGACGTCTCAGGTCCTCCATGGCCATCATAGACACCAACAAATGTTCCTTCAGGGCCGGAATCAATAGAACTCAAGGGTCCGGATTCAAGCTAGCTTTGATCCTCCAAGAAAGCATTGGCTTGTATAACAGCCATGGAGAACTCCCCACCTGGCTTTGATCCTCCAATCATATAAGATCTAACTGGATCTTCTTACAATTGATCTCAAAGTTTTTTTTATGTTGATCGGGTTTTTTAAAAAAGGATGAATCTGATTGCATTTGATTTGAACTGATTGGTTTTGAAGCCCTGAAGATCCAGTTTGTTGGCGAAAGGTGGCAGCAGCTTTGAGCTCTTCCAAGTTTTTAGCAACTAGATTAGGATGTTTGCAAGCATCACATGAATTTCCACATACAGATGCAGATACCTAGTTGTCAAGTCAATAAATGCAACTAAATTACTACAAAACAAAACTACAGGGTCTGTTTGAAACAAAGACTTTTGGAGGCGTTTAAAATCAAAAGGATTTGGAGGGCTTAGTTTATATTGCGAATTCTTGATATACGCCTTCCATCCCGAAATAAATTTCACTTTTTTCCGTCATTCCCAAAATAAAATTTACACTTTGCTTATTTCCTTTAAAGAAAAGGAATGTCTAGCTCATATCACTTCTCTTTCTTCTACACAAATTCAGACAATACACTTCGCTTCTCAACCCTTTTCTTCAACTTTGTGAAGTCAAACCATGAAGTTTATTTTGGGAGTATATATTTAAAAATTCATAAAAATTGAAAGATTCATATTATGTGATCATATAAAATTTCAATCACCTTTTATTAGTTTTCAAAAACATTCTGTTTCTAAAAACGTGTACTCTGTACTTCGTGTATATTTAGCCCATCAAAGTTCAAGCCCCTCCAAAATCCTCCATCCATACAGACCCTACGAAGACACAACTAGACAGTACTATAAATAACCCAGGTATACCATCTCCCCGAAGCTCTAAAGGATCTTTTTTCGGCAACATCCAGATTCTTCAGAATACTTCACTACCTGATTGCAGAAACCTTTTAAAAAGGATGAATCTGAGTGTTGAAGTCAATCAGGAATGCAAAACATGGAACCGAAGGAAAAGCCCCTCACTTTAGAAATGGCACTGAAGGAAAAGCCCCTGTAGGTTAATAAGTAAGCAAAACATATTATGGAAAAGAAAACACATAATCTGGAATGTAAAAACAAATCCAAAAAGATGGAACATCTCTTATAGAGAAATAGAGAGCAAACAAACATGTATGTTAACATCAAGTCCTAGACCCGAATACTAGAAATGACAAGATAAAGAGGCATAGCAGTCAAGTTTTAAAATAAGTAGAGCAAAGAACATAAATACCAATGAAATTTATTAGTTTTAACTAAAAAGATCAACAGCATAAATACCAATGAAATGGACAAATACAAATACTAGATATTCCAAATCTTTCCTTATTGCTATGTGAAATTTGAATATAGTATCAATCGGATGGACTTTAATACGAATATCAGAAGACCTCTTATCCGTCTCCCAAAAAAAAGGCTAGAATCTAGAGAAGGAGCTGGACTAGAGGACAATGATCGGAAAGATTTGGTGTGGAAATAGTACTTAGTCCCAAACTGTTCCTGCTAACTCCCAAACCTGGCACACAACATGATTGATCATTGCAAGAGGATTAACAATCACTTGAGCCTTTAGACAAGTCAGATGAATCGCCGTTTATGCAAAGGGCTGGAAGGTTTCTTTTCAATGGCCTCCTAGATTATAATCATCTGTATGCATAGAGAGTGAGCATGGACAGGATCCTTGCATAGAATTGACTTTATAGTCAGAGAATGTTTTAACAGGGCAGCAACTGGTGAAATTAGAAAACAAACATACACCATGGTTAAGACCTTTACATGCCCAACCAGAGTAAAGTGTTACAAGAGAAGCATCAGATGCAGGAGCTATATGGTAAAATTCATAAAAGGACTTAAACTTATGTAAATGGCACCCACCAATAGATAGCCTATAGTGAACTAAAGTAATGTAAGATACCCGCTAACTGCATATTATGTAGTAAGTTCTGTGCTTCATCTTCATTCAATGAGCCAACAAGCCATGGCAATACACGCTCAGTCAACTTCAGTGGCATCAGACATATGCTCTCGTACAAGATTTCTCTCGGTTTTTTCTTGAAAAAACGTTTCCTGCCAAATGGCAGAACCTGGAGATTAAAAAGAAAAAAATAAAGATGGCACACAATGAAATTTGTTACATGGCTATAAAACAGAATAGAAAGTCAGGGTTAAAAACATTTGCTTGGAATATAGACATAATAAATTAATAATATTATTAAGATAGCCACTCCTAAAAGTACTTTGTTCTAGTTTTACAGTTCGCACAAAAGCTGTCTAGCAAGTATGTGGCATTTAAAAGAGAGACTGCATCCAATCTCTCATAGCCCAATAAAAACCATGTTATCAAAACATCATATACTCCTTTTGTTCCATAAAAAGGTTCTAGTTATGGTTTAGGATGTTTGACAAAAGTTATTTTCAATTCAATAAAATTGGTGTGAAATTAAAAAGTACAAATTACATCTTTACAAACAACACCAAATTCTATTAAGCAAGAGGGGACATGACAATTTATTTTGTCAATTGATCAATGAAAATATGTGATGAAAGAAAATATAGTTTGACCATGTGAAGATTAATGTACAACCTTTTTGTGTGACAGTGGGAGTATTAATTAACTTAACAAAGACTAAATGATGGCCGGTCTAGGGTTAAAACGGAAGGGGAAAACCTGTAGATGGCGCCTGGCATGTGGTCCAATGAGATATAGACATGTAGGAAGATGATTCCTGGCAAGTGTGATGAAAATGGGTAGATGAGATCGGCTCGTCTCTTCCCAAAAAATGTAGAGTAGCATCTTCACATTTCTCCAATCCGTGAGAACACATACTTATGCGAAACCCAAATAGAAAAAAAATCAAAAGCTTTATAACATCCTAATCAACATATTTAAGCCTCTGTTACGCATAATCCTTTGATTGAAGAATAAAAGATGGATTATATTATATGACTACTAAGACACAAATGAAGCTTACTGCATTGAAAGGATACTAGGCATAATCCTCTGTTACGCATAATCCATAGAGCACTAATCTATGGAACCATTACTGCATTGAACTATGTGTACAAGAAATAAAATCACTCATTTGCACATAATTGATACAAGAAAACGGCAGTTTAGAACACAATACTCGTAAGTCTCATAATAATTGCGTTTATTCAATGGAAAAATTGATAGAAGGGAACCAGAGAAATAAAGGAAGAGATGAGCTGATCTATGGTTAAAACGGAATTAGAAAACCTGTAGGTGTCGCCGGAACTTCTTCGTCGGACGGCTCTGCTGGAAGGCTGCGGCTGCGTCTGATTTGCTGGAGATGGAGACGGTCCCCAAAAAAAATAACGGAGATGATGGAACCGTGAGATAGAAACGGTGGAAGGGAAGCCAAAATAATTTGATTGAAGATAGGGGCCAATTTTAATAAATAAGAATACTTTGAGTGTTTAAGATGTGAAATTTACTTCCTCCGTCCCTAAATATTCACAACATTTGCTTTTTCAGCGGTGTCGGAAACTTTTGTTTATTTCGACGTTTTCATTGATTATTTGATAAAATAAAATATTCTTGACACCTCTTATTTCGAAGAACTTTTCATGTAGTTTTTTTATATGTAAATTTTATTTTTTATTTCATTACCAATATGTAAATAAAATGAATTGAAAAAACTTGATATATTGCCTCGGGAATACAAATGTGGCAAATAATTTGGGACGGAGGAAGTATTAATGTAACATACTAAAGCATGCACACTGCAAGGATAAATAATACTCCTCCGTCCCAGAGTATTTGTCTAGTTTAACTTTTTCGAATCAAATTGGATAAACTTTGAGCTTCAATTAAATAAAAATTATAAATTATTTTAATATAAAAATGACTTTATTGGATTTATCGTATTGAGAACTTTCAAAATTGTAGTTCATTATACTAATATGTAATACAAATTGAGAGTAATTAGAGTTTAAAGTTTGTCCAGTTTGACTCGAAAAAGTCAAACTGGACAAATACTCTGGGAGAGAGGTAGTATGTCTCTCCCTCCTCCAAATCTTTTGTTTTTTTGTTAAATAATGACACTCTTTGATCATAAATTAAATGTAATCTAAATAAATAAATTTTATAAAAAATCAATATATCAATTTATATTCTAAGAGAAACTCAATTATATTAAATTTCTTTTGTAATTCAATATAAGTTTCTCATAATTTATAATAAAAAAGTATGTTTGACTGAAAAAGATCAAAACAAGAATAATTCTACAGAGAGATCGAGTACATGAAACTGGGATACAGGGCAATTAGTCAAGCAATGCAACTTTTGACGATGAGTCGGGGGTCTCTATACTTTCGAGTATGAGTAAGGTTTGCGTACACACACCCTCATCATATACCCTATTCTTGTGGGGTTTAACTGAGTTGTTGTTGTTATATTGGAAAACTTCAATAAAAAATGAAGTTTTCTAAAATAATTTTAAAATGAAAATTTACATCTAAAATGGTAAGTGTGTGAAGTTTGCGACAGTTTTGCTTGTGAACCTAGCATTACTTATTGTACAATATCTAGAAAAAATTGATTCAAGTTTGATAAAAAGATACTTTTTAAAAAGCTACTTTTAGAAGCAACGAAGTAAATTCTTTATATATAAATTCTTTATATATAAATCTGACACTCTTAACTTTAAGAATTTGACATGTGTCTTTTTAGAAAATGGCAAGTGGCTTTTTAAAAATTGACATATGGCAATATTTATGTTGGGCTTAATTTTATGGCAAGTTCTCATTTGTTTAGGTAAAGCAAACAAAGAAATATATCCTTTATATATAAATTTGACACTCTTAACTTTAAGAATTTGACATGTGTCTTTTTAGAAAATGGCAAGTGGCTTTTTAAAAATTGACATATGGCAATATTTATGTTGGGTTAATTTTATGGCAAGTTCTCATTTGTTTAGGTAAAGCAAACAAAGAAATAAAAAATAATATGTTAGAAATTTAAAAATCCATTATTATTATTAGTATTATTATTATAAAAACGTGTGGCTAAATCCACGCACTTTTTAGTTAAATTCACTTCTTTTATGCTAAATTAATATTTTGAGCCGCGTCACGCACGGGGTCGAACGAATACATTTTCTATTCAATTATTTTTTCTTCTTATCTAATGATTAAAAAATCGAGCAAAATATAATATCGAATTTTTATTTAGAGGTTTAATGAATCACATACTATCATCAATTGAAACCAAAATTCATTTATATGTAAATGAAAAAGAACATGTAAATGTATAATTTAAGGCTAAATCTTTTAGAAAACATCGGGATAAATTATATTTTATGTGAAGTTTTAAGGGTTACAATTGTCATCTAAATCTAGTACTTTTAATCATGTTTTTGCTTTTACTCATGAATTGCAATATAAAATTGGCCGTGAGTGAATATTGATTTTGTCAAAATTAATCCAACAAATGACAACATTTAGCCTTTACTTTTATTGATAGTCGTCTTAAAACATAAAAGTATAAACATGTGGCTAAACCCATGCACTTTTTAGTTAAATTCACTTCTTTCATGTTAAATAGATAACTATACGACCCTTATAGGTTAAGGGGATGGTTGTTTATTTTTCTATACACACACACCCCCCACACCCACACACACACCCACCACACACCCACCCACACACAGCTTTTGGTTATGGTGAGAATGCAATCTTAGAAGAGAAATGAGAATGAATCTGATGCTTTAGATTGTGAGATCTATGGGTCAGGACAACATTAAAATAAGGTGCAGCAAAATGGTTTGAAAATGCGCCAAAATCCTTCGAAAATGCACTATCTCAAAATCTGAGCGTAGGATGCAATTTGAGCCGTACGATGTATCAGATCCAACGGCTAGATTTTATTCTCATTTCTCTCCACAAGGTGTATTTATCACAAGAACGGCTATATATATATATATATATATATATATATATATATATATATATATATATATATATATATATATATATATATATATATATATATATATATATATATATATATATATATTATCATTAATATTATTGAAACGGTAGATTACAAGCAGGGGGCCCAAGACCTGTCAACCTCGTGACCGCCCCGGTGCCCGTTAAACTCCCGAGGCAGATAGCCCACTATAAATAACCCAATCTAAAGCCCAACCCCATAAATCTGCAAACACTTCTCAGGGGGACCACCCATCATTTCTACTACTCCATGGCTAGCGCACTTAACTCTCTTAAAATTCCCACAAAGTTGCCCGAGGTTCGAACCCGAGTAGTGTGGTTCGCCAATCAACCCTGTGACCATCTCTACAGGGGGGAACCACACACACACACACATATATTGCTTTCTCTATTTGAAAATAAATTGGTCAAGTATTATTTATATAGTCAAATTTTTTTATTTTTTTGCTTATTTTCACTACTCATTCCATACTACGGAGTATAAAATAAAGTAAATTCTTGTGTGGTTTTAAGGATAGTAGAAATATGTTTGAAGTTTGAGACTTCATACTTGAATTTAAAATTTCCTTTTTTTGACTCATCATTTTAATTTCACTTTAACTTACTTTACAGGTGCATTAGAAATATGTTTGAAATTTTTAAATTTTTTAATACAATTTTCTATACGGAAATTAATAAGATTTTATTAATTAATTAAATTTAAAAAAATAATTCATTAAAAAACATTATATCTATTATAAAAAGTACATATAAAAAACAGAATCAAAATTCCCATCATTTTTCGCCAAATAAACTAATGAACGGCCCAATTCCACTCTAGAAAAAACTGAATAAATCCTGATCGCAAATGGTAATCAATGGCCCAATTTAAATTTTGTAAAAAAAATTGAAAGATACCATTGATTTTATTCTAGATCCAAAAGGGCATACTTATAACCGCGCGCAGACCTCCCATACACGACGCTTCTCTCCGTCGCACAACTCCATCATCTCTGCGATTTTCATCCCACTCTCTCCATCACACAGCACTGTCAATCGGATGTCAACTGCCGACCTCAGTTGGCATACTGCTCCCCTGGCAACAACGGATGCAGAACCGGGAAGCGCGCGTCTGACCCAATCGCCGACAACAATCCCACCATTGGATGAAGAAGAAGACGGCGGCAAACACACTGATTAATGGTTAGTTTGTGAATTTGTTTAGGGGATTTTTTATATTAATTACTTAGTACTCCGTTAATTGATTTGAATGTATAGAATATGTCCTGTCCGAAAACCCAGAATTGAGGACAGCTCATCTACCAAAAATTGCCTGGAATGTTCAATTATACTAGCTCTCCAATGTTGAAATGATAACATAAATGTAGACAATTTTGAAGTTGATATGTCGGTAATATAAACATAAACTTATATTGAAGTATTAGTTTCCCGTAATTATTTTACAGTTTCTACTGAACATTAAATTTTAGGTTTGCATTTTTTTTGTTGTGAAATTACTTCATCTTTGTTGAAGTTGATTATATTTTCTGAAAAATTGGTCCAAGGCTTTGGTTTCTCTAGGATGAATTCTACGTTAACAATCTGTGTTCCTAATTGTTTATGCTTATGATTATTTACATGTTCTTGGTCCTAAGAACGATGTTGTGTCTTAGATATCCTGTTTAATTAATTCAAACAAATTATAAAACCAGTTGCAAACAAGAAAAAGAAAACATTATTTGAAATGATATCCTTCTTGTTTAGGACTGTTTTGAAGGTAGCTTCTTTACCAAACCACTGGTTTGGGTACCCGATGTTTAGTGCTTAACGGGTTTGGGTGAATGCGTATAAGTTTAAAATAATGTTTAGTGCTTAACGGGTGCATATCTTTTAACCGGGAAGCGTACCTCTGACCCAATCGCAGGCAACAAACCCATCGTTGGAAGAAGAAGACGGAGGCAAACCTAGCAATAGCAACAACCTGCTCTTAAGATTAAGGATATCTTCGGTGTCTAGCATCAGAGAACTCTGTAAGTTGATCTTCTTTAAAATTTTGCTTTTCTTAAGTTGAGATTCTTAATTTTTTTAAAGACATTTTACTTCAATTTCAAATTTTTTGTTTAAGATCTATGCTGTTTTGGTTGAATATTCATGCCGATTCATGTTCCTTAAAGTTAATATTTGTTTAAAATTTGTTTAACAATAATTTTTTATGTAAAATATGAACTCTAAGGTCTAATTTGTGAGCACTGTGTGCTGAATTTGCTAAAAAAAATCTAACATATGCTAGCCTAATTCTTCACAATTCTGCACATATCTTTTATTGTTTGTAATGTTGTTTTTATCCGTTAGAGTGTATATGCTTGAAATATGAATCATCATTGGTATATTTTCTTAGGAACAACATTTAGGGTCTGATTTTTGAATTTTAGATGCTGAATTTGTAGAAAATCGGGTATAAATACTTTTTATTTTAAAAAAATTTGTTGCATCTTTTGCAAAAAAAAACAAAAAACAAAAAACAAAAAAACAAATCATTGTTTTTGGTGTTGTTCTACCCTGATTCATATATTGCTAGGATATTACTTTTAAAAATCTTTTTGCAAATGGTCTTTCTTGGTATTAAGAAGTTATGCAGAAAATATTCTGAGTTTGGGGCATTTCTGCTCAGGTTCATGTGGCTCTTGAGGAACACGAAATTTGGAGTGTCACATTTGTTTGGAATTTTTCTGTAGGACACAATAGGGTTGTAAAGGGTGACCCAGAGACCATCCCAAATGCCATTCGCACACTTAGAGGGCCCTGGTTTGACTCTTGGAAGGATTGTGAGTTTGGGGATTTGTGGCTCAATTGGGATACAATCAAAATTGAGTTAGTCAATTTAAATTTCATCAAGATCTAACGGATGATTTTTTATTTGGAGCAATTAAATAAATCAAGTCCATACAATAAAACAATGTCAATTTTATAATAAAAAGGAAGTTGCTTCAGAGTCACTGGCAACATTCTTCAGTGTGTCTGCTTCCCCCCTAACATCATAGTGGGTGAGTGTTTGATTTGGGTGCTGGCTTTCTTTGTTCGTAAAGTGTAATATTAAGTTTTCTAGTTTCTCAGTTTCTTTGCCTTTGACAGGTGGGATAGGGTGAAATATTGTTCGAACCCCTTTCGCGGTTGCCATTTCTAGGCAACCATCAGTAATTTCGTGGATGAGGTACGGTCTATCTATAACACTGACAAGTTGGTGGTTGTTTTTGCTGGCTTGTCAATTCTTCTCCCTCCAAGGGAAAGAGGAAGGGATCTTTGCACGTTTATGTGAAACAAATGTTGTTAGCATTATCACTTGGGTTAGGACTATTAGGTTTATTTTATCACTCTGGCAGTGACAAGGTGAAAAAAAATAGATATATGGAGACGGGTTCATATCACAGTGTAAGTTGGGCAATTGGCTAAAATTGGAACAAAAACAGCATTGGTACATAACTACGTTGTGCAGAGATTTAAAACTTTGGCTAGAGTTGCATTTGGCTGCTAAAGTTTAGCATTTTAGTTAACAAGTCAAATTAAAGGAAAAATAGAGTAAGGCAGCAGCACCTATGTCTCCTTGGTGTCTCTAAAAATGGGCCTTAAAGGAATTATATTGTTTGTTTTTCTTGCCGTTAGTATTGTCGTCCTTTTTGTGATCCTTACTTTGAGAATGTTTATGTGGTTAACAGATTGATAGTATTATGTCAACTAGGATGACCAACGAGTATGAATCCAGCAGGAGGTTGAAATCTGAATTCCTTATCCAATTCGATGGGGTTACATCTAATTCAGATGATTTGGTAATTGTTATTGGTAAGATGCATTGTTATAAGCCACATATTCATTTCCTTAATCGGAAACTGTAAATTCTATATCGAGACATCCCAAAAAGAAAAGTGTAAACTTCATTTTGGTACAGAGAGTAATTTTTTCCCCTGATTTTCTGTTTATCATATGTCTTGTCTAAATTGTTAGTTTGAAACATCTAATCTTTTTTTCCCAAATGTTATATGAGTACCATATAAAATATTTTTCTTCCCTGCCTAACTTATGTGTTTGTTATTTTAGGTGCAACAAATAAGCCACGTGAATTGGATGACGCAGTTTTCAGGAGATTGGTTAGTATTGGGGCTTTGACTTTGATTATTATTGTTGTTGTTATTGTTACTGTTATTGTTGTTATTGTTATTGTTGTTATTGCACCGCACTGGTACGAGTCTAGTTTTATAATAAAAAGGAAATTGATAGGCAATAATGAAGGAATCCCTGCGGGAACTGTTATCGACTTACGCAACCCACGTTCACATCTTCATTTGTTCATATCTTATACCACCCATCTCTCATTTTTTCAGCCTCACCTTCAATCCAGATGGAGCCGGATGCTGAGGATGTACAAAGCAGCCGGATGCAGCGATGGAAGTCCACAGAGGTCTTGCTAACGTTCTTCGACAAGAATCAACCCTCACTAACCAGGCTACAGGGTCTGGGTACTCAGGTCAATGCCATTCTTATTTCCTGGCATTTACAGTAAACCATGAGTAGTTGAACATGACCACCACAAACAATTCTATACCACTGTCCCTCTATATAGTTGAGTACTTACTGGAGTAAATATTGCTCTGTTTTGAATATGAAAATGATTTTTAACTACATGGGTCCATGTAGTTAAAATGATTTTAAATATTTCATTTGGCATTTATGAGTGTTATTAAACGCTTGAGTTGCCTTGCCATGTATGCCATTCAAAGGTAACCTTCACATTCAGACAAAGCAACCCCCCAAAACTACACTCCGATGGTACATTTTTGACAATATCTTCAATTTATTTATTGCTTTGACAAGGAACTTTTGTTTCCCCTGAGTAATAAAGAAAGAAGTTTAATTGAGATAATAGTAGCAAGTGTGAGTGTTTATTGCTGTCTTGCAGAGCATGCATACACACTCAAAGTTGATGAGAAGATCAATGTGTACACAGCTTTGGCGTGGTGCTGCTGGAAGTGATGTGTGGGACGAAGCCCATCGGGGGGGAGTTAGGGGTTGGGTCGATATCATCCAATGGGTTGGAAGTCTTACGTCTTACGGGTGGGGAAAAAAGGAAGAGGTGACCAAGGTTCTTAATTCGAGGCTGTCCACTGTTCCCTTACATGAGAAGATGCACATTTTCTTCTATATGACAATGATTTCTGTGTGTGGAAGAGCGGGCCGTGGAGCGCCCTAAGATGCGCGAGGTCGTGTACATGCTGACCGAGCTACCTACCTAAACTGCCTGGAAGCAAAACAGAGACTTGAACAGTCACCAATTCAGCGCCCCTGGCTGCACTTCCAAGGGACCCGTGTTGATATTGTTTGTGATGTATATTCATAGAGCATTCTTATTTGCATGTTTGTAAAATATTTTATATTCGGTGTGCTTCCCCTAACATTGCTAAGCATTCTCATGAGATAGGACTACCGTGTTTTGTTCGTAAAATTGATAATTTTTATCCCCTTAGTATCTGGTAATCTTGCTCCCTTTCAATTGCATTTCCATGTTTATTTCATTTTAGTGTCAAGATTTTGACTCTAAAGTCAAATAAATTTGGGGGTGTAATTCAAGGGAGTGTAGGGGTGTGGGTTTGGGGTGGGGTGAAGTAGGAGTTTATCGGGGGAGGGGGGAGTAGAGGGAAGTATTTTTCAATTTTACAAACGGCACATCGTAGTTATTTCGAGAAAGAACATGTGTTATCATTTTTAAATGTTGGAGTACATATTTTTAAAATAGAACGAGAAAAAGTGGAAAATTATTTTGATGTGTAAAAAAAGTATTAAGCTTGGATGTTATACCATCGATACATTAGTCATACTTCCCCTATTCCAAAAAAAAATATTCTAATTGAACTTTTATGCCAATTTTACTACAAATTTAAAATAATTTTAAATAAATTAAAGCAACAAAATTTGCGATATATATTAAATTATCATTAGGGCGTTGGTATATTCATTCTCAATAGGGAGTTGGTACATTCATTCTCATTTTTGGCTAAATGTACTTCATATATGATAAATTGAAAAGAGTAAATTCTATAATTGGTCCTTTATAACATGGGGTTTCCTTATATAGTCATCTATTATCAAATTTTACCTAAGTGGTCCTTCTTTTATGAGTATCTTTCCACAAATAGTTCTTTTTTTGATCTTCTATCATGTTGGTGTTAATTTGAGGGCTAAAGGTGTAATTTTACAATGATAATATATCTTTTTTGTCATACACAATTCCAAAGGCTGTTCCATTTGCATCGTTTGTGAATTACAGTCGCTTTTTACGACAACTATAGTCTACAAATGTGAATTTTCTTCAGAATCCTAATCCACAATCATAATCATTATTTTTGTATTATCCGCTTAACCAATATCAGAACACGTCACTAGACATAATGTTGACGTCAAATTATACTTTTAGCTTTTAAATTAACACCAACACGGTATAAGATCAAAAAAGAACCATTTGTGGAAAGCTACCCTTAAAAAAGGACTACGGGGGTAATATTTGATAATAAAGGACTAAATATGGAAACCCTCCTGTTATAAAGTATCAGTTATGGAATTTATTCAATTGAAAATTCTACTCTTAAAAAAATAGAAAATTAAGATGCAAGCCAATTTTTAGGCAAAAGTTATCAATCTAACAAAAAGGTAGATTTAGCAAAAAGTAATTGGATATAGTAAGTTAGCAACATTCATATCAATATTTATTCAATATTTATTCAATGGTTTGAATTTTGAAAATGGTCGAACAATCCTCGAATACTAACTAGAACTTATCCGATAATCACATAAGAAAAGATATTTTTTAAATATACGAAACAATATAGTCTAAAATAAGAGATAATTGATTAAATTTTTGGATGGGTAAGTGTCACTAGATTGACAATAATCTCTAATAGTAATATGTCAATTCTCTGTATGTCCCAAAAAGAATGTAATAAATTATTCAAAAATACGTAAACTTTTATTTATTTGTATGTTTTAAAGTGATTATATGATTAAATAAAATAACTTTGTCATTTTTTATTTTAAAAAATTTAACATAACTTTTTAAATTTGTTAATTTTATTTTTTATTTGTACTAAAATATTAAAATAAAATAAATTTTAAAAGAAATAAGTGTTCCTATACTTTTTATACTTTAAAAATCATTAATTCTAATTTATATATTGAACTATGGAAGAATTACATTCTTGTGCAATTCCCGCACAAGTGAAGTAGTTAATATTTTAAATTTTATGGAAGAAATAAAAAAAATTAAAATGAAGCATTTGATAAATAAGGATTAGTACATAATTAATAAAAAGTTAACTTTAAATTGAGATTGTGATTTATTTTGTTTACATATGTTTTTTTTTTGAAAATTTTTGTTTACATATGTAGATTGGAATGAATCACAAAATCAAAGAATATCCATTTAAATCGTGAACTATTATTGATTGGTATTGAAAAAATTTGAAAAAATGTAATATATATATATATATATATATATATATATATATATATATATATATATATATATATATATATATCCATACACTTTTTTATATTCAAGGATATCATATTTCTATTACTCTAAATTAATTTTTAGATATTATTCACTTTAAAATTTCAAAAATAATTTTTAAATTTTTTATTTTCATTTAAAAGTATATAATAAGTATATTCCCGTTCAATGCACGAGTGAATTACTACTCCATTCATTCCACGAAACCCTTTCTCTTTTGTTTTTTTTTACTTTCTACAAAAACCACTTTTACTGCTACTTTTTCATACCATACCTATCACATCATACTTTTTCACTACTAACCAAAATATTATATCTTACTTTTTCCCATCATGTTAGGGTCAAAATTGAAAAGTGAACCAAAATTATACTTTCCTTATTTTTCTTCAAAATAAAAATCGAAAGTGTTTTGTGAAATAGAGGGAGAATAGTTAAAAAATAACATTAATAAAAAAAATATATTTGTGCTTGAACTAACGAACTTCCAAAGAATAGAAGATACAAAATTCATCTTTTGTTCAGGGATTAGCCGATTTAGATGTTTGAAACCAGGTAGCTTGAAATTCATTTTAATTTCATTGCAGTTTCAATTTTTAATTTGTTACTTCTGAATTCAAATCAATCAATAGAGAGTTTATGTCAAGATTATTAGGACAACGAAGTAGCAAATCCAATTTCAATCCATTTAGATTATTATGACTGTTTTTTAATAAGTGCAATTAATCAATTTAAACCCATATTCAAATTGAATGTAATTGGGTAGATTCTTGATTTCGTTGGATCCAGGTTGTTTTGGGTCTGCCAGTGCCTAGAAAAATCAGTCTTTCATGAATTCGATTGGCAACATTTCTTAGCAGTTGAGTGCCCAATTGGTTAGTTGCTCCTGAGAGATTCAAGGTGAGTGAAATGAATATCATTATAAGTTTTTAAATATCATCTTGTCATGAAAATTTTTAATTTTCATTTCATTGCAATTTAAATATTTGATTTGTTATTTCTGAATTCAAATCAATCAATAACGAGCTTGAAACGTAATTCTTAGGATAATGAAGTAGCACATCCAGTGTTTAATCCATTTAGATTATTATGACTGCTTTAAGAATTAATCCATTTTTATCAATATATCCCATGAACTGCATCAAGATTCTTCTTAATTAATGTGTTTGTGCTACTCTGGATAATCTTAGTATTTGAATTTCAATATTTATTTATATGTTTATTTGCAGGTCAATATGTTTATTTATTTAAATGTTTATTTGGAGGTCAATGTGGTATTAATTTTAACAATGTATTGATGCTGCATGAACTAACTAAGTTCTACGCTTAGGTTCTGTTTATCGAACCATTTCTGTTGATTTTGACTCGACTTACTTGCTTTGGCCTTTGGAAACCAGTTGATTTAATATGAGTTATGAGTAAACAAAAAGAGTTCATACGAAGTAAACAACCAAAACAGGCAGTAGACTGATTAAAAACGGTAGACTTCTTAATATAAATTGTATCTTGAAATTTAATCCAATTAATTGACTCCTTCACAGTTGCAGAGGTTCCTCCATGAATCTTAGCATTCCGATACATGAGTACGTCCAAATGACAGCAAAATCTCGCATAATCAGCTTTGATAGTTGTCCTCCATTTAATTGGTTTCAATTTGATGAGCATAACCTGCATATCCAATGAACTGTTTCTTGAAATTTGATCCAATGAATTGAGTCCTTCACAGTCACAGAGGTTCCACCATGAATCTTAGCATTCCGGTGCGTGAATACGTCCAAATGACAGCAGAAAGCCGCATAATCAGCTTTGGTAGTTGTCCTCCATTTAATAGGTTTCAATTTGATGAGTGTAACCTGCATATCCGATGGAGTAATAGCCTCCAAGTTTGCACCAGACCATTGAGAGACTTCTAAGGATGGTTTGAGAGAATGGACAGCAGCAGAATAGATATTTGTTCCAAGTCCTCTATAGCAGCATCAAAGATAGAATAGGTAGTATCCACACGGAACCACTGAGCACACATAAAAAATTTAGCTTGCTCTTCTTAGGTATTCTTCACCAGTAGTCCTTGACTAGTAGTTTTAAGTAACCATCTTTGATGAAGAAATCATTAGGAAACCAATGAGCACAGGCTACAAATTTTTAATCATAAATGTATGTTTTAACATCCATATTATTGCAATAGTGGTCTCCACCTAGGCGCGGTGGCTTTTCCTCCCTGAAGTTTTGCCACTATGCTTTCAACACACCTACCTACACATACACCATAAGCTGCTACAGTTTTAACTTTCAAAGATTTGGCCCGATTGATTACATTAAATATGCATTCCAACAACACATATTTACTGCCTCACTGAATTTGATCAACTAAATAGATGATAAACTTTGAAAGGTATATATTATATCTGTAAAGGAACAGATTGCAATGCCAGCTGTCCTCTCTAACAAACTCTATGCCAGCTGTATTTCCTAACTACTCCTTGTATTTTGGATCTCTAGTTAGATAGCAGTAGATGTGTATATATAGTAGGTGGTTTTACTCTTGGATGAGGATGAGAAACACAAGCTTCGAACTGTCCAATGCATTAATTCTTTCTCTGTTGGTTTCTTGCTTTCTTCCCGATCAAGAAATTTATCATGGTATCAGAGCCTCACTTTAATGGCGATTAGATTTCCGATTCTCTGATCGACATGTTTTGATTCCTTTCTTCTCCGATTCTCTGATCGACATATTTTGATTCCTTTCTTCTCCGATTGTTCATGTCATCCATGGCAGAAGAAAATGCTTTTACGTCAGCGCCTATCGACATACAGAGTGAATTGTACCTGCACCCTACTGATTCACCAAATTTCTCCCTGGCAATACAGGAATTAAATGGTGAAAACTTTTCACAGTGGAAACGATCTGCTGAAATTGCTTTGAGAGCACGGAACAAATTAGGTTTTGTGGATGGAAGCTCGATCCTTCATCTCTTACCTTCGCACAGTGGTCGCACAGTGGGCTTCTTCCTCAGTTGCTCTCTTGCCATCTGGATTCTCCATTGTGTCTTACTGTTTTGACCATTCGGGCTGGCCCAACCAATCCAAAGTAACCCTTTTGGACAGAGGAGGCAATAATGGTGGGACTGGATCACTACTGACCATTGGGGTCCAAATGCTGGTGAGTAGCTCGCCTGGTGCAAAGCTCACGATGGAGTCGGTCCAGACTGTGAACACGCTCATCCCGTATGGTTTCGGATATCAAAGCAGCCTTCCATTGCAACTGATGCGTTTGTTTTTTTTCCAATCTTCAATATTAATTTTTTGGGTCGAGTAAAGATATGGGCGGTTTGAGTCAAGAACGAACCAAACAAGACGGGTGGTGGTTCGGGTATTGACTCGGGTATGTGTACCAGTAAGCTAGCAGCAGGAAGTGCTGTTTTTTGGATTTTACATTCTGTTGAACCTGCAATTGGGAATAGCGTACTGTATTGTGAATCTGCCAAAGAAATTTGGGAGGACCTTGACTATCGTTTTGGACAGACTGATGGACCAAAGTTCATTCAATTGCACAAGGAAATTGTGACTTTAGTCCAAGGATCTGATTCTGTGGCAGAGTATTTTACCAAATTAAAAGACCTTTTGGACACTTACCTGAAAATGGTGACCTTACCTCATTGCAGATGTGAAGGAGCAGGAAGCTACATCAAACTCTTTCAGAGTCAACAATTGATGCAATTCTTAATGGGACCTAATCACAACTTTCAAAAGTGTTAGAGGTAATATAATCATGATGAGGTCTCTTCCTACCTTGAGTCAAGCTTATAAACTGATAAGTCAGGAAGAAACTCAAAGAGATTGTAGCAGTTCTGGTCCTCTGATAAGTGAATTCAGTGCCTTGGCTTCATTGCATCACATTCCTAATAGTTCCAACAAACCAGTGTTTGGCGTTACTCCTAGCGGAAAAAAAGTCCAAATTTTTTTGTCAACATTGTAAGGCGTATGGCCATTCTGTTGAAAGGTGCTTCAAGATACATGGCTATCCAGAATCTAGTGCTCCAGGAAAGAAGATTGCTGGGAATGTAATATCTGAAGTAGACAAAGATGTGAGTGGAGCCACTGCCTACACAAATCAGACCTCTCATTCTGCTGAATTGCATATGACACTTACCAGCAGCCAATACAATCAACTCATTGCTCTGTTGAGTAAAGGAAACTCTCATGATAGAGATGATGGCAGAGCTCCTGGCTTTCTTTCAGCCAACATGGCCTCAAGTACTCACTTAGCAGGTATTACTCACTGTCTCTTCTCTTATACAACAATACACAATGGATCATTGATAGTGGAGCCTGAGATCACATAAGTCCACATTTGAGCACTTTCTCTTCCTTCAAACCCATCTCCAGGCCTTGTTCTATCACTATACCAAATGGTCAAAAAGTTAATGTGCTTCATGTTGGGAATGTGAAGTTGCAAAATGGAATTGAACTTTCTGATGTACTTCATGTTCTAGACTTCCACTTTAATCTTCTTTCTGTCCAAAAATTGGTTTCACAACTGCCTTGTTCATTGACTCTCCATCCTTCCCATTGTTTTATTCAGGATCATGTGAAGAAGAATACTTTGTTGGTTGGTAAACAACATGGTGGCTTGTACTTTGTGCAGCAGCTCGCACCATCAACTTCACACGTTTCTTTTCATTCTTCTAATTCTTGTTTGTCTGAAAGTGAGTTGTGGCATTGTAGATTGGGTCACTTACGTTACCATACAAATACAATAGAGTGAAGCACATTGGTCATGTGTCTTGTATTGAATCTTCTTCTTCATCTGTATGTCATGTTTGTCATCAAGCACATATGCATAAACTACCTTTCATTTCTAGTTTAATAAAAACTACCCGTGTTTTTGAAATGTTGCATGTTGATATTTGGGGACCAATAGGACAGCAACATATTTTGGTCATAAATTCTTTGTAACCATTGTGGACGATTTTTCCAGAATCACTTACATTCAGTTGCTTTCACACAAATCCAATGCTTTTCCAGCTTTAACCAGTTAGTTATATCACTTACATTGAAAAACAGTTTAATGTAAGATTTAAAGTCATCCGTTCAGATAATGGCAAAGAATTTGATGATACTTCAGCCCAATCTTTTTATCAATCCAATGGGATCATACATCAAACCACCTGTGTTGACACTCCTCAACCAAACGGAGTTGTTGAAAGGAAACATAAACACCTTCTTGAACTGCTCGGGCTTTATTTTTTTCAAGCTAAGCTTCCCACTAAATATTGGGGGGAATGTGTCCTCACAACATGTTATTTGATAAAGAGATTTCCCCTTTCTGTTCTGAATCACAAAACTCCATATGAAATAGTTTTTCACACTCCACCAACCTATGAACACCTCAAATCCTTTGGGTGTTTATGTTTTGCTACCACTTTGGCCTGCCACAGATCTAAATCTACACCTAGAGCTGCACCTTGTGTGTTTCTTGGTTATCCCTTTCATAAAAAGGCATATAAACTTTTTACTCTACATACTAGGCCGGTTTTCTACAGCAGACATGTCAAATTCCATGAACATTATTATCCTTTCCATCATCTCCCCTCCACTTCATCATCTTCCACCATTCTTCTTAATCTGCCATCTGTTCATCTAATATCTTCTTTCATCCCACATCTGATCCTATTCCATCAAGCCTTGACACTAGTGGAGTAGTGGTACTTCATCACCTCCTGACCCTTCCTCTTCTTCTAATTCAACCTTAGCCAATCCTTCTCCTCCTCCCATCTCCACAGTCTCCTACATCTTCTTCCCAAACTCCAGCTTCACAAACTTCAGCCCCCCTTCCCCCCACCAAGGGTTTCTACCAGATTCAGGAAACCATGGTTGTTAAGTCAACAAGTCGAGTCGTGTCGGTCACGAGGAGACTAGTGGACTAGTCGACAAATCATAATTAGTATTGAAACTTTTTACATTATATATATCTTCATTCACTACAAATAACTATATATACTTATATGACAAAATATTATTACCAAAGCAAAATTATGTTTACAAATAGCACATAAAGTCACATACCAAAGAGTACTTAAGAAACAAATATCCAACAAGGATAATAAGCACAAAAAGTAGTCAAAGAACATATTGATATCTAACTTCTCATTTTGAGTTATCAAATATCATCATCCAACGTTATATCACAATTGATTTGTTTGTGGCATAATGTGCATTCCACAAGATTTTTGTTGTTCATATTTGGCCAAAACCCATATTTCCATCTGGGACTCATTAGAGCCGGTTTTTCGTTTGGGGTCCTTCGATGGATCCTCATAGTCACGAACATTATTATCTCTCATTTGTTCTGAAATAAGTATAACTTTTTTTATAAGAGATAATACATATTAAATTAACTTCTTAAGTCAAAAGACTAAAATAACAACACAAACAATTGCTGATTGAAATCATCAAAAAATAAAAAAATAAAAATAAAAAACTGAATAAAATTAACAGAAAAAGTGTAAATTGAAATCAGAAAAAAACAGAACAGAATAAATTTTAAAAATATAGAATATAATATACTTGTTTAATAGTTTAGTGAACCAAATTAAAGAAAATTAACCTAAATTTGGAAATTAAGTGATAACGAATTATAAATATAAAATTTAGCAAGGGAGAGATGCTACTCAGCGGACGTGAATCGTGCGATGAAGCGGAATACCGGGTTGGTCTCTTCTTCTCCGTCCGATCAAGATGCGATGAAGAGGAAGATAAAAAATTGAATCCAAATCTGCTTCAAATCTTCAATCGATGAGGAAGGATAGATGTCGGCCGTGCGAGAGAATCGTTATTGGATTACTGAATTTATCCGGTAATATTTAATACAGCGTATTTAATGAAATTCGGATCAGTCATGGGTCGGGTTGGGCTCTTCTTCTCCGACTATTCGCTACCAAACAACGACTAGGCCTCGCCTTTCTCGGCTGGACAATTAGGCCACCCTAGTCGCTAGGCACCCAGTTTTTCCCTTTCCCCAAACCGCCTGGACGACTAGTCGGCGCCTAGGCGACGACTTAACAACCATGCAGGAAACCTCCTTCTTATCTTGATCAATACAGTTGTTCCACTTTACCTTCTCATTCCACAACCTTAACTTCTCATTGGTGCAACTTTGTTCATCTCAATAGCCTTTCTCAGGCTCATCAAGCCTTTCTCACTCAACTTTGTTCTTATTCTGAACCCACTTCCTATTCTGAGGCTTCCCATGATCCTCACTGGATTGTTGCTATGAATGAAGAGATAAGAGCTTTACAAGCTAATGATACTTGGGAACTTGTTGATTTGCCTCTTGGTAAGAAAGCTATTTCTAGCAAAAAGATCTATGAAGTGAAGCTCAAATCTGATGGCACACTAGAAAGATTTAAACCCAGGCTTGTTATTCAAGGTAATCATCAAAGATATGAGATTGATTTTACTGAACCTTTCTCCCATGTGGTTAAATGTTAAAATGTGCACCATTAGATGCATTATAGCACTAGCTGCTTCTAAACACTGGGAGCTTTCTCAACTTGATATCAATAATACTTTTTTGCATGGTGACTTGAAGGATGAGGTGTATATGAAGATTCCTTTGGGATTTCCCTCCACCAAAGTGTGTCGTTTAAAAAAATCTCTTTATGGACTTCGTCAGGCCAGCAGACAGTGGTTTTTACAGCCAAGGCTACACTCAGTCTAAATCTGATCCCAGTTTATTCATCAAATCCACACCTGATCACATTACTCTTGCTGCTTTTCCTTGTAACTGGTTCAGATCCTGAGGCTGTTGCTTCTATCAAACACTTTCTTGATGCTCGTTTTACTATCAAAGATCTGGGTATTGGCCACTACTTCCTTGGGTTTGAGCTCACTTATACTACTGAAGGGATTATTCTTTTTCAACGAAAGTTTGCACAGGAACTTCTTGCTGAACATCACTGTTTACATAACAGATCTGTCAAAACCCCTCTTCCTCAGCACACTAAATTCCATCATGGTTCCTCCTCTCATTAGTGTTGTTAAGTATGTGTGTGTGTGTGTGTGTGTATTTAACACGGGAATAAAATATGGAGGAACCATTGACATTGATTGTCAAAACCCCTCTTCCTCAGCACACTAATGATACTTCATTGTATAAATATATATTCCCTTATAGTTATCCTTGGTGAATGAAGAAATATATAATTTTAAATATTTCATTACTTAGTGTAATTTGTCGACTAGTCTACGACTTCTCTTCTCCACCAACTCGACTCGACTTGTCGCATTGATAACCATGCACGGGAAAAGGTTCTTGAAGGCTTGATTCAGCTCTCTTATCTTCCTACTGCTCATCAGCTTGCTGATGTTATCACTAAGATATTACCTGCTGATCAATTCCAACTTTTACTGTCCAAGCTGGGCATGGTGTCTCCTTCACCCAGCTTGCAGGGGAGTGTAAAGGAACAGATTTCAATGCCTGCTGTCCTCTCTAACAAACTCTATTCCAGCTGTATTTACTAAATACTTACTACTTCTCCTTGTATTTTGGTTTTCTAGTTAGATAGCAGCAGATATAAATACATAGTGGGTGGTTTTACTCTTGGATGATGATGAGAAACGCAAGCTTCAAACTGTCTAATGCATTAATTCTATCTCTGTTGGTTTCTTGCTTTCTTCCTATCAAGAAACTTATTATTATGAAACATACATGCTTATTCATACATTATACACTGATTTAGAATAAAAAATCTGTCTTTATGTATTATTACTAGCATGACAACCTAAAAGAAAACTATGATGAAGTTGTATTCTTGCTATTTTAGCTGAAAGGACGTATTTTAGATGATATGCCTATTTTATGTTTCATGGAAACAAGTACTCCCTCTTTTCCATTTTAAAGTGTATGTTTTGGTTTACGATGTTTGAATGAAGTTATTTTCAATACAAATTTATATTAGAATTGAGGTGAAGTTAAAAAATAAAATTCACATATTTAAAATTACATAAAGAACCCTTCAAAACAACCAGTCACATGACTACATTTTTTTAATCAAATGAATGACAAAAAGTGGTAAAAAAAAATGAATAAAGTTTGACTTGATGAATGTAATTAAACAGGTAGCTTAATTTGGGACGTCTTGGACTGAAATCAGGCATCAATGCCTTGCCTTTTGGACATCCATTGAAGCAAGTAATCAACCCTCTTCAAGTCGTAACTAAATCTGTTTGTCAATGTTATTATTTTTAATTATACATGTTATTTTATGTGATTTCATTAGCTTTTTTATCCTTGAAGTTTTTGTTGGGATTAAGAGAATTTGAATGTATATGCTAGCAGATAACTGGTGTATGATCCTAGCCCGCCAAGGATTTCTCAAATCTATATACGGAGTATCAAATAATGACGAGTTCTTAAGCATTGGTATTAGCTTTAAAACTAAATCTTGCATCTAAGCCCCATACCAGAAAAAAAATTAACCTAGTAGATCAAAATACTACTTATATTTGATTTATCCTAGTGTGTTTTTGAAGTCAGGTGGCTTGATAGGCTAGTGAAATATGATAATTCTTTTTTGGCATGGATGGATATATAATTCCATTTGCCTGGGACTACAATTCAAGGTAATTAATTACAATGTGTCTTTTTGGCTAAGTGACTTCATTTTGTAGCATTAGGAAGGATAGAGTGTGTGGTCTGCATATGCCAGCCACTCTGTAAATATTGGTTTGGTTGAAATGGAAGAATAGACACTACTAAATTTAGACTCATTGTGTACATGAATTTAGTCTACCAATGCATGCCCGTGCCCACTTACTTTTATCACCTTCATGTATTGTTTATGAAGATGTTCACTTAGGGGCTGTTTGTTTCAGCCTCTTAATGGTTCAGATGTCTGAATGATTCAGCACTTAATGGTTCAGACTGTTTGTTTGAGCCTCTTAATGGTCCAGATGTCTGAATGGTTAAGAGATTTGCCTCTGAATGGTTAAGTATTATACAGAGTCTGAATGGATAAGAGCTCTTATCTGAATTGATCAGACATTTGCCTCTGAATAGTTAAACAATATACTAGCTCTTAATGGTTCAGACCTCTTACTGGTTCAGCACTTAATGGTTCAGACCTCTTACTGGTTCAGCACTTACCCATTCAGAAGTTACCAAACAGCCCCTTACTCCTTCAAATTTGAGCAATATACAAGTAATTATTTTGGATTTAAATGATGTTTTTTTCATAATAATGACTTTGTTAAATTTATCGTATCAGAAATTCTTAAAATTGTACTCGTATTTTATTTTACTAATATGCAATAAAAATTTTGTAAAATTAGTGTTTAAAGTTTATCCAATTTGATTAAAAAAAAATCAAAGTGGATAAATACACTAAAAGGGAGGGACATAGTTGTGGAGGACCATTATTATTATTATTATGAGTCACATACTCACGTGCATTCAAAAACTCCTACCCCAAAAAAGGGCCAAGCAACACTTAGTTTAGATTTTGTTTGCTTTTGGCATTTATAGAAGCTCCCCCAGCCACAAATACCCAAAAGAAAAATGCATATCAACTAAGTTCAGCTTTTTCCACTTGTCATCATTTTTTCCCATCTATAGAAGCTCTCCCACCCACAAAGTAAATGCTCAAATGGTCCTATAGCTCTACAGCTAAGCTAGTGGCCTGGTGTAAAAATATCTTTTTCAAAATTATTTTATTTATAATTTGACAGAGAGATAAAAAAAGAATTTGATAGAGAGATAAAAAGTAAAAATTACAAAATTCAAAAAAAAATTGTATATATAATGTATTCATTTTGTTAATAAAACTAATTTTGTTAATAAAAAATTTGTATATATAATGTATTCATTTTCTATTTTTTTATTTTTTTCATTTTGCGTTTATGTGATAGGATGCAATGTATCGTTTGATATTTATTACTCACTCAGAATTATTTCTTTACCTTTTTCTTTCTTCCTTGTTTTTGCTTTCTCACTTTTTTTTCCCTTGGGCTAAAGTTTTTCTTTTATTCCTTTTTCGACTTTATCTTTGTTTTTTTCCTTTTCCAAGCTACACATTCCGTTAACATAAGACAAAAAATATTCACAAGTACACTTTAAACCCAACTTTGGTTGGTGCCACACAATTTGAAAAAATAATTCAAACTAGAAGCAAAACACAACCTTTGTGTTTAAAGATAAGAGTGACATATTTTAATTTTATCACCAAAATAGGGTTAATAAATTGCAATAATATGACATTGTATTTATATACCATTTCATACTCCCTCCGTCTCTCAAAACATTACCCATTTTAATGTATTTTTGGTCAAACAGTTACACTCTTTGAGCATAAACTAAATATAATCTAAATAAAAAAAAGTTATAAAATTTTGATATATCAAAACTAGATCCTAAGATGAATCCAATTATATTAAATTTATATTATAATTCAATATATTTTTCTCATAATTTGAAGTTAAAGCGTCTAACTGCTTGACCAAATACTATTTAAAATGGGTAATGTTTTGTGGGGCGGACGGAGTATTATTTTTGATAGACATGAGCACCTGACAAAACTGATCTGGACCCGATAACCTGAATCAAATAACCCGGAACGGAACCCAAATTGATCCACAAACTGAAGAACCAAAATAGAATCGAACATCCAAAATGATTTGAACCGAACCAAATATATTCAGACCCGATTCAGATCTGAGTCCGATTGAACCCAAATCGGTTAAATCCAGAACCGATTAAACCCAAAACCGATTAGACCCAAAAGCGATTAGACCTGAAATTAATCAAATTCATTAATATTTCATTTATCAAATAAACTTGAAAAAAAAAGAATTACCGATATATTTTTACATATGTTGATGTGTATATAAAAGACATACTACTCCATCCGTTCCACAAAACCCTTCCGGTTTTGAATTTGGGAAAAAATAAGGAAAGTATAATTTTGGTTGACTTTCCAATTTTGCCCCTGATGTGATGGGAAAAAGTAAGATGTGATAGTTTGGTTATTAGTGATAAAGTATGATGTGATAGGTAGGGTATGAAAAAGTAGGGGTAAAAGTGGTTTTTTAATAGAAAGTGGAAATGTTTTGTGGAAAGCAAAAAAAACGAAAGAGGAAGGGTTTAGTAGAACGGAGGGAGTAGTATTTAAATTATGGGTGCAAACCGTGCAACTCTTTTCATGTACAAATCTTTTACTCCGTATTTTATAACTTAAGTTAAGGTGCTTTTGTATTTTATTGTTTTCGAACTTAAAGTTTGACCGACATCGTCTCTTCAAAAATATTAGCAAAAAATATTAAAAATACTCCGTAATACATTTAAACTTTTTTTGATACCAATAAATCGATAATATTTTTTACTATGTACCCCGCGTATATTTTAATTCATTACATATTTTTATTTATAGTTATTCAAATATTTGATACACGAGTGAAATGGATAGTCAAATAAAAATAGAGGAAGTAAGAAATAGAATGTTAACAAAAAACGTCGTGTCGCAAACTTGAGGAAGGAAAACTTGAGGGAGTTTGCAAATTCCGCGACCAGTGATTTTGTTGCTTGCAAATCTTTGCCCAATTCCTCGATAGCATGAATGAGAGCACCAGTTTTTACGCACTGTTCGCACACAACAAGCCTTGCTGCACAGCAACCTAGCCGAGGGGTGAGGGTTTTTTTTGGAGAGAGAGAAAAGATTAGGGGGGAGGATGTATTATTATGCCTGCCGTATATGATTAATTACATCCCGTAGCTTTATAATGGAAGTATATATTCCTCAAACCCTAGTTAAATAATTGTCTATCTTGTCGATCGTTTCAATAATAAAAGCATCGAGGTAAAGAACCAAAAAGAAGTTTTGGAAGGAGCTTATAATTAGCTCGCCTGTGAAAAATCTACGTTACAACAATGGAAAGACATGCAACAAAAGATATCAAACATAATCGTAATAACGTTGGGGTGGCCCGACGATCCTTCGTGGACGGCCCATGCGTACCTGCTCCTCTTGGGCATCGCTCGTGTTTTCCTCATGGATCTTGCCCGTAGTACCCGTAACAGAGACCCGAACCGAAAAGATCCGAATCAGAAGAATTTATAACTAAATTTTCTTTATTTTTATTTTTTTAGGTCATGGAAAATAAATGACTTGAATTAACTTTATTTAATTTATTCAAAGAATGACTACTATGATAATAAAATATTTTCCCGTTAACTTATATTCAATTTTTTAATAATAAAACTATTGGTACTTTTTACACGTAGTATTTGGATTGAGTGGTTTTATCTTCCATGTGGCATTAATCTAGTGGGAGGGCATCCGCCCATGGCAATCAAGAAAGAAATGGTGTACAGGTTGATCGAGCCGCTATATATATATATATATATATATATATATATATATATATATATATATATATATATATATATATATATATATATATATATATATATATATATATATATATATATATATATATATATATATATATATATATATAAGGCGCCATGGACATTATTAGTGCTATTTAATACAAATATTTCATATATATATATATACTACGAACGTAACTCTCTCGGGCCATAATCTCTGATCTCGATCTCTCTCCGATCCATGGACACGAAGCAGCAGCCTCCAAACACCTCGCGGCCTCTCCGCTATGAAAAGGCGCAATCGACATTCATGGTGATTGCTCTCGTTTGCATTGCCGTGCTCGCCGTCTTCTCGGGGGCTCTATGCATCCTCGCGTGCCTTTTCCGCCGCCTCATTCGCCGCCGAGCAGGGGCGACCACCCCACTCGGGGGGTCTGCCTCAGTCGCCGCACTGCCAAATGATGAGCGGCAGTGAGTCGATTTTAATTAGTATTTTCCATGTAGATTTGGTTTAATTTCTTCTTCTCCTTCCATCATCTTCTTCTTCTTCTTCTTCTTCTTCTTCTTCTTCTTCTTCTTCTTCTTCTTCTTCTTCTTCTTCTTCTTAGCTTGTATGGTTAATGATGTTTGTATGTATGTTTTCGTCATGAATGGAGTTGAATATCCTTTTTAATTCATCATCTGCTTTTATTTATATATTTTTATTTTTGACAAATTTTTTAAAGATAAAATTAATTACTAATCAGATATAATGATTTTTTTTTCTTGTCAAAAGCCTCAAATTAGAACGAAAGATTTCGACATATCCATAATTCTTCATTATCACACTTTAAAATTGGAAGTAAATTGTAAAAAGAATACAAATAAGACAAAAAATAGATTTGTTTAGATGTTTTTTATGGAAAAATACTTGTAAAAAACCAATAAAAATTATAAACTCTTTACATGCACCAAAATATTCCAAACCCGCAGTATTGCAAATAACCGCAAAGATTGCAAGTTTGAAGTTTTAATGTTTTGCATTCAAAATAAATTAATACTACAAAGTACATTTTTTTAGGTTTTCTTGTAACAATGGAGAATGAGATCAAAATTGTATTGCTTGTTTATTACTCTGTACTAAAGTATGGGGATGGATGTGATTTCAGTAGAGTGGAGGTTCTCATTTCATTTTTTATTTCCACTAAATTTTGGAAGCACTCATAAAGGAATTAAACTAAACAAATTCAAATAGCACATGCATTTGGATTGTTTGATTGTCAAATTGGAAAAAAACTTTAATAATTATTTAATACCCCGAGTATTCATATAAATTGAAAATCTAATGTAGTAATAGGTATTAATACCAAAAAATATTGTCTGAAGAAATATACTCCCTCCGTCCGCCTAAGATGTTCTCATTTTGACTTTTGGTGGTTTTTAAGGAGAGTTGAAAAAAGGTGAAAGTTTACCATAATACCCTTAATGAAAAATGGGTGGAGTGTATTAAATGAGGTGGGTGGGGTGTAATAAATAAAGTAAGTGGGGGTAGTTGTGGTATTTTACTTGTTAAAAAATGAAATGAGAAGATCTATTGTGGACAAAGAAAAAAGGCTATTGAGAAGATCTATGGTGGACAGAGGGAGTAATACTCCCTCAGTCGCAAAAAGATTTACACGTTTCAAAAAAATTGCGTCTCACAATCTCTTACCCATTTCCATTAAAAAACCACTTTTACCCCTTATTTTTTCAAACCATACCTATCACATCATACCTTTTTTCTAATAATCTATACATCACATCCTACTTTTACCCATCACATCAAGGGTATTTTTGGAAAGTCAACACAAAATTATCACTCCCTTAATTTCAAGTTTAATCAAAATGGGTAATACTTTATGGGACGGAAGGAGTAAAATATATGGCATTAAAAAAATTTTGTAATGAAGAAAAAATTGAGCTTCATAAAAAGAAGTAAGAAAACAAAGAATTTGGGCCTCAAACTCTGGATCAAAGATCTGAAACTTCAACCGTGTCCCCACTGCACTCTGCTTCTCAATTCGGTACCTCTTCAGTTTTTTGCCTTTATTAATTGGACCATGCTCCATTTACACCAAAAATTGTACCTCATTTGTACACCGCAGTTATATATAAACATTTTGATGGTTGACACCGACACAAATGTTGGTGTGTTAACAAAAATTAGTTTTACACCAACACAAAATGTTGGTGCAAACCTACGGGGTACAAAGTGGGGTACAAAAGGGTGGGGTACAAATAGCTTTGTCCTTATTAATTACTCCCTCCGTCCTATAATGATCTTCCCAGAGCACTATTCCAACTTCACGGGAATTTATATTTATTTGTGTTTTTTCATGGCCTATATGATAAAATAAAATATTCTTGTCACCACTTGTTTTGTTGAACTTTTGGTGTAGTTTTTAAATATGTATGTTTTATTTTTTATTTCTATACCAATATTTAAATAAAATAGATTGAAAAAACTTGGGATTTTTCTTCGTTTTGCGAACCGGAAAGATCATTATAGGACGGAGGGAGTAGTAATGTTAGAGTGCCTAACATACCTACGATTAGACCTGACAAAATTGACCCGGCCCCGATAACTCAAACCAAATAACCCATAACCGAATCTGAATTGACTCAAAAACTGAAGACCCAAAATAGAACTGAATACCCGAAATGATTCAAACCGAACCAAATGTATTCACACTCGATTTAGATCCGAATCCGATTTAACCCGAACCGGTTGAACCCGAAACCGATTGAACCTGAAATCAATTAGACCCGAAACCGATTAGACCCATAACTAATCAAATTTATTAATGTTTCATTTATCAAGCTACCACCACCACCAATGTCAGGTTCTCCTAGGAGTCCTAGGGTCTTCACCCCGCCGGAGAACTCCTCTCACGACAAGCTTATCCTCATTGCGTTGTTTGTCGTCGTCATCTTACTTTACTACGTCGGCTGGCTCGTGTTCTGCCATTGCCGGAGGCGTCGCGAGGCGGCGGCCGCCACTGTGCCGAGAGACTCTTTGGAGCTCGTCTCACGTCTCCCGCGCCGCCCCTACGATCCAGCCGCGGGAGACGAGGCTGATAGTTGTGCGATCTGCATGGAGGAGTTTCAGTCGAGGGAAGCGCTATCGATATTCCAACCGTGCTCCCACTCCTTCCACGTGCATTGTATTGCCAACTGGGTGTCTCACAATACTTCCGGATCGTGTCCCATATGTCGGAGTGTTATTGGGCTTCAGGAGTAGGCCGGCGGGCGGGGCGGGGGGGCACGCCGGCAGAGTCGTCAGCTCGGCTCCGGCCGCTTGGTGGCTTTGTGAATTTGTTTAGGGGGATTTTTTATACTCCCTCCGTTACTTTAAATCCTTCCACTTTTGATTTTTGGCAAAAATAAGGAAAGTGTAATTTTGGTTGACTTTCCAATTTTGCCCCTGATGTGATGGGTAAAAGTAAGATGTGATAGTTTGGTTATTAGAGAAAAAATATGATGTGATAGGTAGGGTATGAAAAAGTAAGGGTAAAAGTGGTTTTTTAATAGAAAGTGGAAGTGTTTTAGGGAATTCAAGAAAAACAAAAGGGGAAGAGTTTTGTGGAACGGAGGGAGTATTAATTACTTAGTACTCCTTTAATTGATTTGAATGTATTGAATATGTCCTGTCCGAAAACCCAGAATTGAGGACAGCTCATCTACCAAAAATTGCTTGGAATGTTCAATTATACTAGAGCTCTCCAATGTTGAAATGATAACATAAATGTAGACAATTTTGAAGTTGATATGTCGGTAAACATAAACTTATATTGAAGCATTAGTTTCCAGTAATTATTTTACAGTTTCTACTGAACATTAAATTTTAGGTTTGCATTTTTTTTGTTGTGAAATTACTTCATCTTTGTTGAAGTTTATTGTATTTTCTGAAAAGTTGGTCCAAGGATGAATTCTAGAATGAATTCTACGTTGGGTTCCTAATTGTTTATGTTGGGAAAATTAACGATAACTTGGATGAATATAATTGAGAGTTGTGTAAACACTTTCAGGTTGAATATTTTAGTTGTTCACTCCAAAATTCAATCGGATAAAACTCAAAAGTATCAAGAACAAAATATGAGAATTGCTATTAAAATCCGAACGAAATTCGACCATGTCTAGCGGGAATTTATAGACTTGGGGTGAGAAGGAGAAGACACCATTTGCGGCTATTACCCAAAGCACGCAATTCTTCGCGCGGAAGTTTTTCTTCAAAATTCGGTGCTATCCATCGGAAGTTTTCTTTTAAAGAAAATTCGAAAATTAAAATTCTAATTGAGTTTTTTAACATAGCACCGAACCCAAAATCAAAAATTTTCTCAACCCCAGCCAGGGGCTCTGCCCCTTGGACCCCGCAGGGGCTGCCGCCACTTGAATCCCTGCTAAGGGGGCGCTGCCCCCTTGGAACCCCCGATGTTACGGGATTTTTATCGTAACAAACTCAATGAAGCGTGCACTACGCACCACCAACTTCTTTGATGATTATTAAGATACTAGTTTTTTCAATTAAACTAAAATATATAACATTTTATGCTTAGAACGATGTTGTGTCTTAGATATCCGGCTTAATTAATTCAAACAAATTATAATACCAGTTGCAAACAAGAAAAAGAAAACATTATTTGAAATGATACCCTACTTGTTTAGGACTGTTTTGAAGGTAGCCTCTTTACCGAACCATTGGTTTGGGTACCAGATGCAATACACTCCACACGCATAGGGGTAAATGAACAGTTGATAAACACATTTTTTTACTTTTAGGGTTTTACTGTTTGGTTACTACCACCCCCCATATGTCTTATACTTACTTCCTAGCTATAACTAATTATAAAAGACAATTTTATACTCTCTCCGTCTCAAAAAGAATGTGAAGGTTTGACTTTTTGGGAAATTAAGGAAGAGATATTTTAGTATTGACTTTCCAAAAATACCCTTGATGTGATGGGTAAAAGTAGGATGTGATGAGTAGATTATTAGAAAAAAAGTATGATGTGATAGGTAGGGTATGAAAAAGTAAGGGGTAAAAGTGGTTTTTTAATAGAAATGTAACGAACTTTACGGGACGCAGTTTTTTCTACACGTAACAAACTTTTTGGGACGGAGGGAGTACTTGAAATGAAACATATGACAAAAATCGAAGACAGCATGTAAAATTTGGGTGGTTTCAATAATTCAATTTAAGCCATCACCTACTTTAAAATTATATTTACCATTTTTTTAAATAAAAAATACTCCCTCCGTTCTATAAAAGTGTTCCTATTTTGACTTTGTATAAAAATAAGGAAGTGTTAAATTGTAGTTGACTTCCAATTTTGCCCTTAATGTGATGGATAAAAGTAAGATGTGATGGATTGAGTATTAGAGAAAAAGTATGATGTGATAGGTAGGGTATGAAAAAGTAAGGGTAAAAGTGGTTCTTTAATAGAAAGTGGAAGTGTTTTGTTAGAAGTAAAAAAACGAAAGAGAAAGAATTTTTGAGAATGGAGGGAGTAATAGTGTAAGTAACATAAATAAAGTATATATTGTACCGGCCCGGTTCCAGTGCCACTAGAATCCGATGCCACCGGCATTTTGGGGCACCTCCGGTGCTCCGTTCGCAAAATTGACGGTTCCTACCCCCCTAACCCACCCCTAAACCCCCCACCCTACCACCGCCCCTGCACCCCCACCTCAACCCCGCCGTAATCCCCCCATATACAAACCAAACAGATCCACCAACTCATATACTTTATAACATATTCTTTAAAACGGTTTCGAAATGGGTTTTGATCTTTGATTTAATAATAAATAAAATCCTCCTTGCATGTTTAATTTTGAAGCTTAACCAAAGGATGGGTTATCTATGTTCCCATTTCCGGAAATTTTCTAGCTAGGGTTAGTCTTCTGGTTCCCACACTTTCGCCCACCTCCATTCCCACTTTCCTTTCCTACGCGCAACATGGCGCGTGTACGAAAACGTGTGTCTCTCATCCCCTCCGTAAGCAACAGATTCAGCGATAACTCTACTGGGGGGTTAAAATTTATGAAATAATCTTAATTACCTCATAAAAAAAAACAGAATGAAGCTTCAATTATTATTTGACCATTACTTGTTACCACCCAAAATTTGTTAGAAGGTAAGAAACAAGAGAACCGACGATTAATCCCAAATCTCAATAGTGCATCGACAATGAATACCGCATCTGATATATTGTTGGGCAGGAAAACACCTTTTTTAACTTCTTCTTTTTTTCATTCCAATTTCTTTTGCCTTTTTGTATATAGCAAGATAGATAATTAAATATTAATCACACACCACACATAAAGAAAAACATATAAAAGCAAATATAATGATGAATTAAAAAGGATTTCCATTAATGATGAAAAACAACATCCAAACATAACATTAGAAGAAAAAGGAGGAGGAGAAGGTGAAGGAACATAATCTACAAACATAACATTAAAAGAAGAAGATAATGGAGAAGGAACCAAATCTAGCTAGGAAGAAAACCAACCAACTACTCCTCCGCCGTCTCGCGGCGGCGGAAACAGCGATAGAGGCACCTCAGGAGGCATACCGCTGCCACCATGACGAGCACGATGGCCACCATGACGAGCACGATGACCGTGTAGCGGAGAAATGGCCTCGTGGTGTTCGGCATTTCGGCGTCCATGAATTGAAGGTGAGAAGAGAGAGAGAGAGAGAGAGAGAGAGAGAGAGGAGCTGAGAGAGACCGAGAGAGATAGGAGTGATCTGAGTGAGAGAGGCTAGGGCGAGGAAGGTGAGTGAGGGACCTGAGGGCATTTAAAGGGATAGTTTAAATTAGATTTTTTTAAATTAAGTATTGTGATGGAAAGAGATTCCTTCCCTTCCTTTTTACATTGTCTGATTATTATTATTCACATTTTTCTCTATTTTTAGTTATTTTCTAAAATAATATAGTCATGTCACTATTAGTTTTATAAATCTTTTTTTATTTAGTTTTTGAATATGTAATTTTTATTTTTTAATTTAAATCATTTTATATGAAAAGAGTATGAATTAAAAAATAAAAATTATATATTTAAAAATTACATGAAAAAATCTACAAAATAAGTGGTAACATGACTATATTATTTTAACAAATAAGACACGAAAATACGTCAACAAAGTGAAAACAGTTTGACCGTGTAAATAAATGTGAACTTAATTGTTGGACGGAGGGAGTATATTTTTTCTTTTTCTTTTTTTCTTTCAGTCTTGAATTTGTTTTATCTTACTCCCTCCCCTCCAATTTAAATCTCATGTTTCGATTTACGATATTTGATTGAATTTAACATTTTATTTGAAAATGATGTAGAATTAAAAAAACTAAATACGTACTGATGATGTAAATTACCAAACCGGGTAAAGAATACTAGACCAAGTCTAGAAATGTTTACTATATTCGAGAAAGTAAAAGATAACAAACACGCAAATTAACCAGGAGGACTATAGGTGATACACATGTAGCCCAATTGTTATTTGAATATAGCAAAGTGCACATGCGTCTTTACACAAGAGCTTAGTGAGAAGAAATTGCCTCCTTCATTTGAGGGTTACACAAGTAATTACTCCGTATTATAATAAGAAGCTAGAGGTAGGGGACAAGACGTCGCATACCCACGTCAGACCACGTTCCTGGGTAGTGCAGGGTGATCGCCTCTATCTTTTAATGGCTTGTCATCTAGTTAGGAAGGTGACTCCCTTATCGTGTAGTGTGTTGGACGGATTGCTTGAATAATCCTTCGTTGAATTTGGCCATTACAGTCCAATCTCCATTGCATTCTTTTATGCCGACACTAAATTTTATTGTCTAAAGATTAGAAACTAATACCCCATGACTGAAAATTGATTAATACTCGAACCCATTCCATCCAAACCGATAACTTACTTGCACTTGAACCGTAAACAAATAGAGAATCAAATTAAACATAAGCCTTGTTTAAAAAACACCATATTCAATTAGCATTAGCGTTTTTTGATAATTTTATGGTGAAAATAAACTTTGTAAATGTTAGACCCCGAATAGAACCGAACCAAACCAAATTGATCATGACATAGAGAGTATGCAAAATAGACTCGAATTGAAAACGAACCGATTGGCCCAGAGTGCTTCGTGTCCCATATGCCGGAAGGTTATTGCGTTTCAGGAGTAGGCCGGCGGGCAGGGGTGGAGGCAGAGGGACAAGCTGGCAGAGTCGGATGGACTTGAGTCTCACTAGCGGCTTTTCTTGAGTAGATATTTTGTTAACATTGATATGTATATAACAAAAGCATTCTCAGTTTATTTAATGAGATGGTTGGTTGTGTGTTCCATTTCTCCTTGTTGCTCCATGAAGCTTTTTCACTTTATTTATTATCTAATGAGATTACTTAAAAAATATTTTTTAAATATTAAAATAATTAAGTATTTCTAAAATAAGATCGGCTAAATAATCCATAAATAATGTTTTTGTTTTAGGAAACTAAGGTTTTGTATCTTTCAGTGAATATTTTTGGCCATTATAGTTTTTTTCAAAACATTTTAGGAAATAAAGAGTTTAAACATTTTTAAAGGTTTATTATTATTTTAATTTTTTTTTAAAAGTCGTGTGAGGTTTAAATGGACACATTCATTTTTGGCCTAAGAAGTAATATTCATTTCATCTATCCTAGAAAGAATTGTCACTTTTCTTTTTCAATTCATTCCAAAATAAAATTCACACATGTTTTCTTTCCATAAAAGGTAAAAGAGTGCACAATCATTTATGGTCTATGGTGTAAAATTCATTTCATTTATCCTAGAAAGAATTGTCACTTTTATTTTTCAATTTTTTCCAAAATAAAATTCACTCGTGTTTTCTGTCCGTAAAAGGTACTCCCTCCGTCTCAATTTAAATCGTCTGTTTTGACTTTTGGACATATTTAAAGGAAATAAAAAATAGAGTTGACTTTCCGTCATAAAAAAAGTACTCCCTCCGTCCCAATTTAAATCGCGTAGTGATGACAATAACTCTATAAATAGTGTGTAGCATTTCTTTCTCTCCCCTAAACAAAGTCCATGTGCACATTTTTTTTATTTTCAATAATTAAATGAAATCAAATCGTAATTTTTTGGGGGATAAAGGGAGTGCTTAATTGAGGAAGGAATACATAATTAGAACTAAAAATATTGTAAATACTATAATACGATCTTTAATTTTTATAGAACGGACTTTGTATAATGCAAAGCAATGTCAACACTAGGCAACTTTACAAGAATACTCCCAGAAATTTCAAATTTTACATAAATACTCCCAAATTTGTTTATTTACATAGTTACTCCCACATTTGTCTATTATTTACGTCATTACTTCGCAATTGCTTCATCATCAGTGTTTCTCGGGTGCATCTTTTTAAACAGGGTTCTTCATCTTTTTTAATTGAATTCAATTAAAATTAATATGAACAGACCTGATATTAAATATTAAAAAGATTTAGGAAGTTTGAAATCTGATTTTTTTAAAAAGTGATCAATATAAGGGCAATGATTAGACTTACTAAGACATGAGAAAGTCGATGGAGAGAATAAGTTGCAGTGAATTTAGTATATTAGAGTGAAAAAATACATGTCTACATATTAACTGATCACTTAGCGCAAAAAAATGCATCGCAGTAACACTAATGATCACTATCAAATTTTGGAGCAATGATGTAAATAATAGACAAATGTAGGAGTAACTATGTAAATAAACAGATTTGAAAATAATTATATAAAATTTGCAATTTCTGGGAGTATTCTTGTCAATTTTGCCTCAACACTAATGTCAAAGGATACCATGAAATGGCAATAAAAATAAAGTCTTCAAAACTCCATATATTTTAATTTTATTTAGGGGGTTGATTTAAATTCTCTCATATTTAATGGTTCTCCTATTGAAGCTTAAAAACTCTTCACACCAAACAAATGTAACAGTGGGACTGCACAAAACAATGTTGTGATTGTTGACAATAATATTTTATTTAAAGAAATTAGATTTGTGCTTGAGTGGTGCACGAAAAAGATTATATCAAAATTTAAATTATTAGTATTAGAATAAAAATATATAAAAAATTAAGATTAGTCTAATTCATCCATGGTATTTATATATTAAGATTCATAAAATGAGTATTGATATAAAACAATATCAATGGACCACTTTTTCGTGCACCACTCATTTTATGATCTTGGAAAATAATATTGTTGTGCACCATGGACTTTGTTGTGATTGTTGACAATAATATTTTATTTAAAGAAATTAGATTTGTGCTTGAGTGGTGCACGAAAAAGATTATATAAATACTCATTTTATGAAACTTAATATATAAATACCATGGATGAATTAGACTCTTTGATAAAAATAAAAAATTTCCATGTCGGCCAATAAAAATGGGAGAAGACACGTTTCAAATGTAGATTTTTGAAGATCATGTTTAAGTCATGGAAGCAAAACTCAAGTAGAATTATACCTTAAAATGTGTTGTGCTACACATTTACCAAAGAATAACGCATAGATCAAGTAGTAGTCTTGGCTATGAAAAACCATCTAAAGATTTTAGTGACTAATCTCTTAGAATCTTTTTATTTAAAGGAAAATGTTTAATTCAGTCCTTCAATTTTTAAATATATTAAAATAATTCAAATAAGATAAATTGGACTAAAACAAAATTTGAACTGTGATAAGAAGTTTATTTTAAAACAAACCTAGTTGCTCAGTGTTCAAAATTCTCTCATTTCGTTTAAAAAAAACTCATCCACTTGATACTGTGATTTTACATTTTTTTGAACGAAGGAAAATGTCCAAAAAAAAACAGAAAAATAAAAACTCTTATGCTACATAAGATGTCACTTAGAAAAATAAAAACTCAGCAATTTGCCTGTAAGTAGGCCGAAGAAGCTGCAGATCATATTCAAAAATAAAGGATAAAAGTTATAGCAATTAACAGAATCATGAAAACCGTTTCATACTTCATAAACATAAAAAATTCATTGGGAAAAAATATAAACAAAATGGCTCGAATTTGAAGAATTATCATATCCCTTGGCTTTCTAGAACACACATTTTTCAAAGATTATTACGGAGTATAAAGTAAGAAACATATCATATCACTTAGTAGTAAATGCATCTATATCAATAACATATAGCTTACCAGACGTCCTCCAGCAATAATGGCAGATACCGCACCAATTGCCTTCACAGCAGCCAATCCAAGGGCTTCAGCTATATAGCTTGAAAGCCAACCTGATTACCATAGCAGAAACAAGGTGTTGACAAAGTTCAAAGCAACTAAAAACAAGTAGATAATATTTGAAGTTATTTTCTCATCATACAATACGACAATGACAACCCCAGGATAATCCCAACCCCGTTGGGGTCTAAGTGGTCTGTCTAAGGGTCAAGATGTACTCAAGCTTACCGCTGTAAAAAAAAGCAGAGACTGTTTTCATTAGACCTATGATGCATTCATGCATATATTGCCTAAAACTTCATTGACTGTAAGAAGCAACTCAAGCAAGGGAAGTTTTGCTTTAGTCCATTATTTACTCGAAGCTATAAAAATTGTCAAAAATGACTTTTTTCGATTCTTTGGCAGTGGACACATTTTCATCATACAATAATTGAATTTAATCAAGCCACAAGCCTGTTACAGTGGAAACCAGAAGGAAATAGTTATTGAGACATAGCATAAAGTATTAAAAATCATGAACTCCTGTAAAAGAGCATTTTAGAATCTTCATACGAGAAATGGAAATTACCCCTCCTTTGGAAGAATTAGGTGAAAGAAGAAGTATAAGGATGAGCAAAACAACTACCCCTAAATCCCAAAGGACAGGAAAAAAGGCTTGGTGAGAATAGCTAGAAGCACTGAGCAACAAGGCAATACAACAACAAACCTAGTAAAACCCCAAGTCCTTTAGGGTCAAGGGATCAAGATGTATGTAACCTTACCCCCTGTAAAAACAGAGAGGGTTTTTCTGTTATATCATCGACGCATTCCTACATTTATTGCTCAATATGTTTTGGAAGCAGGGGAAATTTAATCTGCAACTTTGCAACAACAAGGGGAAAGGCCAAGATGAAGTTTCGAAATATACTTTTTAAACTTGCACCGGCCTGGAAGAGAATTACAGAAAATGTGGCTGGCACGTGCCGTGATGAGCTTTAACCGCGTTCCTACAATACCTGCATATGTCCTTTTACGTTAAAAAAAAAGCAGTCTGAAAATGGTTCTCACTGTGGTGGGGAAAATATTATTTAAATTTTAAAGTCAGAAAAACTACTTGAATTTTTTTCATCTGTCTTGATGTTTCTGTAAGTTTATGTTGTTGCAGAAAGGTGTGTGCATATGGGCTAATGTGTTTTTCTAGGTACCTAAGGTCTCTCTATCAATAGGATAAGAAAATGGTGTTGCTCATAATAAACTCGAGACCCCTCCTTATCACTTTAAGGAAACCTGAGAGTTCAGTTTTACAATGTAAAGATTGCAGTAAGTTAGCTTAGATGGGGGTGCATGTAGGACCTCAGGCGCTACCAACTCTTCTAAAACCAATTGGTGTTAGAAGATGCGCATACCCTAGCCTTATAGTGCATTCAACACACAAGCGCCCACGACATTCGATTGTGACTTGGCCCACATAGCCTCTGCCACGGGACAATTGATGCACACATGGCCAACAATCTCCCCCTCAACAATTGCTCCCGCTGAGAATCGAACTCATGACCTTGGCTCTGATACCACTACACCTTGTAGGACCTCAGGCGCTACCAATTCTTCTAAAACCAATTGGTCTTAGAAGATGCGCATACCCTAGCCTTATAGTGCATTCAACACACAAGCGCCCACGACATTCGATTGTAACTTGGCCCACATAGCCTCTGCCACGGGACAATTGATGCACACATGGCCAACAGTGCACATATTCCGAGTTATCAAGGGACTCATCCAAGGCCGACTCAAACTAGTAGACAACTATGACCTAAGAGCTCTGGCAACAGCACATTACATTAGCATTATGGAGAACCCGTCATCAATAACTCCAGAAAATGAGATGGCATACAATTGGATCATCATTTTGTTGACACCCCAAAATTCGTATGTACGGTAATATATACCACCTTTAAGAAAATCATGGAACAAATGGGTAAAATTCCCTTTGATGTTGGCATATATGTAAGAACCCTAATTCATAAAAACCCATCTTGTTTAAACTAAACAATAAATAAAAATTAAACACACTGCAAAAACTCAATTAGCTTAAACAATTACCTCCTCATCAATCCATACCATAGCCATACTGATGAGCTCTCAAAGTCTATAAACTGGAACCTTAATTGCACAGCCCGTTTCATGCGAAAGCTTTTCAAGTGGAACAAATCAATCATCTTCCCACCCTGAACATATTTGAACAAAGCCATAGCAACTTGTATCAATTGCTTACGACAATAATCTAATTCCCCACCAAGATCTGATGGCTATGCACTGTCACCGTATATATAATAATCTAAATGGATTTAAAACTGGATTTGATAGTTTGGTATCCTAAAAATCAAGATTCAAACTCTTTATTGATTGATTTCAATTTAAGAATAACAAATTAAATACTGAATTGCAATGAAATGAAAATAAATTTAACCTACCAGTATGCTAACATCTAAATTGGCAAATCTCTGAACTGATGAATTTTGTGTCTTCTAATCTTTGTATATTCGTTTGCTCTTCCGTCAAAGCATTGCCCACAACCACTTCAATGGTTCAATCGTGACTCTTAGCCTTCTCTTCAAGGGTGGGCTTGGTGGAAGAAACCGCAGACAGAAACAAAGTAGCGCATGATGGATGAATATGTAGTCCATAGGTATTCCTGATCTTTCATTGCCGTTTGTTTCTAATAATTATGGAGTATACTTACACAATCAGCCATGGTAGCCAAACTCGAGATTCTACACCGGATCGCTAGGCCTAATGAAGATGGTAACATTGTAAGATCCTATACACACACACACACACACACATACTAGCATAGCATTTTAACCCGTGCCACGCACAAGATGAAATAAATCTTTTGTCGATTCTATAAGTTTTCCTTCAATGTAATGTTATCAAAGGGTTTAATTGAGCTTCTCCCTTGACTTTAGTAGTAGGATGCTCACTCGCCAAGAGTAATGGGAAAACTTACCCAAGTTCAAAGTAGAGATGGAGGCATTGGCTCAGTGTTCATCATTAGGTTGAGAAAGTATGGACAAATAACATTATAATCGAATCAATAGAACTCAAGATAAGAAAAAAGGATAACAACTGCATAATGTACAGCATACAATACATGGATATACTTCAACTGATGACATATTTGGAGTTACAAACTTCAGTATAAATGAAGCCTAGCAAGATCAATTTCAACCAAACATCAAATATCCACAACCATGGACGTAGTATTGAAGTGGAAGATTATGCACAGCAAAGTATGAAGAAAAAATGTTTGGACTATATTTTTAAAAAGAGAGCAGTCAAATCTATAAAAGAAGATAACGCTGCTTTGTATCTACACCAAACTGCTTTGTCACTGCTCACCAGACAACCAGGCCTACCAAGTACCAACATTCATTGCAACATACAACTATTTTTCTAAATAATGGAACTAACAAATCACAAAAACAAATTTCAAACTTGTAAATTTTTAAAAACATTTTTTCATTGTAAGTGGGCAAGTGTAAATTAACAAATATATACTTCTATGTGAGGAAACCACAAATACTGATAGATCTAATTTTAGCCTGACCACCGTTTAACACTTGCCCAAACCCTAATAAATAGACTCTGAACTTTTATCATCCGAATATAATGTTACCAAGATTGATATAATTGAATAAACTTTTCAGAAATAAAACAAATATAGAAAGACAAATAGAAGTTGAATACATATATATGAAGTATTTATACCTACCTTTTTCGAGAGATTTTGAGTGGATGAGAGAGCGGCCTAGCAGGTTCCTCCTTGGCCTCGCCGGCTGCCCACTTGGCCTAATTGGTCATGTGGTGCTTCCCTTGAGTATGGGCCAAGTAATTGCCCACATTGTTGTCGTCATCGGCGTCTTGCGTTGAATAAGAGCGGAGAGAGCATTAGAGCAGAGATGGTAGATCATCCCACACTCAGGTACGATAGCATCTCTTCCCAATGATGCTCCTGGACTTCCACAATGTACTGTAATAAAACAAAGTGAAAAACATACATCGTGTATTCAACCTCAACACAAAAGGTAAAAAAGAAAAGGAATGCAATTAAAAATCTTGCCTGCTTAGCCATGATATACCATGTAGAAATACGTAACAAATAATTAATGCAATGGTCTTTAGCCATGTACCATGTATTGTGATGGTGTGCAAAATAGAAATTTTAATTTTGGGTAATAAAATTGTCAAATGTTCGTTCAAAGCAATTTTTTGCTTTGGTAATCACGTATACGGTTATGTCCCAGAGAGTGAGTACTGTGTATGAGTATTATTCACCTAGAACTACCGATAGAAGATCAAATGTGGTGAAAACTCCAAATCTTGTAGCTCTCTTATTAATCAAGTTTGTTTCGGCCATTGACATTTTTTCCAAGCATTTCACCCTCACTACATACTTGACCGACACCATCTTGCATAAAAGGGAAAAGCAGAAAAGGATGATTTATTTAATTATTTGATGCTTAATTATCAAAAGTATAATAATTATGAAGATGATTTAACAAAACTAACTTCAGTGACGGTTGTTCTTTCCTAGAAATTTAGGCAAAACTGGTGTCTCAAAGAAATTTAGGCAAAACTGGTGTCTCTACGGGTGATAAAATCCAGTACTATTACCTGCGCCAAAATAAGAAAACTTATCAAAGACATACCTGCTTAGATGAAAAAGACAGTAATAATACAGAAGTGTACTTATTCTATGTTGTTTTTTCTTTGTTTAAAAGCTCGAACCACACTTGCTTAGATGAAAAAGACAGTAAAAATACAGGAATTATCAAATGTCTTTTTTCTGTTTTGCTTTTTCTTTTGTTAACCACTTCGTGTACGTGTGTGTATATTAGTCTCTTCGACATATCAATCACAATTAATCATGGTTCTGTATCGTTTGATTCTAAAAACAGATGCCACAAAACAGATACCACATAACGTGTAATTTATACACATAGGTTTAAAATATTCACTAAGTAAAATTAAGGAGCTCTAAAATATTCACTTAGTAATGAACATCATCCATACAGAGCTTTGGAATGCACAGAACGTTTTAAGACAAAAGGAGTACTTAGTAAGTTTTACTTTAAGCACACTTTTATTTCAGCATAGTTTTGCATTTTAAGCAAAATGGAAAGCAAGAATATACTGAAATAAAGTTATATTATAAATTGGTAAGAAATGACGATATCAGGGAATCTTGTCCAAGAAACCTTACCAAAAAATGTATCGTGAATGCTTGTTTACCTTGGCTGGAGAGTAAGAGCATCTTGTTTTTATATATTCTTTATCAGTCACTCTCACACCACTGGATTTTCTTCAATCTTATACGGACAGAAGCATGCATAGTAGTTCTCTGTAGAAAAAAAGGGTTCTTCAAATCATCTAATCATCATATTTCAATTGAAATAAAAGTTACTTTTATAAGTTTGTAACAATATACAAATTAAAGAGAATAAGTTGATATAGTATGAAATAAAAATCACAAAAAAGAGATTGACAACAACAAATGAATTTTTAACTTACAAATTCATCGATAAAGATGTTTTTCATTAAAGTGAGTCATAACAATTTATACGAACAATTAAAAACCTAACCCATAGTATAATTAAGCGCTAGTGAATAACAGAAAATCGAAATGCAGAAGCGAAAAAACAAAGACCATAAGTTTAAAGCAGGAAAATAAACAGAACACTCATTTTTGGGATTAACTGATAAACGAAGAAGGAGAAGAAAACCTGGTTTGGAGTTTTGGTGAATCGAATTGGTGGACTGGATTCCCCTTGCGGAAGAAAGAAGGAGATCAGAGAGTAGGCATAGAAAATCAACTGATTGCTGAAGAAGGAAGGAGGCCGGAGCTGAAGAAGGAAAGAGATCGAATTTTCCGCTTAGAAAGAATCGGAAATGGAGAGAAACGGGAGATGTTTATGCTGAAGAAGGGGCTGTGTAATTTTGGACAGGCGAAGAAGAGATGCGTAGTTGTCTAAAACCCAACTTTAAAATGTGCGAAATGGCATGTTTTCAAAGTTCCAAATGGAAGCTTCTCATAGTTTGGAGTCACAGATTTATAAAGGAGATACCCTGTAGAACTACGTAACAAATAATTAATGCATTGGTCTTTAGCCATGTACCATGTATTGTGATGGTGTGCAAAATAGAATTGTTAATTTTGGGTAATAAAGTTGTCAAATGTTCGTTCAATGCAATTTTTCACTTTAATTTGGTAATCATGTATATGGCTATATGCTTATGTCCCAAAGAGTGAGCCTCAATTTCAGACAATTATATAGATATGATAAAAATAGATTTAGTACCATGTATGGAGTATTATTTACCCACAAATATATTCAGAAGATCATATGTAGTGAAAACTCCAAATCTTGAAGCTCTATTATTAATCTACTTTGTTTCGGCCAATGACATTTTTTCCAAGCATTTCACCGGTTCACCCTCACTACATACCTGACCATCACCATCTTGCATAAAAGGGAAAAGCATAAAAGGATGATTTCTTTAATTATTTGGTGCTAAATCATCAAAAGCATAAAAGTTATGAAGATGATTTAGCAAAACTAACTTTAGTGACGGCTGTTCGTTCCTAGAAATTTAGGCAAAACTGGTGTCTCAAAGGCAAAATTGGTGTCTCCAAGCATTTCACCGGTTCACCCTCACTACATACTTGACCATCACCATCTTGCATAAAAGGGAAAAGCATGAAAGGATGATTTCTTTAATTATTTGGTGCTAAATCATCAAAAGCATAAAAGTTATGAAGATGATTTAGCAAAACTAACTTTAGTGACGGCTGTTCGTTCCTAGAAATTTAGGCAAAACTGGTGTCTCAAAGGGAGATTAAGTCTAGTACTATTACCTGTGCCAAAATAAGCAAACTTATCAAAGACATACATGTTTAGATAAAAAAGACAACAATAATAAAGAAGTGTACTTATTATGTGTTGCTTTTTCTTTGTTTAAAAGCTAGAACCATACCTGCTTGGATAAAAAACAGTAATAATACAGGTATTGTCAAATGTCTTTTTTTATTTTGCTTTTTCTTTTGTTAACCACCTCATGCATGTGTATATGTTATTCTCTTCGATATACCAATCCCAATTAATCATGGTTCTGTATCGTGTGATTCTAAAAACAAGTAACACATAACATATATAATTTATATGCATAGCTTTAAAATATTCACTAAGTAAAAGTAAGGAGCTCTAAAATATTCTTTTAGTAATGAACATTTTACATACAAAGCTTTGGAATGCACACATAGATTAAACTAAATAAAGTTCATGTGAGCATTTGAATATTCCAGCACTTAAAGAAGAAACAAGAGTTTATATAAAAACAAACAAACCTTTATTTAAATTACTAAAATTTCCAAGAACGTGAATTTTCGACTAACATGTATCCATGAAGAGCATCTCAATTGAAATTTATTCTTTTGTCATCATTAAACACGGGTAATGCATATAGCCGTATCACACAAACCATAATAATCAAACATTCACACTTTAGGTTGATTTTCGTTAGGTGGTAGATAGGTTTGGCCACAACAATAGGAAAAGGTATTAGTCTTTGACAGAAATGAAGTTATATTATAAAACTGGTAACAAATGACGATATAAGAATCTTTTGCAAGAAACCTTACAAAAAGATTTATCGTGAATGCTTGTTTACCTTGGGTGGAGAGTAAGAGCATCTCGTTTGTACGTATTCTTTATCAGTCACACTCACACCACTTGATTTTCTTCAACCTCATACAGACAAAAGCATGGATAGTTCCCTGTAGAAAAAAAGGGTTCTTTAAATCATCTAATCATCATAGTTCAATTGAAATACAGGTTACTTTTGTAAGTTTGTAACAATATACAAATTAAAGAGAATAGATTGATCTAGTATGAAATGAACATCACAAAAAAAGAGACCGACAACAACAAATGAAATTTTAACTTACAAATTCATCAATAAAGATTTTTTATTGAAGTGTGTTAGATTTGAATGCTTGACCATCACGTATGAAGAAGAAGAACGAAGAGAAATTACTGTGATAACATTGTTCATTATTACAGAGAATACAGAAGCATCTATATATGAAGTCTCCAAGAAGAAAATATCTTCCGTAAAAGACTCAACTAACTAAACTAAAATAGCTAAAATTAAGGAGTGACAACTGGATTTCTAACATCCCCCCGCAAGTTGGAGGGTTCTTGAACACCCAACTTGGATAGAAAGTGATGATGCAAGGGACCTGGCAGGCTTTTGGTGAGTATATCAGCAAGTTGGTTGGGACTAGAAACATGATGCAAAGCAATCAGACCATCTTGTAATTTTTCACGCACAAAGTGACAGTCGATCTCAATATGTTTGGTACGCTCGTGATACACTGGGTTGTGAGCAATGTATATGGCAGCTTGATTGTCACACTTGACAGAGATGGGGATAATATCAGGTACATCAAACTCAGTCAACAGCCGGGAAAGCCAAGAGAGTTCAGCAGTAACACGGCGAAGCGATCTGTATTCAGCCTCAGCAGAGCTCAAAGAAACTGTGTGTTGTTTCTTTGATTTCCAGGATATGGGGCTGCCTCCAAGAAGAATAAAGAACCCACTGACGGAACGCCTGGTAGTGGGGCACGCAGCCCAATCAGAGTCACAATATGCCTCTAATTTGAAGTTTTGAGTAGAATTAAAGAACAGACCCTGAGAAGGACTATGATGAATGTAGCGTAAAGTATGAACAGCAGCATCCCAGTGTGGCTGCCTTGGATCACTCATAAATTGACTAAGGTATTGGACAACATATGCCAGATCAGGTCTAGTATGCGTGAGAAAGTTGAGTTTCCCAACCAAACGTCTGTAAAGACTGGGATCAGAGAGAGGAAAGCCATCGGAGGGTTTGAGTTTAAGGTGAGCTTCTAGGGGACAACTGACAGAGGTGGAGTCATAACAGTTAAACTCCTGTAAAAGATCCAATGCAAATTTCCGTTGTGTAAGAATAACACCATGTGGTTCATAAACGATCTCCAAACCCAAAAAATAACTGAGAGAGCCCAAATCTTTTATCTTAAAAACATTGTCAAGATATGCCTTGAGTTGAAGAATTTCATCATTGCGATCCCCAGTAATGAGGACATCATCAACATAAACAGCCAGATGAACTACTGAAGTGCCCATACGTTTAGAAAACAAAGAATAATCGTTTGGTGAGCGCATATATCCTCTTTGTCTTAATGCTGCAGTGAGTTTGGCATACCACTGTCGAGAGGCTTGTTTTAGACCATAAATGGACTTTCGAAGTTTAAGAACTTGGGTTGAAGAAGCCATATGCATCCCAGGTGGAGGTTTCATGTAAATTTCCTCATCAAGATTGCCATGAAGAAAGGCATTATTTACATCAAGTTGATACATGGGCCAGTTCTTTTTAACAGCTGTAGCAATTAGAGCTCTGATGGTTGTCATTTTGACAACAGGAGAGAAAACTTCATGATAATCTACTCCTTTTTTCTGAAAACATCCTCTGGCAACAAGGCGAGCTTTCCTTCTTTCTAGGGTACCATCAGACCTATACTTAAGCTTATACACCCACTTGCAACTGATGGGCTTTCTGCCTTTAGGTAACTCAGAAACTTCCCAAGTGCCAGTAAGCATTAAAGCTTCCAGTTCTTTATTCATGGCAGCTTGCCAGGCAGGATCTTTCTTAGCCTCTTCATAATTGTTTGGTTCCTGCAATTGTGAAACCATATGCAAAAAATGCTGACTAGGCTTGGTTAGAGCACTAAAACATATGTGTGTTGGGGAACAAAAAGAAGTTAAGGTATGAGGACAGTTGAGAGGAGATGACATCGGTGAATCAAGAATGACATTCTGACAGACATAGTTCTGAAGATATGATGGAGGGTGAGAATCTCTGGCGGACCTACGCAAGGGAGGATCTGTGAGAGAAAGAGACTCTGAATGAGAGGGAATTGAAGACTCAACATCTTGATGAGGGAAGAGAGTAGAACTGGGAGGAACAGATGAGGGAGATGTTGCAGGATCAGTATTGGAAAAATCAAAGGTAGGCTGAACTGGAAACATGAAAGAAGAGGGGTTATTTGTGGAATGATAAGGGAAGATGGTTTCGTGGAAAACAACATCTCTTGAATCTTCAAGTTTTTGGGTTTCAAGATTGAAAACTTTATATGCTTTCTTGCCATATGGGTAGCCAAGAAAAACAGCTGGATGTGCTCTAGCTTGAAATTTAGATCTTCCAGATTTAAGAGTAGAGACATAGCACAAACAACCAAAAACTCTTAAATGATCATAAGTAGGCACTACCCCAAATAAACGTTCATAAGGTGTTTTGCCTTCAAGTAATTTAGTAGGAAACCTATTAATGAGATAGGTGGCTGTAAGAACACATTCCCCCCAAAATTTTAAAGGTAGGTTTGACTGGAAAAGCAAAGCTCTTGAGGTTTCAAGCAAATGTTTATGTTTCCTTTCAACGATTCCATTTTGTTGTGGAGTGGCTGTGCAACTGGTTTGATGGAAAATGCCCTTGGATAAAAAATATGTCATGGTTTCTTTACTTTTTCCCAATTCCAAGGCATTATCTGAACGTATGGATTTAACAGGATAACCAAATTGAGTTAATGCCATTTCAACAAAGGCCTTGATAAATTCAGGAGCATTGCTTTTAACACTCATCAGATATGTCCAAGTTGCTCTAGAATAATCATCAACTATTGTGAGAAAATGATGAAAACCATTATGAGTTCTTGTGGAATAAGGTCCCCAGAGATCAATATGAACTAACTCAAAAAGATGACTGTTTTTGCTAGTACTTGAAGGAAAAGGTAATCTATGTTGTCTAGCTTTAGGACAAATGGCACAAGTGTCTAGACAATCATAACTCTCATTATTGATAGGGCATACAGATTTAAGTTTATAAGCAGGTAAATGCCCTAGACGCATATGCCAAAGTTTAACAACATCATTACATTTCTGTTTGGAATTACAAGAAGACATAGAAACAGAAGGAGACAAAGTTGATGAAGCTGGACTTGTATGGAGAGGAATTGAGGTGGAGTGTTGATGAGAAGACTCTGAAGAAGCTTGAGAAAAATATAGACCTCCAGCTTGTCTACCAAGAACCAGTGGCCTCTTCATGGAAGGGCCCTGCAAGATGCATTGAGTTTCAGTAAAACAGACAGTTCCTTCAATTTGAGCACACAATTTTCCAACTGATAACAGGTTGTACTGAAAATGAGGAACATACAAGACATCTTTTAGAATTATGTTATTGGAAAGCTTGACTTCACCAGATTGAGTAATGACAAGACGTTGCTTATTAGGCAAAGGCAAATGAGAAATGACAGTGAAAAGGTTTAGATGGGCACACATATGATCAGTAGCTCCGGAATCCAATATCCAAACATTATCAACATTATTAAGCACATGATTACTCAAATGCATGAAAGAACAATTAATAGGAGGGAAAGAAATACCTGAGCAAGAAGAGTGAACCATGGAGTTTTGGGGAAACCCATCAGGGCTTACTGAAAATGATTTGTTGCTATCTGGAGAGAAACCATTGGACTGGACAGTGGAGAGCAACTTCAGGAGCTGATTGCAGAAATCTGGATTAAATTGTTTCTCTGAAAAATCCTCTATGTTAGCAGAATTTGCTGAAGCATTTTTCCCTTTAGTAAACTTGAAATCCTTTGGGAAACCAATAAGCCTATAGCATTTGCTGATCACATGTCCTGGTTTCTTGCAGTGATCACAGTATAGAGTTTTCTTAGCATCTGGTTTGCCTTTATAAGATCCATAGCTAAGCTTAGTGACACTCAAAGAAGCATGATCAGGCATAATCTGACTAGGAGACTGAATATCCCTTTGTTTTTCTTCCTGGATCAATAGATTATATGCCTGTCCTAGGGTAGGTAGGGGCCTCATTATGAGCAAATTTCCACGAATTGTGCTATATGTAGAATTTAAGCCCATTAGAAACTGGATCAATTCCTGATCCTGATCATGCTTGATTAAAGCTTGAGCTGCACCGCAGGTACAATCTGGCAGACGAAGGATAGCATTAAGTTCATCCCAATTTCTCTTCAGTTTGGTGTAATATCCTGCAATGTCCAGATTCCCTTGAGAGGTGGAACTGATTTCCTTTTGAAGCTTATATAACATAGCACCATTGGATTGACCATAGCGTTCATCCAATTCCTTCCACATTTCAATGACAGAATTTGCATACAAGACACTATCAGCAATATCCTTACTGAGCACGTTTAAGATCCAGGAAGAAACCATATCATTACACCTTTGCCAATGACACAGTCGAGAAGAATCATTATTAGGTTTAGGAATATTACCAGCAACAAACTCAAATTTGTTCTTCGCAGATAACGCGATTGACATTGATTTCTTCCAGGATCCAAATCCTTCGCCATCAAACTGTTTAGATACCAGAAGTAGGCCAGGATGATCTGATGGATGAAAATAGAGAGGATCGGATGAGCTGAGAGTCGTAGAAGTTGTCGTCATTACAGCGAGGATCAGCGAAGGTGAATCGGAAGAACAGACAACGAAGATCAATTGCGGAATTGATTTTGCGGAAAAATTAGAGAAGTAATTTGAAGATCGTGATCTTCAAGCTCTGATACCATGTTAGATTTGAATGCTTGACCATCACGTATGAAGAAGAAGAACGAAGAAAAATTACTGTGATAACATTGTTCATTATTACAGAGAATACAGAAGCATCTATATATGAAGTCTCCAAGAAGAAAATATCTTCCGTAAAAGACTCAACTAACTAAACTAAAATAGCTAAAATTAAGGAGTGACAACTGGATTTCTAACAAAGTGATAGTCAATTAGTCATAACAATTTATACAAACAACAAAAAAACCAACCCATAGTAAAATTAAGCGCTAGTGAATAGCAGAAAATAGAAATGCAGAAGTGAAAAAAACAGAGGCCATAAGTTTAAAGCAGGAAAATAAAGAGAAGATTCCATTTTGAAATTAATTTATAAATGAAGAAGAAGAAAACCTAGTTTGGACAGCATTTGAAGTGCCGTATATATTTTCTGATAGGAAACAAGTCTGAATCCAGCAATTTAGGGGTGAGGATCGGCCTTTAGAAAAAAGGGTGGGAATCGGCTCAAGAAATTTGTATAATTCTGGTATCTAACTCTGTTTGGAGATTTTTATCCAATGAGGAAGAGGCAATCAATTTGGAATGAAATTGGAATGAATATAGGGGGAAGAGATACAAATATGGAAGCGTGTTTCGAGATGTTTCGTCTGGGAAGAAGGCTCATATTTTTTTTACTTGTCATCACTAAATTGTCCACATGTCAAAAAGCCAGCACTTTAGAAAGTGCCAAATGTCAGCATCCTAGAGCCCATCACTAAATTGGCCACACACACACACATATATACATAAATACCAGTTTGAGCCTGTGAGTCTTTTGAAGTGATACATTGTGGGATACTTAGCTCTTTATATCTTCAATGTCATTGTACCTTGCTACCTATCAGATATAAGACACGTCAAGTTGAAAGATGAAAAATAACAATTAGATACCTCTATCTATACCAAGACAAAAAAGCATGGCATGTATGGAGTAACATATTATCAATTTACAATAGATTATTTTAAATATCAACGTCGATGGGGTTGATACGATTCCAATAAGATTAATTAATAAATAATAGGAGTAAGTCGAAGAGAACAATCTAATCTACATACATGTCATGTTTAGATGGAAATAGAGATTTGGGTATGGAACTATGGATGGAGTTATAATATCATTGCTATTACTCGCTAGCCTATAATAGAGCTCTAATGAGTCTAAAAAAAGAAATCAACACCAATCCTGCCCTGTGAATCATTTGAATAAACACCAGTAAGTTGAAGATAACAGAGCCTAATTCATTACTTTTCGAAATAGGATTTATGAGAGAAATTGATCTACACTGAGACTTTGAAATAATCAAATTTTTATAGAATAAGATAATGTCAACAAAATTCTTGGAGGTGACTTATATTTCTGGAATGCGATACATGTATATGTAGACATTTTTAGCTAAGAAGCTATGCGTGATGATAATAGTGAGACTTGTTGAGGATTGCAGGGGGGGAAACTTGACTAACCTTGCACAACTTAACACATTCGTAACAGGTAAACCGTAAACGGTAAACCACTCTTTGCTCAAAAAAAGTGTACCACTGTGGTAAATTTCCCTTAACTGTGTTTGGCTAGATGTAAATAGTCCCAAAATTTCAAACTTGACAGTATTCTTATTTATCATGGCTCCATTCGATGCAGATCCATGGATTTCAATCTTTCTGGTCGTTGAGCAAGTTTTCTCTCCAATAAAAAAGAGGTAGCATTGAGGATATATATTTTTAAAAAAGGAGATATAAACACAAATGCAAATCTGTAAAGTTGCATTGGAAATTATAGAGGCTATAATACCTTGATCTCCAACTTCAGAGGCTACATGTTACATAACCGCACAAGAAAAGAAACGAAATTTTAGTTAGTAACCACAAAAACATACCAGATGTTACAAAACAAAGTGTTCAACAAACTAATCACGAATCCGTAAACCAATTAGCAATGAGAGAAGTAGCTAATTAGTACACAATTCGCATGGGAATAAGGAATACCAAATCTCTTATCACAATTTCGCTGAACCAAATCAGATCTAGCAGGAAATACAGTGCAAAAGGAGAGCAGAGAAAAATTCAGTGACTCACCATGTTCGATTATGATTATATGAAACGGAAGCCGATGGGTTGTAGAAAGAATCGGAGATTCAAAAAAAAAAAGCGACCAGTCCAACGCATGACTTCTCTGTGGCACCTTCTCAGCGGAACAAACCAGCAACAACTTGAAGCGAAGTCGACCGAGAGTGGATAAATGCGAACAGATGAATCAAAAAAATGTTTAATAAAAAACACAATTTAGGTCGAAAATCATGTGGAGCATGTTGTTGAACACAATTTTGACCATAATTGTTGAACACATCCCTCCCAAACAGCACTGTTCGGGTACTTCCAAGAATTAGAGCATTTCGGTGTACCTACCATTTTTCTAAGAATTAACTTAACCTACAGCTAACCCGATTTGTACACAAACCTAAGACATAGATTGTCTATGCCAAATACCATAGATCAATGGTTGTAAACTTGTAACTCTCACAAACAAAAATAAGTACAAGATATTACGCGAAGGTAAATGGTATAGTGGTATACGGATGAGTTAGTCTCGAAAAATGAAAAAATAAAATTAGTCTGATCTAAAATTCACATTTTGAGTCCTACTTTGTTATTTTAAAATATTTATACTTCAAAATTAATGATGGATTTAAAAAATAAAACCCAAAAATTTTAGAGATCATGTGCGATAGTGATTTTACTTTAAAAATTTCACACATAACTCTTCCAGCCATGTTAGTATTGTGTGATTGGTCTGTCTTTTTAGTTTTTTGTTACTCCATATATTTATTTTTCATTTTTCATTAAAAATACATGCAAGGAACCTTCTTTTTTCATAAAATTGAGTTATACTTTTTGCACATTTATTTTAATTGATACATCGGTAAAAAAAGGTCAATCTTGTTAACTGTAAAAAAGTTAAAGTTCGATAAAATTTTGGATAATATTGTGTGGGTAAGTACAGTTCTAGTCATCCCATTTAATTACTGTACTGGGTTGATGCCGACAAAAATCAAAATCCTTTGTAAGGAAATCCAAATTTCCTCCGGCCTCAGGTAAACATGAATTTGAATAGCGTGCCTCAGAATTACTTTGGGGATCAATTGTCCAAAAGAATACCAGGTCCAGCATTTGAGGCGACAAAGAATACTTGCTCCGGCAATTGAGGAGAAATCAGACTTTGACGGTGGATCTAGGGCTCTTGCGTAAAAAAGTCTATAGAGAATACCAGCTCCTGCGTGAAGAAAAAAATGGAGAAAGAATATATATAGTCCTAGAGTAAAATATCTTCATATATGAATGATTTTATTAAATCCATAGGTTTAATATTAATTTGAATACTTGTAGATTTTTTTTCAATTTTAAAAGTCTATTTTGTATACGGTTAGACTTTAGTTGAATTTGTAATGACTTTTTAAAATCTTAATTGAATACACCCAAATTTTTATAGATTTTAAAATATTACAATTAAATACACCTAAATTTTTAAATTCCATTTATTTCTATTTACAATTAAATACACCTAAAAATTACAATACACACCCTGAATTACTCTTAAATTCCATAGCTAAAGCATGGAACCGAACATAAGTTCGATCTTCCACAATCAACACTTCTTCTTCTTCGCCGGAATCTCATTGAAACCCTGACGGCCGTTCCGGCTGCACCGGTAACGATGCACGGCTTACAAGCTCAAAACCTACTTTGATTTTGCCAAAGAAGAGACCGCCAAAGCTGTCAGAGAGTTCTTTTAGAAGGCATTTCTACCCCTGTTCCTTCGTGCATCACATCAAGGTGCTCCATTTTTTTTTGTGCTAGTTTAATTTGATCTTCTTGGTACAAAAAAACTGAATATTTATATGCTCCTTTCAGGAAGTGCTTTATTGTTAAATTGCTATTAAAATATTAGATGGTGAATACTTTGAAGGAGCTTCTTAGAGTCAGCCACTGGATTTTTTTCATAGGCTTTTACTTCATCTAGATAGCCCCATTGCTGCATATCGTACAAAATTTGATTTTGTTGCAGCACAGATGTATAAGTTATTTATGTTGTGCCAAAGAGTAGCCAAGATAAAAAGAAATGCTGAAAGAGGTTAAAGAGAGGCATTTAACCCAACCTCACCCCACACACACTCACAAAGTTGCTGTATCTGATGTTGAGTTTCTGTGTTCTACGTATTTACCAGCTGGCAACACCTCAAACATTGGTTTAATTGAACTGAAAATGTTTTGGAAATTACTACTGTTTACTGTTGAGTGAGTTGTTGGTGAGCTGTTTTAGTGTTTTGTGGCAGTGAACTAGAAAAGGCCAAATCTTTTTGCCAAAAGATGTCACAATGGCAGGGTCAGGTTGCAGAGAGAATTCAAACTTTAAGCCAAAGAGCAGGTCTAGTTCTTTTTTGTATTTGATCCCATTTGGACTAGTTATAGATATATAGTTAAATTTACTATCCTCCTGCTGGCAGGTTCTTCAGGTAGTACATCTGCTCTAATCAAGGTATGGTCTGCTTCGAACAAAGTGTACGTTTGTATTGTTCTGGTTCATGTGCATTGATTTCATAAACCAACTGGGTTGGGAGTCTTGGGACGTTATAGTTTATTATGGAATATTTGAAGACTATTTTAAAATATATCTACTGAATTGTTTGGCATTTCAAGTCCACTCTTTTCCTCAAATTGTCTAATTTGTAAGGGCTATGTGGATAGATTAAACTACTTAAACCTTTGATAATTTCCATAGTGGCTTGGTGGGAAGATCCTCGATCACCAGACTTTTGGCTTAGGTGCTACGCTCTTCTGAAAATTATTATGGAGTATTTTATTTTCATAATGGCGCTCCTCGGGTCCAGAATACATCTGTTTTGGCTACAAGCTCTTATCTTAGAAAATCTGCAGTTGAAAAGCCTTCTGGATCCAACAAGCACAGGGATTTTGTTTTGACCAAATCTATAAAAGTTGGAAGCTCAAAACCCGTACAAGAGTCCAGTGGTGGATATGATGCAAAGTTGACTGAAATGATAAATTCTGTGATTGTGGATTGAAGTCCTGTAAAATGGGAAGAGATTGGTGAGAATCTGTCTGTCATATTCCATTTGTTTCAATATTTAATCTATTAATATTTTGTAATTTACAAATTTAAATTTCTACAGCTGGGCTTGAAAATGCAAAACAAGCTCTGCTGGAAATGGTAATACTGCCAACCAAAAGGCAATACCTTTTTACATGACTTAGAAAGCCTGCAAGAGGTATTCTGTCACAGAGGCCAGTGCCATTCTATCACCTAAATAACAGAGGCCTTTTATGACAATAGCTCTGTGGCTTCTGTCATGCAGGTCTGCTTCTTTTTGGTCCACCTGGTACTGGCAACACCATGCTTGCCAAAGCAGTTGCTTCAGAGTCACTGGCAACATTCTTCGGTGTGTCTGCTTCCCCCCTAACATCAAAGTGGGTGAGTGTTTGATTTGGCTGCTGGCTTTCTTTGTTCGTAAAGTGTAATATTAAGTTTTCTAGTTTCTCAGTTTCTTTGCCTTTGACAGGTGGGATAGGGTGAAAATCTTGTTCGAACCCCTTTCACGGTTGCCATTTCTAGGCAAGCATCAGTAATTTTTATGGATGAGGTACGGTCTATCTATAACACTGACAAGTTGGTGGTTGTTTTTGCTGGCTTGTCAATTCTTCTCCCTCCAAGGGAAAGAGGAAGGGATCTTTGCACGTTAATGTGAAACAAATGTTGTTAGCATTATCACTTGGGTTAGGACTATAACTATTAGGTTTATTTTATCACTCTGGCAGTGACAAGGTGAAAAAAATAGATATATGGAGACGGGTTCATATCACAGTGCCGGTTCAGATTAAATTTTAACAAAAAGTGTAAGTTGGGCAAAAATTGGAACAAAAACAGCATCGGTACATAACTACGTTGTGCAGAGATTTAAAACTTTGGCTAGAGTTGCATTTGGCTGCTAAAGTTTAGCATTTTAGTTAACAAGTCAAATTAAAGGGAAAATAGAGTAAGGCAGCAGCGCATATGTCTCCTTGGTGTCTCTAAAAATGGGCCTTAAAGGAATTATATTGGTTGTTTTTCTTGCCGTTAGTATTGTCGTCCTTTTTGTGATCCTTTGAGAATGTTTATGTGGTTAACAGATTGACAGTATTATGTCAACTAGGATGACCAACGAGTATGAATCCAGCAGGAGGTTAATTGAAATCTGAATTCCTTATCCAATTCGATGGGGTTACATCTAATTCAGATGATTTGGTAATTGTTATTGGTAAGATGCATTGTTATAAGCCACATATTCATTTCCTTAACCGGAAACTGTAAATTCTACATCGACACATCCCAAAAAGAAAAATGTAAACTTCATTTTGGTACAGAGAGTAATTTTCCCCCATAATTTTCTATTTATCATATGTCTTGTCTAAATTGTTAGTTTGAAACATCTAGTCTTTTTTTTTCAAATGTTATACGAGTACCATATAAAATATTTTTCTTCCCTGCCCAACTTATCTGTTTGTTATTTTAGGTGCAACAAATAAGCCAAGTGAATTGGATGACGCAGTTTTCAGGAGACTGGTTGGTATTGGGGCTTTGAGAAGCAATGTGTGTGTGTGTGTGTGATCAGGCATAGTCTCCAAAAAAGCAAGTGGGAAAAACGTGACCGGTGGAACCGAGAGTTTGACTCAAACTAAAACTACTTGCATGACATGCCATTAGCCAGGGAGGCGTTCAAGCGGGGATGCCAAAGGGTGTATAGTGGCCGGGATTAAGGTCAAATTTCATTCCTTATTGCTCACTTGAAATCGGAACTTATTTACCTCCTCTCAATTAAGCATACCATCCACGTGATTCAAATGTAACACTTTGCTGTAACCAGCCAAGTGATCTAGAAGTTGCTGGACGTATTAGCAGTTACGCACATTGAGCTCATTGATTTTGCAGTTGGGCCGGCCTAAAGTCCACATGTTCTTGTGTGGGCTGGGTTAGGGCTTGGCCTAGCAGTTTGGCACATTAGAAAACTTTCATAATATAATGCCTTGGCCTAGCATGAAACCTGGTCATGCATGCATGCATTTTGATGAGGTCTATTTACGAGTAAATCCTTAAGAAATATCGGTCAAAGCCTAGGGCTCCATGGGGATTTCCACAGCTCTTAGCGTTGAAAAGAAAATAGTGACAAATCACTTATTATATAGTTGACGTATATTGGAATGACTTTATTTGGACATATTAACTATTTTAATAAAAAAGAAGTGCTTTGATGAAACCGAAAAAATGAAAGAGAAAATATTTTCTCAAATGAGGAAGTATGTAATTAGTGAACCGGCCTCTAGCCCAATATGCTCTACGGGCTAAGTAATACGCAGTACAAAAATACAAAATAAATACTCAATATGATTGTACATCAATAAATTTTATTTGTTTTAGAGGGTGTACATCTTGTTGATTCTTGAATGTAATGATACTAAAAGGTAATCATTTTTCAATCTATTTGATTTATTTATTGTGGTTTTCAAACTATTCTAACTATAGTACGGAGTAGAATAAGGTTATACCAAATTTAAATCTATGATCTCTTAATTACACTAACTTTTAGAATGAGTTCTCTATTAACCATGAAGGCTTGTAGGTACTCAAATTCTGAAGGAATTCTTGAATCTTTTATCACAACCTTAGATTCTCTATGCGTTTCTTGATTGATTGAACTCTTTGAAATTGAAGCTTGAACTTAAAGGAGATTTACTCTAAATATCTCTCCCTGACAGAAATCCCATATGAATTCTGTTCATGTCATTACATTTTTTTAAATTTATTTCTACTCCGTATCATTTTAAAATGATCTGAAATAAAAGTACACATGCACACAATTGATATCAAAAGATAGTTACATGATGAAAAAGGATGTACATATTACCATGTATGACAATCTACTTTGTTGTTTGTGCTTCAATCAATGAAAATTTAAATATTATTGTGTTCATTGAAACATGTTTAAAATTATGTTGATGTAGAGTTACAAAAGTGATGAAGAAACGAGTGATTATAATACCTACCCGTGTTAATGAAGAAAGTATTTATAAAATGATGATGGCGAAATGAGTATCTTCATGTTGTATTTATATTACATGAAATATGACTTGAGTTTGGTTTTTAATTTATAAATTGTCTAAGTTCGTGTTAGTGTGCACTTAAGAAAAGTGGAAGATTGGAGTTCAGTTTTTTTACTAGTAAGTGGGGCTGTGGGAAATGAATACATGCCCATTCAGGTGCATGTTTAGATAATTAGTCAGCATGTTAATTAGAACGAAAAAAATAAAAATAAATTAATCATGTAATCGCTCCGCAAATTAGATTATTTTCTAGTATGTTAAATTGCTTGGCCCAATAATTAAACACAAAATTTTAGGCGGGAAAGAATTCACGCCTCTTTTATAAAGAATTGATATGAACTTTGGATATGTGCAAATACCCAAAATATAATACTTTCATTCCATATCCAATTCATCTTTTTCGTGTATAAATATCTGAAAGTTAAAATATACTTTGTCCATTCTAAAATATTTTTCTCAATTATTATTCATATGGTTAAATTTTAATAACTTTCTTTATCCATTTTCATAAATTATTTGATAAAAAGATATATTCTTGTCATCTCTTGATTAAATATTAAGATTAATAAATTCCATTAAAGGTTTCCAGGCCAGTTATAGGTCATTTTACATATTTAGTCCCCACATATCAAATATTACTAATTTAGTCCATAATTATTACTCCCTCCGTTCTCAAAAACACTTTCTCTTTCATTTTTTCCACTTCCAACAAAACACTTCCCCTTTTTATTAAAAAACCACTTTTACCCTTACTTTTTCCTACCCTACTTATCACATCATACTTTTTCTCTAATAATCTATCCATCATATCTTACTTTTACCCATCACATCAGGGGCAAAATTGGAAATCAACTATAATTTAACACTTCTTTATTTTTGCCCCAAATCAAATGTGAAGGGTTTTTCCAAACGGAGGGAGTATATCATTTCACCAATGATCCTTTGTTAATGTTTTTTTTAAAAATGTGAATATAATTGTATATTCATACTTCTTTCTCTCTTCAATTAAGTTTTCTCCTCCTCTCGTACTCTTTCCCAAATTCGTTGATGAGTTTGAAGCTCTAAATCCATGAAATGATCATTCTTCTATTAATTATTAGTCTTCCTCGTGGAACCTAAAATCAAAACCAATAAGCTTTATGGATGAGTTTTATTAGTTAGTCACAAGAAATTGCAAAGAAAATAAACACTAAAACTCATTCATGAAGGTTACTGGTTTCGAATTTGGGTTCCACCAGTTAAACAAACAATTGAGAGAAGAGTGATGATTTCAGCTTAGGGTTCAAAGCTTCAAACTTGGTGACAGGTTTGGGAAATGAGTGCGAAGGAAGGGAAGAAGTTTAATTGAGGAAATGAGTGTTGATTTACATTTTTATCCACGTTTTTAATGGAAATATTAACAAAGAACCATTCGTAGAAATGAATATAATAATTGGGGATTGAATTAGTAACTAAATGTTAACGCCAAGACGCAGTTGAACACATCTAGTCACAACTCCGTCGGGGCCCAAAAGTGTTAACGCCAAGCAGGGGCGGCCCAGAGCCTGTTCCACATGATCGACCGCACATGGCCCAATTTTATGAAGGGCCCAATTTTTTCCAGAGCAGGTATGGATATTATGGAGTTTATACAATTCTTGCATAATTGCCACTCGCCTAGTTGCCTTCTTCATAATAATGGATACCGATTCTCTAGTTCTCTGTGAGTTGAAAAATTAAAGAGCCTGACTTTCTAACTTGAAGTGGTAGGATTTGTAATTATCACTCATTCTCTCGTCAAAATTGTATACGTGCATCTAGGTTTCTACCACCCATGCATGTGTGGAGGCCCTTATTTTTTTAAATTGTAGATATCATTTTTTCTTTCTCTCTCTCACTATCTTCATAAAATTTTATCAATTAAGATATATTAAAAGAACATAGGCTTAATTTTGTAATTAATTTTTTATTGTCAATAACATACTCCCTTCGTCAGTAACAGATTGTCACAATTTGACTTTTTTGATCAAATTGTGGCATCCTCTGACCACAAACTACTTTTATTTTAAAATAATTAAATATTGCAAAAATTTGATATTTCGAAACTATATTTTTTAAAAAAAACTCAATTTTACTAAATTTACATTATTACTAAATAAACTTTTTCCATAATTCACGATTAAAGAGTTCCATCGTTTAACCAAAAAAGTCAAACTGTGGTAATCTTTTAAGGATAAAAGAAGTAGTTTTTTCACGTTGTATGGGTAATGTACTCCCTCCGTCTCAAAAGAGTTCGAATGTTGTTGTTTACAAGGTTAAACTAAAGGTATTTTTAAATCAATTTATTAAATATTGGTAAAAAAATAAAAAATAAAATCTATATATTTAAAACTACATAATAAATTCTACAAAACAAGATGTGATAAGATTATATTATTTTTTTCAAATGAGTCACAGAAATGGGTTAAGAACGTGAATAAAGTTTAATCATATGAATAATAAACATGTAACTTAATTTGGAACGAGAAAGTAACAAATATAATGGAGGCCCAATATTTCTTTTGCACAGGCCCTTCTAGAGCTAGGACCGGCCCCTGACGCCAAGATTATTGTTTTGATGAATGAAAAAGCAGTGGCCCAGTACGTCCGTCCGTCTAAATGGAGTACAAAGAAGGTTAGTCTCTTCATTATACGAACATGTCAAGAAAATGTTAGAATTTAGCTTACATGCGGTAATACTGCATCGGTGGGAAATCTAACATGATACCCGGTCCATCCTTATATCTTTAGGCTTAAAGGAAGAGCCCAATTTGTGGTATCATTTCTGTTTTAAAGAAGTACAATAAAAAGGTTATCCTAATCTACAAAATGTCAATGGAATTAGACGAGAGCCTATTTCTCCAAAAGAATTTCATTCTTAAGAATAGTGTGTGCTTTGTTAACAGGGGAATTAAACTGCAAAGGTATTGAAAATGTGTTAGGCCTCAAATTTAAATAGAAATGTACATTGTTAAAAGAAATAACAATTCACAACATTGCGAAAGTCATCTATCGTAAGAGGGGAGAAGATTAGAGTTAAGATATAGAGAAGAATTACTCTTCTCAAGGGGAGAGTGTAGACGATATAAAGCAGTGAAATGTTAGTGTTAGCTAGAGAGAACAAATTAAATGAACTTAGTGATTGTGTATGAAGATTTATGTTCTTATGTTTTGTGCACCACATTTAACTTTTATTTAGTAATTTGTATCAATAAAACATGTTTGAAAACACACACACACACTTATTAGTCACTATTAGAAAATAAATTTAAAATAGAATTCAAATCTTAGCTATTGGGTAATTTTACCAAGATAGTCAGATAACTTTGTAGATCGATGGTTCATCCTTAAGTTTGAAATAGTAGCCTGATTTTAAATTCTAATTAAATGGTGGGCATGGTTAGTGTATTTTTTGTTTGCAATTATAATTAGGAAGTAGACTACATGCTTAATTAGACAACTTTGTTATAAAGGGATGTCCAAATTGACTAAGTCTGAGTTCATTATGTTTAGCAAACATGCACGGCAAGGAATAAATGAAGAGTAAATAAATATGAAGTTATTGAGATGTTATTAAAACATTCTTTTCGTTAACACGGGAATTAAACAGCATAGGTATTAAAAATGTGTTAGGCCTCAAATTTAAATAGAAATGTACATTGTTAAAAGAAATAACAATTTACAACATTGCGATAGTCATCTATCGTAGCCTCGTAGGAGGGGGAGAATGTTAGAGTTAAGAAATAGAGAAGAATTACTCTTCTCAAGAGGAAAGTGTAGAGGATATAAAGCAGTGAAATATTAGTGTTAGCTAGAGAGAACAAATTAAATGAACTTAGTGATTGTGTATGGGGATTTATGCTCTTATGTTTTGTGCACCACATTTAACTTTTATTTAGTAATTTGTATCAATAAAACATGTCTGAACACGCACACACACTTATTAGTCACTAATAGAAAATAAATTTAAAATAGAATTCAAATATTAGCTATTGGGTAATTTTACCAAGATAGTCAGGTATAGATCGATGGTCCATCCTTAAGTTTGAAATAGTAGCCTGATTTTAACTGCCAATTAAATGGTGGGCATGGTTAGTGTATTTTTTGTTTGCAATTGATACGGATAGTTAATTATAATATTTTAATTAGTTATATTATTATTTAGTAGTTATTTATTACTCCGTATTATATAATGATGGTCTAGGGTTTTAGTATGGGGCCGAGCTGATTAGGTCAATTAGGTATATTGTAACTCTTCGTTGTTATTATTCAATAAATCAATAATCAAGAATTCTCTATTATCTTCCTCTTTTTTCTCTTGAGAGTCTAGAAACACTCGAAATTTTCCATTTGGAGCTTGAAGACGCTCGATCTTATCCCGATATTTTATCATATCAAAGTGCTCTCAGACAAATCTTCAAAAAAAACAAAAAAAAACAAAAAAAGCTGTCATCACTAGCCTAAACCATCAAATTGGAGGTTCCAAAGCTTGCCACCGGCCTAGCTCAAACTATATCGCCGCCGTTAGATCGTGTGGTGCCGCCCAGATCGCAAGTTGCCCTATTCTGCCGCCGCCGACAACCCATCACCACAACCAGCCGCCTTGCAGATTGAAACCCGCATCGGCAGAGACGGAAACATCGAGGTTCCCTGGCTGAAATCACGCCGTCGTCTCCGTAAACTTAGCTATTGTCAAATTGCTTTTCCGTGACCAGATCTGCCTCACAGCCGCACAAAGGAAAAAGTAAAGCAAAGTGCAAGCCGCTTATCACCAGGAGGAATAAGCAGATCCAAATTAGAAAAATTTGCGGCACACTTGGGTTCCAGGTTCTATAATTTTTTGTCTGGTGCATGAGTGCATCAATTAATATATAAAAAAAAACTGCAAAAGGGAGCTTGCAGCGGTACCCAATTTTTTAGAGTAATTGCCTTGGAGTTTTCGTTGCCACCTAGCCTCTTCATTTTGCCATTGTTTTGTTTGCCACTGCCTCCAAGAAAAAAAATCACCCAAGACAAAATTTGGAAATAATCAACATTGAGGAGTGCCACCATGACTCATACAGCATCCACGAGCATAAATCTCTGCACCCAGGTTCGTGATCTTAGCCAGGTGTTCGTGCAGGTGCGAAAAGTAATGGAATATCGATTCGATCGGCTAGATGCAGCGTTGTTGGAAATTCAAACCCACTTGGCCGAGTCTTCCGTCGGTAGCATTAACGAAGTCACCCATACGCCCAAGCTGGAAATACCCAAGAGTGATGGCTCCGAACCCATGCGTTGGTTGCATTTGGTAAAAGAATACTTTGCTTATTATGAAATCCCCTCAAAGGATCGTTTGCAATGTGTGACATCGATGTTGGAAGGGGCCATGGCAGATTGGTTCCGTTGGCGTATGAATTACGGGCTCATTAATGATTAGGATGATTTTGTGCACAAGTTCAAAATTCGATTTGATCCCTTTCATTACGTCTTTATGGAGAAGATACCCGAAGAGGCCCAAGAAATAATTATTCAGGTAGGGAAAGGAGCAGTTGTACACCCAACACTTGTTGTCATGGATAAAGGTGGATCTCAGAAATTGAGTGCTGGAGTAAACGTCAAGGATGATGACATATATAGTGGGACTGATGCAATAGGGGAAGAGAGGGATACCCCTAGTGGCGAGGATGAAGCAAACTACGAGCTCGAGTGTACACCTTGTGCCAGAGACGTCGCAAAGGGCCAGACCTTGAGATGTGTCATCGACCCAAATAGCCAACACCCTCTTTCTTTAGTTTGGTCTCGCATAATCATGATGTCTCACCACCCCCTTATCATCAAGTCAGAGAATCAGGATTTGAAGGGAGCTGCTATACATGTTATTTTTGGGTCTCACCCATATTTCCCGCAATGTGCCCCAAAAGTCAAGTCGGGTAAAGACTGGTCAACAAGTGAACATCTTCTTTCAATCATCACTTTCTCCCCTATCCAAAAACATGAGTGGAAACCTCCACCTTGAGGACAAGGTGGTTTTCTAAGACGGTGAGAATGATACGGATAGTTAATTGTAATATTTTAATTAGTTATATTATTATTTAGTAGTTATTTATTATTATATAATGATGGTCTAGGGTTTTAGTATGGGGCCTAGCCCATTAGGTCAATTAGGTTATTTGCATTCTTTATATATTGTAACTCTTCGTTGTTATTATTCAATCAATCAATAATCAAGAATTCTCTAATATCTTCCTCTTTTTTCTCTTGGGAGTCTGGAAACACTCGAAGTTTTCCATTTGGAGCTTGAAGACGCTCGAAGTTCTTCTTATCCTGATATTTTATCGTATCAGCAATTTGAATTATGAAGTGGACTACATGCTTAACTAGACAACTTTGTTATAAAGGGATGGCCAAATTGACTAAGTCTGAGTTCATTATATTTAACAAACATGCACGGCGAGGAATAAATGAAGAGTAAATAAATATGAAGTTATTGAGATGTTATTAAAACATTCTTTTCGCTGTAAATGTAAAAAAACACATATTTGTACTAATCTCTCCCTTTTCTCTAGAACTAGTAAATGCAAATGCCTTACTTTCTTTTTTAAGAAAATAAATATTGTTTCTAGCACTAATTACAAGTCTAAAATGTGAGTTACAGAGTACTCAGTATGCATTTGAAAAGAACAAAGGAAAAAGATCAAATGGGCTAGGGGCTAAATTAGGGTGGATTGAAATAAGGCCTGGAAAAGAGGGTTACTGCCCAACCCAAAAGAAAGCATCACCCAACGTTTGGGGTTCGGAATGCTCTGCACCATTCCACGCTCTTTCGTTCGGCGCCACTTTGTTCTCACCTCTTTCGGTATCAATATCGATCTCCTACAATGTTGTTCTTCTTTACATTTTGAATTCAATATCTTTTAATGTTGACGGATCCATATGACAGTGCAATCTCTTTGATCACGGATCGAAGATACACTCCAATCTTCTAAAGGAGATCAGTGTGTTTAGCTTAGGTCATGTAATGCATTTGTCGATCTTCCTTGTTCAATTTCTCTCTTAGGTTCTTTTTTCTTTGAAATAGAAACGCGAGAATTTTTTCTGCAACTAAGTTAAGAAACCAAAAAATAAAATACAGAGTACAATGGAAAGGAAGCCTCATACATAATGATGATAATATCCATTATCCAGTGCATCTCTTGTGAAAATCAAACTTACTGTAGCTAAATAAAATTGAAAGGGTACCTTTCCAATTTATACCACTAAGTGCACCAATGCAGAAGAGTGAAGGAACCTAAGTTCCGCCACCATCATTCTTATGGCGTGAGATGAAACTGGCTCTGGAGTTTTGGGGGGGGGGCATAGGAGATGATTATCTACTTCGATTTTTTATCTATTATATTAAAAGTTAGCCATGCAATTATTGATTTAGATATGGAGAAGTTTCTGCATTAATGCTTAATTAGTTTGCCTGGCCTATAGGCACTTCATTGCGGCAAATGCAACGTCAACCTTTTCGGTCTATCGTTTCCAGTTACCCAGGGGAGGTGGTTCTTGTATCAGTACAGGTAAGATCCTGCAAAAACTAGTTGTACTTGAAATTGTTGTCTTATATACTGCTCATTTTTCATTCCAGTTAATTAAACACTTCTTTTAATGGCGTACATGACGACATCGTGCGAAGTATTTTTCAAACAAATTTTATAAATTTAAATATAATAAGACTGAAAAAACTACTGCAGATAAACTTTTGTTCAAGTTAAAATGAGCACCAATCTTTGTGGTACAATTTTAATTATTCATACTCCCTCCGTTTCTAAATAGAGTTCTCATTTTGACTTTTTGGAAATTTTAATAGGAGTGCATTTTGTAGTTGACATTCCAATTTTTGCCCTTGGATGTGATAGGTAAAAAGTAGGATGTAGGGGTAGGTTAATAAGTAGTAGGGGTAACAGTGAATTTTTAATGGAAAGTGGGAGTGTATTGTGGGTATAGAAAAAAGTGAAAGAATAATTGTTTTGTGAAAGGGAAGGAGTTATAAAGAGCAGGAATATTGCGGATTTGAAAATTAGGATGCGAAATTGCTACTCAATGTCCTCTTATGTGGGATATTATAACTTCAAAATTTATCTTCACATGGACTTATCTCGTGTAAATCACCTATAGTAGTCGTTATGGTTTCTCACACTGAGCAAAAGTTTTTTTTGTGTGATCAGTGTCCAAATCCCGATTTCAACAGACCAAATTTCAGATGGAGAATGTTGCAGGCAGCGGTCATTAATTGAAGCAGTAGCTGATATGCTAGTGTTCGGTGGGAAGGTACTAGAGCGTTAACGTGATCTATTCTCATATCTGTTATCCATTAAGAATTGAAGCTATTATCTTCATTACTCTATATTATGATAACTTCAACTGATGGAAATACATGTTTGATTTTCAGTTTAACTTTCTAAGGTAAAACAAAATGTTAAAATAATCATTTGCCTTTGCTTTCTCTCTCTCTCTCTCTCTCTCTCTCTCTCTCACTTCCCTACCATTTTTGAGTTCCGATTTCCAAATATGGCCTTGATTGACATGCAGGTATTTCTCCAGTCTGATATTGAAGCTGTGGCTGTGAGAATGAAAGATGAATTCATGGGGCATGACCAAGAAAAGCTCGGAGTTGTGGATCCTTCAGGGCAATGGCTGAAGGAAAATCCATTTGGAGTTGCATCAGATTGGGAAAAGCATGTTCTGGAACGCGGTGACCCCATGTATAGGCTTTTACTCTTTAAACTGGGAAGCTGAAATTGTGATGCTCTCTACACAATTATACCTCACCTCTGGAGGTAACCACCTATTCTTGCCCTCCCAATTTTATAGTATCTTCTTTTGACTTTGCGTGTTTTTTAAAAGAGTGATAATCGTGTGGTGGAGATTTACAGAGTATTTAGGAAAGAGAAACAATATGAATGAAGATGAAAAGAAAAACAGAAAGGGGTATGAAAGATGGAGGAAAAATTTGGGACAAAAGAAAGAAGAAAAAGAGGGCACGTATCAAATACGTTAAAGAAAAGAAAGCTTCTAATTGTAACTTGAAACCAACTATTTAAGGAAGTTTGTAACATTTTTGAGTTAACTTTCATTTGTCTAGTGGGCTTTTTCTGATTGTAAATTCAGTTTGAAGCAGACTGTGTAAATACCACTGAATATTTAAACTCTTTTCACGATTCTTGTACTAAGATGATTTTGTCAATCTTCGTGATTGAATCTGAGATTCATCTCATGCTTGTGCGTGTTTGTGTAAACCAGAAAAAGGGTGTATGGCAGCAAAGTTTGAATTATGGTTGGTCAGAAGCATGTAAGACGCTTTCAGTCGCCTTTCTGAAAGCCTTGGGAGCATTGATAATCTGTGAGGCGCGAACCATTTATACATTCTTTGACCATGTTCGGGAAATCAAGCACTCCATTCGCTGCCGAATTCTACTTATGAATGTTTTGATACGTATCTAATTCTCTCCACACACCATGATATGTAGGAACAAGGCATTTTGGTTGGCTTGGTGGAACTTTGCCTAGCTTACCAAGTGGATCAGGAAATTCATTGCCAATGCCATAGCCAGAGAGACAAAGTATAAAATGCAGGGGGAATTCAGAACTGCACAGATATTTGAGGTATTTGTACTTGTGAAGTCTTGAGTGTAGCAATTGGTCAATAACAATATTTTGTTGCCTCTCTAGTCTCCACTCTTGTGCCCTTTAGACCCTAATCACCAATTACATTAGCTATGAGATTGAGATTTATGGAAAAGATAGAGAAACCTTACCCAATTGTGAAATTCTTTGTTAAAAGTTACTCGTGTAATTTTGGGACGATCAAAAAACTAAAAAAAAAACCAAAACAAAAGCAGCAAAATATTTTTCGTATTTTCATCTTTATTTTAAATACTTTAGTTATTGTTGATGGCAGGTGAAAGCAAACCACATTTGAGACTAGTTGTGGCCTGAATTTAAGTTATTTAACTACAGAATATTTCAATATAGTCATGCTAGAAATCCACGTACCATGCTTGGGCAAATGTTTATGCTACGACCGATGTATCATGACAAACTTATAATTTTAAAAAAAGTTTCAGGACGAAATTTGCGTCATTTTAGAATAAATATGTTTCAAAGTGAACTTTACATTGTTTTCGGATAAATGCTATGCTGAACAGACTTCAGAATGAACATTGTTGTTGAAATGAATATTTTGTCGATTTAAAGTTAACATTTTGTTGATTCAAAGTAAATATTTTCCGGATGTACCAAATTTTACGTACAACTGGGTGTACGGTAAACATGTGTTTGACACTACAAATGACAATTGTCTATAAATTTTTATACAGAAACAATAATTGTCTGTGAAGTTTGTATGTTCAATTGTTTGGGCCAGTTTCTAGCACTTTTGTACTTTGTATTTATTTTGTAACTATTGTTTTAACGGTATATATTCTGTATTCTCCACTTATTCAGGTTTCAAACTCTTAACTTTTAAAAGTATTATTCGTATTGTATTCAGACTTTAAACTATAATCAAAATTATTCCAAGATTTCTAAAGTCTTCAATTTCTTGTAATGGTTTAAACACGTTTAACTGTATTTTTGGCAAGCAAATTTGAAACACCTTAAACATCCTCTGAGTACAGCCGGAGGATAGCTTTTTTTTAATTCTACCTTAATTAGCAAATAAACTAAGACTAGTCATAAGATTATATTACTCCTATTAATAATACTGATTTTAAGATTAACACGGGTTACTTCACAATAAAAAAAAACGAGTAATTTTCTAATGACAAAAATTTCTGCTTCTTCATCCGGGATGACAACTTATGCACATATATAGAAATGAGAAAGAGAAGGATAGATGGGATAATAGAGATGAGTATTGGAAGAAGAAGAAATGGGTGAAAACAAGAAAATGGGAAGAAAATGTGGATTTTTGCTCATTCTATTAAATAATTTCCACTCTGGCATAAAGACTCGAAAAATGTTAAAAAGATTGATAGGTTCCTTTGGTCACAATTGCCCCCAGGAGGAGGACGTGACCCTATTAAATCAATTATGCTCACAATTGCCCCCCAGGAATGACAGTTCGTGCCTTTGGTCATCATCGGTCAATGGGGCAGGCTGCTCGGTCAGTGCCCGTAGAGTGGCGGTGACGAAGCCAGTGCCACTGTCGTACGTCCGGCAGTTGGGAAACTGCTTGAAGAACTCGTTCTACGGCGCATATTACTATTTTGCCCATTGCTTAGGCTTAGCCTGTAGCCTCGTGCAGACGATGTTAGTGGTGCTTGGATTCAAAAGGACTTTGTACCTGAAATAAGCTCAAGGAAATATTCGGGGACTTTGATTTATTGAGCTTGAGCCAACTTTTACTTACCCATCAAAGTTCAGATTTTACTGGTTTCACTAAAAAGCAGGAGGAACAAGGAGAAGAACTATTTGTCTTCTTCTAATAATTTACAAGTATATTTGTGGAGTTGTCCTTTTGACACCACCAATAGCTTAAACTTAGTTTTGATGAAGAGTCATTGGGGGGAAAAGCAGAGAGAAAAAATACCCTTGTTTCAGAGTCTTATATGACTGAGGCATCTTTGATATTTTCTGTTTTGGATCTGTTCTTATTCGACCAGTGCAAGTACTACTCTCGTTCGTCCATAGAGATCTGCCTCTCTTGCAGTGTCAGTAACGATGGCAAACCAAAACACTGATGGTGATGAATATAGCCTCTATGCCTTTGTTGGGTAAGTTTGTGTACAGCTTTACCCACATACCTCAACGAAACTGGTATCAGATAATCTTATAATTTCCGAATCCAGGAATAGTATGATTCGTTCTCTTTCAATTTAGAGATCTACTGCTGTTTGATTATGTGAATCCATAAGTCATCCACCAATAGCAAGGGAAGGTTGGTTGATATCACGATTTGAAGGAGCTATGACAGCAAAGTCCCACTGGGATTCAAATAATTTTGAATTTCATTTGAATTCATGCATTTCAATTCCAAAATTTGAAATCTTGAATTTTAAATGACAAGGGGAGGTGCATGAATTTGAAATTGAGCTTTGTTATGAATGAGAAGAATTTGACTCGAATCCAAATTCAAAATTTTTAAGTTTTCCAAACATGGAATTTGAGTCAAATCCGGATTTGAAATCCAAATCCATGTTCCCAAACATATCATTGGCGAATTTGAAAGGGTCGGTGCAGGTATGGATAGGGAATTGTCCTGTATTTGTATCCCAGTTGGCAGGGAATCAGCTGGCATTAGGCTTTTTGTAAAAGCATTGAAAGAAGCTCTAAACTTACAAGAAGGAACTGGAACAGCAGATGGTGTGAAGCCTACCAGGATCTTTAATGATTGATCAAATGCTTAAAGTGGAGGGAGTAGTGGAGCAGCTGAGCACTCCTATATCTTCAAATCTTTTAGAACAGGATATTACACAAAAAAGGGAAATTTCTCTGATTGAGATGAGCTCGATGGATGAGGAAGAGAAGGTACCACCTTCTCTATGGATGAGGAAGAGAAGGTACAAATTCTATTTCAACCAGCTTTTGAGGCTTATTTTGAGTCAAATACTTGAGGCTTTGGCAAAAAAAGTGCTATTGGATAAACTAAAATCCGGTTTACTTCAAAATATGTCGGGAAAGATACTTAGAGAGAGCATCTCGTGAGACGGTGAAAAGCATGGAAAAAGTGAGCCTAATTCACGTTGAAGGATCAAAACACCTAATTTTCTTTTCCTCCTCTAAAGATGATGAGAGGCTAGTGGTAGAGTTCCATACGTACAAGGGAGCAAGACGAGGAATCACAAATGGTTAAATCTCAATTTAGAATGGTTGAGGGGCTATCTTATAATATTTTAAAGATGTTTTCTGTTTTGGTTGCACTCTAAGAGAATGGGCAAATGCTATCTTCTGTTTTGGGCAAGCAATTTAGGTGAATTTTGCAAGGGAGAAGAGGGAACCAGTTTGGCCATATTGTTGGGGCTCTGGCCACCCCCTCTGTATTTCTTCTTTGTTTAATATATATAAAAAAAAAGATGGAGCTGAGTAGCCTTCTTTCTTCCATGAAAGTTTATTTATTACGTCTTCTATGGAGTGGTCCTTTTTCTTCTATGAAAGTTTATTTATTACTCACTCACCTCAATAGTTGTGGCATATATGATTAGTGTATAATCCGAAAACACTCAAAGCAAAAGCAAGGTTACATTCCAACTAAAGAACCTAAGTGTTATGGCAAATGCATGTGAAGAAAATGTAACTATAAACACCGCCCGCCCACCTATGAATGATATGTAAACGATCAGAACAAACTTGTCATTGGGCTGCTACTGAGGAAGCACAGTAAACATTGAGAAAATCTGCACGAGATAAGGAACTCACAAACACCTGCAACACCTAGATAAGGTGGCTTCATCTGGTTGCACTTGCTAAAGAACCGTAAATGCGCTTGGGTGTGGTGGATCATCATCAGCATGAGAGTCTGCTGTAGTCAAGGGATCAATCACTTTGTCCGATGCTGACCTCCGATCCAATTCGGAGGAGGCACACACTGCCACGACCAGTAAAAAACAACAGAATAGTAACTCCATAACCAGCTGTTGCAATTGCATAAGAGTACTTTAGTTTCATCATTAGACCTCAGCAGAAATCCACAATCACACTTTCTCATAGCGCATTTACAGATTTAAATCTTACATATTCTTTCTTTAATTTCACATTCAGATAAGATATTGTCAAAGTTACACAGAATATTTTAATATATAGAACACCTATACCTGCATTGTACTACCATGAACCAAAACACTTAGAATTCATTATAGTTAAAGTGTGCACCTTCTAATATATACATCAATTTAAGATTTTGTCTGTAATACCCCGTATTAAGATGGGAATGGGAAAAGCTCAAAAGGATTGATAGTACTACTTATACCAACAAGAGGCTTCACATGCAGATACGTAATGACAATTAGAATACTTATTTGTTTCATAATACACCATAATATCAACAATGCCAAAGTTAGATTGGGTAACTGCAACAGTTACTTTATTTAGAACTTTATTTACATATTTAAAGAGATATTTGATTGAATTAGATTTATTTCAATGTTCAATGTTGTTTGATCTTGAAACCTCATCAAGAGTTGTGGGTTGTATGTCACAACAATTCGATTATCCAACTCGATATTCTTTTTCATTATATTGTGGTGACTTCTAAGGTTCTTCTTTTGTGTATCAGGTAGTTATTCCCATCAAACAATGTCTTATCAATAAATTTTTTGGGAAAATGTTTCATAAATTTATCATTCTCCATATATAGAGATCTAGGATCATTTATGCTACATGGATCATGCATCAATAATCGAGTTACGAACTCATAAAATCTAGGATATTTATCTTTATTATGAACCTCTACACATGTCACACGATCAATTGACTCAAGCGATTGAAGATTATCCATCTAGTGTAACCATATTAAGATATGTGCATGAAGCAAGCTTCTCATTTGAAATTCAAAAGAGTACAAACATGCACAAAATCATTACATTCAAATGACAACATTTTAAATTGAATGTCCATTTAAATTGTTTTTTATTATACAATATCAAATATTTAAACAACTTAATTTTTTTTATGTTATATACCATTTAAATTTCACACACACACATACAAACACACACACACATAAAATCTAGGTTTACTAAATTATTACAAATATATAATTCTTCTCACCCCCTGAATTCAAAAAATATACGACAAAAACATTGGTGATTTTATTATTCTTCTCCCCTGCATTTATTTAACAAACTTAGATTTCCGATCTTGTAATTTTAATATAAAAAAATCATGATTCTTCTCCGCCAGATTAATTTACATTAACGGAAATATATGATTTTAATTTCTATGATGCATTAATGTGATTCTTTCTCTCCTTGGCCCTTTGCACTAATTAAAAATTGACTCTTTTTTCTTGTATTATTAAAAGTGTGAAAACATAAATTAACAATCATATGATAAGAAATATAAATTTTACAATACATTAAAAATATAATGATTATTCTCCCTCGTATTATTTCAAAAATTATGTGAATGCAAAAAAAATTAGTGATTCTATGATTTTAATGAAATTTTACAAAAACTATTTCACAATTTTTATTCATTTTTTTTCTTTCTTTTTTAAATATTCAATCATTTAAGTGTGTGAAAATATTTTGGTCAATACATAATGTTTTAAAAATACAAAGAGTTACAATTTAAAAATTATATTTCTCTTTGATGTTGTAGTTTAATCTAAATCTTATTCACTTCTGCACATAAGATATTCTTCGTACTTCTCCTTAAAATACTGATTATTCTTGCATCTAAATTTTAATTGTCACAGATCTTCACGCGTTTCTCGACCTCCAAATCTTAATTTCCCTTATAGAAATATTTTTGTGAAAATCCATGTTATATCGCTTCATCTCTAAGAATATCATTTTTTTTAAATTTCTTTGTATGATTGCGAAAATGAAGAAAAGAGAATCGAGCCATACTTTATCCATCTTTTTTATTTTCATGCATCAATATAGTGAAATATCACCTAATATAAATTTATAAATCTTAAGTTACATCTTAAATATGGTAAGTTACAGTGCAAACCTTTTTTGATTAAAATAATAGGTCAAGTTAGAAAGATAAAGTACAAAAGTCAAATTAAATAATCCTGCTAAGTAATACTCCGTATGGGTTAAACACTTACTCCGTAATATATATAATTTTAATATAGGGATTAAGAAGTATTTGTTATTTTACATCACTATTTAAATAAATGGAATAAAGCTAACTTCTCTTAATCATAACATAAAGAAATATGAAATTTTTTTAAAGATAAAGAGAGTAGTTTATATATTCATCAAAACTATTATTATAAATGAAATGAAAAAAATTAAAAGAAATAAATATCTCTCTTTCTTAATTAAACGTACTCAATGATAATAAAATCATAAATAATGTTAGTGTAATATAATAAGTCCCAACGATATATTTTGTTTTAATCATTTGTCTTTTATAATATAATAAAAATAGGTTTAAATATGTTTTTATACCCTATAAAATAAGAAATTTTTTCGTCTCAGTAAAATATTTTTTGATAAAGTCATCCCTACAAAATATTTTAATTTGAAAATAGTCCTTAACCTAATTAGAACTTCTAATTAGATGAGATAGTACATTTATATCATACTCAACATATTAGTCATGTATTTCTAATTACATACGATGCAATTTCTAAACCCTAAATTGTGTACTTATTCATATTACATATATTTGGTTCTCAAATTTCTTACGAATATAATATAATCAAAAGTTGAGAATTGGAAATGCAATTTGATAAAATACTCAATTGTTGACATCAAAATTGTGTCTGAAGTAATTGCAAATCTAAAACCAAGCTATTGAGTACAAAATAAATATGTTATCTCAACAACTTAAAAGTCTAATATATTTTATGTGCTTTAACAATTTATTTTCTAATCTTCTCATTTTTATAAAGTTTCATTGTAGTTTTAAAATAAGTTTTTTTTAATCTTCTCATATTTTAATAAATATAATCAAACTGACTGCTTCGATTTAAATATATCATAAAAATATGAAATTTACTTAGAAGTGAAGAAATATCTTATTAATTGCTTAGGGCCAATTTGGTGAATTTTGGAGATATTATAAGATGTGGGTTATGAAAACTCAGAGAAATGATATGAACTTTGTAATCTGAAATGGTTTTATTTGGAGAGATTTAAATTCAGAATTTAATTAGTGGTAAGAAAAGGTGACTGGCAACGGGAGTGGTTGGTAGTGATAATGGTAGCGAGTGACAAAGAATGATCGATACTTGAGAGAGATATCAAACCCCTATATTGATATCTCCCAAATTCGAGAGATACTGAGACCATCAATTTTAAAGATTTATGATATCTGCAGATATTAAATTTGATAACTCTTTTAGCTTAACCAAACACCAGAAAAGGATAAAGATATCTGGAGATTTCAAAATTCAAAACTCATATTTTTTTTGCTCACCAAACACACTTTTAGAAGTTTTGTAATAATTGAATAGAAAATTATACATAATTAGAAAATAATTATTATAAAAATGAATATCTATATTCTCTTCCATAATTAATTGTACCGAAGGACTTCATACAATAGTATTAACTTCTTACTTTCTGTAATATATTTTACGTGTCAGAAATGTCTCTTAAACAATATCACATCTCTGCTTCTTAAAGATTAAAATATCAATTTTATAAATAAAGGATCAATTATAAACATATTTGATCCTTTTCTATAAGAATACTCTTAAATGAGAATATATCATTATCAAAATTTTGTTTTTTGTGTATGCACTTAGTTAAAAATTTGATTCATAAAAAATGCTAGTCTTGAAATGGTAAGTGATAATACCAATTTTATATTTTCACTAATTGTTTGCTACATCATAATAATTTTTATCATAAAATTATATTTTATATAATTGTTTTCCTTTAAAAATTTTATTTCGGACAATACTACATTTATCTTTCACAAATTTGATTTTATAACATAATTAATTTTATCACATCATAACAAATAAATAGATGAATTGTTTTTTAAAAATAAAAATATAAATACTCAACTAATGTCACGAAGTAGTGAATTCTTTATTTCTACTAAATCTTTTAACGTAAAATTTTTTGAAAATTTAAAATCATTATTAAATTTCTATTTTAAAATAAAAAGAAAGGTCAATTCATCATTAATAAAATTTGCCACATAAGCAACCAATAAAGACTTGTCATCTCACCTTAATATAACCCACATAAGCGTGTCTTTTGGCGACTTTTTAGCAAACGGAGTCTTAAATATTATATTAAAAGATTATATTTTTTTATAACTAAAAATAAATTTTTATACAATCCTTTTTTAATTATGAAACATTATAAAAACTTAAGTGAGATTGTAACAAAAAACACCCTAACTTGGATGGTTAGCAACTCAACTAAATGACCAAGAGATCCTTGTTTCAAACTCCATGGTGGTATGCTTTTGGAAAAAAATTGCAAAAAAAGAACTGGTCTAACCGGTCAAACCGATCGGTTTGTCTAAAAGGGTGACATATTATGTAACGCCCCAAAACATACCCTAAAATTTTTAATGAATAAATATTCAATTAGTCAAATTTGTTTCGCTTAAAATAAATAGTTATTGGGCTTTGGGCCGAAATGAAATGTGTTTTGACATCCAATATCACAAATCAGGATAAGTCTCATAGAGATAAATCCAATATGTTGAGTATTTGTGTGGTCTTGATTGGGAACATAAGTACAGACTCAAATCAAGAATAAATAAAGAAATTATTTATAATATGAACTTTAAAATGATTTATTGAAATAAATCATGAGAACAAATGATATGAATTAAATGTGAGAACCTTTTTGAATAAAGGTCAAATAAATCAATTTTGACTCTGTCAAAGTCAACCACCCAAAAATATGATGTCGGAAAAAGTATTACAAATAATTATGAAAAGTATATCGTTGGATAGAGCTCGACTGTCTGATCGCAACGGTTCAATCGGATTTCAATTTGGAGAAAGTTGGAACAAAAAGTGTACCCTAACTGGGACCAAAATTAGTCGCTCAGGGACTACACACCAAACGGCGCCCTGTTCAATTACGCCGATTCCAAATCGTCGCTCAATCACGGAAGCTGCAACCCATGTCTTCTTCCTTCCTCACTTGGCTATTTAAGGACAACCCAACTCCCTCATTTCATCACCAAAACAACTCATTCTTCCTTCTATATTGTTCCTTGCTGAGAGTAGAGTGCAGTGGTGGTGTCATCTTTGTGTGAGGTCGCCGGAGCAGTGAGATAGAGTCGCCGGAAGGTTCGCCGGAAAATCTTCAAAACCTTCCTTACGCTTCAAGGTAAGCCCGTAGATATATCTAGTGACTAGAATGTTCATATAGATCGTTTCTACGTTCATAAACGGTCGTTTGGTTGAGTTTTGTGTTTGACATGCTTAGAGAACCAAGAATCATAAATCATTAAATTGATGTTAAAACTATGAATTAATGATGCCAAAATGATCTATGAACCTTGGAGAACATCTCTATATAGTTTTGTTGAAGTTCGGTAACTAAAAACGGTATTCTCGAAATTGGACCCGAACGAAGAAGATGATGAACAGTAACCAAAAACCAGGCTGTTTGGATCGATCCAAATGGATGGATCGATCACCTGGGCATAATCTCTCTACATATGGATCGATCCAAAGGGCTGGATCGATCCCCCGAAGTTCTGATCCGAAAATTTGTCCGAAATTGCTATTTTTGAGCTCTAAAATCCTATTTTTGATACCAATGGATTATGACCATTATAAAAATGATTTACCATAATAAAAATGATGTTTTGAACAACTAAAAATGTTATGTGTTGCATGACGGTAAGTTCGGGTGTTAACACTCGAAGCTAGGCCGCTATTTATTATCAATTGTTGTGTTAATTGATGATTATGATAAATGAATATTATGGATGATTATGAGTATTGAACCTACTGATTAAAATAAGTATTTATGATTGAATCATGAATAAAATGAATACATTTATAATTATGAAATGATTTGTAGTGTTAAGGGTATCTAGAAGAACTCTAAGGTATACACATTTAAAAAATTGATGTTAAGGCTATCTAGAAAACCTCTAGAATAGATCTCATATTAGTATGGATTTGTGAAACATGAATATTCGATGAATTAGATAAAAATGTATAAACGGGATTCGTAGACCAAGCTAGAGGATTACTCGTTTGGAAATGTCCGATCCAATGTTGATCAATCGCTATATTGTTGTTGCCTTAACTGACTACAGTTAAGTGTCCGAAATCATTTGCCTTAAACTAATGATAGTTTAAGTGTCTGATTGCCTTAACTGACTACAGTTAAGTGTCCGAAATCAATTGCCTTAAACTTATGATAGTTTAAGTGTCTGATCAATAATTACCTTAAAAGAATCTGGTTATGGAAGTTATGATTTGGCCTTAGACTAAGAATAGCTAAGAGCATTATTATGATTTGGCCTTAGACTAAGAATAGTTAAGAGCATTATTATGATCTGGCCTTAGACTAAGAATAGCTAAGAGCGTTGTTATGATCTGGCCTTAGACTAAGAATAGCTAAGAGCGTTGTTATGATCTGGCCTTAGATTAAGAATAATTTAAGAGCACTATTGGATTAATATCTGAATTGAATAAAATTTGTTGATATGAACTGAATAATACCAAAACTGTGAATGTCTGAAATGAACATTGTGTGCATGATATCAAATGATTTGATTATGAATTTAGATTCAGTTTATATGGATGTTCGACGCATTAGATATGCTTACTCAGCTTTACCACTGAGCGTGTAGTGTGTTTTATTTGCTACACGCAGGTAAGCAGAAAGCACAATGTGATCCTGGCGGCAGATGGGGCGAGATTGTCGGGATGGATGTGACAAGTTTGAAATGATTTATGATATGTCAAAATTAAATTCGCTTCCGCAATATTGTTGAATACTCCGTACTGTATATGTTATGAAAAATTATCGGGATTAATAAAGTGTGTTTGAAAAGTTTTAAATTTTTACGATTACCAAGTTAATACTTTAGTCCGGAAGGGGCTGCAGACCTGGACGGATTAGGGTGTTACATATTAGCTCGCCACATGTCGCGCTTTAACTTTGCCAAATGTCACCACATCAGCTCGCCACATGTCGTGCTTTAGCTCTGCCAAATGTCACGTTCTTATAGCTCCGACTCTGCTTTATATATATAAAGGATTATTCATCAAAAATAGTAATTTTTTGGAACACATCTATAAATGTTTACAAATTTAGTAATAGAAAATAATAATTTAAAAATGGAAAATACTAATTTTAAAAATGGAACATACTTGTTATTTGACTTAGAATTTTTTTAATATATACAATATAAAATAATTGCTCTACGAAATAAACATGCTCATAAAAATCCCTTTTCTTGTACATATTTGTTTCTCTTTTTTCAAAGTTGGAAAATCTCTCTAATTAGTATTAATTCAAAGTAAAAAGATATTCATATGTAATTTCTTTTAGTCCAACCAATCTATCGGTTCTTAGAATAAATTTATTTATTTTGATTATTGTTTTTGAATATGAGTTCTTTTTTAAATTTCAAAATATATTATTTAATTTAAATATTTTCCAACAATGAATTAAGATATAAAAGTTTTTAAACGCGATTATGCTGAGAAATTTGTGTGTAATAAATACGAAATTTAATTTCCATTGAATAAGTTTTTTTGTTAACTAACTCTTTAAATATAACTTGATGACATGGCATTCTGACATGTTAAAAAAATTGTTCAATAAACGCGCCACATGTCACAATTCTAGAAGCCCAACTCTCAAATTTTGTATATAAAGATTATATTTTTAAAATTGAAAAGGAATTTTTATACAATCTTTTTTTAATTATGAAATATTATAAAGGGTTAGGTGAACTTGTAACAAAAATCAGTCTTGCTTGGATGGCTAGAAACTCAACTAAAATGTCTAGGATGTTATGGGTTCAAACCCCCACAAAGGCATGTTTTGGGAAAGAATTGCAAGAAAAAAAACCAGGGCATCTGGTTTGACCAGCTGGTTCTTGTCGGTTCAAACCGGTTCATGATCCTAATTGGCTGGTTCGGTCCGGTCCGGTTTTCAAATACGTGGCAGATGACTTGTTAAAAAAATGCCAAGTAGACTCGCCACATGTCGAAACTCTGTGCGACGAGTCTCAAATATTATCCTAAAGAATTAGGCTTTCGAGTTTTCGACGGACAATACGATTATTGTCTCAACGAGATGTACTCCAATTGGAACGTCAAGACTGACGGGTTTTATATTTGTTGCGGTAAATTCCCAGACGATAACAAATTTCGCAAACTATTTGACTGGAAAGATGTTAGAGAATGAGCAATGCTTTGAGTAGAGTACCTAATAATTTAGTTATGGAGTATTTGTTTTAAAAATCTTTATGGAAGAACATAGACTATATGATGAAATGATTTATATTTTTTAGATCTATTGTTTGCAATTCTCAAACCGATGGTTTAAACCTCTTTTTAAATTATATGTGTGTGTGTGTGTGTGTGTTCTGATAAGAATAAAAAAATAAAATGTCTAGGATGTTATGGGTTCAAACCCCCACAAAGGCATGTTTTTGGAAAGAATTGCAAGAAAAAAAACCAAGGATCGAATGGGTAGCTCAGTTGGTCAAGAGCGTGAAATCTTGGACCGATGACCAGGGATCGAATCCCGCAAGCGGAAGTGTGGGAGCTATCCAAATATCCCATAAAGGGTGAGGAGGCTCCTTGTGCGCGGTGGGCACGGGTCTAGCGTTCTTGGCCGACTGAGTCACCATGGTTTACATCCTCCACCATTCCTGTCGGGCAAGGGGGTGGGGGCGCCTGGGGTGGGCGATTCCACCTTTTGGACCGAAAAAATAAAAATGAATCTCTTGGATAAGAAAGTCAAATCACTTTTTCTTCGCCTCATTTCCTTAGACTCAGGGACACTATTGTATTTTCACATTTTGGTGCGGTTATTCACTCTCATCCCGTCCAAGGATTCAACATCTTAAATGGGGAATATTTTGTTTCCTTTTTACATTCAGCATCTTTAATATGGAGTATTCATTGGGGTAATTACGTAGTGCGTCCCATTAGAATTTGATTACTTTTTGTTTTTTACTAAGTATTACTCCCTCCGTCCCGAAATAGATTACAATATTCTCTCACATTTTTGACCCAAAAAGGATTACAAAGTCAATAACTTTATAGTGATTTGACTCTTTTACCCTCTCTTTTCTTTTCTACCAGCCACTATTCACACTATTTGGAAGGATTTGGGGGGTAATTTGGGGGAAAAAAATTTGATTTGACTCTTCCTTAATTTCAACTAAAAGAGAATATTGTAATATAAAGTAGGAGGGAGGGAGTATGAAATTGTTAACCTTGTCCGAATTGCTGGACAACTATGTTTAGTGGGGAATTTTCTTTCTTTTTTTTTTTTACTTTTTTGTTTATATTTTCTATTATTGTGCATCATTAGGATGAAGGTAATGCATTTTAAATGGGAACGCAGTGCATCTCACAATCAAGATAAATGATAATGCATTTTATTACATACTCCGCATTTCAAAAATTATAATCAAAATTGAAAATTGATTATGACGAAATTCGCCTCACACAAATATGATTCATCTGTATATTTTTTATTATTAAAATTTTAAAGACGATGATGCATTAATGATGTTTTATGATACATTTTGAACATGAGTTAGAAACACAATGAATGATGCAAATTTTAAAAGATTAAAATTCTTATTTAATAGTTCTAAGTGCAAGATATGAGACTTTTGAAAAAAAATCATAACCTATTTGCAATCCCAATCTAACCTATTAGTTCAAATTGAATCTCACATTCTCACACTTTCTCTTCACATGCAAGAAAGTCACTCGAAATGCACTATTAACTAATCAACAAACTAGTGAATAAAATTTTAATAAAATCTAAAAGACAGATCACATTGCATATATTTGTAGTCGCAATGCATTCACATAAGATCTCCCATTGTGGATATCTTAGTGCATCTTCTTGAGATAAATTTGAAAAGGTGAGATATTGTTTCTCTTTTCATAAACTAAATGCATTTTCAATCATACAATTAAAAAAATATATACAAAGTACTTTGTATTTATTTTGTTAAATATAAGAGAAAAAGCATTTAGAAAATTTACTTTTCGTACTATGAAATGTGAAAAAATGATAAGATCAATTTTTTATATTCAATATTGATATCTTTAGGTGGATCCCGGTGTACTATTTTCAAGTTTGGCTAAAATCCATCATTGGTCTTTCAACTTTATCAATTGTGCATGATTGGTCCTTCAAGTTTCAAAAGTCCATAAATAGTCCTTCAGGTACACGTCAGCCCTCCATATGAAATCTTTTTGACATTAAATGTTAAAAGTTAAACGAAATACTAGTTTCATATAATATGAGTAAATCCTACTAGATACGACAACTCCGTATTATATGGAGCTAGTATTCCATTTAGCTTTTAAAATTTATTATCAAAAGGATCTCTTCCGAATGGCTGATGTGTACTTGAAGGATCATTTATGCACTTTTAAAACTTGAATCACCAATCATGCATAACTCATAAAGTTGAAGGACTACTTATGGACTTTTAAAACTTGAAGGACCAATCGTGCACAATTGATAAAGTTGAAGGATCAATGGTGGAGTTTAGCCTTTCAAGTTTCAACACTACATAATTTGTCAAAAATTTACTTGTGTGCAAAAGGTTGTGTAGAAAATACAGAGTGAAATAAAATAATTGAATGAAAATAATATTTTTTTTTTGAAAGTAATGAAAATAATATTTCAATATAAGAGGAAGTAATATGTTTTTCTTAGTGTATTTCCTATCTGCGGAAAATGTGCGTGCCATTATACTAAAAAATTTTCAAAGCACGATTGATTTTCTAATTTGATAATGATATTACCTTCATGCCCTTGGTCAACCACTATATGCTTATTTATTACTATACTTTAAAATAGACCTCTGCAAACAAGGGTCAGCCCGTTCAGCCCGCCCATCCAGTCTTTTATTTTGAGAATAAAAACACAAAACTTCTATTTTGGTATATTTTCAATGTTTTACTCCTACTTTAGTCTTTTTTCTTTTAATGTTTAGTTTACCTTTGTATTACAACGTACTTCAATGTTCATATTATTTTTGGATAGTTATTGGTTTTATATTTTGTACTTTGACTTCAATATGACTTCAATAATTCACGTTAAATTTATTTAAGAATCAAAAGGTTTCCTTTTTTTAATATTATTTTTATGTTTCTCAATGTTTTAAAAGTATTTTCTTTTTTTAAAAGTAGACACGTCTTACCAATCGTTTCCCTTAATAAAAACCCTTTATTTAATGCACACGAATTCTAAAAAAATACAGAGTATGTAACAAATCTCGAAATTAAAATTCTTTTCATTACAAATATTTCCATAAATATTGTTAGACAAATTACTAATCGTTATTGTTAGACAAATTCTATAAAAAATTTCATCACTACTAACCGTTTCCCTTATTAAAGATCCTTTATTTAATGCTCACATATTCTAAAAATAACATTGTTTAACGAATATCTTTCCATACATTTCACAATTAATTTTTTTTTCATTACAAATCTTTCCATATACGAAAATCAATGATGCAATACGCTGCTTCCTTAAATAATATTCCCTTCGTCCTGCAACAAAGTTCCCATTTTGATATAGTTTTGGTCAAATAGTTACACGCTTAGGCCATAACTTAAATATAATCTAAATAAAGAAATTCTAAAAAATTTAAGATATCAAAACTAGATTTTAAGATGAATTCAATTATATTAAATTTATTTTATAATTTAATATACCTTTTTCACAATTTGTAGTAAAAAATGTGTAAGTATTTGACTAACTACTATTAAAAATGGAAACTTTTTAGCGGAACGGATGGAGTATGAACATTAAATGTTAAAATCTTCAGGCGTTGATCATTCTAATGGTCCAGTATCAACCGTTCATAAATGTTTGCACATGGGCGAGAACACTGGTGGTGAAAAATTCTCATCCTTTTAAGAATAGATTTGATTTAATGTCTAGATATTGTGTGAGGATGAGTATTATTGACGGAAGGGAGGGAGTATTATTTTCATTGAGTATTACCATACGTATTAATTTATGATTTATGCGTTTGGTACCTTAATTAAATTATGGAAACTATATATGGATTGTCAATCGCAAGCAATTATTCATTGGCTACAATTATTGTTACGTTAAGGAAAGAAATAAATGCATGCTCCGTATAATACAATATGGATTGAATTATGAATCTCCATAATAAATACACCCGGATTGGATGGGATTAGAGTATATTCACTTTCCATACAAAACCATCAACTTCTCCTTCCATAATGGGATTTGCAAATAAGAGATTAATTAACAATTATTTTACACCGACTTGCGTAACGTGCATATATATAGTGCCTGCGAATATTGATTCGATGCTCACAACCTCCGATTCAATTTAGAAGAAGACGACGATGATGACCATGTATTCCTCCTCAAAATCATCCTCCCCACTCATTGCCTTTTCCCTAATTGTCATCTTCTTCTGTTGTGAGGCAGCACCACCGCCGCATCTACAGACCGCTAATGACATTTCACTATGTTGCCATAAAAAGGTGGTACGGATTAACAATACAATCCCCCCATAATCCAATCCAGCCTCCACAACCACTGGTCGTGAAATGTGTTTCCAATAGTGACACGCTGGGGCCTTGGACGTTGGCCGAGAATCAGGGACGTGAGATCCGCTTCCGGGTGGCATTCGATGGCATGACTGTTTTCACGTGCGATTTCACCTGGGGCTCCAGGCACCATGCCGTTACAGTTTTCAACGCCAACCACGACAAGTGTTTTAATGAGATGGATTATTATTGGCAGGTCAAGACCAATGGATTTTACTTATATTGTGGTGAATTCCCAGAGGACAACAAATTTGTCCTCCTAAGTGGTTGGTCGTAGACTAATAATAAGTTGGGTAATAAGTACGGATGGAGTCATGTCTTTCTATTAATCTATTTTGTCTAATAATATGATTAAGATGTTTAAATCTGCATAACAACAAAATAGGTTACACTCCTAAGAAGGATAATATCATAGTGCCACAAGAAGTGTATCCTTTGTTGGCAAGATACTTTCATGTAACATCTGACCAGTTAGATTTGGCCTCAGTTAGTCTTTATTTTTTTCTGATCATCATGCAATGTTAATTTTGTTTTTTCATATAAAAAATTGAAACAGTGATTACCAAGTAATACAGAATTGTAATCTTATTTAGCGTTAATACGCAAGTATCATAAGAACAACTCCAAAAACTTTGAGGAACAGAAAAATAACAATAAAAGCACAAGCAATCGATTAGAAATTACTCCCTCCATCACACTCTTTTTGTCGACTTACTTTTTGGCACACCATCCAATGCACTTCTTTAATCCATTTTATCTTGTAATTTGTATATTAAAAATTATAAAAATTATATATTAATAATCTATATGTTAAGACAAATCAAACAAGATCACACATGACTATATTTAGGCTTACACATTGAGAGAATTTGACGAGTCAAAGTGTTTAGATGAACAGTTCCAAAAGTCAAAAGTGGACAAAAAGAGTGGGAAGGAGGTAGTAACAAATAAACCAGCGAATTGCAGGGGAAGAGAGAGAAGAGGGGCCGGCGGAAATAAACTTTCCCCTTAGCGACGGCGATACGGGTTGGGTCGACATCTCCATTTCCGCCGTGGAAAAATCCCTTTCTGAGTTCCCAATTCCCTCCCGCCATCTATGTGGGCCTTTTTTTGGGGGGGGGGGGGGGGGGGGGTTAAGGAGAAGGAGGAGAGGAAAGAAGGGTTCTCAAGGCGGCGATAGCGTGTGGGGGAAAAAGAGGAGCAGCGCGGCGCCTCCGCGCGGCCCGTCCCCTACTGACTGAGGCGTTCAAGAAGCACTCAGGGTGGGTTCCTTCGGTTCAGTACAAAAGGGAAGGATAAATTGGAGATTCTGTTCGATTTGGTTTTGCATTAAAAAAAATATGTAAATCATTGGTTATCTGGTTCGATTTTATACGGTTTTTATTTTAGTTTTTTCAGTTTATAAAAGTACAAATTTGTAAGCATCAAAAAATTATAAAAACATTAATTCGATGAAACAATAACAATATGTAGTGTTAGCTTTGGTTTTTTGTTTGATTTTTGCACACACAAAAACCAAACCGAAGGTTATTGTTCCTTTTAGTTCAATTTTACATAAAAAAAATATGTGTTGAGTACGGATATGTAGCGGGAATGGAAAAAAACCTAAATTGGGTAATCGATAACCTGAAAGTGGAGAAAGGGAATGATTTTTTTTAACAAACAACAATAAAGGGAATCAGGGAATCCCATTCCGTTTCCCGATTCCCTTACCTCCTAACCAAACGCCCCCTAAATAGTATTGAAACATACTAGAGTATGTCTTTTTTTCAATGTAGTTTTTAAATCTGTTTATTCCATAAATAGTACTTAACAATAGACACTGATTAAAAACAATGCCTAGTGACAGTGAACATTAGACAATGGTGGATGTGGACATTGAACATTGGTAGCTGATGGTGCAAATTACCACGCAAATGCTAAGCATAAGTAATCGGGAGGGCTGTAGGTGGAAACACCTGTAACCCGGCTTGTTATTAATGATAATAGGAACTATTACAATCAGTACAGGCCGTGTGGATTAATTAAAGCATGCCTCACAAATGAGGCTTTTAGGGATATTTATAATAATCGTAAGCACGTCTCTGATTATCCAGCCGGTCAGTGGACTGATCGGTTCCCTAGGCACACTTCTGCTAGAATCTGTATCTCTGCCTTGCCAACCTGTCCCTCCTGACCGGTGAGACAAATTGGGCTGAAAAGGTCGTGAGTTGTCATTCATGGTACCACCCAGTCAGTCAGACCTACCGGGCGGTATCCATGGGTTATTATCCATCAGTAGTGCTGAACATTGAACAATGGTAGCGGTAGACATTGAAAAGTTGCACGGGTGGATATTAAATAATGATACTAATTAGATAAATTAAAGAAATATTTGCATTAAATAGTACTTAATAATGTTCATAATGTCTAGTGATAGCGAACATTTACTTAAATAATGACTAATGGATAATGACTAAAAGTGTTACTTTGGGAAAAACATATATGATGCTATTTAGGAAAAAAGTTATTATGTTTTAGTGTTATTTAC